>JAJJXL010000033.1:0-718029 GCA_024516145.1 Pyronema domesticum
GGCCTTGTGTCTGTCCATGTTGACAAGGAAACCACAATCGTAACCGACCCGCTTCCCCCTTGGCCAGGCCTGGCAGGCCTTTGCCCTATTGAGATGCCTTGCCTGGATCACAGCATCCAGTTCGGGATGATGCTCATGTCCACAGCTGCATGTTTTGTTTCATCATTGGTGGGTTGGTCCTTCTGAT
Source organism: Pyronema domesticum (assembly GCA_024516145.1). Lineage (NCBI taxonomy): Eukaryota > Fungi > Ascomycota > Pezizomycetes > Pezizales > Pyronemataceae > Pyronema > Pyronema domesticum. Next base: position 188 of record JAJJXL010000033.1, read on the forward strand.
CTGGCAGTAGGAAAGTAGTTGTTGTTTTGTTCTATCTGAAGGTGGGTGGAACAATAGTTATCGTAGCAGAAGGACCAGTGGAGGTCATCATGGGGGGTGTAAGTCATGGCAGGGAGAGTGGTAACAGGGCAGTTCCAGCCACCCGAGTTTTGTTCCCTCTCAGTCTTAACAGTAATCTCTGGTCCTGCCATGCCTAGTTCTGAGGTACTGGTTTTCGGGGGTATCTTTGGTGGAACCTTTGTATGGCATCTGGGGAGTTGTTGAAATTTGTAGCAGGGTACCAGGTCTTGTCCTCGTCATGTAAACCTGTCCTCTTGATGTGGTATTGGAGCTGTTTCCAGTAATAGTAGGAGTCGATGATTTCTTGGACTTTCCATTCCTCCTCATTGTTGATGATAGTTGGTGGTGGGGGTGGTTGGATATGTCCGGGGATGGGTTTGTTTCCTGGTTGAGCCAGCTCAAGAAGGGAGATATAGAAAACTGGATGGATCCTCATGCTGGGAGGTAGGTCCAATTTATATGCCTTCGATCCTATCTTCTCCAGGATGGGGTAAGGGCCTATAAGCTTGTAGTCGTGTTTATTGGAGGGGTGTGTCATTCTCACATGCTTCCTTCACAACCATACACTATCCCCTGGCCTGAGTACAGGTCTGGGTATCTTGATTTATTTGATTGTTCTGCCTGGGTTGCCTGGGCATAATGGATTTTGGCCCATAATTCCCCATGGAGGTTGGTAAGAGTCGAAATGTAATCTGAGATTTCGGGGGTCCTGGCATTCATTCCCCTGAGGTTTGGGTCAAAACAAGGATGATATCCGGAATTGGCGAAGAATGGGGTCACCTTCGTGGTTTTGGATTGTGTGTTGTTATAACAAAATTCTGCAATTGGCAGGAGCTGCTTCCAGTTGTCCTGCTGGTAGTTACAGTATGCTCATAGGTACTGCCCCAAGATTGCATTAATTCGTTCTGTTTGTCCATCCGTTTCAGGATGAAATGCAGTACTAAGGTTCTGGGTGGTCCCCATGGCCTCCATGATCCACTTCCAAAATGTCGAAGTGAATAAGGAACCTCAGTCAGAGATAATGCTACTGGGTAGTCCATGAGCCCAGACCACATGCGATATAAATCTGTCTGCCAAATCACTCAGTCCCATGGTTTCCGCACAAGCAACAAAATGGGCCATCTTCATAAGATGGTCCACAATTACCCAGAGAGCGTTGCATTCTGCCACCAGTGGTAGTCCCATAATGATGTTCATCGAAATCGAGTCCCATGGTCATTTGGGTAGCTGTAAGGCCCTCAACAGGCCAAATGGGGCATGTTTCACTGGCTTAATCCTCTTGCATGTATCACAGTTGTTGATGTATCGATTTACGTATTGTCACTGCTGAGGCCAGTAATAATTTCTGCCCTGCAATTCCAAAGTCTTTGCTCATCCTGGGTGACCTGCCACCATTGTGTCATGGAGGTCGTGTAGGAGCCGGAGTCATAATTGGTCATTCTTGGGTATCCAGATCAACCCCTCATATGTCAGTATTCCTTCTCTTTCTTCAAATAGTCCAAGGGCAACCTTGTTGTTCCGTCGTTCCCCTTCTTGCAGTTTCTGGATAACCTCCTGCATGTCCTGATCCCCCACAGTTTTTCTTTTTATTTCTTCCAACAATTCCTGGTCTACCTGCAGTTCCATAACCATGCTGGAGCTGATCCGAAATACCTGGGCTGGAAGTAAAACCCATCCTCGGTTCTGTCTATGCTTTACCTCCCCCTCCCAGGGAGAGTCTCCTGACTCTCTGGAGAGGATATCCGGCTTTCCAGCCAACTGGCCTGGTCGATAGGTGATGGTGAAGTCATAACTGGCGAGCTGTTCCCCCCAGTCAGCCTGTCTCAAGTTTAGGTCCTTGTTCGTCTGCCAATATTCGAGATTTTTATGATTGGTCAAGATGGTGATTGTGTGTGCCATATTCTTGCAGTAAGTGCCCCATTTGCCTAGGCGATTGATGATTGATAGCAATTATTTGTCATGGATCTCATAGTTCAGCTCAGCGTCCTTGAGCATCCATGAAAAATATCCCAGAGGGTGGAGGATGCCAGTGTCATCTGGTTGGGAGTATACAGCCCTGATTGCATAGTCCGACGCATCTGTTTCCAATGTCAGGGGGTGGGTGGGGTCAAAATGTCGCAGTATTGGTTGCGAAATCATTGCTGCCTTGAGTTGTTTGAATGCTGATTGCATGGCATCGCCCCATTCCCAGGCTGTGTCCCTTTGGGTCAATTTGGTTAATGGTGTCATGATTTTACTGAAGTCCCAGATAAATCTTCTGTAAAAATTTGTGAACCCTAGGAAGCTCTGCACCCCCTTCACATTTGTGGGTTCCCTCCATTCTGCCACTGTTTTAACTTTTTCTGGATCCATGGAGATTCATGTTGGCATGATCATGCAACCTAGGTATTCCATCCTATCAGTGTGGAATTCACACTTTGATGCCTGCAGGGTCAGTCCTACTTCTTCCACCCATTGGAGAACCCTCCTCACGTCCCTTCGGTGTTGTTTGATGTTGTCCGAGTATATTAAGATGTCATTGAGCTATGCAATGCAGAAAACATCGAGGTAATTGCTTAATATTTCATTCATCCACTGCTGAAAACATGCCAGTGCATTGGTTAATCCAAATGGCATAACCAAATACCTATATAACCCATACTTCATCCAGAATGCCATTTTCCATTCATCCCCCCTTGCTATCCGGTGGTTGTGGTATGCATCCTTCAGGTCTAGTTTTGTATATATTTTTGCATTTGATAGCCAGTCTAAAGCTTCTCCGATCAGTGGTAGTGGCATTTGGTCCTTTACAGTCATGGCATTTAGTCCTCAGTAGTCCACACACATGGTGAGGCTGCCATCTTTTTTCTTCACAAAATGGATAGGCACCCCCACCGGGGATGTCGAGCTCCTTATCCATCCTCGCTTCAGGCTTGTTTCCAGATATTCCCTCAACACCCATAGTCTTCCCTTGTCCAATGCCCGAAGGGGTTTGAATGGGGGGACCTTCCCCTCTACCAGTGGAATCCTATGGTTGTGGTGTCTCTGTGGTGGTCTTCCCTGATCTCCCTTCCCCTTGAAGACGTGAAGGTAATCATGATACTCCTTTAGTACGATATCCCTGGCCTCGGGGAGGGGTGGTTGTTTGGTGATGCCCAGTGAGTTGAACCCTTTTGATGTTTCCCCTGTTTCCACTGGAGTCCTGTTGGTTCCTGGTGATTGCATCCAGGAAGGATTGTCATTGCAAGTCCCTTCCTGTCTCTCCCTGATCATGGAGGATCCATGGCCATATCTCTGGGTGTCACATCCAGTGTGATGTCCTGGTAGTATTTGTCGATTGCCTGTTCCTCTGCCACAGCTGTGACATGCAGGGAGGTGTCAAGGCAGTCCCTAGCACACTTTGTCAAGTCAAATGTGACCCGTCCTTCTCTCCAGTCAATGTTAGGGTTGTGCCTTTTTAGCCATAGTAGTCTGACGATGATTGGTGAGTTACAGATGGTGATGCAATGTAACTTGGTCATTTCATGGTGGTTATTTATTGTTAAGTTCACCATTGCATCATGGGTGACTGGTCCACTAGCTACCTCTCTTCCATCCACAGCTAGTACCCTCCAGGGAAATCTTTTTTTTTCCAGGGGTATCCCATTCCTTTCTGCATATTCATTGTCGATGAAATTTTCCATGGCTCTGCAGTCCACCATAGCAGTCATGCGGTGCTCCTGGTTATCGCTTCCCTGAATAATAACTTTTAAGATGATTTTTTCATCCCTTTGGTAGGGGCCCACACTTGAGATGATGTAGGTGGGTTCTGGTGGTTTGGGGTTGGTTATCTGCCCCAGGAGTTTACCCTCGATCTCTACTCCTGGGGGTCCTCTTTTCCCGACTCTTCGTTGGATGACATGTCTTCTAATGTTGCCTCAGCGGCCCTGTAGGGTCTCCGATCCTGGTTCAGTCTCTGGGTGGGGCATCATGCTGCATATTGGCCTGTTTTTCCACAATTGTAGCATTCATCATTTCTTCTGCATCTCTCTTCTGTCCTATCCTTCCCTTGAAATCTCTGGGTGGTGTCCAGGTCCATAGGATCAGGGTCCGAAGAGGTTGAGTCCTGGGGGTTGTGTTGGGCCCTGGGATATGAATTTTGGTGGTCTCGGTAGTACTGCGGTTCATGTCGGGTCCATAGGGTGTGGAAATTAAATAAGCGGTTGTCCACGTGATAGCCCTGTTGGCAAAATCGATCATGGTGGTGGGCTTGGTTTCCAGGAGGGCAAGCTGTCTTTGAACATTGATGTAGAGCCCGTCATTGAATTAATCAATATACATGGGGTCATTATAATCCTGGTCGGCCATGATCCTCTGGAATTTGGCCCAGTATGCTGCTGCAGAGTGATTCCACTGCCGAATAGATTTGAATTTCCTTCTTGCAACCTCCTTAGAGTCTGCCTCGCCGAACACCTGGGTGATCGCAGTCTTAAATTCCTCCCAAGGTCCATAAGTACTTTGCCTGCAAGCTATAGATGGTTCAATCCAAGCCCACGCATTCCCTTGACACCGTGAACTAGTGTAGTTGACCCTCTTTACATCCCCATCGAATTTCTTGGGCTCACAGTTGAATTTCAACTTGCATTGGGTGAGGAAAGCACAGAGCTTGGATCGCTCTCCATGGTAGAGCTCCGGGTCCTCGACCTTGGGGTTGCTGGAAATTGCCAGATGGTACAATTGCTGGAGGAGCTGCTGGAGTTAGTCCTGTGTGTAACGGCGGGCAGGGCACAGAATCGGAGTCCAGGGAACTCGCGGTAGGGCAAGGGCAAGAACTTGGCTGGGCGGGCTTGGCTAGGCTGGGCAAGGACAGGAGGCTTGGCTGGGCTGGGCAGAGGGGGAATACTGGGGACTAGGGATGAAGAGAGGAGTAGTTGTATTGGATAAGAATACAAGACGTTGCATGAAGAACAAGAAAGACAGAATGGTGGGAGGATAAACCTCCTTATATACATAGTGTAATGGCGTGCTTGGGCAGTGCTGGGCCAGGGAACTCGCCGTGGGACTCGGGGGGGGGGGGCGAGGCGGCGGGGCGAGTGACTATTGGTGACGGAATCTCGAAACAGGGGACCGGGCAAGGGACAACTCGGACGGGGCTGGGCGAGGGAGAAGGGGAGGGAGAGAGAGGGAGAGAAGAGTTTGTATTTAGAACGAATGCAAAACGTTGCGTGAAGACAAAACCGGAGCGGAAAGAATCCGCTCCCTATATACATGACCACTTTCCTTTCCTCCGATTCCATCAATGTGACTCCCATTCCCAAACTCCTCGGTTCAACCCCAAATCACATCTTCCATAGAATTCCATCGAATATCCTTTCTTCTTTCCGTAAGTGTCCTCCTTATCCTCCACAGAACCTTCTCGAGATCAATGACGTCGTTGCTAACTAGTTTCGTTACCATGACAACGAAAGGGGACTTGCCTCGCTTAGCTCCAGCCGCGCCGTGACAGTACCCCCCCCTTAGGGCCGAGGACCCTCGAGGCGGCGTGAAGGGGGCTCTGGTAGCGGACGGGGCTTGTCGGGGTGTCGGGTGTGGAACTCGTCGATCGCCTGTAGTTCATTGACTTCCGTGGCAGGCTCCCAGGTGAGGACGTCGTCCCCGCGCCACTTAATAAGGTATTGTAGTCGGCTGCGGAATATGCGGCTGTCGACGACGTCCTCTACTTCGTATTCGGGTTCTCCGTCGACGATAACGGGTTCGGGCGGGGGAAGTCGTTGACCGGGTATGGGGTCTCCGCGGGCGGGTTCTAACAGGGAGACGTGGAACACTGGGTGTACGTCCATCGTGGGGGGGAGCTCGAGTTCGTAGGCGTATTTGCCTACCTCCTTGACGACAGGGAAAGGACCGTGGCGTTTATAGTCGAGTTTTCGTGAAGGGCGGTTGGTTCGTAGGTTCTTCGCATTCAGCCATACTAAGTCCCCGGGGCGGTACGCAGGCGCAGGGAGTCTGTGCTTGTCGGCGTATTCTCGCTGGCGGTCCTGGGCGAAGGACATCTCGTTTTTGGCGAAGTCATGGATCTCGTTCAGGCGGTCGGTCAGGTGGCGGGCTTGTCCTTCTTCGGGGTGGTCGACGCGGATGTCTGGTTCGAGGTCGAACTTGGGATGGAAACCGTAGTTAGAGAAGAAGGGGGAAAGGCCAGTTGTTTCGGAGGTGTGATTGTTGGCAGCGAACTCGGCTATGGGGAGGAGCTGGACCCAGTTATCCTGCTGGTAATTCACGTATGCCCGTAGATACTGCTCCATGATCGAATTCGTTCGCTCCGTCTGTCCGTCCCTTTCCGGGTGAAAGGCTGTGCTCAATCGGGGCTCGATCTTGAGGGAATGACACAGATGTTTCCAAAATCGAGAGGCGAACTGGGGTCCTCGGTCCGAGACAATCGTGTCGGGTAGGCCGTGTAGTCGAAAGATGTGGGTCATGAATAGGTTAGCCAGTCCCTCTGCATCGATCGTGGTGGAACATGGAACGAAATGCCTCATCTTTGATAACCTGTCCACCACTACCCAGATCGCATCGTGACCTTTCGAGTTGGGTAAGCCGGTGACGAAATCCATTGCGATGTCTTTCCAGGGTCGTTCGGGGGCGGGCAGTGGGTGTAGGACTCCGTAGGGTAGATGGCGGGAGGGTTTGGTGCGTTTACAGGTGTGGCAATTCGCGACGTATCTTTCCACGTCTCGTCGTAGCGTCGGCCAGTAGTAACGTCGTCGGAGTAGGTCAAATGTTTTCGCACGGCCCGGGTGTCCTGCTGCAGGTGCATCGTGATGGCTCTGTAGTAATCGTAGTCGGAGATCAGGGTCGTTCGGGATGTAGAGGCGCTGTTGGTAGTACAGTCGACCATCGCGGACGTCACACTCGGAAAGGGAGATTTCCTTGCTGTGCATCTTACCGTCGTGGAGTAGTGATATGACTTTTTGTGCGAAGGGGTCGAGACGGGTGGCTTTGTCGATGCTGTGTAGGAGAGAGGACCGTTCGTCGGGGGTTGGGGCTTCGGCGAGTAAGTGGAGGTCAGCGGTTCGAGGGGTATCGAGGGGCAAATTTTGGGGTTTCAGTACCGCTTTCTGTTGTTCGATCAGGCGGGCATCCCCTCCCTGAGGTAGGTCTCCTGACCTACGAGTCAAAGTGTCCGGTTTCCCTCCAGCTTTCCCAGGGCGGTACGTTATGCGGAAGTTGAAGCGGGACAAGTATTCTGCCCAACGGGTCTGCCGGCGATTGAGGAGTTTGGTCGACATGAAGTATTCGAGGTTCTTGTGATCACTCAGAACCTTAATTGGGTGGAGTGCTCCTTCGAGCTCCGGGCGCCATTCTTCGAACGCGCGGACGATGGCCATGAGCTCTTTGTCATAGATCTCATAGTTGCATTCGGCGGGGCTATGTTTGCGGGAGAAGAAAGCGACGGGGTGGAGAACGCCATTGTCATCGTATTGGGATAACACACCGGCGGAGACGAAGTCGGAGGCGTCAGTTTCGACGATTATCTCTCGATCGTAGTCGAAGTGTCGGAGGATTGGTGCGGAGGTGAAGGCGGTTTTTAGGTTGTTGAAGGCGTGGGTACATTCCGGAGTCCAGGCAAAAGCGGTATCTTTTCGAGTGAGGCGTGTTAAGGGGGAGACGATGCTGCTGTACCCTTTAATGAAACGACGATAGAAATTGGCAAACCCTAGGAATGATTGGACATCCTTCACGGTTTGGGGCTGCGGCCACTCTTGGATGGTAGTGATTTTTGCTGGGTCCATTTTGGTGCCGGTGGTTGAGATAATAAATCCGAGGTATTTCACCTCCTGCCGATGAAACTCACATTTCTCGGGCTTGAGGTGCAATCCCGCTTTCGTCAGTGCTTCCAAGACCTTCAAGACGTGTCCCCGATGATCCTCCAGGTTGTCGCTGTAGATTAGAATGTCGTCGAGATATGCGGTGACGAAGACATCGAGGTAGGGGCGCAGGACATCGTTGATGAAATGTTGAAAACTCGCGGGAGCGTTGGTGAGTCCGAATGGCATGACAAGGGACTCGAACAGTCCGTAACGGGTCCGAAACGCGGTTTTCCACTCTTCTCCTTCGGCCATTCGCACCAAGTTGTACGCACCGCGAATGTCCAGCTTAGTAAAATATCGGGCTTTTTGCAATCGAAGGAGGGTCTCATGTAGGAGCGGAAGGGGGTAACCATTCTTGATGGTACCTTCGTTGAGCCCTCGATAGTCCACACAAAGGCGTAATGAACCATCTCCCTTCTTGACAAACAGGATGGGGGCTCCAGCGGGGGAGGAGGAGGCCCGTATGAACCCCTTGGAGAGGTTCTCATCCAGCCATTTCCTCAGGGCTTCCAACTCTGTTCGTGATAGTGGATAGATTGGACCGAAGGGAGGGGTGAAATTGTCTTTTAGTGGGATTCGGTGGTCGTAGGAACGATGCGGGGGAAGTTTGTTAGCCTCGGCTTCTGAGAATAGTGGGAGGTATTGGTGATACTCGGGGGGAACGATTTCGGAGATGTCGGGCTTCTTGGGTTGCCCCTCCAGGGCCTGTGATATTTCGAATAGGGAGATTGCATGGACTTGTAGCCGTTGTCGCTTGGCTTGTCGGTGTAGTGCAGCAGGTCCCACCCTGGCAATTCGGATTGGATTGGTATGGGTGTCTGGGGGGTCCTCGCTGATGCCTCGAACAGTGACTGCTCGGTCGTTGCAGTGGGCGAGGCAATATTGGGATCCGAAGGTGACGAGGTTGGAGGCAAAACGGATCGCGACGTCGTGCAACTTCAGCCAGGGGATACCCAGGACGATTGGATAGTGACCCAATTTGGTTACAAACATAGGAAGTCGTTCGCGATGTTCTTGGATGTGGAGTTGGGCTTCGGCGAGGTGAGTGATATCTCCTGAGGAGATCTTTCGTCCGTCTATCACTTCTAGGGCTCGGGGGGTTTTCAGGCGATGTAGGGGGAGCTGGTGGAGCTTGGCGAAATCTTTGTCTATGAAGGCGTATCCGGTGGCTCCACAGTCTATGAGGGCGTGGGTAGGTATGTTGCGGTTGTTGAGGGATAGGGCGCAGGTCACGACGAGGTGCTTTCCGTCCATGCTTCTTTCTTCGATGGCGGCTTCGTTCACAGCAGTACTGGAAATTGAGAATATATTTGCTAACGTTAAGGGGACTACAGGAACACCACCAGGGAGAGGGCCATCCTTCTCTCCCTGGCTTAAACATTTCCCGACTCAGCGGACTCGGCAACCTTGGTCGGCTCTTCGGGGGCGAGTAGCTCGGCGACCGCTCCGCGCATGGGACGAGTAGAGATCTTCGGCTTGTTCGGGCAGTCTCGGGCTAGGTGATTGAAGCCACCGCAGTACAGGCAGCGGTTCTCGTCGATCCTTTTCTGGCGTTCCTCCGGCGACAGGCGGCGTCTGGCTGCGGATAGGTCCATGGGGGCGGGACCGTAGTGGCCACTGCCGCTGCTGGTCGGATGGGGGGCGTTCTGGGGGGAAGCCGTGGGAGTGCTTCGAGCAGCGGGGGTCGGGGCAGGTCTGGTTGAAGCGGTGGGTCGGTGAACCTCTGCTTTGCGCGCTCGGAACTGGGAGTCCCGTTTCTTTACGAATGCAACATATTCGTTCCAGCCCTCGGGAACGTCCTGAGTGCTCAGGATATCTTTTACCTCGTCACATAGCCCTCGGTGGAAAACGGCCCGTTTGGCAGCGTCATTCCAGTTGACGTCCGCAACCAAGCGTTGGAACTCGGCGTGGTATGCGGAGAAGTCCCTGTTTCCTTGTCGGAGTTTCGCAAGGCCTCGCTCGGCGGTGCTGACTCGATCTGGGTCCCCGTAGGCTTCTTCGAGGGTGGTTACCAGGTCCTCAAAAGTGGCGAGCGCAACTCGATCAGGGCGTGCAAGGTGCATAACCTGTTTGAGGGCGGGGCCCTCCAACCTTAACAAGGCGTACCGGAGCTTGGATTGCTCGTCGGGGAATTCCCCAGGGCGGTCCTGTAGACGCATGCGGAGGGTGAACAAAAAGGGTTCGAGCATGGTGCGGTCTTCCCCGGTGAACGGTTTGGGGTCCGGCGGGCTTCTGCGGGTGACAGGGAGCGAAGCAGCGGCGTTGGCAAGGGCGAGCGTCTGGGTGAGCTGGGCTTCCAGCTGGGAGACTCGGGTGGTGAGAGTGTTGCGGTCGGCGATGGCGGCGTCCCGCTCCAGGGACAGTTCTTCATTCTCAGCGGTCAGGGCGGCAAACCGATTGGTGAGGTTCTCGCTAGTATTCAGGGCACGAGCGAGGTTGACTGCCCCTTCGTAATTGGCGCGTAGCGTTACCGCGTCTAGGGAATCCGCAGGGGAAGAGGCAAGGGCGTCGATGGCTCAGGCATGATCGGCGATGATTCGCACGATGACGGGGGACTCGGCGGGCGTGGTGGTGGGTTCGGACATGGGCGAGTTCGGTGGAGAAAGGATTCACGCAACGTAGTGTAATGGCGGGCTTGGGCAGTGCTGGGCCAGGGAACTCGCCGTGGGACTCGGGGGGGGGGCCGAGGCGGCGGGGCGAGTGACTATTGGTGACGGAATCTCGAAACAGGGGACCGGGCAAGGGACAACTCGGACGGGGCTGGGCGAGGGAGAAGGGGAGGGAGAGAGAGGGAGAGAAGAGTTTGTATTTAGAACGAATGCAAAACGTTGCGTGAAGACAAAACCGGAGCGGAAAGAATCCGCTCCCTATATACATGACCACTTTCCTTTCCTCCGATTCCATCAATGTGACTCCCATTCCCAAACTCCTCGGTTCAACCCCAAATCACATCTTCCATAGAATTCCATCGAATATCCTTTCTTCTTTCCGTAAGTGTCCTCCTTATCCTCCACAGAACCTTCTCGAGATCAATGACGTCGTTGCTAACTAGTTTCGTTACCATGACAACGAAAGGGGACTTGCCTCGCTTAGCTCCAGCCGCGCCGTGACACATAGATTCCCTTATCCAACTTCGATACCAAATTCCCTACTATCCATTTCCCTTTCCTCCATACTGCGTAGAATTTTCCTTTACTGACATCATAACCCGTAATCATTTAAACAAACATACATAAGCATGCATAAATAAGCAAACATAAGAAACCATAAGCAGAATAATGTGCATAAGCAGGTGGCAACAAGCAAACATAATCAACCATCATGTATAAACAGAGGATAAGCATGCATAAGTGCCAACGGTACAGACATTGGGTCCATGCCGTGACAGTATCCCCCCTCTAGGGCTGTGGTCCACCGAATCTTAGTTGAGGTTTTCTGGGAGGGGGCCCGGTTTGTTGGGGTGTTGGGCATGGAAGTCGTCGATAGCCTTGAGCTTGTTGACTTCAGTTGCCCGTTCCCAAGTGAGGTCATCCCATCCATGCCATTTGATTAGGTACTGGAGTTGCCGCCGGAAAATGCGGCTATCCACCACCTCCTCAACCTCGTATTCTGACTCGCCGTCCACAACGATGGGTTCCGGCAGGGGCAGGTGTTGACCTGGCAGTGGGTCCGCTCGGGTGGGCTCAAGGAGGGAGACGTGGATTACCGGGTGAACATCCATAGTAGCGGGTAGGTCGAGTTGGTAGGCATACTTTCCGTCTTCCTTGATGATGGTGAAGGGTCGGTGGCGGCGGTTGTCGAGCTTGCGGGAGGGGCGGTTGGTGCGCAGGTTTCGAGCATTGAGCCAGACTTTGTCTCCTGGCAAGTAGGATGGGGCAGGCATTCGGTGGTTGTCGGCGTATTCGTGCTGTCGGTCTTGGGTGTAGGCCATCTCGGCTTTCGCAAAGTCGTGGATTTCAGCGAGCAGCCGAGTGAGGGATTGTACTTGGCCTGCTTCCGGGTTGTCTACTCGAAGGTCGGGTTCGAAGTCGAGCTTGGGGTGCATGCCGTAGTTCGCAAAGAAGGGCGAGAGTCCAGTAGTCTCGGAAACATGGTTGTTGGCGGCAAATTGAGTGATGGGTAGGTACTGGGCCCAGTCATCTTGTTGATAGTTAATGTAGGCTCTCAAATACTGTTCCATAACCGCGTTGATGCATTCGGTTTGGCCGTCAGTTTCGGGATGGAAGGCGGTACTCAGGCGAGGCTCAATGTGGAGGGAGTTGCAGAGGTACTTCCAGAAGCGGGAAGCAAATTGGGGACCTCCATCGGAGATGATGGAATTGGGTAAGCCATGTAGGCAGAAAATGTTCGTGACGAAGAGGTTAGCAAGTTCTTTGGCATCAACAGTGGTGGAGCAAGGAACGAGATGCCTCATTTTGGTCAACCGGTCAATGACTACCCAAATCGCGTCGTGGCCATCTGAGATTGGCAATCCTGTCACGAAGTCCATTGATAGGTCTCGCCACGGACGTTTGGGTACTGGCAGGGGGTTCAGGACGCCGTAAGGGGTGCATCGAGATGTCTTCATTCACTGGCAAACATGGCAGTTTGCTATGAATCGTTCAACATCCTTCTGCAACGTGGGCCAGAAGTAACGTCGTCTGATGAGGTCGAAGGTCTTCACTCTCCCGGGGTGTCCAGCAGCAGGGATGTCGTGGTTGCTTTGGATGATTTGTAGTCATAGGGCGTCATCGGCGGGAACATAGAGGCGGTGCTGGTAGTACAGGCATCCATTGTGCACTTGACATTCCGAGAGGGTGATGTCTGGACTGTGTTGTTTGCCTTCGAAAAGTGCGGTGATGATTCGTTGAGCGAAAGGGTTGGTCTGGGTAGCTTTTAGGATGTCTTGCGATAGGGCAGAGCAGGGTGTGGCCAATACGGCTTCCCACAGTTGGAGTTCATCCAGGAGGTTGTGTGGCTTGAGCACGGCTTTGTGCTGCTCGATGAGGCAGTCATCCCCTCCCTGAGGTAGGTCTCCAGACCTAGAGGTGAGAGAGTCGGGTTTTGCCCCAGCTTTGCCGGGCCTGTACACAATTTTAAAATTAAAACAGGAGAGATATTCTGCCCAGCGTGTTTGTTGGCGATTGAGCAACTTAGTGGTCATAAAATACTCGAGGTTTTTATGATCACTAAGCACCTTGATGGAGTGGGAAACACCTTCCAGCTCCGGTCGCCATTCCTCGAATGCATGAACAATGGCCATCAATTCTTTGTCGTAGATTTCATAATTACATTCCGCCAGGCTATGTTTCTTGGAGAAAAAGGTGACCGGGTGGAGGATCCCTTCGTCGTCATACTGGGAGAGGATGCCAGCAGGGACATAATCTGAAGTGTCGGTTTCTACGATTGCTTCATGGTCATAGTCGAAGTGATGAAGAATCGGGGCGGTGGTGAAGGCATGCTTGAGCGCGGCAAAGGAGTCGGTACAGGTGGTGTCCCAATCGAATGCAGTGTTCTTTCTAGTGAGGCGAGTTAGGGGTGCCACAATAGCACTGTAGCTTCTGATGAAGCGCTGGTAGAAGTTCGCAAAACCAAGGAAGGACTGCACATCTTTGACGTTCACCAGGGTCGGCCATTCCTCGATTGTGGTGACCTTCGCGGGGTCCAACTTGGTTCCATCCGTCGAAATGAAGAAGCCAAGATACTTGACTTCCTGCCAGTGGAACTCGCACTGCTCGGGCTTTAGGTGAAGATCAGTGTCAGACAAGGCTTGAAGAACCTTCTGGACGTGGATGCGGTGTTCGTCGAGGTTGTCACTGTAGATCAAAATGTCGTCGAGATAGGCGGTAACGAATACGTCCAGGTAGTGCCGCAGGACGTCGTTAATGAAGTGCTGAAAGCTGGCGGGAGCATTCGTGAGTCCAAATGGCATTACTAACGATTCAAACAGTCCATAGCAGGTTCTGAATGCCATCTTCCATTCCTCCCCCTCGGCCATCCTTACCAAGTTATATGCCCCTCGAATGTCCAGTTTGGTATAGAATCTCGCTTTCTGCAATCATAAGAGGGTCTCGTGGAGTAGGGGGAGGGGGTACCGATTTTTGATGGTTTCCTCTTTTAACCCTCTGTAATCCACACACAGTCTGAGGGAACCGTCTCCCTTCTTCACGAAGAGTATAGGTGCCCCGGCGGGGGACAAGGAAGCTCAGATGAATCCTTTGGCTAGGTTCTCATCCAGCCATTTCTGGAGAGCTTCCAATTGCATCTTCGACAGAGGGTAGATGGGACTGAAGGGCAGAGTAAAGTTGGGCTGTAGGGGGATTTGGTGATCGTAGGCTCGATGAGGGGGGAGCTTGTTGGCCTCTACTTCGGAAAACAGGTGGAGGAACTGGTGGTATTTGGACGGGATGGAGCTTGCCAGGTCAGTGACTTTTTGCTCCTCCCTGGTGGACAACAGGAGCTGTATTGGTGGTTCGGGGATCAGGAGTACATCAGGGGGTTCTTCACTGGTTCCTCATATTGTCACGGCTCGGTCGACGCAGTGGGCGAGGCAATGCTGGGACCCGAAGGTCACAAGGTTCGAGGCGAAGTGGATGACAATGTCATGCTGCTTCAGCCATGGGATACCGAGCACGATGGGATAGCGTGCTAACTTTGTGATGAACATGGGAAGTTTCTCACGATGCCCTTGTATGTCCAAGGGTACCTCCATCAGGTGAGTGATGTCCCCCGAGGAGATCTTTCGTCCGTCGATGACCTCGAGTACCCGGGGGGTTGTTAGGGGGTGAAGGGGTAGTTTATGATGCGTGGCGAATGATTGGTCAACAAATGCGTAGCCTGTCGCTCCGCAGTCCATTAGGGCCTGGGTGGGGATTTTCTTTTTTTTGAAGGACAGGTCACATGTCACAATGAGGTGTCTACCGTCCATTGATCCTTCTTCGATGGCGGCGTCTCTAACGGCGGTGCTAGAAATTGATAATATTTTTGCTAACACAGACGAGGGGACAGCGGATTCGCCAGGAAGAGAGCCATCCTCCTCTTCCCGGCTTACACATTTCCCAACTCGACTACATCCTCCCCATCCTCCTCAACTCGATTGGTTACCTCAGCGGCTGCTACTCGCAATGGACGTGCTGGGACCTTGGGACGACTCGGACAGTCTCGTGCCATGTGGTTGAACCCTCCACAGTACAGGCAGTGGTTTTTGTCGATCCTCTTTTGGCATTCTTGTGGGGAGAGGCATTGACGAGCCACTCACAGGTCCATGGGGGCAGGGCCAAAGTTGCCGCTCCCACTGCTCGTCGGGTGTGGGGTGGTCTGGGTGGACGCTGGGGGTGTGCTGCGGGGCAGGGAGGAGGTGGGTTTGGTCACAGCGGTGGGGCGGGCGCTCTCAGCCTTTCGAGCACAAAATTGTTGATCCCTCTGTTTCACGAGGGCTACATATTGGTCCCAGTCCTCTGGGACATCCTGAGTACTAAGGATGTCCTTGAGTTCATCGCAGAGACCTCAGTGGAAAGCGGCACTTTTGGCAGCGTTGTTCCAGTTGAGGTCAGAGGCTAGACATCGGAATTCAGCATAATAGGTAACGAAGTCTCGATTTCCTTGACGAAGCTTAGCGATAGCCCGCTTGGCGGTGTTGATCCGGTCAGGGTCACAGTATGATTCTTCCAGGGTGGTCATGTAATCCCCAAAGGTTTCCAGGTTGACATGGTCGTTCTCTACCAGGTGGAGCATTTGTTCCAGAGCGGGTCCATCGAGTCGAGCGAAGGCATAGCAGAGTTTCAACTGTTCATCAGGGAATTCACCGGGTCGATCGATGAGGCGAAGATGCAGCATGGTGATGAAGGATCGTAGCTTGTTACGTTCCTCCCCTGTGAAGGGTTTGGGATCAGGCTGCGTCTTGCACGGGGTGAGTATGGAGGAAGTGGCAAGGTTGGCTAAGGCAAGGGTTTGGGAGAGCTGGGACTCGAGTTGGGTGACCCGGGTGGAGAGCATATTGTGGTCTACTACAGCGGCATCCCTGTCGAGGGAGAGGTCTTCGATTTTGGCGGCAAGAGCTGTGAACCGATTGGTAAGGTTCTCGCTGGTGTTGAGGACACGGGCAAGGTTGACCGCTCCTTCATAGCTCGCACGTAGGGTGGCAGGGTCGAGGGAGTCGGCGGAGGTAGCGGCCAAGGCCTCGATGGCACGGGCATGGTCCGCGAGGATCCTCACGATGAGAGGAGAGTCGGGAACAGGGGCTGGCTCAGACATGGAGCGAGTTCGGTGGAGGATAATGATGCAATGTAGTGTAATGGCGGGCAGGGCGCAGAATCGGAGTCCAGGGAACTCGCGGTAGGGCAAGGGCAAGAACTTGGCTGGGCAGGCTTGGCTAGGCTGGGCAAGGACAGGAGGCTTGGCTGGGCTGGGCAGAGGGGGAATACTGGGGACTAGGGATGAAGAGAGTAGTTGTATTGGATAAGAATACAAGATGTTGCATGAAGAAAAAGAAA
This sequence comes from Pyronema domesticum, assembly GCA_024516145.1. Taxonomy (NCBI): domain Eukaryota; kingdom Fungi; phylum Ascomycota; class Pezizomycetes; order Pezizales; family Pyronemataceae; genus Pyronema; species Pyronema domesticum. The sequence continues at coordinate 16,542 of JAJJXL010000033.1, forward strand.
GACAGAATGGTGGGAGGATAAACCTCCTTATATACATAGATTCCCTTATCCAACTTCGATACCAAATTCCCTACTATCCATTTCTCTTTCCTCCATACTCCGTAGAATTTTCCTTTACTGACATCATAACCCGTAAGCATTTAAACAAACATACATAAGCGTGCATAAATAAGCAAACATAAGAAACCGTAAGCAGAATAATGTACATAAGCAGGTGGCAATGAGCAAACATAATCAACTGTCATGTAGAAACAGAGGGATAAGCATGCATAAGTGCCAACGGTACAGACATTGGGTCCACGCCGTGACACTGTGTCATCATGACTGGAGTAGGGGCCCTACTGCCTGTACCCTGAGGTGTAGCCATTCTGGAACCGTCCCCTTTAGGTACCTGTGCTGGCCCTGGAGTCTCTGGTGTCTGTGGCTGGGATGGATTCTCTGGGGTTACTGGACTCGCTGGTCCTGCCGGTTCTCTTCCTATAACCTTGCCTAATACCCCAGAACTGGAAGGGATACACTGTCTGTCTGCTCATGAGGCATTACTGGAATGATTTTCTGATTTTTTATATTGAAGCCTCATTGCTTCCTGGGTTGCATCGGGTGCTGTAAAAAGTATGCAATCAAGTGTCATGAACCTGTCTACACAGCCACAGGGCATGACAGGCAATGCAACGGTCTGGTATACTGCTCTGCAGTTGGGTTTGGCTTGGTACTGCTATCCTGAGTTAGTATCTGGCATGGGCAATGCTGACTAGTATCCAGAATGTCTCTGTGGCACTGCCCTCACTTTTTATGCTTCCGTTATCGTTTGGATTTGTAATTGGCATATGGGGATGGGGCTGGAAGTAATATTTTGTGATGACATTCACTAATGAGATGGACAAATCTGTGAATGTGTAGATAATTCTGTAGAATAGATAATTGATTGCTTACCAAATAAATGAAATACAAAGTGTTCCTTCTTATACATAATTCTCATGCCCTTCATAGATCCCAAGCGGCTGCCCTGCAGTGCCTTCAAACCCCGCAATACAATACTGAAACAACATGAGATGCATAACCTGAACAGAAAGCAAAACATAACCAATGGAAGATGTCAAACAGAACTCAAATGAAAGCAGAAACAGGACTCAAACGTAAATCGAACATCCCATGAAACCGTGCCCCCAAATGCATCCCAAATGTCCCCTGCCTCAGATCCTAAAACCTCCTTCCTGCAGCCCCCTTTCCCTAAACCCTAAATGCTTTCCCTAAGCCCTAACCAGAGCCCTTCCCCTAAACCCTCAAGATAACATAGAGTACTGCCAACGTTATGCCAGCGAGCCACAGTCCAGCTGTGGTTGCGAGCACACCCAAGAGCATGTCCCAGGATGTTCTTGACAAGCAGTGGGTTGGTGAACCTCTGCTTGGTGAGCTTGGAACTGGGAGTCCTGTTTTTTCACGAATGCAACATATTTGTTCCAGCCCTTGGGAACGTCCTGAGTACTCAGGATATCTTTTACCTCATCACATAGCCCTCGGTGGAGAATGGCCCATTTGGCAGCGTAATTCCAGTTGATGTCCACAACCAAGTGTTGGAACTTGGCGTAGTATGTTGGGAAGTCCCTGTTTCCTTGTCAGAGTTTTGCAAGGACTCACTCAGCAGTGCTGACTCAATATGGGTCCCCATAGGCTTCTTCAAGGATGGTTACCAGGTCCTCAAAAGTGGCGAGCAAAACTTGATCATGGCATGCAAGGTACATAACCTGTTGGAGGGTAGGGCCTTGCAACCTTAACAAGGTATACCGAAGCTTGGATTGCTCATCGGGGAATTCCCCAGGGCGGTCCTGTAGACGCATGCAGAGTGTGAACAAAAAGGTTTTGAGCATGGTGTGGTCTTCCCTGGTGAACAGTTTGGGGTCCGGCAGGCTTCTGTGGGTGACAGGGAGTGAGGCAGTGGCATTGGCAAGGGTGAGCATCTGGGTGAGCTGGGCTTCCAGCTGGGAGACTCGGGTGGTGAGAGTGTTGCAGTCAGCAATGGCAGTGTCCCACTCCAGGGACAGTTCTTCATTCTCAGCGGTCAGGGCAGCAAAATGATTAGGGAGGTTCTCGCTAGTATTCAGGGCACGAGCGAGATTGATTGCCCCTTTGTAATTGGCACGTAGCGTTACTGCATCAAGGGAATCCACAGGCAAAGAGGCAAGGGTGTTGATGGCTGGGGCATGATCAGCGATGATTTACATGATGACAGGGGACTGGGTGGGCATGGTGGTGGCTTCGGACATGGGCAAGTTTGGTGGGGAAAGGATTGATGCAACGTAGTGTAATGGCGGGCTTGGGCAGTGCTGGGCCAGGGAACTCGCCATGGGACTTGGGGGGGGGTGAGGCAGTGGGGCGAGTGACTATTGGTGACGGAATTTCGAAACAGGGGGCCAGGCAAGGGACAACTCAGATGGGGCTGGGCAAGGAAGAAGGGCAGAGAGAGAGAGGGAGAGAAGAGTTTGTATTTAGAATGAAGGCAAAACGTTGTGTCAAGACAAAACCGGAGCAGAAAGAATCTGCTCCCTATGTACATGACCACTTTCCTTTCCTCCAATTCCACCAATGTGACTCCCATTCCCAAACTCCTTGGTTCAACCCCAAATCACATCTTCTGTAGAATTCCAATGAACATCCTTTATTCTTTCCATAAGTGTCCCCGTTATCCTCCACAGAACCTTCTCGAGATCAATGACCTCATTGCCAACTAGTTTCATTACCATGACAAAGAATGGGGACTTGCCTCGGTTAGCTCCAGCCATGCCGTGACAGATACATACACAGCTACATTTGCTTGGAAGGTTTAGGGTTGCTGTGCAGATTGATCAAGGGTTAAGGGCTTAGGGCCTACTAGTTTAGTGTCTCAGTATGGAAGGAGAAAATGTGTATATAAGAGGACTTGTCCTCCCAGTGTTCTGTTTCCTTTCCTTTTCTCCTTACACAGTTATTTGTTCATCTCACCACATAAATATTTTAGAACCTCTTCCATTCTTGGCTTCATCCTCACTACCTCTGTCCCTGTCTCAGTTCTCGATCCCCTGACCTCTGTCCTCTTTGCTCCATTTTCCTGATCCTGTGTCTTGACTTACCTCTGCTCCTAAACACGGATTATCCATAGTTGCTACATGACACAGCTTTAGGTATCCAACGTTGGTGCTCTCCAAGAGATCCTGTCTTGCATTCATGATCATTGTTAACAAGCCTTGGGCCCTCAGGTTCTCTGACAAATACCTTGTCCATGACTGCCATTACACCAGAGTGGAGAGAATCTGCTCCATATATACATAACCACTTTCCTTTCCGCCGATTCCATCAATGTGACTCTAATTCTAAAACTCCTCAGTTCAACCCCAAATCCCATCTTCTGTAGAATTCCATACAATATCCTCTCTTTCCTCTTTCTGTAAGTATCCTCCTTATCCTCCACAGAACCTGCTCAAGATCAATGACATCATTGCTAACTAATTACATTACCATGACAACAAAAGGGGACTGGCCTCACTTAGCTCCGGTCATGCCATGACAGTACCCCCCCTGTAGGGCCGAGGACGCTTGAGGCTGCATGAAGGGGGCTTGGGGTTTGTCGAGGTGTCAGGTGTGGAACTCATTGATCACCTGTGTTATGGTGGTGAGGGCAGAGCGGGGACAAGTACAACCCAGGGGCTCAGTTCGTAAGTAATTGTTGACAAGTAATTAAATTAATCAATAATGAATTCAATGTTGGATCCATAGAGCAGTGCATGCATCAACTCGAGCGAGACATGGGTTTAGAACTCTTGATTTATTAACCCCTTATCGAATAATGATCTGGAACAGGCGCAGTGTGGGAACGGCAAGGCGGCGAAGCAGAGGCAGCGAAGCGGAGGTGGCGAAATGAAGGCAAGGATGGAAACAGGGCCGTGACAGCATGGGAATTCATAGGTAATGACAACGAAATTTATTCAACAAGTTTTTAAACAAATAACTGTGTAAAGAGAAAAGAGAAACAAACAAATGTATGAAACAATCAATCTACTTATACAATCTTTTCCTTTACATGCCAAGAACCCAAATACCGTGTGCGGCGTGAAAAACACAAACCCTAATCCATAGTGATTATCACTAGATCAATAATTACTTAGTTGCCAACCCTTATCACTAGTTAGTTCGCTGTTAGTTGAATCCAATTAGATTCCAGGCCTTGGCCATTGACAAGGGTAAGGACCCATGTTGCTGACTAGTGCATCGAGGGTTGTGCTAAACTGTAGAGGGCGGGACTCATGGAGTTGCCTAATCAGGAAGACGAGTGATGAGTGATGAGGTCACAATATTCAGGCCCGTGGTGAACCATAATTTCTCAGGAGGCTTTTATCATTGAATCGTAGATCATCGAGTTGGAGATACCGGGCCATGACAGGATCCCCCTATTTGGGCTGAGCTCCAGCGAAGTAACATTCTGAAGCCAGTTTAGGAGTGGCCCCGGTTTGTCAGGATATTTTTCATGGAAGGTATCTATGGCTTTGCTTTCAGTGTGTAGCTCGGCGGGTTCCCAGTCTGGTAAATCATAACTGACCCATTTAATTAAGTACTGTAATTTCCATCCATGGATTTGGGAGTCTAGTACAGCTTCGATAAAATATTCATCTTCACCGTCGATTTCTACTGGGGGCAGGGGTTCCGTATTTTGCCCGGGGTAAGCATCATCGGCAGCAGGTTCTAATAGTGAGACATGGAAAACATTGAGACATTTCATGGATGGGGGTAATTTGATTCAGTATGCATATGGAGATATTTTTTTGATAATTTTGAATGGGCCATGCCATTTATTGTCGAGCCTTCTACTGGGTCATCTGGTTTTCCAATTACGTCTGTCGAGCCAAATTAGGTCTCCGTTCTGGTAGTTCGGTGCAGGCAGTTATCAGTTATTTGCATTGTCTTGATGACGGAGGTTTGCCCTGTTAATTTTGGCACGGAGGTGGTTGTGAATTTCCGCAAGTGCTTTTAATGTTGTTAATGCTCGTTGGTGATTAATATCATTGATCGCTGCCAGTGATAAGTCGAATTGGCAGTGGGGGTCGAATCCCTTATTGGCAAAGAACAGGGACGATCCTGTGGTTTCTGAGGCTTGGTTATTCACAGCAAATTCTGCCAGTGGCAGCCATTCTGCCCAGTCATCTTGTAAGTAATTAACATGAGCCCATAAATATTGTTCCATAACTGCGTTCATTCCTTCCATTTGGCCATCCGTTTGGGGATGGAAGGCCATCGATAATCGTGGTTGTATTCCTAATCGTCAGCAAGGGTTTTTCCAGAATAATGCTGCGAACTGGGGTCCCCTATCAGAGATAATTGTTAACAGTAGGCCGTGGAGTCAGAATATATGTACGATGAATAAATTGGCTAATTCCTTTGCATCGACGTCCGTTCAGCAAGGTACCAAGTGTCGCTCCTTAGTTAAATGGTCCACCACTACCCATATGGCGTCACAACCATTCGACCAGGGGAGGCCCGTTACAAAATCCATTGATATGTCCTGCCAGGGTCTGTCTGGAATAGGCAGGGGACCTAATACTCCAAATGGTGCATGTCTGCTTGGTTTCATGCATTGGCAGGTATGACAATTCCAGGTGTAGTGGTCGACGTCCATTCGCATTTTTGGCCAGGTGTAATGTCGGCCAAGATATTCGAGCGTTTTTGATCTACCAGGGTGCCCTGCAGCCAGGATGTCATGGTGCTGTTGCAGTAGATGGAGTTTTAGTGGTTCGTAATTCGGGACCCAGATTCTTTGGTGGTAATGGAGCAGGTTATTTTGTTCATTGCATTCTGCCAGGGAAATTTCCCTGCAGTGTTTAGCACCATCGCAGATTAATTTCAGAATTTTGTTTGGGAATGGATCCTCATTGTAGCCATCAGTAAATAATTGTGCAAGCATTGGGGAGGCCGGTATAGGAGTTTCCATTGCTGAAAGTTGTAGGATATTTTCGGGTTTGATTATTGTTGTTTGGTTTTCAAGGGAACAGTCATCCCCCACTTTAGGCAGATCTCCGGATCTGCAAGTCAATGCATCTGGTTTGCCACCGGCGGTGCCGGGTCAATAAACAATTTTAAGATTAAATTGGGACAGGAACTGGGACCAGTGGGCTTGTCGTCGATTTAACAATTTAGTCATTGTGAAATATTCCAAATTTTTGTGATCAGACAAAACACGAATAGGGTTAATGATGGACTGTAATTCAGGGCACCATTCCTCGAAAGCTCAGACGATTGCCATTAATTCCTTGTTGTAAATCTCGTAATTACATTCTGCGGGGGAATGTTTTTTTGAGAAATAGGCCACAGGGTGGAGGACATTGTCATCATCATATTGGGATAATGCTCTGGCAGAGACATAATCAGAAGCATCCGTTTCGACAATAACATCCCGGTCCGGGTCGAAATGGGCCAGTACGGGCGCCAATGTGAAGGTTGCCTTTAATGTGTCAAACGCTTTTTGTTGCTCCATTGACCAGGTGAACAGAACTCCGTTATGGGTGAGGGAGGTGAGCGGTTGAACAATACGAGAATAATTACAGATGAAGCGGCAGTAAAAATTAGCAAAACCCAGAAATGCGCAGACATCTTTTAAATTGCCAGGAGGTTCCCATTCTTGCACAGTGTGAATTTTCTCAGGGTCCATTTTAATTCCTTCCATGCTGATAATTAACCCTAAGTATTTCACTTCTTGCTGATGGAATTCACATTTTTCAGGTTTTAGATGGAGGCCTGCTTTAGCGAAAGCATCGAGAACCAGATGGATGTGTTGTTGATACTCCTCGAAATTGTCAGAGTAAATTAAAGTATCATCGAGATAGGCGTTGCAGAAACGGTCCAGGTAAGGTGCCAATACATCGTTAATGTAATTTTGGAATGTCGCCAGGGCATTGGTGAGACCAAAAGGCATAACCAATGATTTGAATAAGCCATAGCAAGTGTGGAATGCAGTTTTCCATTCCTTGCCTTCGGCCATGCGAATTAAATTGTATGCCCCACGAATATGCAATTTTGTAAACCATTTGGCTTTCGAAAGGTTCATGAGGGTGTCCTGTAACAGCGGCAGTGGGTACCTATTTTTGATGGTGCCCGCATTAATGCCTCTATAATCCACGACTAATCATAATGAGCCATCTCCTTTTTTAACAAACAAAATTGGAGCAGTGGCGGGGGATGACGAGGTGCAGATAAAACCCTTGGACAAATTTTCGTCTAACCAGTGTTTGAGTTCCTCCAATTCAGGGCGGGATAACGAATAGAGAGGGCTGAATGGAGGTTTGAACCCATCCGTCAGCGGAATTGTGTGGTCACTTGGGCGGTGCGGAGGTAATCTGTTGGCGTTGGCTTTTTCGAATATTTTCAAGTAGTCATGGTACTCGGGCAGGACAATGGTATGAATATCGGGGTTTTTGTCATCCTCCTTGGCGAACGCATTATTAATTTCGTAGAGGGACAGGGCGAATTGTCCCACTTCGCTGTAACGATTATTTGCATTATTGACAATTCAGTGGAATGATGTGGCAGAGATGGCAGATATTTTATTATTTTGTGGTCTTGTAATTCCTTTAATGGGTATCGGGGTAATTTTGGATTGGTGGGCGAGGCATCCTGGCGATGGGAATTGAATATCCATTTATGGGAAATTAATATTCACATCATGTTTTTTTAACCATGGTATTCCGAGAACGAGGGGATAATGACCAATGGAGGCCACATAAGCAACGAGTTTTTCATGATGGTCGCCGATGGTGCAGTCGATGTAGACGTATTCGGTAATATCACTGGAGGAAATGGGTTGTCCATCATTGACTTCGTCGGTTTTTGGGGTTTTTAATTGGTAGCGGGAAAAGTTGTGTTGGCGGGCAAATTCATCATTCATGAAGGAATATCCAGTGCATCCACAGTCAATAAGGGCATGGGTGTCAATTCTTAAATCATGGTCGGACAATGTGCATGGGACAATTAAGTGGTTCCCATCTAATTCACTCTCTTGTTTATTGGAAAGCAAACTAGCAGATACATATAAAACTTCGTGAGCAGAAATGAATGAGGACACCGGGGTGGGTCCACCAGCAGAGCCAACGGGCTGCTGATGGACTACTCTTTTCCCGAGTCCGAAGTAGGGGAGGGAACGGAGTCAACGTCAGGGGTGGATATTCCCACGGCTGCCAAATGAACCTTCTGGGCATTGTTGCTGGCCAAAAGGGGACATTGGTCTTTGAAATGGTCCGCCAATCCACAATAAAGGCAGAGGCCCTTGGCCATCTGTTCATCATGGCAGTGTTGGTTGTGAGATTTTTTGGCAGCAGAAAGGTCCATTGGGGCGGGACCGTAATTGCTGCTGTCGGTGCCGGTGGGGTGGCTCATTGTGCGGGGAGCAGACGGGGTTGCCTTGGTGGCGGTTGGGTGGGAATTATTAGGGTGGTGGGAGAGGTTGGCATTGGCTCGGATTCAGTAGTCGAGTTTCATACATAATTCCACAAATTTGTCGAAGTCCACAGGCTCATCGGTTTGGTTGATGAGACTGGCCTGGAGTTCTTTGGAGAGTCCTCGTTTGAGGGTGGCCTTCCTTGCTTTAGAATCATAATCCAAAATTGCCATCAAACGTTGGAATTCAGCATAATAAATGCTAAATTCACGGTTTCCTTGTGTGAGGTGGTCCAATTCACCAGAGGCCATTCCAACCTCATCAGGATCGCCGAAGGCGGCCTCCAAAATTGTGATTAAGGCTTCGACGTCCTGCAAGGAAATTTTGTTGGTTTGGACGTATGGTTGAATTTGGTTCTGGGCATTACCCTTGAGGTAACCATGAACGTAGCAGAGTTTGTGTTGATCATCTGAAAAGCATCCATTTTCTCCTGCTAATTTTGAACGGACCTTTGAAATGAAGTTTGGGAGCTCCTTTCTGTCTCCAGAATATTCAGGGGCATGGGGGAGCTTGATTGCTCGAAGGGTCGGGGCATTTGTCATGAGTCCTTGTAAAATTCGGATTGTTTTATTGGCGGTCTTGAGGTCCTCCTTGAGGGAAACAACATGTCGAGCATATTTGGTGTTACTAGTATGGATGACTTGGACTTCCTTCTGTAGATCAATAATTAATTGCAATTCCCAATGTTATTCTGCGATGTCTTCGTCAATTGTCAGGATTGCCATTGGGTCCACTTTCACAGTGGCTGCTTGGGCGGCATCGAGGAAGAGAGCGGAGGTGATCTGGGCCAGTTTATCGGATGGACCAGAGGCTGGAGTCATCATCGTAGTAGATACAGGTTGCATTGGTATCGTGGGCCAGTTGTACAGCAATCGGGAGGTCTTCATAGATAGAGTTTTGTTCAAACGGGGAGAAGGTGTCGGTGTCTGTGACGAGGATGTTCCAGATGATATGAACCCAGAACGGAGTGATCATGAACAGGGTCGAAAATTGGGTGGTAGCAAGGGATTGACGGGGTGAGCCAGCAGGTTCTTGGTAACACAGTTATGTCGTTACGGTGGTGAGGGCAGAGCAGGGACCAGTACAACCTGGGGCTCAGTTCGTAAGTAATTGTCGACAAGTAATTAAATTAATCAATAACGAATTGAATGTTGGGTCTGTAGAGCAGTGCATGCATCAACTCGAGTGAGACCTGTGTTTAGAACTCTTGATTTATTAACCCCTTATCGAATAACAATCTGGAACAGGCACAGCGTGGGAACAGCGAGGTGGCGAAGTGGAGGCGGCGAAGCAGAGGCAGCAGAACGAAGGCAAGGATGGAAACAGGGCTGTGACAGCACAGGACTTCGTAGGTAATGACAACGAAATTTATTCAACAAGTTTTTAAATAAATAACTGTGTAAAGAGAAAAGAGAAACAATCAAACGTACGAAACAATCAATCTACTTATACAATCTTTTCCTTTACATGCCGAGAACCCAAATACCATGCACGGCGTAAAAAACACAAAACCCTAATCCATAGTGATTATCACTAGATCCATAATTACTTAGTTGCCAACCCTTATCACTAGTTAGTTCACCGTTAGTTGAATCTGATTAGATTTCAGGCCTTGGCCATCGACAAGGGTAAGGACCTATGTCGCTGACTAGTGCATCGAGGGTTGTGCTAAACCATAGAGGGCGGGACTCATGGAGTTGCCAAATCGTGAAGACGGGTGATGAGAAATGAGGTCGCAATATTCAGGCCTGCGGTGAACCATAATTTCTCGGGAGGCTTTTATCATTGAATCGTAGATCATCGAGTTGGAGATACCGGGCCGTGACAACCTGTAGTTCGTTGACTTCCATGGCAGGCCCCCAGGTGAGGATGTCATCCCCGCACCACTTGATAAGGCATTGTAGTCAGCTGCAGAATATGCGGCTGTCAATGATGTCCTCTACTTCATATTTGGGTTCTCCATCGACAATAATGGGTTCAGGCAGGGGAAGTCATTGACTGGGTATAGGGTCTCTGCAGATGGGTTCTAACTGGGAGATGTGGAACACTGGGTGTACATCCATCATGGGGGGGAGCTCAAGTTCGTAGGCATATTTGCCTACCTCCTTGATGACAGGGAAGGGACTGTGGCATTTATGGTTGAGTTTCTGTGAAGGGCAGTTGGTTCATAGGTTCTTTGCATTCAGCCATATTAAGTCCCTAGGGTGGTATGCAGGTGCCGGGAGTCTGTGCTTGTCAGTGTATTCTCACTGATGGTGCTGGGCGAAGGACATCTTGATCTTGGTGAAGTCATGGATTTTATTCAGGCAGTCGGTCAGGTGGCAGGCATGTCCTTCTTTGGGGTGGTCAATGCGGATGTCCGGTTCGAGGTCGAACTTGGGATGGAAACCATAGTTAGCAAAGGAGGGGGAAAGGCCAGTTGTTTCAGAGGTGTGATTGTTCACAGCAAACTCAGCTATGGGGAGAAGCCGGGCCCGGTTATCCTGCTGGTAGTTCATGTATGCCCATAGATACTGCTCCATGATCGAATTCATTCACTCTGTCTGTCCATCCATTTCCAGGTGAAAGGCTGTGCTCAATTGGGGCTCGATCTTGAGGGAATGACCCAGATGTTTCCAAAATCGAGAAGCAAACTGGGGTCCTTGGTCTGAGACAATCATGTCAGGTAGGCCATGTAGTTGAAAGATGTGGTGCCATATGTGTTTTGCCATGTTCGAATGTTGTGCTGTCTCATCCAGGACCACCCCAACAGGCAGACATAGAAGGGGCTGGGATGAAGAAAGGCAGAAGGATGAGAAGAAGAGAAATGTAAAAGGAGGAGTTCACCATATACAACCGAGTCCACCATGACCAACCATAGATGTATGCTGGAGGAAGTTGAGGTTGATAATGAGGATGAGGAATTGATGGATGAGGAGAACAGTGTTAGGTATTAAAGAATGAAGTGAATGTACACTATGACTGAGTACCAAGGCCAAATCGAGAATCATATGTTACCGAGGAAGCTCAGCAGAGATGGTTGGAAAACTGGAGGAACAATACTGAATGTCACTAAGATAAGACATGCAATAACAGAGTCTAGTTAGCTGAAGGAGATAAGGATTGTCATAGGCAGTAAAGAACAATATGTGGCACAGCGGCCCTGAGGCAGCCAATGATACAGGATACCTCATCTGAAATACAACCTTCGGTTAGCATGATATGATGAGAATAAGTGCATATAGACAAATGGATGAGAAGGTTGGATCCTACTGGAAGCCACAGGACGCCCAGATGACATCTACCATGGTGAAGTATTGGCAAGGCATTCAGATGGCACAGGAAGCTGCAGCCCCAGATGAGGATGGATCAGGAAATCCGGCAACTAAGGACAAACACTTCACCCAAGCTGATGACACATGCATGAGATGAGATATGTGCTCAAATGCCCTGTGGAAGTCATATTATTAGACATAATATATTGGCAAATGATGGGCTTAGCAGTAGCACATGCATGATACAGCCAAGAGGATCACCAAGAGTCATCTGATTGGTTGGGGAACAATTTGAAGCATTTGCATGTAAAAATTCGAAATATGGAATTTGTATGTGAAAAATATCATGTTTGAATGCTTTCTACCAATGTCAAGCAGTACTTGGCATTCTGACCACTGCAACATACCTGGTGGGTATATGAGTGGGGAGCTCAAGTGTGACCCTGGGCACAGTTTCTGGTATGTGGAGGGGGTTTTGATAATTCGTTTCATTCTGTTCATTCATTTGTTCGATCAGTGTTCTCAGATAAAGCAAGGAAGTTTATTCAAACCATCAATCACAAGGTGGAATAAACTTAAGGGGTGTCTTCTCTGAGGTTCAGTGGGATTGTTCTGGTAACTGTTCTTGAGGAGGATTTCAATGCTGATGATCTTGGAGACTGTGGGAGACATAGACCTCTTTATAGACTTTTGGACTTCCAACTTCATCTAACCATCGCCCAGGATAGTACTGCTGAAAATGAGTTCAGGAGATACAGCATGAGTCATTTAAAACAATAATCTTGGATAGTGTAATGGTGGGACTGGAGCAGACGAAGATCCAGGGAACTCGCAGCGTGCTGGGCAGGGGACTGGGTGGCGAACTGGGCAGAGCTGGGCTAGACAGACTAATTGCAAGGCTGGATGAGAGGGCAGTGGGTGAAAGGGAGAGGAGTAGGTTTATATTGTAGAGATACAAATGTTGTGTGAAGAACTCACTCGACAGCGATCAACTCCATATATACATGACCATATCCCATTCCTCTGTCCCTAGTTCCTGTAAACCTCCTGCTCATTCCTCAGTATTCCTCCTCCAGTCCTTCTCATTCCTTGTTATTCCTTTTCCCTTAATTCCCCTTCCTTTCCTCTGTATGTTTCCCCTTTCACTTATTCCAAAAATCCCATTCCTCATCTGGCAATCCTTTTGTAACCTTCGTGGAAACTTCTCGAGACCAGTGATGTCACTAGTCTTGTCCGCAGCTAATCCTGGCGATGAGGTGGTCTCCAACGTTTGCGCGGTTGCACTGTGACAGTATCCCCCCTCCAGGGCCGAGGTCCTCTGAGGCCTTGCATGGGGAGAGGGAGCAGACCAGGCTTGTTGGGGTAGCATCTGTGGAACTTGTCGATTGTCATACCCCACCTTTAAGACACATTTTAAGAAGGGGGATTCTTACTAAGTAATGACTCAAGCCATAAGGCAAGAGCCATTACTAACCACCCTTCATCCACTTCCCGCAGGAAGTAGGATAATGGGGGGCCAGGAAAAAAGTCAGCATCATAAAGGGTTGGGAACCCGGGGTAGCCTCAGGAGGGACAGTTTCCGATCAACGGCTGAGGTTTCTAATGCCCAGCCGTATCCTGGGGAACGTACCGCTGATGTTGACAAAAACCTGGAATACTTATAGCCTGGGCAACTGTGGTTCTTACTTGCCACAAGTCCAAGAGGACTACCCTCCGCCGAAATGCTTCGCCGTATTCGAACGTTGTGCCGTGTCACACAGGACCACCCCAACAGGCAGGCATAGAAGGGGCTGGGACAAGAAAACAGGAGGAGAATGAATAAGAAGAATTGAGATCGAGGAGGAGGAGTTCGCCGTATATGACTGAGTCTGCCGGAATGGATAGAGGAAGGTCGAAGGAAGTCAAGGTCGATGATGAGGATGAAGGATTGATGGACGAGGAAAGATTGTAGGATATTTAAGAATGAATTAAATGAACACTACGACTGAGTGCCAAGTCCAAGATCAAGAATCATATGTTACCGAGGAAGCTCAGCGGAGATGATCGGAACCCGAAGGAATCATACCGAACGTCATTATAATAACACATGCGATAGCGGAGTCTAGTCGGCCGAAGGAGATAAGGATTGTCTTAGGCGATAAAGACCAATACGAGGTGCATTAACCCTGAGGCAGCCGACAATACAGGAAACCTTATCCACAGGCAGCCTTCGATCAGCACGATATGACGAGACTGGATGCATACAGACAAACGGAAAGATAAGATGAAACCTATCGGAAGCCACAGGCGGCCCGGATGACATCTACCGTGGTGGAGTGTTGGCAAGGCATACAGACGGCACAGGAAGCCGCAGCCCCAGATAAGGACGGATCAAGAGATCCGGCAAACAAAGTTGAACACTTCACCAGAGCTGACGACATATGCATGAGATGAGATATGCGCTCGAATGCCCTACGAAGGCGATATTATTAGAAATAATATATCGGCAAACGACGGGATTAGAAGCGACATATGCACGATACGGCCGAGAGGATCACCAAGTGTCATCCGATTGGTTTGGGAACATTTTGGGGCGTTTGTGCTGAAAAAATCGAAATACGGGATTTGTATGCGAAAAATATCATGATTGCATGCTCTCTACCAACGTCAACCAGTACTTGGCGTTCCGACCACCGCAACGTACCCGGTGGGTATATGAGTGGGGAGCTCAAGTCAGAAAATATAAAAGATCCAAAAAGCCCCCACTCGAAGAAGCGATCATCCAGCAGAAGACCCACAATTGTCCCATCAACTACGACCAAGTCCCAGAAAGATATTTGTATCTTATACTCGATTATTTACACAATACTCGAAAGACCATACAACCAAGACCCTCTTCAATACCTAAGACCCTCACTGATTGCTGTTCACACTTGGACACAATCAAGAACGACGATCTCAAAAACGCTCCCTGAGATAAGCAGGAGAGTTTAAGATTATAACACGTTACTACTCATTACTCCCACGAGAATCCCCAGAGAAGTAAATAATTCCCATCATTGGAATTATTACTTCTCAATTTTTTCTTTTGGAAATCTTGAGTTACCCGGCCGTCAGTCACGAGACAACCCCCGGTTAACACTATAATCTTACTCAACGCCTCACCGAGCGTATTGAGAAACGTCCTACAAGAAAGACAGAACCACCAAACAGAAAAACCATGCCCGAGCCAATGGAAATCGATTTCTTGCCGATGCCTTCCTGGGCACTAGTTAGCACCAACAATGGGGGATCAGAGAATATCCCACCTATCGAACCCATCAAATTGCACTCTGTCCCTGAGTGGGGACGTACCCTTATGAATCAACTACACTATACTGCAGTTGAAATCAACAGCCTCCGAGGACAAATCCAAGGGGATGAAACAGAGGCATACCGTATGTTTATGCAAATGCAGAATGATTATCGCAAAATCGAATCCAACTTAAACCTTGCGATTGCTCAGGCCCAGCAGCATGCTGCAGACGCTACCGGTGCTCACTTCAACCTCACCACCACTCAATTCGCAGAAGTGGCAGCTGCCCACATGGCCCTAAGAAGACATGTAGAGACGATTACCATCAATGCGGCAGAAAGTGAAGAACGAAGACAGAAGTTACTTCAGGATTTCGCCCAACAAATGGAAGCCAACCAAAATGTCTGGATCGCATACCACAAAGACCAGGCAGTTAAGCAGGAGAAGTTCAACAATGATTGCCAACGATGGGCTGCAGAAATGAATGCCCGAGAAGCCAGGGCAAGAGTCGACCAGGAGAAGGTCAAGGAGGACCTACGGAAATTGAAGCGTCTCCAGTCACAACTCCAACAGAACCAGGCCAATGCATCTGCTATTTCTCAGCAAGAACGAGAAGACATGCGACGATCATTCCGGGAGGAGCTTCAGGCCATTGGAGAAGAGTTAAAAACCCAGTTCCAATTGGCGCAACAGTCCCCAAAGGATATAGATGTAACGTCGGTCATTGATAGCATCTTAGAGCAACATGCTCGACAGGGGAGAATTCCCCTCCCAAGTAGTGATGGGATGGAGTCAGACTGCGACCTTCCTCCCCTACCACCCAGTGACCGATCAAGTAGACGTTCAAGAGCGACAGAGTCTAGGGGCAGCAGTCCACCAGGTGGAGCGATACCACCCCCAGGACCTCCACCAGGAGGAAGCAGTTCCAGCTCTTCCAGTTCAGACTCAGAATCAGATAGACCGAAGGATCTAGGGAATGAGATATCAAAACTCATTCGTGCCCTACGGAAGAAGGACAAAAAGAATCGCATCACCAAGCGACCAGAAGCAATTGTCCTAGGAAAAGCTCCCAAGATGAAGGAACCAGAGGTTTTCGATGGGGATAGAGAAAATTACATACCATGGATGAAAGCAGTCAAGGAATATATGACTGTGCGATCTATCGACTTTAACACTGATGCCACCCGAATTCACTGGTTGGGGTCCCTCCTAAAAGGTGATGCCCGCCAATGGCACCAAAACCGCGTCGACACTACGGAGAAGGAATTACGCCCTGACACCTGGCCCTCATACACTGCAGCAATGGACCACTATTTCCGTGACCCCCACCAGAAGCGCAACTACACCAACAAGATGGCCAGGTTGCATTGGAAGTACAAACCTGGATGCCATAAGACTGGCCTCCCAGCAGATCAATGGGGAATCAGGATGGCCATCTACCAAGAGAAGGCCCAAGTTGAAGGAGAGGTTCTGAGAGAAATTTACGATCAGGCATTCCCAGAGGATCTGGCTTGCCAGGCATGGACAGATGTTCAAGACTTGGATGACCCAAAGTATGAGCGTTTTAAGGCCAGACTGATCAAGCTTGCAACTGCAAAAGAAGAACATCGGAACATGCATGAAAAGCCACTGCTCCACATATATCAAACCCCCTCAGAGCCCAAGCAGGAGAAGGACAAGCGGAAGAAGGATGAGGAAAAGAAATCCAACCGTGGTAAGGCTAGGGAAACGAACCGCACACCTAAAAGCGACCGAGAAAAGAAATTCCAAAACAACCGCGAAGCTTTGGCCGGGGTTCCCCAGGCTGAAATCGACCAACATAAAGCAGACAAGGCCTCCTGCTGGCGCTGTGGCCGTAACAGCCACCATACTTTAGAATGCTTTGCAAAGAAGACTTCAAAGGGAACTGAATTAGTTGCCGCGGTAGCAGCTGTCACCAAGAAGGCGAAACGCCAACGACCTGCAGAAGACTCAGATGACGATGAGGATGCTGTCAAAGAACCAGTAACCAAGCGACCAAAGAATGTTGCCACTGTAACCCAGACAGTATCAGACCCAGACCCAAAGCCAGCAAAAAGATGTTGGGAAGTAGAGACTTCAGACCTCTCGGATTTAAACTAGGAAAGCCTCGTGAGATACGCAGAGGCATCCAAGGAAAGGAAGACGTATCAGGTTCTGAGAGGATATCAGTCGCAGGAGTCAAACGAGCCAAAACCCATGAAAACCAAAAACAATCCAAAAAATCAAAACCTAATAAAAAAGAACCCGAGACGAAATTACAATTGGCCAACAACAAGCCACCCCGAGTTGGTTCCAGGCCAATTGTCCAAATGAATCTTTCAATACCTGGACAAGAGACATTCAGTGTCCAAGTCATGTTCGATACAGGTGCAGCCATACCTATCATCAGTTCTAAATTTATCAAGGAACATCACCTACCTAGGATCAGCCGCAACACACCCCTCAGAATTAATGGGGCAGATGGTCGTCCATTGTCTGGAGCTGGGGAAGCTTTCACACACTCATTGTTGCTCCAGTACAAAAGCCACTACACAAGGGAAACCTTCGAGATTATGCCACTAGAATCAGGAACAGACATAATCCTCCCTTGTTGGTGGATGGCGAAGCATCAACCAAACAAGTTTTGGGGAAAACCAGAAGACATCACCTTAGACTCCGAATTCTGTAAACAACACTGTACCAAAGCTGCAGCACAAGAATTCTCCCTCACGATGGATAAAGATATCCTACACCACTACGATGCAACAGTAATTGGGTATATTGCATCAGTCAACTCAAACACAAATGAGGTAGACCCAGCTACAGTAGTACCACAAAAGTTCCGACAATATGTCGAAGTCCTAGGCAAAGAGCTTGCAGATAAGCTCCCTGATCACAAACCCTATGATCACGCAATAGATCTGAAGGAGGGCGAACAACCACCATGGGGACCAATGTACCCCCTCAATGAAACTGAATTACAAGCTCTACGGGATTATCTCAAGGAAATGTTGGAATTGGGGAAAATCCGCCCATCGAAATCACCAGCTGCAGCACCAATCATCTTTGTCCCTAAGGCCCATGGCCGAGGCCTCAGATTGTGTGTGGATTACCGCGGCTTGAATAAAGTCACCATTGCCAACAGATATCCCCTACCGATCATGTCAGAACTCCAAGATAGGGTCAGAGGTGCGAAAATGTTCACCAAGATTGATCTCAAAAATGGATACAACTTGATTCGAATCAAACCAGGAGATGAATGGAAAACAGCATTTAAAACACGGTATGGACTATACGAATACACCGTTATGCCGTTTGGGTTATCCAATGCCCCAGCAACCTTTCAAAATATGATGAATCATATTTTTCGGGATTTGTTGGACTTAGGATTGATTGTATATTTGGACGATATCCTCATTTATGCAGAAACTGAGGAAGAACACGATCGCATTGTCACAGAGGTATTGAAACGCCTAGCAGAAAATGGGCTAGCCATATCACAGGACAAATGCTTTTGGTCAACCAGCCGAGTCGACTTCCTAGGGTATGTTATTTCAAAAGATGGTATTGAAATGGCGCAAGACAAAGTCCAATGCATTCGGGACTGGGAACGCCCAAGAAGTTTAAGAGATGTACAATCATTTATTGGCTTCGCCAATTTTTATCGTCGATTTATAAGAGAATTCTCAAAAGTCGCTAAACCCCTTAGCGATTCAACGAAGGGATCACCAAAGGACTGGATCTGGACAGACGCAATGACAGAGGCATTCGAGCAACTAAAAAACTGCTTTACGACTGCACCCATCCTCACACACTTCAATCCACAACAAGAATGCATCGTCGAGACTGATGCATCTGACTTTGCACTGGGTGGCACATTGTCACAAAAAGCAGAAGACAAAAAGCTACACCCAGTCGCCTTCCACTCCAGAAAGTTCTCACCAGCTGAAATCAACTACGAAATTCATGACAAGGAATTACTGGCGATAGTTGATTGTTTTAAGACATGGCGAAGATATTTAGAAGGATCACTCCACACGGTCCAGGTATTTACTGACCACAAAAACCTTGAGTATTTCATGACAACCAAGGTTCTCAACAGAAGGCAGGCACGCTGGGCCCAAGAACTGGCCGGTGTGGACTTCAAAATTTTTTATAGGAAAGGAACAAGTAATGGCAAGCCAGATGCATTATCGAGGCGCCCGGAGTATCGCCCTGAAAAGGGGGGAGGTGGAAACCAGCCAATACAGACTGTCTTGCATGAAAAACACTTCGACAGCATCTCAGCAATCAGTACTGCAGGAGAAGGAATGGTGTTCTGTTGCTCAGCAGTTCAGCTAGGTTATTTGGCACCATCAGTATCGAAATGGACAAAGGAATTTGAGCAGGAAGTAAGAGAGGCAGGACAACAGGACGCAGCATACTACCAGGCCTTAGAGGAACTGAGTGGAAGCGCGCAAGAAATAGAAGGAAAGGAAAGGATTTTAGAATTACAGGATGGATTACTATATCGCAAGGGATTGCTTTGGGTCCCTGAGAATGCACGACATGCGATTTTACATACCGAGCACAACAGCGCAGTAGCCGGACACTTTGGTCAAGACAAAACGATCGAGTTGATCCGACGCAACTTCTGGTGGCCTAAGATGGACCAAGAAATTATTGAATATGTCAGAAGTTGTTTAGAATGTCAGAAGGATAAGGCATCACGCCACAAGCCATATGGCCTGCTCTCACCATTAGAGCTTCCATACGCACCATGGACATCAATTGCCATGGACTTCATCACAGACCTCCCCTTGTCTGAAGACTGTGATCAATTATGGGTCATTGTAGACAGATTTACAAAGATGGCCCACTTCATACCACTCAAGAAGGATCAAAAGACAGCGGAACACCTAGTAAAGATATTCGCCAGGGAGATATGGAGATTCCATGGCATCCCAACCGACATTATCTCGGACCGCGACTCCCGCTTTACCTCCACAGAATGGAAACAATTCCTTGGTATACTGGGGATACGACCACGAATGAGCACATCCTTTCATCCACAAACAGATGGCCAAACAGAAAGGATCAACCAGACAATTGAGGCATACCTACGGTCATTCACAAATTATGAGATGGATGATTGGGTTGGACTCCTACCCATGGCTGAATTTGCCTACAACAATTCGGTAACCCAAGCCACTGGCATGTCACCCTTCTTCGCCAACTATGGCCGACACCCAGGTTGCACCAATCCAAGTACAATACCAACTAGCGAGGATACTCAGGATGGATACATCAACCACATCCTTTCAGTTCAAAGTCTAGTTACGAAGAACCTAAAAGCAACCAAGGAAAGAATGAAGAAGTATGCAGACAACAAACGCAAGGATGCTCCAGAATTCAAGGTTGGGGACCTAGTCATGTTAGATGGAAGGAACATCCAGACCAGACGCCCAAAACATAAACTGGACCACAAGAAGCATGGCCCCTTCGCAATAGAGAAAGTAATCTCTCCAACAGCCATGCGACTATCACTACCCAGAAAATGGAAGATCCACAACACCTTCCATGTATCCTTACTCGAACCATACAACAATGGGACCAGACCTCCGCCTGATCTATTAAAAATCATTGATGAATGTGATGACATCGAAGGCAATGAGGAATGGGAAATAGAAGAAATCTTATCGAGTAGGAAAGTCAAGGGGAAAGTCCTTTACCGAGTCAGATGGAAAGGATATCCACTTAAGAAGGATCATACAGAAGAACCGTATGAATGCTTCATAGTAGGTGGCCTGCAGTCACTCCGAGAGTTCCACTCAAGGAATCCAGGCATGCCGAGGGACCAACGTGTTTAAACAACCAACTATCTCAAGATACCTTTCCTCTATGAGGTTTTAATGGTCTTGGGATAGAAAACATGTTGGTGGATGAAGGGGTTGGAGGACTTCATCAAAAATCCCGTTTCATAATCATATTGCTAAGAATTCATAAGCCAAGAATCTCAGTTAATGATTTCGGGTCGAAATCTTATAAGGGGGGAGGTAGTGTCATACCCCACCTTTAAGACACATTTTAAGAAGGGGGATTCTTACTAAGTAATGACTCAAGCCATAAGGCAAGAGCCATTACTAACCACCCTTCATCCACTTCCCGCAGGAAGTAGGATAATGGGGGGCCAGGAAAAAAGTCAGCATCATAAAGGGTTGGGAACCCGGGGTAGCCTCAGGAGGGACAGTTTCCGATCAACGGCTGAGGTTTCTAATGCCCAGCCGTATCCTGGGGAACGTACCGCTGATGTTGACAAAAACCTGGAATACTTATAGCCTGGGCAACTGTGGTTCTTACTTGCCACAAGTCCAAGAGGACTACCCTCCGCCGAAATGCTTCGCCCTATTCGAACGTTGTGCCGTGTCACACAGGACCACCCCAACAGGCAGGCATAGAAGGGGCTGGGACAAGAAAACAGGAGGAGAATGAATAAGAAGAATTGAGATCGAGGAGGAGGAGTTCGCCGTATATGACTGAGTCTGCCGGAATGGATAGAGGAAGGTCGAAGGAAGTCAAGGTCGATGATGAGGATGAAGGATTGATGGACGAGGAAAGATTGTAGGATATTTAAGAATGAATTAAATGAACACTACGACTGAGTGCCAAGTCCAAGATCAAGAATCATATGTTACCGAGGAAGCTCAGCGGAGATGATCGGAACCCGAAGGAATCATACCGAACGTCATTATAATAACACATGCGATAGCGGAGTCTAGTCGGCCGAAGGAGATAAGGATTGTCTTAGGCGATAAAGACCAATACGAGGTGCATTAACCCTGAGGCAGCCGACAATACAGGAAACCTTATCCACAGGCAGCCTTCGATCAGCACGATATGACGAGACTGGATGCATACAGACAAACGGAAAGATAAGATGAAACCTATCGGAAGCCACAGGCGGCCCGGATGACATCTACCGTGGTGGAGTGTTGGCAAGGCATACAGACGGCACAGGAAGCCGCAGCCCCAGATAAGGACGGATCAAGAGATCCGGCAAACAAAGTTGAACACTTCACCAGAGCTGACGACATATGCATGAGATGAGATATGCGCTCGAATGCCCTACGAAGGCGATATTATTAGAAATAATATATCGGCAAACGACGGGATTAGAAGCGACATATGCACGATACGGCCGAGAGGATCACCAAGTGTCATCCGATTGGTTTGGGAACATTTTGGGGCGTTTGTGCTGAAAAAATCGAAATACGGGATTTGTATGCGAAAAATATCATGATTGCATGCTCTCTACCAACGTCAACCAGTACTTGGCGTTCCGACCACCGCAACGTACCCGGTGGGTATATGAGTGGGGAGCTCAAGTCAGAAAATATAAAAGATCCAAAAAGCCCCCACTCGAAGAAGCGATCATCCAGCAGAAGACCCACAATTGTCCCATCAACTACGACCAAGTCCCAGAAAGATATTTGTATCTTATACTCGATTATTTACACAATACTCGAAAGACCATACAACCAAGACCCTCTTCAATACCTAAGACCCTCACTGATTGCTGTTCACACTTGGACACAATCAAGAACGACGATCTCAAAAACGCTCCCTGAGATAAGCAGGAGAGTTTAAGATTATAACACGTTACTACTCATTACTCCCACGAGAATCCCCAGAGAAGTAAATAATTCCCATCATTGGAATTATTACTTCTCAATTTTTTCTTTTGGAAATCTTGAGTTACCCGGCCGTCAGTCACGAGACAACCCCCGGTTAACATCGATGGCTTGTAGCTGGTTGACTTCCATAGCGGGCTCCCAGGTAAGAGTGTCATCACCTCACCACTTGATGAGGTATTGTAGTTGTCCTCGGAAGACGCGGCTATCTACGATCTCTTCGACTTTGTATTCCAGCTCCCCCTCCAGTACGATGGGCTCCGGTGGAAGCAGGTGTTGTCCTCGTAGGGGGTCACATCGGGCAGGTTCGAGGAGTGAGACGTGGAAGACTGGATGTATGTCCATCGTTGTGGGGAGGTCGAGCTGGTAGGCATATTTCCTGACTTCCTTGATGACAGTGAAGGGGCCATGGTGTTGATTGTCGAGCTTGCGAGAGGGACGGTTGGTATGTAGGTTGCAGGTGTTAAGCCAGACGTTGTCACCTGGTAAGTAAGACAGGGCAGGCATTCGATGGTTGTCAGCATATTCGCGCTGTCGGTCTTGGGCAAATGCCATTTCGGCCTTTGTGTAGTCATGAATTTCGGCGAGCAATCGAGTGAGAGATTGTGCTTGGCCTTCTTCCGGGGTGTCTACTCAGAGGTCTGGCTCGAAGTTGAGTTTGGGGTGCATAGTGTAGTTCACGAAGAAAGGTGAAAGTCCAGTAGTCTCCGAGACATGGTTGTTTGCAGTGAACTCAGTGTGGGGTAGGTACTGGGCCTAGTCATTCTGTTGGTAGTTGACGTAGGCCCTTAGGTATTGTTCCATGACTGAGTTGGTTCGCTCAGTTTGACCATCTGTCTCGGGGTGAAAGGTGATACTTACGCGGGGTTCGATGTGGAGGGTATTGCAGAGGTATTTCCAAAATCGGGAGGCAAATTGTGGGCCTCTGTCAGATCCTATGGTCTCAGGGAGGCCATGCAAGCAGAAGATGTTTGCAATGAAGAGGTTAGCCACTTCTTTTGCGTCGGTGGTGGTGGAACAGGGGACGAAGTGTCTCATTTTGGTCAAAGGATCTATGACTACCCAAATTGCATTGTAGCCATTCGAAGTCAGTAACCCAGTTGCAAAATCCATCGAAATGTCCTGCCATGGACGTTCAGGTACCAGTGGATGATTCAGGACACCATAAGGTAAGTGCCGGGAGGTCTTCGATCTTTGGCAGGTGTGACAATGTGCAATGAACAGTTCGATGTCTTTCTGTAGTGTTGGCCAGAAGTAACGTCTTCTTATGAGGTCGAAGGTTTTCACTCGTCTGGGGTGTCCAGCAGCGGGGACGTCATGGTTGTTCTGTATGATTCGTAGTCACAAGGAATCATCGGCAGGAACATACAATCGCTGCTGAAAATAGAGGCAGCCATCGTGCACTGCACATTCGGAAAGGGTGATTTCTCGACTGTGTTGTGTTCCTTCATAGAGTGTGGTGATGATCTGTTGGGCGAAGGGGTCGGTTTGGGTTGCTTTTAAGATGTCTTGTGAGAGGGCAGAATGGGGTGCAGACAATACTGCTTCCCAAAGCTGAAGTTCAGTTGGAAGGTTGTGTGGTTTGAGAATGGCTTTGTGTTGTTCGATGAGGCGGTCATCCCCTGTCACACCCTATAATGTGTGATAATAGATTGGGTAACATGTTTAACTTGAGAGAGAACATGGCAAACTGGACAGGAGAATGAATATTAAGATCAGCAATTTGGGCCGGAACCCTCAAAGCTCTGACAAACGAAGTCACGTGACTCGTGACCCCCCGAATGAGACCTCATGAAGGTCCCAGCCCAAGATGTCACACCTATTTAATGTTAGCAAGGGCAAGATCAGGAAGGAGCAAGGGAAGGACTTACCTCACTAATGGTGACTCAGCCATGAGAAGAGTGTTGGCGACGATGATGGAGAGAACATGATGAGGGCGAACAGTACCTACTTATACATGAGGAGGTGCTCAGCAACCAACAGATACCAACAGGGCTTGCATGGAGAAGAGCTCCATGGCATGTACAAGGCATTGCGAAATCATCATTCAACATACCTGCATTCAGAGTTAGTTGACCAAGGCACAGTCTAGTCGGTGACCAGGAGTGGCGCTGAGTACAAGGGTCAAGACTGCACAGCATGAGACAATGTACAATAAGCAAGGAACCCACTCAAGGAACCTGTTCAAAGGAACCTGATATGATGTGACCGTCAGCTAGGGAACACTCCGTAGGGAATTGTTGGGATTGCGTTCACACCAGGGTGTGGCTGCACACAGGTGAGCACAGGTGGGAGACTCATGACATCACACAGAAAGTGCTAGAATCGCACGAGTGATAGGGCATGATTGTCACAACACAAGCAATCAAGATTTTCTTAGGGAATCTATGATGATGCAGCTCAGAAGGAAAATGGCTCATTGTCATTCCCTGATGAGTTATTGCATTACGCGGCCAGACGGGGATTGAATCCTGTTATGATCGCTAATCCCTTACCTTATGGGAAGGTGTGGTATCATGGCGCGGAATTTTCAAGAATTAACTCGAAGATGGTGGTCAGCATGCAAGTGAGTGATTAATGTAATCATGAGCTTGTGATGATGCAATCCATCCAAGATTATTGTTGGAAATGACTCACGTCTTATCTCCTAAACTCGTTTTCAGCAGTCCCATCCTGGGGGATGGTTAGATGAAGTTGGAAGTCCAAAAGTCTATAAAGAGGTCTATGACTCCCACAGTCTCCAAGATCATCAGCAACGAAATCCTCCTCAAGACAAGTTACCAGAACAATCCCACCGAACCTCAGAAGACACCCCTTAAGTTTATTCTGCCTTGTGATCAATAGTTCGAATAAACTTCCTAGCTTTATCTGAGAGCAACAAACAAACCTTCGAATTCAAATGAAACGAATTATCGAACCCCCC
Source organism: Pyronema domesticum (assembly GCA_024516145.1). Taxonomy (NCBI): domain Eukaryota; kingdom Fungi; phylum Ascomycota; class Pezizomycetes; order Pezizales; family Pyronemataceae; genus Pyronema; species Pyronema domesticum. The sequence continues at coordinate 42,118 of JAJJXL010000033.1, forward strand.
TCCGCATAGCAGAAACTGTGCCCAGGATCACATCCCCTCCCTGAGGTAGGTCTCCAGACCTACAAGTGAGGGAGTCAGGTTTTGCTCAAGCTTTACTGGGCCTATACACAATTCTAAAGTTAAAGCGGGATAGGTATTCTGCTAAACGGGTTTGCCAATGGTTGAGGAGCTTGGTGGTCATAAAATATTCCAAGTTTTTATCATCACTGAGTACCTTGATAGGGTGGGACACACCTTCCAACTCTGGTCGCCATTCCTCGAATGCCCGGATGATAGCCATTTGCTCTTTATCATAAATCTCGTAGTTACATTCCACCAGGCTATGTTTTTCCAAAAAGAAGGCGACCGGGTGGAGGATTCCCTCATCTTCATACTGAGAGAGAATTCTGGCAGAGATGTAATCTGAGGCATTGGTTTCCACAATAGCCTCATGGTCGTAGTCGAAGTGTCATAGGATTGGGGTAGTTGTGAAGGCATGTTTAAGGGCAGTGAAAGAGTCAATGCAGGCAGTATCCCAGACGAACTTGGTATCTTTCCGGGTGAGGCAGGTCAGTGGTACCACAATGGAACTGTAACTTTTGATAAAACATCAGTAGAAATTAGTGAAACTGAGATAGGACTGTATGTCCTTGACGTTCTTGGGGGTCAGCCATTCCTGGATGGTAGTAACTTTGGCAGGGTCCATCTTAGTTCCCCTCATCGAGATGATGAAGCCAAGGTACTGCACCTCTGGATGGTGGAACTTGCACTTCTTGGGTTTCAGATGGAGGTCTGCATTGGACAGGGCTTGGAGGACCTTTCGAATGTGGGTGTGGTGATCATCGAGGTTGTCACTGTAAATCAGGATGTCATCGAGGTAAGCAGTGACAAAGACATCGAGGTAGGGTCGTAAAACATCGTTAATAAAGTGCTGGAAGATGGCACGGGCATTGGTGAGTCCGAATGGCATCACGAGAGATTCGAACAGTCCGTATCTGGTTCGGAAAGCCATTTTCCACTCTTCCCCCTCGGCCATCCTAACCAGGTTGTAGGCCCCACGGATGTCAAGCTTGGTGTAGTACTTAGCCTTCTGCAAGCATAAGAGAGTCTCGTGAAGTAGGGGAAGAGGGTACCAATTCTCGATGGTTCCTTCATTCAGACCTCTGTAGTCGACGGACAGTCTGAGGGAACCGTCACCTTTTTTCACAAAGAGTATAGGAGCTCCCACAGGGGAGGAAGAGGGCCAAATGAAACCCTTGGCCATGTTTTCATCCAGCCATTTCCGAAGCGCCTCTAATTCCATTTTCGAGAGGGGGTAGATCGGGCCGAAGGGGGGCGTGAAGTCAGGTTGCAACAGGATTCGGTGATCGTAAGGTTGGTGGGGAGGTAGTTTGTTGGCTTTGGCCTCGGAAAACAGGTGTAGGAAGTCATGGTAGTTGAGCAGGATAGAGCTTGGCAAATCAGGGATCACTTGCTCCTCATCGGTGAACATCGGGAGCTGTATCAGTGCGTTGGGGATTGGGAGTGCATTGGGAGGCTCTTCACTGATGCCCCGTACAGTTACAGCCCGGTCAATGCATTGGGCCAAACAGTACTGGGAACCGAAGGTAACGAGGTTCGAGGCAAAGCAGATAACAATGTCATGTTGTTTCAACCATGGGATGCCAAGGACAATGGGATAACATCCTAGCTTGGTGACAAACATTGGGAGCTTCTCGCAGTGTCCCTGGATGTTTAGTGACACCTCCGTCAGATGAGTGATATCTCCTGACGAGATCTTTCATCCGTCGATGACTTCTAGGACTCAGGGGGTTTTCAATGGGTGTAGGGGCAATTTGTGGTGAAGGGCAAAGGTTTGGTTGACAAATGCATAGCCAGTTGCCCCACAATTGATCAGGGCATGGGTCGGAATTTTGTTATGGTGAGAGGACAGGTCACATGTCATGACGAGGTGTTTCCCATCCAGGGATCCTTCTTCAATGGCAACATCTCTCACGGCAGTGTTCGAAATTGACAATATATTCGCTAACACAGATGGAGAGTCAACAGAACCACCAGGAAGAGAGCCATCCTGCTCTTCCCGGTTTACACATTTCCTGATTCGGATACATCCTCCCCATCCTTCTCCACTCCATCACCAACTTCGGCAGTGGCTACTTGTAGTGGGCATGCTGGGGCTTTAGGGCGATTGGGGCAGTCCCGGGCCAAGTGGTTGAATCCCCCACAGTAAAGGCAGTGGTTCTCGTCAATCCTCTTTTGATGTTCCTCTGGGGAGAGATGGCGTCGAGCGGCTGACAGGTCCATAGGGGCAGGACCGAAGTGGCCGCTTCCACTGCTGGTGGGGTGTGGGATGTTCTGCGCAGGTGCTGGGGGAGGGCTGCGAGGAAGGGAGGCAGAGACAGTCTTGGTTACGGTGGTGGGTTGGGTGCTTTTGGCTTTTTGGGCCCAGAACTGTTGGTCCCTTCGTTTCACGAGGGCTACATACTGGTTCCAATCCTCCAGGATATCCTGAGTGCTGAGAATGTGTTTCAATTCCTCGCATAGGCCCCGGTGGAAGGCGGCCCTCTTCACAGCGTAATTCCAGTTGAGGGCAGAAGCAAGGCATTGGAATTCTGTGAAGTATGTGGCGAAGTCTCAGTTTCCCTGATGGAGATTAGCAATGGCCCATTTGGCAGTGTTGATATGGTCGGGGTCACCATAGGATTCCTCCAAGGTGGTCACGAAGTCTCCAAAGGTTTCCAAATTGACATGGTGATTTTCCACCAAGTGGAGCATCTGCTCCAGGGCAGGTCCATCGAGTCAGGAGAAGGCGTAGTGGAGTTTTGACTGTTCATCGGGAAACTCCCCAGGTCGGTCGATGAGGTGCAGGTGCAACATGGTAAGGAAGGACCTCAACTTGTTGCACTCCTCTCCCATGAAGGGCTTGGGGTCTGGCTGGGCTTTGCGGGGGCCGGTTATGGAGGTTGAAGCAAGGTTGGCCAGGGCGAGGGTCTGGGAGAGTTGGGACTGGAGCTGGGTGAGCTGGGTGGAAAGGGCATTGCGGTCTGCCACAGCGGCGTCCTGTTCAAGGGACAGTTCTTCAACTTCGGTGGCAAGGGCTGTGAACCTGTCAGTGAGGTTCTCGCTGGTATTGAGGGCTCCGGCGAGGTTGATTGCTGCTTTGAAGCTTGCATGTAAGGTGGCAGCATCGAGGGAGTCGGCAGAGGTGGCAGCTAGGGCTTTGATGGCATGGGCATGGTTGGCGAGGATCCTCATGATGAGTGGGGTGTCAGCGGGGCTGGGGGCAGGTTTGGACATGGTGTGAGTTCAGTGGAGGGTAGGACACAATGTAGTGTAACAGTGGGACTGGAGCAGATGAAGATCCAGGGAACTTGCAGTGGGCTGGGCGGGGGACTGGGTGGCGAACTGGGCAGAGCTGGGCTAGATGGACTAATTGCAAGGCTGGATGAGAGGGCAGTGGGTGAAAGGGAGAGGAGTAGGTTTATATTGTAGAGATACAAACGTTGTGTGAAGAACTCACTCGACAGTGATCAACCCCATATATACATGACCATATCCCATTTCTCTGTCCCTAGTTCCCCGTAAACCTCCTCCTCATTGCTCGGTATTCTTCCTCCAGTCCTTCTCATTCCTCATTATTCCTTTTCCCTTAATTCCCCTTCCTTTCCTCCATACGTTTCCCCTTTCCCTTATTCCGAAAATCCCATTCCTCATCTGGCAATCCTTTTGTAACCTTTGTGGAAACTTCTCGAGACCAGTGACGTCACTAGTCTTGTCCACGGCTAATCCTGGCAATGAGGTGGTCTCCCACATTTGTGCGGTTGCACCCTGACAGATAGATTGCATCATCGCAAGCTCGTGATTACATTAATCACTCACTTGTATGCTGACCACCATCTTTGAATTAATTCTTGAAAATACCTCACCATAATACCATACCTTCCCATAAGGTAAGGGATTAGTGATCATAACAGGAAACAATCCTTTTCTGACTGCATAATGCAATAACTCAAAATAGAATGACAATGAGCCATTTTTCTTCTGAGCCACATCATCATAGATTCCCTAAGGAAATCTTGATTGCTTGTGTGGTAACACTCATACCCTATCACTCATGCCATTCTAGCACATTCCATGTGATGTCATGAGTGCCCCACCTGTGCTCACCTGTGCGCAGCCACAGCCTGGTGTGAATGCAATGCCAACGATTCCCTACGGAGTGTTCCCTAGCTGATGGTCACATCATATCAGGTTCCTTCGAACTGGTTCCTTGAGTGGGTTCCTTGCTTATCATACATTGTCTCATGCTGTGCAGTGTTGACCCTTGTACTCAGCGCCACTCTGGTTCGCCGACTAGACTCTGCCTTGGTCAACTATCTCTGAATGCAGGTGTGTTGAATGATGATTTCACAATGCCTTGCACATGCCATGGAGCTCTCCTCCAGTGCAAGCCCCCTTGGTATCTGTTGGTTGCTGAGTACTCGCTCATGTATAAGTAGGTCCATTCACCCTCATCATCTTCTCTCCATCATCGTCACCATCAGTTGTCCCATGGCTAAGTTGCCATCATTGAGGAAAGTCTTTCCCTTTGTCCTTCCTGATCTCTCCCATGCTGACATTCAATAGGTGTGACGTCTTGGGCCGGGACCTTCATGAGGTCTCATTCTGGGGGTCATGAGTCACATGGCTTCGCTTGTTGGAGCTTCGGAGGGTTCCAGCCCAATTTGCTGATCTTAATATTCATTCTCCTGTCGAGTTTGCCATGTTCTCTCTCAAGTTATACATGTTACCCAATCTATTATCACACATTATAGGGTGTGACATCAAGTCAGAAAACATAAAATATCAAAAAGCCCCCACTCAAAGAAGCCATCATCCAGAAAAAGACCTACAATCATCCCATCAATTACAAGCACGTTCCAGAAGGATATTAGTACTTTATTCTCGACTATTTACACAATACTCGAAAGACCTACACAACACTACAACCAAGACCCTCCTTGAACAATAAGACCCTCATGGATTGCTGTTCATACTTGAATGCAATTTCCACCAATGATCTCAAAATGCTCCCTCAGATAAGCAGGAGAGTTCAAGATTATAACACATTATTACTCATTTCTATGAGAATCTTCAGAGAAGTAAATAATTCCCATCATTGGAATTATTACTTGTCATTTTTTTTTTTTTGGAAACCTTGAGTTAACGGGCTGTCGGTCATGAGACAACCCCCAGTTAACACTCCCTGAGATCAGCAGGAGAGTTTAACATTATACTACATTACTACTCATCACTCCCATGAGAATTCCCAGAGCAGTATATAATTCCCATCATTGGAATTATTACTTCTCATTTGTTCTTTTTGGAAATCTCAAGTTACCCTACCATCAGTTATGAGACAAGCCCTGGTTAACAGGCCCTGAGCTAGCTGACAATATAGGAAACTGTCATGGCTCAACAAATTCCTCCCCTTTTCCCATCATTCATCTATCATCACTCAGTTTAATGTGTTGCTCATCTGGGTGGCTGTGCTCTTGGCAATGTGCCCCACAGACTAGGGCAAATGCTCAGCCACATTTGTTTGGAATGTTTGTAGTGGCTGTGCATAGTTAGTTAAGGGTTGAGGGTTTAGGGCCAGCTAATTTAGTGTCTCGGCATGGAAGGAGAAAAATGTATATATAAGAGGATGTCACACCCTATAATGTGTGATAATAGATTGGGCAACATGTATAACTTGAGAGAGAACATGGCAAACTCGATAGGAGAATGAATAATAAGTCAGCAATTCGGGCCGGAACCCTCTGAAGATCCAGCAAGCGAAGTCACGTGACTCGTGACCCCCGAATGAGACCTCATGCAGGTCCCGGCCCAAGACGTCGCACCTATTGAATGTCAGCAGGGGCAAGATCATGAAGGAGAAGGGAAGGACTTACCTCTATGATGACACTTCAGCCATGAGATGAGTGTTGGCAATGATGATGGAGAGACAAAGTCAAGGGTGGACAGTACCTACTTATACATGAGGAGGTGCTCAGCAACCGACGGATACCAAGAGGGCTTGCACAGAGGAGAGCTCCATGGCATGTGCAAGGCATTGCAAAATCATCATCCAACATACCTGCATTCGGAGTTAGTTGACCAAGGCAGAGTCTAGTCAGTGAACCTCAAGTACCCAGACTCTCCGAGGGACTACTGACTCACAGACTAAAAGCTTGAGGGTTTTTTCCCATGAGGTTTTACCTTAAGCCGAGGAGGTAGTAGGATGTAGGGGCTGGAGGACTACATCTAAATTTGATCACTAGTCACTAGGCTATGGCATAGTGCGATCACAGAGGCATGAACTAGAGCTTCGGGACGAAACTTGAAGAGGGGAGAGGTGGTGTCACACCCTATAATGTGTGATAATAGATTGGGTAACATGTATAACTTGAGAGAAAACATGGCAAACTCGATAGGAGAATGAATAATAAGTCAGCAATTCAGGCCGGAACCCTCTGAAGATCTGGCAAGCGAAGTCACGTGACTTGTGACCCCCAAATGAGACCTCATGAAGGTCCCGGCCCAAGACGTCGCACCTATTGAACATCAGCAGGGGCAAGATCAGGAAGGAGAAGGGAAGGACTTACCTCTATGATGACACTTCAGCCATGAGATGAGTGTTGGTGACGATGATGGAGAGACGAAGTCGAGGGTGGACAGTACCTACTTATACATGAGGAGGTGCTCAGCAACCGACAGATACCAAGAGGGCTTGCATAGAGGAGAGCTCCATGGCATGTACAAGGCATTGCAAAATCATCATCCAACATACCTGCATTCGGAGTTAGTTGACCAAGGCAGAGTCTAGTCAGTGAACAGGAGTGGCGCTGAGTACAAGGGTCAAGACTGCACAGCATGAGACAATGTACGATAAGCAAGGAACCCACTCAAGGAACCTGTTCAAAGGAACCTGATATGATGTGACTGTCAGCTAGGGAACACTCGATAGGGAATTGTTGGGATTGTGTTCAGACCGGGGTGTGGCTGCACACAGGTGAGCACAGGTGGGGGACTCATGACATCACACAGAAAGTGCTAGAATCGCACGAGTGATAGGGTATGATCGCCACCACACAGCAATCGAGATTTCCTTAGGGAATCTATGATGATGGGGCTCAGAAGGAAAATGGCTCATTGTCATTCCCTGATGAGTTATTGCATTACGCGGCCAGATGGGGCTTGAATCCTGTTATGATCGCTAATCCCATACCTTATGGGAAGGTGTGGTATCATGGCGAGGAATTTTCAAGAATCGACTCGAAGATGGTGGCCAGCATGCAAGTGAGTGATTAATGCAATCATGCGCTTGTGATGATGCAATCCATCCAAGGTTATTGTTGGAAATGGCTCACGTCTTATCTCCTAAACTCGTTTTCAGCAAAACCATCCTGGGGGATGGTTAGACGAAGTTGGAAGTCCCAGAGTCTATAAAGAGGTCTATGTCTCTCACAGTCTCCAAGATCATCAGCAACGAAATCCTCAAGAACAGTTACCAAGAACAATCCCACCAAACCTCAGAGACGACCCCTTAAGTTTATTCTGCCTTGTGATCGATAGTTCGAAATAAACTTCCTAGCTTTGTCTGAGAAAGCAACAATCGATTAAATGAACAAATGACGAAACGAATTATCGAAACCCCCTCTGCATAGCAGAAACTGTGCCCAGGGTCACAGAGGACTTGTCCTCCCAGCATTGTGTTTCCTTTCCTTTTCTCCTTACACAGTTATTTGTTCATCTCAGCAAATAAATATTTGGATCCTCTCCAGTTCTTGTCCTCGTCTTCACCACTGTCTCTGTCCCTGCCTCAGTCTTCGATCCTCTGACCTCTGTCCTCTCCGCTCTGTTTTCCTGATCCTGTTCATTAACCTATCTCTGCTCCTAAACATGGATCATCTATAGTTGTTGCATATCACAGCTTCAGACATCCAATGTTGGTGCTTTCCAAGAGGTTCTGTCTTGCGTTCATGATCATTGTCAACAAGCCTAGAGCCCTCAGGTTCTCCATCAATTACCTTGTCCACGACTGCCATTACAGAAACCTTATTTCAAAGACAACCTTCAGTTAGCATGATGTGACAAGAATAAAGGCATATAAACAAACAGACATGCAAATTGGATCCCATTGGAAGCCACAGGAGGCCCAGATGACATCTACCATGGTGGAGTGTTGGCAAGGCATACAGACGGCACAGGAGGCCACAGCCCCTAATGAGGATAGATCAGGAAATCTGGTAAATAAAGATGAACACTTCACCTGAGCTAAAGATGCATACATGAGATGGGATATGTGTTCAAATACCCTATGGAGGTGATATTATTAGACATAATATATGGGCAAATGACAGGCTTAGTAGCAACATATGCACGATACAGCTGAGAGGATCACCAAGGGTCATCCAATTGTTTTGGGGATGTTTTGGAGCATTTGCACTGATATATTCAAAATATAAAATTTGTATGTGAAAAATAGCATGTTTGCATGCTGTCTACCAATGTCAACCAGTACTTGGTGTTCCAACCACTGCAATGGACCTGGTGGGTATATGAGTTGGGAGCTCAAGTCACAAAATATAAAATATCGAAAAGCCCCCACTCGAAGAAGCCATCATACAGCAAAAAGACCCACAATTGTCTCATCAACTGCAAACAAGTCCCAGAAAGATATTAGTACCTTATACTCGACTATTTACAAAATACTCAAATGACCTACAAGACAATACAACCAAGACCCTCCTCGATCTAAAGACCCTCACAGATTGCTGTTCACACTTGAATGCAATTACAATTGATGATCTCAAAATGCTCCCTGAGATAAGCAGGAGAGTTTAAGATTGTAACATGTTATTACTCATTCCCAAGAGAATCCCCAGAGAAGTAAATAATTCCCATCATTGAAATTATTACTTCTCATTTTTTCTTTTTGGAAATTCTGAGTTACCCTGCTATTGGTCACAAGACAACCCCCAGTTAACAAACGCTCCCTGAGATAAGAGGAGAGTTTAAGAATATAACACATTACTACTCACTAGTTCCGGAGAATCCCCAGAGAAGTAAATAATTCCAATCATTGGAATTATTATGTCTCAATTTTTCTTCTTGGAAATCTTGAGTTACCTGGTCATCAATCACAAGATTACCCCCGGTTAACAGTGGCAGACACCAAAGGCTTTTCCCTTCACACTACAAATGGAACTATGAAGTTTCTGCAGAATGGATGTTGTGTTTTAGGAACCGAGAAAACCAGCGAATTATCCAAATGAATTTTACAACCAATCGGTAACGAGAAAGTATTGTCTATGACCCATCAGAGATGGTATGAAGCCCTCAGCCATCTGTTCGCAATGGAAACCAATCTTACATTAAATATCTCTGTAAAACCAGACGAATTCCTTTGTCGAGCTTGTGCTCTTTGGAAGTCTATATCTCAGAAACCCAAAGCGATCGATCCTCAGAGTCATAGCCAATCTACGAAGCCTCTTGAACTTTTTCATTCTGATCTTTCAGCTAAATTCAGCATTGCTGCTATCGGAAAGAAATATCATTACATGACTCTCATTGATGACTACACTCGGTTTGGTTGAATATATTTCCTGCATCATAAATCAGAAGCAACCACCTCCCTACAACATTTTTTGAAGCACATTCAAACTCAGTTTTTGAATAAAGTCCAATGGCTTTGCACAGACAATGGAGGAGAATACGTCAACAAAAGAATGACAGAATTGCTTTCTGACCACGGAATTATCCATGAATTCTCTCAACCATACTCTCATCAATCCAATGGGATCACTGAAAGATACAACCGAACAATCTTAACAATGGCTCAGACCTCTCCTATCAGCTCCAGTGTACCGGAATCTTTTTCGGTGGAAGCTGTAGCCATGTAGTGGTGTATACCAAGAACCGAATTCACCATGCAAAAACACCAAAATCTACTTCTCCTTACCAATCACTTTACGGATCGGCACCTTCTATCCTACATTTACAGCCCTTCGGCCATGCTTTCTATGCTCACATACCTGGGGAATCAAGACCTGCAGGATCTAAGCTACAACCTTGCACTTTGGAAAGTATTGTGGTAGGATACGATGCAAGCCACCGACCTACATCTAACCCTCTTTACCACATCTGGGTACCATTCAAACGGCAGATTATTATTTCTAGGAACATCAAATTCCCGCCGTTTGAACAAGGGGAAGCATTTATCAAACCTGATAACGATGCAATATCATCTGACAATGAAGAAAACACTGGAGCTGAAATTGAGTGGCCTAAAATCAAATACACCAATAACATCATTTCCGAACATCCTGAAACTCCGTCCTCGCCTTCTTCAACTCCATCACCGAAAGAAACCATTTCCACTCTCCCACCTCCGACAATTACCAACCCGACAATAAAACCTTCACCATCGACACTACAAACTCCTCAACACCTCTTGAATATTCCCAAAACCATTACCGAACACACTTATCCTCCTTCACCTACACCTGGCAGACGAGCTAGATTTTCCCCATCGGATCCATTATTCATGGAAATGCCTTCGAGACCAGACCTGATCAATGACAACAACGAATCCGAATCCGAATTTTCTGAACTTTCCGAACTCCCAGATATGCCTGGAGCCTTCGATGAACCAGCGATTCTGTCTATAATCACCAGCCGAAGATGTAACGCTAAACCACTTATGAAGACAGCAGCCAGCTCTTGACCACGCCGTGGAGATACCTCAGCTTCTCAACATCAAGCTTTCCTCGCAGACATCGCTACATGTTTTTCCACCATGGTCCTAAATGAACCTCGCACATTTCGACAAACTCTTAACTGTTCAGACTCCGATAGATGTATCGCTGCAATTGAAGATGAACATAAATCATTGATTCAAAACCAGACATGGGATATTACTGAGAGACCTGCATATCGCAACATAGTCACCTGTAAATGGGTTTACAAGGTCAAACTGAATGACAACAACACAATTGAACGCTATAAGGCACATCTTGTGGCAAGAGGATTTACTCAGCAATTCGGACAGGATTTCGATGAGACTTTGTCCCGGTCGCCAGATATGAATCTCTCCGATTACTGATTGCCATTGCAACTCAGAACAAATGGATACCTCAACAAATGGATACCTCAACAAATGGATACCTCAACAAATGGATACCTCAACAAATGGATACCTCAACAAATGGATACCTCAACAAATGGATACCTCAACAAATGGATACCTCAACAAATGGATACCTCAACAAATGGATACCTCAACAAATGGATACCTCAACAAATGGATACCTCAACAAATGGATACCTCAACAAATGGATACCTCAACAAATGGATACCTCAACAAATGGATACCTCAACAAATGGATACCTCAACAAATGGATACCTCAACAAATGGATGTCAAAATTGCATTTCTCTATGGGATCTTCAAGGAAAAAATTTACATGGAATTGCCGGAAAGACATCAACAGCAAGGAAAAGTTGCTAGACTTAGGAAGTGTATCTACGGGTTAAAGCAATCAGCATGAGAGTGGTATGAAGTTCTTACTAACTCCTTACGGCAGATCGGATACAATATGTCTTCCTTTGACCCTTGTGTTTTGACCAACCTCAAACACAAGATCTTCGTTTCAATCTACGTCAACGATATCATGATCTTCGGTCCAGATATTCAGCCCAGAATCCAGCTCAAAACTTTACTCAACGAAGATTTCGACTGTAAGGATTTGGAAATGCTAGATATATCATCGGAATCGAACTCCTCTACAAACCTACCAGCATCGAAATTACTCAGCGCGGATTTATTGGCAAAGTCCTACCCAAATTCGGAGTGTCCGAATATCATTCGGTTTCAACACCACTGGATCCTAATTTCTCCCTCCAAAGGAAGGATAATTCCTCTGGAGAAGGAACAGATACCAAACGAACATCCGAATACCAATCGACAGTCGGCTCTTTGCTATATGCTTCTTCAGCTACTCGCCCTGATATCTCTTTCGCCACAATCGCTCTGTCAAAATACTTAGCAAATCCAACCTCCGAGCACCGCAGAAACGCCAAACACATGCTCCGGTATATACACGGCAAGCAAGTCTATCAGATCTTATACCCGATCAGGAACAAGCCTATCTCACTTTCATGCTTTGCGGGCTCCTCCTATGGCTCCGACTTGCATGAGAAAAAGCTATTCCGCATATGTTTTCCATTTAAGCACAGCAACCATCACTTGCTGTTCACAGAAACAAAAATGCATCGCTGTCTCGTCTACAGAAGCGGAATATATGGCCCTATCCCTTGCATCTCGACAAATGATTTGGATCAAATGCAGACTTCAGGATCTTAATATTCCAAAGCCTATCTCCATTCTCCTTGGTGACAATAATGGCTCAATGGATCTTGTCCGCCCCACGTATTCACAATCGATCCAAACATATTGATATTCACTTCCATTTTGTCCGTGAAAAGTACGAGCAAGGAGCCTTTGAAATCATGTGAGTCGATTCGGCTAATAACCTCGCCGACATCCTCACCAAAAGCCTTCCAAAAGTAGCACATGAATGACTTTACGCCAAATTGCAGAATGCACAAAAACACGACGAATAATGAAAGCAATAACACTGATGATTCTCATACCGAGGGGAAGTGTTGAAGAACAACGTCATGAAATCAGTGTTGACTTTCTCTTTCCTGTTATCTTTTGATTTTACTTGTTATAAATCTATTTTCCTTATTGTCAATTTATTTTCCTTGTTGAGTTCTTGTTCTGATGTAATTTCCTTTTGATTCTTGATTCATGAAATATTTTTTCCTGTTTGTATTATTCTCATATAAGTTTTCTCTAGCTGTTTCCTGTTTGATCGTTGATCTGGGTTTCGCTTTCTTGGACAAGTTGGAATCAGGGATTGTTGGGGAATGGGATATAAGTAAGAAAGGGATCATGTATTTTTTCAATCAGAAGAACAGTTTACATCAATCACTCAATTACCTTTACCATACTCGTGCACCTATTCACCATGATGTGCAGCCAACAAGGTGATAACTACAGCATAAAAGGCGACGCAAAAGCATTTGTGCGTGGACGACTGTCACAGTGGTCATGAACAGAAATTTCTTCGCTAGGCGGTGCGGATGGAGGAAATTTTTTTATTCACCGAAAGCATATAATATCACTCGACTTTGTCCCTTCTCATCTCGTCTCCTGCCCATCACTAATCATGGCCTCGGGCTACTGAGCAGGCAACTGAGTACGGTACCATTGGCTATGTCATCATGCGCTGCTGCGCTGACTGTCGTAACTGTGTATCAATTATTTACGGCTACTTATCATGGAGCGTAGGTTGTGTTTGAGAATTCTGTTCCGACTGCTTCGCCGCCAGAACCTAGGTACGCTGCGTCATATTCTCAGAAGACCGAGGATGGCACTTGCTCGCAGACGTCAGGAGATGCGCTCAAGTTTTATCCGTCGCTGTATGTGGCTTCATTTCGTTCGCTTAAAACTCAATTTCTCTCGGCGAAGCCAATGACATAACTACTCGCTCAACAAGACATCACCTCCGTCCTGATCAATTCAACAATTCCGTCTCCAATGCCCCAATTCCCAGCGCCACTGCCCTCGAGCCCCATCTTGTCAACGCAAAATTACCTCCCATAAACCACAACCCCAATCCCTTCCGCGCTTGTTTCCACATCCCCTTAATCTCATCATTCTCGTCGAATCCCCACACCTCATCAACATTCTCAAGCGCTTCTTCGCCCAGAATGTCCTTCGCCGTCGTTACCATACCTCCATAACCTGTAGCAAAGACAATTTCATCGGCGGCAAGAGTTCCGTTGTCGAATTTGATACCATTGGGTAGAATCTCAACGATCTTTGAGATGCGATGGTGTTTAATGGCGCCGGAACCAATCAGGGTAGAGGCGCCGACGTCGATATAATATCCTATCCCAATGTCAGCCGTAATCGCTCTCGAATTTGGAAATCAGAATTCATACCGCCTCCTATCTGAAGGTATTTCATCATCAACCCGGAATCATCCGGGCCATTATCCAACGCAAACCCGACATTCCGAAGTCCATCTAGTATCTTGCGATCTTTCACTTGCATCACCTTTGTCGCAAGAATATGATTCCTCTTCAACAACGCCAGTGGGAAGGAATGGAAAATCAAATCAGCCATGTCAGTTGGCGGCTATTATTCACCAAGTCGTTAGCTTCACAGATTCTCACTACGGAATTGCTACCGGTGACTTACTCCGTCTTCATCATACAACCCCTTCATCAGAGTCCCTACCAACGCATCTCCGGACACAACACACGTGCTTCCTCTTTGAACGATCGTCACATCCCACCCTTTCTCGTAATAATCCTGCGCAATATCATGACCCGAGTTACCAGACCCAATAACGACTGCTTTCTTTCCGCCGCTGTGTGGTTGAGCTTCAACAAAATGCGCAGAGTGCAGGCATCGTCCTTTAAAGGTATGCTCTCCAACAATAGCTGGGACCTTTGGCGGACCGGTGGCTCCTGTAGCAAGGACAATGTGCCGCGGTTGAAGCTTTCTGTTCTCGTGTCCTTCACGGCTGATTGTCACTGTCCAGGATTTCGTTGCTTCATTCCAAGTAGACGCAGAGACCCTGGAGGAAGTCCAGATATTCAATTCCAGCGCATCGGCATAAGTCTCCAACCAATCAGCTAGTTTATCCTTCGGTGTATAAGTCGGCCAAAAGCTCGGGAACGGCAAGTATGGAAGGTGATCAAACTGCACCGGATCATGCAGAACTATTTCCTAACTTTTAGCTTAGAATACGAGAAGGATCATGGCATCTCACCTAGATGCCGGTACCTATTCCTCCAATTATCCCCGACCCTTTCGTTCTGTTCCACCACCAGCGCAGGAATCCCCATCATCTTCAACCTCGCTGCCACAGATAAACCTCCCTGCCCTGCACCGATGACGATAACCGCTGGTTGCTCATCCAGAAACTCCAGCTCCCTCTTTCTTGTATCAGCCCAGTTCACTTTCCCCGGAACCGACTCGTGGGGAACTCCAGAAGGTCTATTCTTCAATGTTTTCTCGGGATATGCATCAAGCTCCGTCAACACTGTGAAGAGCGAGTATGCTTTCCATTCTCCAGGGCCATCTTCGAGAAGCTTGAGAACACCTTCTCCACGTCCGTGTTTGGTTGCGATATCCAAGAAAGCAGTTATAGCTGGGACTTGTCCTTCTGCATCGATTGGGAGTATCATCACCGGCCTAGTAGATGACAAGGTGACGCTCTTGATCGAGCGGGAGGAAAGTAACTCGTAGATTGCAGGAAGTTGGTGGGCGGTTTTGAAGTCCCAGGAGAGACAGAGGTGGTCGCGGAGGTAGCCATCGGAGAAGAAGAGGGATGAGGTGAGCGCTTCGGAGGGAGCACTGAGGAAGGAGGCGAAGGAGGTGAGCCAGGTGTTCAGCGGGGTTGTGGTGTCTGTTGGTACTGGACGTGGGGCGGGGATGGTGGAGGAAGTGGGGGAGAGAACCATGGTGATGGATGATGAATCGCTGTATCGCGATTCAAAACTTTCACGATTGGGATTCAGACGGCGATGGAGGATGAAGTATGATCGCGATGAGTTTAAATAACGGTCAATCCCCGCTTTTCCTTACATACCCCGCAACATCGCGCAATATCGTGATCACAAAATATCGACGGTTATGTATATGTTTCATGTCGGACAACTCCACTTGATTACCCGATAGTAGCACAACATGAAGCACATTCCTTAAGCGGCGATTAGTATAAAAGGTCGACGTTGAACTACACGCTCGTAGTCTATTTAACCCGAAACCTTGAGAAATTTAATCAAGAATAGACAGAGATCGTCAATGATCAGCCCGATGGGGAGTCAAGCTTCGGCGCGTATGCAATCAAACGACGTCACTCGCTATCGTGCGCCCGTAGTAAAACAAACCACTCTGCCTCGAGAAACGCACCTTTTAGGGCACAGTTGAACGGTTACGATCTCGGTCATCTATTCCTTATTTTGCCGACAAAGTTTTTGCATCTGCGACACGGAACGATTGTGAATTCAATTGGGAGCCCAATGTAATCAGATTTTATCACTCGCGATCGTGCGCGTTGAACGACAACTACGCTCGGCCAACACTGTCGGAAACCACCTTTCACTCTGTTGAAATCACTGTCTATTGGCGGTCAATTTCCCATGGTAACCAGCCGACCCGATACTAGTCACATCAAAAGTTCATGTCTATCAATCACCGTGTAACATGTATTGCTGACAGTAATCGCAACTTGAGAAACTGAGCTGAAACGTGAACGCGACGTCTCTCTTAAAACGTGTTGTATATTATAAAACTACCGTGAGTAAAGCCTCCACGAATAGCTCTGGTGGCTTAGCGGTAAAGCGCATCACTAGTAATGATGAGATCCCCGGTTCAAGTCCGGGTCGGAGCTCTTTCTTTTTTGTTTTTTGTCGTATTTCGGAGAGCATGCCGAGTGAGGTGAGTACGGACGGTGATGGATTATCATTATGTAGTTCTCAATTCCTGTGTCAGACTCCGGTGGAATTTACGCGCTGAAAACGAGGCGTCTCGGTTGACGGCGACGGTTGGTCGGATGCAACTCGCAAGATATGGGTTGATTGAGAGGAAGAGGTTTATTTTTTCTGTGCTGAATTGCGTTTCATTCTCTATCGCAATTTGTGGATCTGTCGAACATCGTTATGACTGTGGATTCGGCACTTTGGACAATGGCGAAGTCTCAAAGATGAAGGTGGATTCTTCTGGTGACGGGTGCTCTGACGATATCTCAGAGATGTGTGATATGAGGTAATAAAACTTTGGAACAGTTGCTGAGATACTTCCGGTGATTCAAGGCTTCTCTGGTGGAGATGTAATGATCGATGCTGGATGAAGTGAAAATGTCAACTGCCATGGGCTTACTCACCACGAAGCGATGCCGCAAAACCTCAATACCTCAGGCAAAACGCTCAAGAATGGAAATAGATGGTAACGATAATGTTTGATGCTGCGAATAATAGATCAATTCGGCGGGTGTCTCAGCTTCCCTCGGATTTCGGTCTTCAGACAGGGAGACATTGATCATGATTTCTCACCCTCCGCCGCCAAGTAACCAAATCTTCACCGTCTCCTCTCTCCCATCTCGTCTTGGCCACCTAATTCTTGGGAAATTTGATCACAAGGCATACTTTCTTCCTCACCTCTCCTCGATTCCCGTAGATATCCAACTAAGGGCTTAGGACTTTAACCTGCCCGGCTGTGTTTACCTGAAATTTCGGGTGATGTTCCGAGAGAATTTTTGAAGCCATAGTTACGAATTCTAGGCCTTGCATAGAAGCATGAAGCATGTGGAGATCTTGCTTTGACCGGTCTTTTGCTGGGCTCCCTGGGCTCTTGGTAGAGTAGAACTAAGGTTGGATCCTAGAAGCTGGTGTTGATCATACAGACTACCTCTAGAGCTGACCCGACCCAAGAAATAAACGTTATTCGCTTGTTTTATGCGTTACGAGCCGAAAAATGGGCTTTCGCCTCCCGCGGGATCCCCGGTGGCTGTCAGCCTTGAATCAAACTTCTTGTACGCGTTGCTAGAGGAACTCTAAGACAAACTCCCAAGACAAGTTTTAGATGAATACCAAGACCACGTGTATCCTTCAAAGAGCTTCGAGTTGCTTCGACTTGCTTCGGCTTGCTTCAACGTCCCCCTTGTTTGTCTTGTTACAGTTTCCAAGCCCGCTCAATGCACGGAAGTTGCCAAATGTCTTGTGCTTCGCCACCCGGTGATTGGATCTCTGTCATGAACCGGGGAATAAAACGTCATGAAGTGGATATCTACGGGATACCCAATTTTCACAAGTAAGCACCGGGGCCGTGGGATCTCGAATCGCGGTCGGGTTCCCGAAAGGTATTTCCAAGCTGTTTCGGATGGTTTGATGGTGTCTCGGAGGATACCAACCGACGGCGTTGCTCGGCGCGATTCGGGCAATTTAGATTGACATGGTATTTGAAGCCGGTGTGCGATGGTCAGAGACGGCGCGAGATGGAGTTCGTGATAGTAGATCTCTAGTTACAGACGGCGTTGATGGTAGATCCAAAGAACAACCTCTCGGCACGCCAGCATGGATCGGAATGTCCGACCGTTGGCGGCGCACTGACGATTCTGCCGCAGCAGCGACATGGCGGGGAGATGGCGGGCACATCAAATTAGATAGGCGTATATGGCGGGTAGATGTTTGTACAGAAGGGAAAAGTAGAGGCGGGGATCGACATAGATGAGGCAAATTTCAGCAGATTCAGGACGGTGGGGTGCATGAGCCGCTGAACCGGCAGGAAGCGTTGGAATCCGGTGGAATTCAGCATGAATGCTAGGATATCTCAGGAATCCGTTGGAATTCAGCTCGGATTCATGATCAACGCTACGATATCTCGCATCTCCATTATTAAGGAAGCCGTTGGAATTCGATATCACGCATCTCCATCAACCAACCACCAGATAAAGCCTACTCCCACCAGGCGCCCACCAAATTTCAGTGACGTTTTCCCCGCACGAATGCACCCGCCCTGCTCAACGCACAGAAGGATCCCACCGACCGAGACTGCTCTATGAGGCATCCATCAACGGACTATCAACAGCCCGCCCTTCGCCCGCTCCTCTCACAATCGCGCTCCAGCGCCCAGCGACTAATCTGGTAGTAGCACACGTGCATTACCACGGTCCGAACTCGGATGGGGATGTTTGTCTAAATAATTTAAGCTTAAAGGCTTGGGGCTCGTCGTGGAAATCGCTGCTAGTATCGCAGCTAAACAGTCCCTCGGGCGGATGCCGAGGTGCTAAAGTTCACCGGTTTTCTCGGCTGTACTACTATTTCCAGTTGAATGTGTGCTAGATAATTGCTATTTCCAAAATAGTTAAGGACAATTCAAATGCAGTAACTTCTCGCAAGGTAGATCCCGCACAGCCAACAACATCGCCGACGTCAAAGTTACGGGACATTCCGAAAGTAGATCAGCCAAGTGAATTCTTCAAGGGAATCCCATAAACAGCCAAGGAAATCTATCAATATCGCCAAGATAATCCATATTGGCCGACCACAACCGTTCCGCTTGGCTGATACTCCGCTGTTTCGACCAGCAGCTTGGCAGAGCCGGCACCGGATGGAGTTATGAGTTTGATGGGATTTATCCGCGGGATCCTAGAGACGCGGATGCCTAGAAAGAGCCGAAGATGAGGGACGAGCGATAAACCTGTCAACCGTCGGATTTATTATCCCTTCCACCTATGGAAGCTTATCCAATTCAAGCCGTAAAACTTCCATTCATCTGCCACCATATCCCAGAGACGTGGAATTAGCGTATCGGTGCATCTTCCGCCAGCTAAAAACAAACGAACATAAGGCAGTTTTCCTAGTTGAGCTGGTTGAAAAGCCATAGACGTCATTGGTAGAAAGTCGCATCACCAAGGAATTTCGGTGAGTTCTGAAGATTGACTGAAGATTCGGATGGTAATATCTCGCGATGGTGATTAAAGATTCACAAAGAGGAGTGAAGATTTGGTTATCAAAACTTGTCATTGACCCAACCATACATTATACATATGTACATATCTACACGATTCCACATATTCCAATATTCCACATCATAAACAAACATCAACGCCTTCCGTCCATCCCATCTATATACAATCAAAAATTAATAATTTAAGAGCGCTTGACCATAGCCAAAAGGTTCTCCTCTCCGGGAACACCCTGGGTGAATCTAGCGTTGTAGCCCATAGCCCGTCTAATCTGCTTGTACTGGGCAGCAGAGATGGTCAAAGGCTTCTTCTCGACGAACCAAGAGATTCCCTCAGAGCAAGGAGGGGTGGTGAGGGATCCGGCGTAGGTGAAGACATCTCCAACCTGCTTGATGATGGGCCTAAATATAATTAGCGACGTGTTCGTGTAGATTATGGATTACTGATCAAAACTTACTCAAGGTTCAAGTCGAGAATCTCAACCTTGTCATCCTTCTCCTGAAGCTGCTCAAAGTCCATAGACCGGAAGAAGGGGGAACCACGGCGCTCAACCTCGAAGAAAACACCGACAACAGCGTAGTTTCCAGCGTCAGACTGGTGAACAAAGTGGGCCTCGAGGGGGTAGACGAGTCCATCAACAGTGTGCTCAGAAGAAGCGTGAAAGTGGAAGTTTCTAAGAGTGAACTCCTCACGTCCTCCAAGTCTGGAAACGTACTTTCCACCGGGAATAGCCTCGACGGTGTGTCCGTTGTTGGTGAGGTTGAAAGAACCGGTAGAAGGCCATAGAAGCTCAGCCTCTGATCCGTGCTGGATAGTGGCAGAGTCGATGTCAATGGGAGATTGGTGCTTTCCGTCGGCGCAGGCAGCGTTTTTGGCGTCCAAAGTGTGCCACATCAAGGGTCCGTTGACTCCATCGTAAGACCAGGCGGCGGCGTGGGAACCAGCATCCTCAGCACGTCCGTAAATGCATGCGGAGGCAGCAGTGACAGAGGCGAGAATGGCGAGGATGGACTTCATGTTTAAATAATTAAGTTGATAAAATGAACGGTATTACCGAAAACTGAAAGAGTGTTGAAGTGATGATTTGGATATTAAGGCTGAGGAAAGACTGTTCGGAGATGTTGCTCTGAGGATTATCACCGGTCGAGAGACATCCCGATATATATAATCCGTCAGCTCTTTCCTCACAAGTCCCCATATTACCGCCTCGTATGGATTCATCAACGCTCAACAACATAATTAGCGCTGCATTGGCCCCCTGAGGAAGCCCTAATCCAACTAGCGCTGGGAAGTTGGCTTAGACTCCCGAACGGCCGTGGCTAGTCGTTATTCGGTCCTAGGCGGAGATTATTCTGTCTTTCTAGGGGTTTTGGGTGATCTCTGTCCGGCCTGGGATGGGCCTGGGATAGGCGCACCGCTACAGACCGCCGTCTGGGGAAGCGCGAAGCCCGTTAGAGTGGGGCATGCAGATCCCCTCTAGAGAACTAGAACGTAAAGCTCTCAGCTGAATTGATAGTAAGAGTACGTATGCATATTTCTTGGAGGTATCCTGACGCAACCTCAGTCTGTGCGCATAGATCCCGGTTCTTCCTACACGTGTGTAATCTGATTCGATAGGTTCCACCAGAACAATGTCTTATGCGAGCGACAAGACACGGAAGAATAATTCGACGAGGACGATTTTGTTGCGAAGATACCATCCGAATGCAGAAATGCCGTGGACGAGTTTTGAATTCGTAATTCACCCTTCAAACTCATGAAAGCTAGATTATGGCTTCGGGCATGGCTACAGCCGAAGGACAGCCAAAAGAACTTCGACTTCAGATGGCGGAACTCCACCGTCAAGCCATCTCAAACTACCCTTTCACGCACAGAAGGTATCACAAAAAAACAAGCATTCCAAG
The DNA here is from genome assembly GCA_024516145.1 of Pyronema domesticum. NCBI lineage: Eukaryota > Fungi > Ascomycota > Pezizomycetes > Pezizales > Pyronemataceae > Pyronema > Pyronema domesticum. The sequence goes on from JAJJXL010000033.1 coordinate 63,575, forward strand.
CCATGCGGGTTGCCGTGTGAAAGGGCACTTCTGCACCGCTTCTGCACGACTCCGACTGCACTTAAGGATCTCTTATCGATATCTATCTCCAATCAAGTTGTGTTATAAACAAAGAGCATACAGCTAAGCGGGATGGGATGGCTTTTGCACGAATTGTAAAGCGTAAGGCAAGGTTTGGACATGGTGTTTTCTGATTACTATGCCTTATTCTAAGCTTAAGCGAGGCATGCTTCAACATCAGATGGGTGATTATCTCAGCTTAATCCGCAGTTCAACTTCAAAATTAATCTATTCTCTTCTGCATCTGCGTCTGTGTGTTCAGCCCCCATCCATACAACCGATAATCTTGATAATCCCCGACAACTCTCCGCCTACTCAAAGTTACGTGAAAATAGTGGTTTCCGGGCCCGCTTTACCACATCCTAACTAGTCTATCACGTATCGGAACTTCATTCTCGTCCCAAGCCACCATGACATCAAGGCAGACTCGCCAAGGTCGCCAGGATAATAGCCGTGCGCTTAATGAGCGGCAATGATGCCAAGTTAACCAACGGAAACCAACACAGGAGCGTTAAAGTCCGTCGCCGACGGCGGCCATAGAGTACTCTGATTGTGGCTTGGAGAAAACGTGGTCTTGAAGCTCGTCTTGGAGTGTGGAGAAGGCGCAAAGAAGGCGCAAATTCGTCTTGGAAGAGTGGGGAATCTTCAAAACATCGTACGATATTCTGCGAATTCGATGTTCTCGAATGCTATTTTCATCCTACTCGTGTTCTACGTCTGTTCTAGAGTTGAAGATCTATGCAGACTTCTGTTCTACGTCTGTTCTATTTCTGCTCTGGGGAGCTTTCCCAGTTCCCCGGTTTACAGGTTCTTCGGTCTTGGTATGTATGTATCGCTGTACGTACCTGTACTGGGTTCACGGTAATCGGACTTCGCAGGCTTCGCGGGTCCGGGTTACTTACCGGCATGGCAGGCATGGCAACCGTCGGAAGGCGTCCCGGTGCGAGCGGTGCGAGCGGGGCGAGTGCGGCTTGGTTTCACGGTGACAGCAAAGTGTATCTACTCGTAGATGAAAGTGCACGTTTTTGTGCTATGTGCAGTTACTCGAACTTTGCTAGCCTCGCAACTTTGTGGTTCACGACAGAATTTCTGGATTAACAGAGGACGCGTAATAGCATGTAACGGTGCGACATTTTGTGGAAGCATTGGCCTCAGATTTCCTCGATTTCCTAGATTTCACGAAGGAAAAAAACGAATCCGGAAATTTTTTATCCGCGCCGAAGGGTTCCAGATCCAGAGGCAAAAGAATGTCCCGGCGTCTACGCACTGGGGGGTGATGTTGCTTTTCTGTAGACGAGATCGCGAGGATTAGGGTCTTGCATCTTGATCGCTGGAATAGAGACGCTGAACTGTGTCTAGTTCATGCGCACATAAAGGCGTAAATTATGTTTACAACTCAGCATCTTAGTCGTTAACTGTGACATCGGGAAGCGGCAGCAGTTATGCGGCGTTGTATATATTGCTACAAACATGCATTCTGTTCGATATGCAACACCTGTGACTCCAGTATTTCTATGCCGCCTATGCCACATTCCCGTAGAAGCAGGCAAACGCAACTGGAAATGACGAACTTAAAGGCAAAACTCGTGAAACTTACAGTGGCGGAGAAAGTGCATGTGCGGTTTTTTGCGTGATCCTGCACCTTTAGCCTGTGTCTTCGGTTCATGCGGATTCGCATTCATTTCCTTGTTTATCGCTCTACTACTCTATGTATTTGATTGATTCCCGCTTAATCTCGAGCTCGTTGCGTTCTGATTTTTTCTCGTAAACTCCATTATGTAAATTTCGCACGAGCTACGTGAACTGGCAAAGAAATTGTCAAAACTCCACGAAAACTTACCTGCTTGGCCTGGAGGGGTTCAAGCATGATATTATATCATTCATGAGTAACTGCTACTCTTGAATTCTAAAAAAAAAAAAAAAAAAAAAAAAAAAAAAAAGGCTATCTATATAAGCTGTTGTTGACCTATCGTCATCGCTCCTAAATTTCGAAATTATGATTCGCGATACACGTTCGAGCGATCGGATGCACGAGCAATCTGAACGGCCTCAAACCCTCGGTATCATCATAGACCGGGTTTTACATATCAAAGAAAGAATATTTAATACCCGTATAGTCGTAGCTGGTCTGGTTTTTGCATGACATCCAGGTTTTAAGGATTCACTTCAAACCTGGTGCCAGATGGACCGAATTACTTTTCCAATCGGTAGGACATGACTATGCATACATAGCTTAATACTGAACTGTGAAAGTATGGCGAATGTTATGAGGATTGTAAAAGAACATGCAAGACAAGGTAAACATGTTCGAATCAAAGCCTCGAATGCTTATCCTAGCAACGTGGATTCAGTATCAAAGAATGGAGGTTTGGATAGCCACTGACCCAAACTCTGTATAACATTAGATGTAGTAATAGTTAATGTGATGCCATAATTTAATAAATATGAATAAAATAATCTTACTAAGATGAGATCTTAATGTCGGGGTTGGTTCACGATTGTGATAAATTATGTCTAGCGGGTCTACACAATGACGCGTATCACGTGAATAGGCCTCGTTATTACTCTGCATCCATGATGGCACCTTGCATCTCGATATACTACGCGTAAAGTAGGTTTCTCCATATGCTACTCTACCTCTACTGAATCCGATCCCGTTTCTATCTCAACCTTCACAATCAGTTGTCCATTTTCATCCATCCTCTGAGCCGCCGTCCGGAACGCGGTCTGTATTCCCTCCATTCCTCTGAAACTGTGTGTCACTAACTTCTCGACATTCTGAAGTTTCCCACTCGCCAACAACTCAACTCCCAACTGGTACGTGTTTGCATACCGAAACCCACCCAAGATATCAACCTCCCTAAGTGCGGCAGCACTGATGGGCAATGTCATAACAGGACTTCCCATGCCGATCAACATCAACGCCCCACCAGACCTCGCTGCATAAATCCCTGTTTGAACACAGACTTCCATACCGGTACAATCATATACGACATCGTATCCGTTCAGCATGTTCAGCTTCGCTTTGAGATCGGTTGCAATTTCGAGGCCGGTGGTTAAACCTGGTGGCGCGACGTAGCCCTTGGTTGCCCATCCGTTCGCAATTGCAAAGTCGACCCGCTCGAGGATTATGTCGGTGATGCAAACTTTTGATGTACCGGTGAGGTTTGTAACGGCGGCGACGAGGAGTCCTACGGCTCCAGCACCGATTACGAGGACGTTCGCTCCCCGTCAACACTGTGAAGAGCGAGTATGCTTTCCATTCTCCAGGGCCATCTTCGAGAAGCTTGAGAACACCTTCTCCACGTCCGTGTTTGGTTGCGATATCCAAGAAAGCAGTTATAGCTGGGACTTGTCCTTCTGCATCGATTGGGAGTATCATCACCGGCCTAGTAGATGACAAGGTGACGCTCTTGATCGAGCGGGAGGAAAGTAACTCGTAGATTGCAGGAAGTTGGTGGGCGGTTTTGAAGTCCCAGGAGAGACAGAGGTGGTCGCGGAGGTAGCCATCGGAGAAGAAGAGGGATGAGGTGAGCGCTTCGGAGGGAGCACTGAGGAAGGAGGCGAAGGAGGTGAGCCAGGTGTTCAGCGGGGTTGTGGTGTCTGTTGGTACTGGACGTGGGGCGGGGATGGTGGAGGAAGTGGGGGAGAGAACCATGGTGATGGATGATGAATCGCTGTATCGCGATTCAAAACTTTCACGATTGGGATTCAGACGGCGATGGAGGATGAAGTATGATCGCGATGAGTTTAAATAACGGTCAATCCCCGCTTTTCCTTACATACCCCGCAACATCGCGCAATATCGTGATCACAAAATATCGACGGTTATGTATATGTTTCATGTCGGACAACTCCACTTGATTACCCGATAGTAGCACAACATGAAGCACATTCCTTAAGCGGCGATTAGTATAAAAGGTCGACGTTGAACTACACGCTCGTAGTCTATTTAACCCGAAACCTTGAGAAATTTAATCAAGAATAGACAGAGATCGTCAATGATCAGCCCGATGGGGAGTCAAGCTTCGGCGCGTATGCAATCAAACGACGTCACTCGCTATCGTGCGCCCGTAGTAAAACAAACCACTCTGCCTCGAGAAACGCACCTTTTAGGGCACAGTTGAACGGTTACGATCTCGGTCATCTATTCCTTATTTTGCCGACAAAGTTTTTGCATCTGCGACACGGAACGATTGTGAATTCAATTGGGAGCCCAATGTAATCAGATTTTATCACTCGCGATCGTGCGCGTTGAACGACAACTACGCTCGGCCAACACTGTCGGAAACCACCTTTCACTCTGTTGAAATCACTGTCTATTGGCGGTCAATTTCCCATGGTAACCAGCCGACCCGATACTAGTCACATCAAAAGTTCATGTCTATCAATCACCGTGTAACATGTATTGCTGACAGTAATCGCAACTTGAGAAACTGAGCTGAAACGTGAACGCGACGTCTCTCTTAAAACGTGTTGTATATTATAAAACTACCGTGAGTAAAGCCTCCACGAATAGCTCTGGTGGCTTAGCGGTAAAGCGCATCACTAGTAATGATGAGATCCCCGGTTCAAGTCCGGGTCGGAGCTCTTTCTTTTTTGTTTTTTGTCGTATTTCGGAGAGCATGCCGAGTGAGGTGAGTACGGACGGTGATGGATTATCATTATGTAGTTCTCAATTCCTGTGTCAGACTCCGGTGGAATTTACGCGCTGAAAACGAGGCGTCTCGGTTGACGGCGACGGTTGGTCGGATGCAACTCGCAAGATATGGGTTGATTGAGAGGAAGAGGTTTATTTTTTCTGTGCTGAATTGCGTTTCATTCTCTATCGCAATTTGTGGATCTGTCGAACATCGTTATGACTGTGGATTCGGCACTTTGGACAATGGCGAAGTCTCAAAGATGAAGGTGGATTCTTCTGGTGACGGGTGCTCTGACGATATCTCAGAGATGTGTGATATGAGGTAATAAAACTTTGGAACAGTTGCTGAGATACTTCCGGTGATTCAAGGCTTCTCTGGTGGAGATGTAATGATCGATGCTGGATGAAGTGAAAATGTCAACTGCCATGGGCTTACTCACCACGAAGCGATGCCGCAAAACCTCAATACCTCAGGCAAAACGCTCAAGAATGGAAATAGATGGTAACGATAATGTTTGATGCTGCGAATAATAGATCAATTCGGCGGGTGTCTCAGCTTCCCTCGGATTTCGGTCTTCAGACAGGGAGACATTGATCATGATTTCTCACCCTCCGCCGCCAAGTAACCAAATCTTCACCGTCTCCTCTCTCCCATCTCGTCTTGGCCACCTAATTCTTGGGAAATTTGATCACAAGGCATACTTTCTTCCTCACCTCTCCTCGATTCCCGTAGATATCCAACTAAGGGCTTAGGACTTTAACCTGCCCGGCTGTGTTTACCTGAAATTTCGGGTGATGTTCCGAGAGAATTTTTGAAGCCATAGTTACGAATTCTAGGCCTTGCATAGAAGCATGAAGCATGTGGAGATCTTGCTTTGACCGGTCTTTTGCTGGGCTCCCTGGGCTCTTGGTAGAGTAGAACTAAGGTTGGATCCTAGAAGCTGGTGTTGATCATACAGACTACCTCTAGAGCTGACCCGACCCAAGAAATAAACGTTATTCGCTTGTTTTATGCGTTACGAGCCGAAAAATGGGCTTTCGCCTCCCGCGGGATCCCCGGTGGCTGTCAGCCTTGAATCAAACTTCTTGTACGCGTTGCTAGAGGAACTCTAAGACAAACTCCCAAGACAAGTTTTAGATGAATACCAAGACCACGTGTATCCTTCAAAGAGCTTCGAGTTGCTTCGACTTGCTTCGGCTTGCTTCAACGTCCCCCTTGTTTGTCTTGTTACAGTTTCCAAGCCCGCTCAATGCACGGAAGTTGCCAAATGTCTTGTGCTTCGCCACCCGGTGATTGGATCTCTGTCATGAACCGGGGAATAAAACGTCATGAAGTGGATATCTACGGGATACCCAATTTTCACAAGTAAGCACCGGGGCCGTGGGATCTCGAATCGCGGTCGGGTTCCCGAAAGGTATTTCCAAGCTGTTTCGGATGGTTTGATGGTGTCTCGGAGGATACCAACCGACGGCGTTGCTCGGCGCGATTCGGGCAATTTAGATTGACATGGTATTTGAAGCCGGTGTGCGATGGTCAGAGACGGCGCGAGATGGAGTTCGTGATAGTAGATCTCTAGTTACAGACGGCGTTGATGGTAGATCCAAAGAACAACCTCTCGGCACGCCAGCATGGATCGGAATGTCCGACCGTTGGCGGCGCACTGACGATTCTGCCGCAGCAGCGACATGGCGGGGAGATGGCGGGCACATCAAATTAGATAGGCGTATATGGCGGGTAGATGTTTGTACAGAAGGGAAAAGTAGAGGCGGGGATCGACATAGATGAGGCAAATTTCAGCAGATTCAGGACGGTGGGGTGCATGAGCCGCTGAACCGGCAGGAAGCGTTGGAATCCGGTGGAATTCAGCATGAATGCTAGGATATCTCAGGAATCCGTTGGAATTCAGCTCGGATTCATGATCAACGCTACGATATCTCGCATCTCCATTATTAAGGAAGCCGTTGGAATTCGATATCACGCATCTCCATCAACCAACCACCAGATAAAGCCTACTCCCACCAGGCGCCCACCAAATTTCAGTGACGTTTTCCCCGCACGAATGCACCCGCCCTGCTCAACGCACAGAAGGATCCCACCGACCGAGACTGCTCTATGAGGCATCCATCAACGGACTATCAACAGCCCGCCCTTCGCCCGCTCCTCTCACAATCGCGCTCCAGCGCCCAGCGACTAATCTGGTAGTAGCACACGTGCATTACCACGGTCCGAACTCGGATGGGGATGTTTGTCTAAATAATTTAAGCTTAAAGGCTTGGGGCTCGTCGTGGAAATCGCTGCTAGTATCGCAGCTAAACAGTCCCTCGGGCGGATGCCGAGGTGCTAAAGTTCACCGGTTTTCTCGGCTGTACTACTATTTCCAGTTGAATGTGTGCTAGATAATTGCTATTTCCAAAATAGTTAAGGACAATTCAAATGCAGTAACTTCTCGCAAGGTAGATCCCGCACAGCCAACAACATCGCCGACGTCAAAGTTACGGGACATTCCGAAAGTAGATCAGCCAAGTGAATTCTTCAAGGGAATCCCATAAACAGCCAAGGAAATCTATCAATATCGCCAAGATAATCCATATTGGCCGACCACAACCGTTCCGCTTGGCTGATACTCCGCTGTTTCGACCAGCAGCTTGGCAGAGCCGGCACCGGATGGAGTTATGAGTTTGATGGGATTTATCCGCGGGATCCTAGAGACGCGGATGCCTAGAAAGAGCCGAAGATGAGGGACGAGCGATAAACCTGTCAACCGTCGGATTTATTATCCCTTCCACCTATGGAAGCTTATCCAATTCAAGCCGTAAAACTTCCATTCATCTGCCACCATATCCCAGAGACGTGGAATTAGCGTATCGGTGCATCTTCCGCCAGCTAAAAACAAACGAACATAAGGCAGTTTTCCTAGTTGAGCTGGTTGAAAAGCCATAGACGTCATTGGTAGAAAGTCGCATCACCAAGGAATTTCGGTGAGTTCTGAAGATTGACTGAAGATTCGGATGGTAATATCTCGCGATGGTGATTAAAGATTCACAAAGAGGAGTGAAGATTTGGTTATCAAAACTTGTCATTGACCCAACCATACATTATACATATGTACATATCTACACGATTCCACATATTCCAATATTCCACATCATAAACAAACATCAACGCCTTCCGTCCATCCCATCTATATACAATCAAAAATTAATAATTTAAGAGCGCTTGACCATAGCCAAAAGGTTCTCCTCTCCGGGAACACCCTGGGTGAATCTAGCGTTGTAGCCCATAGCCCGTCTAATCTGCTTGTACTGGGCAGCAGAGATGGTCAAAGGCTTCTTCTCGACGAACCAAGAGATTCCCTCAGAGCAAGGAGGGGTGGTGAGGGATCCGGCGTAGGTGAAGACATCTCCAACCTGCTTGATGATGGGCCTAAATATAATTAGCGACGTGTTCGTGTAGATTATGGATTACTGATCAAAACTTACTCAAGGTTCAAGTCGAGAATCTCAACCTTGTCATCCTTCTCCTGAAGCTGCTCAAAGTCCATAGACCGGAAGAAGGGGGAACCACGGCGCTCAACCTCGAAGAAAACACCGACAACAGCGTAGTTTCCAGCGTCAGACTGGTGAACAAAGTGGGCCTCGAGGGGGTAGACGAGTCCATCAACAGTGTGCTCAGAAGAAGCGTGAAAGTGGAAGTTTCTAAGAGTGAACTCCTCACGTCCTCCAAGTCTGGAAACGTACTTTCCACCGGGAATAGCCTCGACGGTGTGTCCGTTGTTGGTGAGGTTGAAAGAACCGGTAGAAGGCCATAGAAGCTCAGCCTCTGATCCGTGCTGGATAGTGGCAGAGTCGATGTCAATGGGAGATTGGTGCTTTCCGTCGGCGCAGGCAGCGTTTTTGGCGTCCAAAGTGTGCCACATCAAGGGTCCGTTGACTCCATCGTAAGACCAGGCGGCGGCGTGGGAACCAGCATCCTCAGCACGTCCGTAAATGCATGCGGAGGCAGCAGTGACAGAGGCGAGAATGGCGAGGATGGACTTCATGTTTAAATAATTAAGTTGATAAAATGAACGGTATTACCGAAAACTGAAAGAGTGTTGAAGTGATGATTTGGATATTAAGGCTGAGGAAAGACTGTTCGGAGATGTTGCTCTGAGGATTATCACCGGTCGAGAGACATCCCGATATATATAATCCGTCAGCTCTTTCCTCACAAGTCCCCATATTACCGCCTCGTATGGATTCATCAACGCTCAACAACATAATTAGCGCTGCATTGGCCCCCTGAGGAAGCCCTAATCCAACTAGCGCTGGGAAGTTGGCTTAGACTCCCGAACGGCCGTGGCTAGTCGTTATTCGGTCCTAGGCGGAGATTATTCTGTCTTTCTAGGGGTTTTGGGTGATCTCTGTCCGGCCTGGGATGGGCCTGGGATAGGCGCACCGCTACAGACCGCCGTCTGGGGAAGCGCGAAGCCCGTTAGAGTGGGGCATGCAGATCCCCTCTAGAGAACTAGAACGTAAAGCTCTCAGCTGAATTGATAGTAAGAGTACGTATGCATATTTCTTGGAGGTATCCTGACGCAACCTCAGTCTGTGCGCATAGATCCCGGTTCTTCCTACACGTGTGTAATCTGATTCGATAGGTTCCACCAGAACAATGTCTTATGCGAGCGACAAGACACGGAAGAATAATTCGACGAGGACGATTTTGTTGCGAAGATACCATCCGAATGCAGAAATGCCGTGGACGAGTTTTGAATTCGTAATTCACCCTTCAAACTCATGAAAGCTAGATTATGGCTTCGGGCATGGCTACAGCCGAAGGACAGCCAAAAGAACTTCGACTTCAGATGGCGGAACTCCACCGTCAAGCCATCTCAAACTACCCTTTCACGCACAGAAGGTATCACAAAAAAACAAGCATTCCAAGCCATGCGGGTTGCCGTGTGAAAGGGCACTTCTGCACCGCTTCTGCACGACTCCGACTGCACTTAAGGATCTCTTATCGATATCTATCTCCAATCAAGTTGTGTTATAAACAAAGAGCATACAGCTAAGCGGGATGGGATGGCTTTTGCACGAATTGTAAAGCGTAAGGCAAGGTTTGGACATGGTGTTTTCTGATTACTATGCCTTATTCTAAGCTTAAGCGAGGCATGCTTCAACATCAGATGGGTGATTATCTCAGCTTAATCCGCAGTTCAACTTCAAAATTAATCTATTCTCTTCTGCATCTGCGTCTGTGTGTTCAGCCCCCATCCATACAACCGATAATCTTGATAATCCCCGACAACTCTCCGCCTACTCAAAGTTACGTGAAAATAGTGGTTTCCGGGCCCGCTTTACCACATCCTAACTAGTCTATCACGTATCGGAACTTCATTCTCGTCCCAAGCCACCATGACATCAAGGCAGACTCGCCAAGGTCGCCAGGATAATAGCCGTGCGCTTAATGAGCGGCAATGATGCCAAGTTAACCAACGGAAACCAACACAGGAGCGTTAAAGTCCGTCGCCGACGGCGGCCATAGAGTACTCTGATTGTGGCTTGGAGAAAACGTGGTCTTGAAGCTCGTCTTGGAGTGTGGAGAAGGCGCAAAGAAGGCGCAAATTCGTCTTGGAAGAGTGGGGAATCTTCAAAACATCGTACGATATTCTGCGAATTCGATGTTCTCGAATGCTATTTTCATCCTACTCGTGTTCTACGTCTGTTCTAGAGTTGAAGATCTATGCAGACTTCTGTTCTACGTCTGTTCTATTTCTGCTCTGGGGAGCTTTCCCAGTTCCCCGGTTTACAGGTTCTTCGGTCTTGGTATGTATGTATCGCTGTACGTACCTGTACTGGGTTCACGGTAATCGGACTTCGCAGGCTTCGCGGGTCCGGGTTACTTACCGGCATGGCAGGCATGGCAACCGTCGGAAGGCGTCCCGGTGCGAGCGGTGCGAGCGGGGCGAGTGCGGCTTGGTTTCACGGTGACAGCAAAGTGTATCTACTCGTAGATGAAAGTGCACGTTTTTGTGCTATGTGCAGTTACTCGAACTTTGCTAGCCTCGCAACTTTGTGGTTCACGACAGAATTTCTGGATTAACAGAGGACGCGTAATAGCATGTAACGGTGCGACATTTTGTGGAAGCATTGGCCTCAGATTTCCTCGATTTCCTAGATTTCACGAAGGAAAAAAACGAATCCGGAAATTTTTTATCCGCGCCGAAGGGTTCCAGATCCAGAGGCAAAAGAATGTCCCGGCGTCTACGCACTGGGGGGTGATGTTGCTTTTCTGTAGACGAGATCGCGAGGATTAGGGTCTTGCATCTTGATCGCTGGAATAGAGACGCTGAACTGTGTCTAGTTCATGCGCACATAAAGGCGTAAATTATGTTTACAACTCAGCATCTTAGTCGTTAACTGTGACATCGGGAAGCGGCAGCAGTTATGCGGCGTTGTATATATTGCTACAAACATGCATTCTGTTCGATATGCAACACCTGTGACTCCAGTATTTCTATGCCGCCTATGCCACATTCCCGTAGAAGCAGGCAAACGCAACTGGAAATGACGAACTTAAAGGCAAAACTCGTGAAACTTACAGTGGCGGAGAAAGTGCATGTGCGGTTTTTTGCGTGATCCTGCACCTTTAGCCTGTGTCTTCGGTTCATGCGGATTCGCATTCATTTCCTTGTTTATCGCTCTACTACTCTATGTATTTGATTGATTCCCGCTTAATCTCGAGCTCGTTGCGTTCTGATTTTTTCTCGTAAACTCCATTATGTAAATTTCGCACGAGCTACGTGAACTGGCAAAGAAATTGTCAAAACTCCACGAAAACTTACCTGCTTGGCCTGGAGGGGTTCAAGCATGATATTATATCATTCATGAGTAACTGCTACTCTTGAATTCTAAAAAAAAAAAAAAAAAAAAAAAAAAAAAAAGGCTATCTATATAAGCTGTTGTTGACCTATCGTCATCGCTCCTAAATTTCGAAATTATGATTCGCGATACACGTTCGAGCGATCGGATGCACGAGCAATCTGAACGGCCTCAAACCCTCGGTATCATCATAGACCGGGTTTTACATATCAAAGAAAGAATATTTAATACCCGTATAGTCGTAGCTGGTCTGGTTTTTGCATGACATCCAGGTTTTAAGGATTCACTTCAAACCTGGTGCCAGATGGACCGAATTACTTTTCCAATCGGTAGGACATGACTATGCATACATAGCTTAATACTGAACTGTGAAAGTATGGCGAATGTTATGAGGATTGTAAAAGAACATGCAAGACAAGGTAAACATGTTCGAATCAAAGCCTCGAATGCTTATCCTAGCAACGTGGATTCAGTATCAAAGAATGGAGGTTTGGATAGCCACTGACCCAAACTCTGTATAACATTAGATGTAGTAATAGTTAATGTGATGCCATAATTTAATAAATATGAATAAAATAATCTTACTAAGATGAGATCTTAATGTCGGGGTTGGTTCACGATTGTGATAAATTATGTCTAGCGGGTCTACACAATGACGCGTATCACGTGAATAGGCCTCGTTATTACTCTGCATCCATGATGGCACCTTGCATCTCGATATACTACGCGTAAAGTAGGTTTCTCCATATGCTACTCTACCTCTACTGAATCCGATCCCGTTTCTATCTCAACCTTCACAATCAGTTGTCCATTTTCATCCATCCTCTGAGCCGCCGTCCGGAACGCGGTCTGTATTCCCTCCATTCCTCTGAAACTGTGTGTCACTAACTTCTCGACATTCTGAAGTTTCCCACTCGCCAACAACTCAACTCCCAACTGGTACGTGTTTGCATACCGAAACCCACCCAAGATATCAACCTCCCTAAGTGCGGCAGCACTGATGGGCAATGTCATAACAGGACTTCCCATGCCGATCAACATCAACGCCCCACCAGACCTCGCTGCATAAATCCCTGTTTGAACACAGACTTCCATACCGGTACAATCATATACGACATCGTATCCGTTCAGCATGTTCAGCTTCGCTTTGAGATCGGTTGCAATTTCGAGGCCGGTGGTTAAACCTGGTGGCGCGACGTAGCCCTTGGTTGCCCATCCGTTCGCAATTGCAAAGTCGACCCGCTCGAGGATTATGTCGGTGATGCAAACTTTTGATGTACCGGTGAGGTTTGTAACGGCGGCGACGAGGAGTCCTACGGCTCCAGCACCGATTACGAGGACGTTCGCTCCCCGTCAACACTGTGAAGAGCGAGTATGCTTTCCATTCTCCAGGGCCATCTTCGAGAAGCTTGAGAACACCTTCTCCACGTCCGTGTTTGGTTGCGATATCCAAGAAAGCAGTTATAGCTGGGACTTGTCCTTCTGCATCGATTGGGAGTATCATCACCGGCCTAGTAGATGACAAGGTGACGCTCTTGATCGAGCGGGAGGAAAGTAACTCGTAGATTGCAGGAAGTTGGTGGGCGGTTTTGAAGTCCCAGGAGAGACAGAGGTGGTCGCGGAGGTAGCCATCGGAGAAGAAGAGGGATGAGGTGAGCGCTTCGGAGGGAGCACTGAGGAAGGAGGCGAAGGAGGTGAGCCAGGTGTTCAGCGGGGTTGTGGTGTCTGTTGGTACTGGACGTGGGGCGGGGATGGTGGAGGAAGTGGGGGAGAGAACCATGGTGATGGATGATGAATCGCTGTATCGCGATTCAAAACTTTCACGATTGGGATTCAGACGGCGATGGAGGATGAAGTATGATCGCGATGAGTTTAAATAACGGTCAATCCCCGCTTTTCCTTACATACCCCGCAACATCGCGCAATATCGTGATCACAAAATATCGACGGTTATGTATATGTTTCATGTCGGACAACTCCACTTGATTACCCGATAGTAGCACAACATGAAGCACATTCCTTAAGCGGCGATTAGTATAAAAGGTCGACGTTGAACTACACGCTCGTAGTCTATTTAACCCGAAACCTTGAGAAATTTAATCAAGAATAGACAGAGATCGTCAATGATCAGCCCGATGGGGAGTCAAGCTTCGGCGCGTATGCAATCAAACGACGTCACTCGCTATCGTGCGCCCGTAGTAAAACAAACCACTCTGCCTCGAGAAACGCACCTTTTAGGGCACAGTTGAACGGTTACGATCTCGGTCATCTATTCCTTATTTTGCCGACAAAGTTTTTGCATCTGCGACACGGAACGATTGTGAATTCAATTGGGAGCCCAATGTAATCAGATTTTATCACTCGCGATCGTGCGCGTTGAACGACAACTACGCTCGGCCAACACTGTCGGAAACCACCTTTCACTCTGTTGAAATCACTGTCTATTGGCGGTCAATTTCCCATGGTAACCAGCCGACCCGATACTAGTCACATCAAAAGTTCATGTCTATCAATCACCGTGTAACATGTATTGCTGACAGTAATCGCAACTTGAGAAACTGAGCTGAAACGTGAACGCGACGTCTCTCTTAAAACGTGTTGTATATTATAAAACTACCGTGAGTAAAGCCTCCACGAATAGCTCTGGTGGCTTAGCGGTAAAGCGCATCACTAGTAATGATGAGATCCCCGGTTCAAGTCCGGGTCGGAGCTCTTTCTTTTTTGTTTTTTGTCGTATTTCGGAGAGCATGCCGAGTGAGGTGAGTACGGACGGTGATGGATTATCATTATGTAGTTCTCAATTCCTGTGTCAGACTCCGGTGGAATTTACGCGCTGAAAACGAGGCGTCTCGGTTGACGGCGACGGTTGGTCGGATGCAACTCGCAAGATATGGGTTGATTGAGAGGAAGAGGTTTATTTTTTCTGTGCTGAATTGCGTTTCATTCTCTATCGCAATTTGTGGATCTGTCGAACATCGTTATGACTGTGGATTCGGCACTTTGGACAATGGCGAAGTCTCAAAGATGAAGGTGGATTCTTCTGGTGACGGGTGCTCTGACGATATCTCAGAGATGTGTGATATGAGGTAATAAAACTTTGGAACAGTTGCTGAGATACTTCCGGTGATTCAAGGCTTCTCTGGTGGAGATGTAATGATCGATGCTGGATGAAGTGAAAATGTCAACTGCCATGGGCTTACTCACCACGAAGCGATGCCGCAAAACCTCAATACCTCAGGCAAAACGCTCAAGAATGGAAATAGATGGTAACGATAATGTTTGATGCTGCGAATAATAGATCAATTCGGCGGGTGTCTCAGCTTCCCTCGGATTTCGGTCTTCAGACAGGGAGACATTGATCATGATTTCTCACCCTCCGCCGCCAAGTAACCAAATCTTCACCGTCTCCTCTCTCCCATCTCGTCTTGGCCACCTAATTCTTGGGAAATTTGATCACAAGGCATACTTTCTTCCTCACCTCTCCTCGATTCCCGTAGATATCCAACTAAGGGCTTAGGACTTTAACCTGCCCGGCTGTGTTTACCTGAAATTTCGGGTGATGTTCCGAGAGAATTTTTGAAGCCATAGTTACGAATTCTAGGCCTTGCATAGAAGCATGAAGCATGTGGAGATCTTGCTTTGACCGGTCTTTTGCTGGGCTCCCTGGGCTCTTGGTAGAGTAGAACTAAGGTTGGATCCTAGAAGCTGGTGTTGATCATACAGACTACCTCTAGAGCTGACCCGACCCAAGAAATAAACGTTATTCGCTTGTTTTATGCGTTACGAGCCGAAAAATGGGCTTTCGCCTCCCGCGGGATCCCCGGTGGCTGTCAGCCTTGAATCAAACTTCTTGTACGCGTTGCTAGAGGAACTCTAAGACAAACTCCCAAGACAAGTTTTAGATGAATACCAAGACCACGTGTATCCTTCAAAGAGCTTCGAGTTGCTTCGACTTGCTTCGGCTTGCTTCAACGTCCCCCTTGTTTGTCTTGTTACAGTTTCCAAGCCCGCTCAATGCACGGAAGTTGCCAAATGTCTTGTGCTTCGCCACCCGGTGATTGGATCTCTGTCATGAACCGGGGAATAAAACGTCATGAAGTGGATATCTACGGGATACCCAATTTTCACAAGTAAGCACCGGGGCCGTGGGATCTCGAATCGCGGTCGGGTTCCCGAAAGGTATTTCCAAGCTGTTTCGGATGGTTTGATGGTGTCTCGGAGGATACCAACCGACGGCGTTGCTCGGCGCGATTCGGGCAATTTAGATTGACATGGTATTTGAAGCCGGTGTGCGATGGTCAGAGACGGCGCGAGATGGAGTTCGTGATAGTAGATCTCTAGTTACAGACGGCGTTGATGGTAGATCCAAAGAACAACCTCTCGGCACGCCAGCATGGATCGGAATGTCCGACCGTTGGCGGCGCACTGACGATTCTGCCGCAGCAGCGACATGGCGGGGAGATGGCGGGCACATCAAATTAGATAGGCGTATATGGCGGGTAGATGTTTGTACAGAAGGGAAAAGTAGAGGCGGGGATCGACATAGATGAGGCAAATTTCAGCAGATTCAGGACGGTGGGGTGCATGAGCCGCTGAACCGGCAGGAAGCGTTGGAATCCGGTGGAATTCAGCATGAATGCTAGGATATCTCAGGAATCCGTTGGAATTCAGCTCGGATTCATGATCAACGCTACGATATCTCGCATCTCCATTATTAAGGAAGCCGTTGGAATTCGATATCACGCATCTCCATCAACCAACCACCAGATAAAGCCTACTCCCACCAGGCGCCCACCAAATTTCAGTGACGTTTTCCCCGCACGAATGCACCCGCCCTGCTCAACGCACAGAAGGATCCCACCGACCGAGACTGCTCTATGAGGCATCCATCAACGGACTATCAACAGCCCGCCCTTCGCCCGCTCCTCTCACAATCGCGCTCCAGCGCCCAGCGACTAATCTGGTAGTAGCACACGTGCATTACCACGGTCCGAACTCGGATGGGGATGTTTGTCTAAATAATTTAAGCTTAAAGGCTTGGGGCTCGTCGTGGAAATCGCTGCTAGTATCGCAGCTAAACAGTCCCTCGGGCGGATGCCGAGGTGCTAAAGTTCACCGGTTTTCTCGGCTGTACTACTATTTCCAGTTGAATGTGTGCTAGATAATTGCTATTTCCAAAATAGTTAAGGACAATTCAAATGCAGTAACTTCTCGCAAGGTAGATCCCGCACAGCCAACAACATCGCCGACGTCAAAGTTACGGGACATTCCGAAAGTAGATCAGCCAAGTGAATTCTTCAAGGGAATCCCATAAACAGCCAAGGAAATCTATCAATATCGCCAAGATAATCCATATTGGCCGACCACAACCGTTCCGCTTGGCTGATACTCCGCTGTTTCGACCAGCAGCTTGGCAGAGCCGGCACCGGATGGAGTTATGAGTTTGATGGGATTTATCCGCGGGATCCTAGAGACGCGGATGCCTAGAAAGAGCCGAAGATGAGGGACGAGCGATAAACCTGTCAACCGTCGGATTTATTATCCCTTCCACCTATGGAAGCTTATCCAATTCAAGCCGTAAAACTTCCATTCATCTGCCACCATATCCCAGAGACGTGGAATTAGCGTATCGGTGCATCTTCCGCCAGCTAAAAACAAACGAACATAAGGCAGTTTTCCTAGTTGAGCTGGTTGAAAAGCCATAGACGTCATTGGTAGAAAGTCGCATCACCAAGGAATTTCGGTGAGTTCTGAAGATTGACTGAAGATTCGGATGGTAATATCTCGCGATGGTGATTAAAGATTCACAAAGAGGAGTGAAGATTTGGTTATCAAAACTTGTCATTGACCCAACCATACATTATACATATGTACATATCTACACGATTCCACATATTCCAATATTCCACATCATAAACAAACATCAACGCCTTCCGTCCATCCCATCTATATACAATCAAAAATTAATAATTTAAGAGCGCTTGACCATAGCCAAAAGGTTCTCCTCTCCGGGAACACCCTGGGTGAATCTAGCGTTGTAGCCCATAGCCCGTCTAATCTGCTTGTACTGGGCAGCAGAGATGGTCAAAGGCTTCTTCTCGACGAACCAAGAGATTCCCTCAGAGCAAGGAGGGGTGGTGAGGGATCCGGCGTAGGTGAAGACATCTCCAACCTGCTTGATGATGGGCCTAAATATAATTAGCGACGTGTTCGTGTAGATTATGGATTACTGATCAAAACTTACTCAAGGTTCAAGTCGAGAATCTCAACCTTGTCATCCTTCTCCTGAAGCTGCTCAAAGTCCATAGACCGGAAGAAGGGGGAACCACGGCGCTCAACCTCGAAGAAAACACCGACAACAGCGTAGTTTCCAGCGTCAGACTGGTGAACAAAGTGGGCCTCGAGGGGGTAGACGAGTCCATCAACAGTGTGCTCAGAAGAAGCGTGAAAGTGGAAGTTTCTAAGAGTGAACTCCTCACGTCCTCCAAGTCTGGAAACGTACTTTCCACCGGGAATAGCCTCGACGGTGTGTCCGTTGTTGGTGAGGTTGAAAGAACCGGTAGAAGGCCATAGAAGCTCAGCCTCTGATCCGTGCTGGATAGTGGCAGAGTCGATGTCAATGGGAGATTGGTGCTTTCCGTCGGCGCAGGCAGCGTTTTTGGCGTCCAAAGTGTGCCACATCAAGGGTCCGTTGACTCCATCGTAAGACCAGGCGGCGGCGTGGGAACCAGCATCCTCAGCACGTCCGTAAATGCATGCGGAGGCAGCAGTGACAGAGGCGAGAATGGCGAGGATGGACTTCATGTTTAAATAATTAAGTTGATAAAATGAACGGTATTACCGAAAACTGAAAGAGTGTTGAAGTGATGATTTGGATATTAAGGCTGAGGAAAGACTGTTCGGAGATGTTGCTCTGAGGATTATCACCGGTCGAGAGACATCCCGATATATATAATCCGTCAGCTCTTTCCTCACAAGTCCCCATATTACCGCCTCGTATGGATTCATCAACGCTCAACAACATAATTAGCGCTGCATTGGCCCCCTGAGGAAGCCCTAATCCAACTAGCGCTGGGAAGTTGGCTTAGACTCCCGAACGGCCGTGGCTAGTCGTTATTCGGTCCTAGGCGGAGATTATTCTGTCTTTCTAGGGGTTTTGGGTGATCTCTGTCCGGCCTGGGATGGGCCTGGGATAGGCGCACCGCTACAGACCGCCGTCTGGGGAAGCGCGAAGCCCGTTAGAGTGGGGCATGCAGATCCCCTCTAGAGAACTAGAACGTAAAGCTCTCAGCTGAATTGATAGTAAGAGTACGTATGCATATTTCTTGGAGGTATCCTGACGCAACCTCAGTCTGTGCGCATAGATCCCGGTTCTTCCTACACGTGTGTAATCTGATTCGATAGGTTCCACCAGAACAATGTCTTATGCGAGCGACAAGACACGGAAGAATAATTCGACGAGGACGATTTTGTTGCGAAGATACCATCCGAATGCAGAAATGCCGTGGACGAGTTTTGAATTCGTAATTCACCCTTCAAACTCATGAAAGCTAGATTATGGCTTCGGGCATGGCTACAGCCGAAGGACAGCCAAAAGAACTTCGACTTCAGATGGCGGAACTCCACCGTCAAGCCATCTCAAACTACCCTTTCACGCACAGAAGGTATCACAAAAAAACAAGCATTCCAAGCCATGCGGGTTGCCGTGTGAAAGGGCACTTCTGCACCGCTTCTGCACGACTCCGACTGCACTTAAGGATCTCTTATCGATATCTATCTCCAATCAAGTTGTGTTATAAACAAAGAGCATACAGCTAAGCGGGATGGGATGGCTTTTGCACGAATTGTAAAGCGTAAGGCAAGGTTTGGACATGGTGTTTTCTGATTACTATGCCTTATTCTAAGCTTAAGCGAGGCATGCTTCAACATCAGATGGGTGATTATCTCAGCTTAATCCGCAGTTCAACTTCAAAATTAATCTATTCTCTTCTGCATCTGCGTCTGTGTGTTCAGCCCCCATCCATACAACCGATAATCTTGATAATCCCCGACAACTCTCCGCCTACTCAAAGTTACGTGAAAATAGTGGTTTCCGGGCCCGCTTTACCACATCCTAACTAGTCTATCACGTATCGGAACTTCATTCTCGTCCCAAGCCACCATGACATCAAGGCAGACTCGCCAAGGTCGCCAGGATAATAGCCGTGCGCTTAATGAGCGGCAATGATGCCAAGTTAACCAACGGAAACCAACACAGGAGCGTTAAAGTCCGTCGCCGACGGCGGCCATAGAGTACTCTGATTGTGGCTTGGAGAAAACGTGGTCTTGAAGCTCGTCTTGGAGTGTGGAGAAGGCGCAAAGAAGGCGCAAATTCGTCTTGGAAGAGTGGGGAATCTTCAAAACATCGTACGATATTCTGCGAATTCGATGTTCTCGAATGCTATTTTCATCCTACTCGTGTTCTACGTCTGTTCTAGAGTTGAAGATCTATGCAGACTTCTGTTCTACGTCTGTTCTATTTCTGCTCTGGGGAGCTTTCCCAGTTCCCCGGTTTACAGGTTCTTCGGTCTTGGTATGTATGTATCGCTGTACGTACCTGTACTGGGTTCACGGTAATCGGACTTCGCAGGCTTCGCGGGTCCGGGTTACTTACCGGCATGGCAGGCATGGCAACCGTCGGAAGGCGTCCCGGTGCGAGCGGTGCGAGCGGGGCGAGTGCGGCTTGGTTTCACGGTGACAGCAAAGTGTATCTACTCGTAGATGAAAGTGCACGTTTTTGTGCTATGTGCAGTTACTCGAACTTTGCTAGCCTCGCAACTTTGTGGTTCACGACAGAATTTCTGGATTAACAGAGGACGCGTAATAGCATGTAACGGTGCGACATTTTGTGGAAGCATTGGCCTCAGATTTCCTCGATTTCCTAGATTTCACGAAGGAAAAAAACGAATCCGGAAATTTTTTATCCGCGCCGAAGGGTTCCAGATCCAGAGGCAAAAGAATGTCCCGGCGTCTACGCACTGGGGGGTGATGTTGCTTTTCTGTAGACGAGATCGCGAGGATTAGGGTCTTGCATCTTGATCGCTGGAATAGAGACGCTGAACTGTGTCTAGTTCATGCGCACATAAAGGCGTAAATTATGTTTACAACTCAGCATCTTAGTCGTTAACTGTGACATCGGGAAGCGGCAGCAGTTATGCGGCGTTGTATATATTGCTACAAACATGCATTCTGTTCGATATGCAACACCTGTGACTCCAGTATTTCTATGCCGCCTATGCCACATTCCCGTAGAAGCAGGCAAACGCAACTGGAAATGACGAACTTAAAGGCAAAACTCGTGAAACTTACAGTGGCGGAGAAAGTGCATGTGCGGTTTTTTGCGTGATCCTGCACCTTTAGCCTGTGTCTTCGGTTCATGCGGATTCGCATTCATTTCCTTGTTTATCGCTCTACTACTCTATGTATTTGATTGATTCCCGCTTAATCTCGAGCTCGTTGCGTTCTGATTTTTTCTCGTAAACTCCATTATGTAAATTTCGCACGAGCTACGTGAACTGGCAAAGAAATTGTCAAAACTCCACGAAAACTTACCTGCTTGGCCTGGAGGGGTTCAAGCATGATATTATATCATTCATGAGTAACTGCTACTCTTGAATTCTAAAAAAAAAAAAAAAAAAAAAAAAAAAAAAGGCTATCTATATAAGCTGTTGTTGACCTATCGTCATCGCTCCTAAATTTCGAAATTATGATTCGCGATACACGTTCGAGCGATCGGATGCACGAGCAATCTGAACGGCCTCAAACCCTCGGTATCATCATAGACCGGGTTTTACATATCAAAGAAAGAATATTTAATACCCGTATAGTCGTAGCTGGTCTGGTTTTTGCATGACATCCAGGTTTTAAGGATTCACTTCAAACCTGGTGCCAGATGGACCGAATTACTTTTCCAATCGGTAGGACATGACTATGCATACATAGCTTAATACTGAACTGTGAAAGTATGGCGAATGTTATGAGGATTGTAAAAGAACATGCAAGACAAGGTAAACATGTTCGAATCAAAGCCTCGAATGCTTATCCTAGCAACGTGGATTCAGTATCAAAGAATGGAGGTTTGGATAGCCACTGACCCAAACTCTGTATAACATTAGATGTAGTAATAGTTAATGTGATGCCATAATTTAATAAATATGAATAAAATAATCTTACTAAGATGAGATCTTAATGTCGGGGTTGGTTCACGATTGTGATAAATTATGTCTAGCGGGTCTACACAATGACGCGTATCACGTGAATAGGCCTCGTTATTACTCTGCATCCATGATGGCACCTTGCATCTCGATATACTACGCGTAAAGTAGGTTTCTCCATATGCTACTCTACCTCTACTGAATCCGATCCCGTTTCTATCTCAACCTTCACAATCAGTTGTCCATTTTCATCCATCCTCTGAGCCGCCGTCCGGAACGCGGTCTGTATTCCCTCCATTCCTCTGAAACTGTGTGTCACTAACTTCTCGACATTCTGAAGTTTCCCACTCGCCAACAACTCAACTCCCAACTGGTACGTGTTTGCATACCGAAACCCACCCAAGATATCAACCTCCCTAAGTGCGGCAGCACTGATGGGCAATGTCATAACAGGACTTCCCATGCCGATCAACATCAACGCCCCACCAGACCTCGCTGCATAAATCCCTGTTTGAACACAGACTTCCATACCGGTACAATCATATACGACATCGTATCCGTTCAGCATGTTCAGCTTCGCTTTGAGATCGGTTGCAATTTCGAGGCCGGTGGTTAAACCTGGTGGCGCGACGTAGCCCTTGGTTGCCCATCCGTTCGCAATTGCAAAGTCGACCCGCTCGAGGATTATGTCGGTGATGCAAACTTTTGATGTACCGGTGAGGTTTGTAACGGCGGCGACGAGGAGTCCTACGGCTCCAGCACCGATTACGAGGACGTTCGCTCCGGGATACAAAGATCCATTGCGTTCGGTTCTCCGAGTTGCGTGTAAGGCGACGGAAAGAGGTTCTAACAAGGCTGCTTGACTGTAGGAAATACTATCCGGTAATCTACTCGTCTTAGTAACTTTGTGGTTGGAGTGATGGCTAGCAATGATGCTGACCTGTGACACCATTTGGCAGGATGATTGATCCGCTCCTGAAGCGTCCCCCAGTAATGCGGATTACTCTTAGCACTGCTTCGGAAACGAATTGTTGGGCAGATGTTGTATCGTCCCTCCAGGCACCGAGCACAATTTCCACACGGGATGCCGACTTCGAGAGCTACACGATCCCCGACCTTCCATCCTTCTGCGGCTGCCTCACTTCCCACCAATTTGACGATTCCAGAGGATTCATGGCCTAGTGCTAATGGACTTTTTACGATGATATCTCCATTGCGATAATGATTGTAGTAGTGTAGGTCGGACCCGCAAAGCGTCGTTGATCGGATTTCGATTTGGAGCTCGCCCGGAAGGGGTAGTGATAGTTCGACAGATTGCTACATGGATGTTAGCACAGGGAGACAATCCAGAATTGGTGAACCAGACGATTTCAAGAGACTTTGCACCGAGAAGCACGGCTGCCTTCACCGTTGATCGATCCATTGGGGAACAAAGTTGGTCTAAGTGGGTTGGAAAAACGTTTGCAACAGCATGAACAGCTTCAACAAGATTATTGAGTTGAGCGGGGAGAGTGGGGTTGGCCGCTCATCTTAGGCTGTGGTGTGGATAATACGGAAGCTGCGAAACCCCGCAGTGTCAGGGTTCGGGGTATCGAAAACCCGGGATCTGATTTATTGATCACCTCAACACAGCAGCTAGGAGACTCGGCTATCTCAGATGCGACGCAAGATGTTGACCAAACGGGATATTTCCTCGGTTTCTTCCTAGATACCCTCGCAGATGCGCGGAAACCGTCAAGTGCGCGTTCCAGAAAAGGACAATCGAAGCGTAGCGACGATCAGCCAACGATCACTATTGATCAAACGAGGATCATCAGCACCCTGATCTGCAGCTTCAGTTGATTACTCACAACCCAACTTCTCAGTTGATAGAACCTTTTTATTGGCCGTGGCGATGGAGATGGAAGACGATGTTTGGTTGATTAAGAGAATCAGAGCAGCTCTCTCAATCCGGCTTATTATCAGACTACGCGGTGCTCCACCTCCACCTTTTTGGCCGACGACTTACCTTTCCTCAATATCTGTCTTGCTGGGAATTGCATCAAGAGCACTCGACATGTTATTACTTTCGCAACTGGGACAATATGTCATTTGCATAGATGCTGCGATATGGCGTAAACCAACAAGGTTCCGTGCTGATACCAACAGTAACCTGTTGGATATAATATCAGAGGTACTTCATGGTCTGGCTCCCTGTGAAGAAAGGAATGATTTGTTCACTTGAACTGACATCGCGTAACGTTTAGATTATTGCTTCCTACATTAATTACGCATGTGGTCAACATTTAAACGGTAAGAATTAGCTGTGAATATATGACCCAAGGAACAACTGGTAAAGAGATCAACATCCAACAGGTACCATCTCAGCCTGTCTACAGAAAAATGAAGCATAAATAGTAGGAAGCCACGATCGCGGTGCAACATCTCTCGACGCGCGTCCCCTTACCGTTACTGTAATCATATTCCGCAACACCATTGGACAGTTCTGTTGATGCTGTCTTTTTCGGGCCATTGCAAAGAATCATAACTCCCCGAATGCTGAGTTTTGAAAGGTTGATTCACGGGGTGAGTGTTTCAGAGTTTGCATTCCTCCAATTACAACACCTTTCAGCAGAGTACACCTGCTTCAATTGTTCTGTCGAGTTATAACATTCCAGATGAGTTCATATATGTTGGAGACATCTAAACGTGGATGGGATGGCGCAGATAACTACTTATAAATTGGTGACCGCACGTAACCTTTATCGTCGTTTCCCCTTGGCGTGAAACTCACGACATAGAATTCTCTCGACGGACAACACTTCCATCTCTTGGAAGACGATCGGCATAAAATAGACAGCAGGAATTGATAACGCGCACGGTATTTGTTCGTTGGACTCCGCACGATATGTACTCGAACGCCTCGGAATTTCTCTCGGCCGGAAACTCATCGCCCGCCCGACAACATGACAGGACTTCGGTCAATACTATCCGTGGCAAAAGTCAGTTGTAGCCAAGCTGAATATTTCGATACTTACCTTCGACTTTCGCAAGTACTTGGTACATTGGTCGCTGCCTATGGGTTTTGTCGTGCAATTGTGATGGGAAAGTTATGGCATGTGGGAATTCAAGTGAGCAGAGGGGTGGATATCAATAAACTTCCAAGCTAATTTACGACTAGTTCTACGACTAGTGAGCACGAAAACACGCTACACATTTAGCCAAGAGTAAACATCAGCAACATCAGCAACATCAGCGTCTACTAATCAGGAGAAGTGATACCTTCTCATGCCGATACTCCAGATGGAAGTTTCTCAATGTTATCGACCGTATCTAATCAAAGACTTGACTGCATCGTGTATGTGGGATCAGACCGTCCTATCATTGGCCGTATTGGCAAATTTGTTATTTCCACGAAGAGATTAGCACGGTGCATAACGGCATATGAGTTGGTTATTTGACTGTTTTCTTCAAGCTGAAGGTATTCGGATGTACTCTTGAGGAAGAAAGAAGCGAGACAGGAACCACGTCTCTTGGTGCCCAAACCGGGCGGACTGTTTGACGAAGATCAGCGGCTGAGGTTCAAGCCGTCTCCCCAACTGAGAGTCAATTTTGTTCATGCGCCGCCGTCCCGCATTCTCCCTCAAGACATACAGATAACAGTCAGCCAAAGCAGATACGGGTTCCTGAATATCCGTCGCTCTCGGCCTTTGAGAGTCTTAGGAGAGTCAATAATGTAAGATTTTGCCCAACGCAAACCACTTAACCACGGATCTTGCAAACGGAAGGAAATGAGCGTTCTTCGGTTTTATTGCGCATTAACTTCTACGTGGACATTGGTTTCGGTCCGCCACGGCGGTATTTGTCGATCCCGTTCATCAGTCTTGGCTATTTACTTCCAATTCTTTTGCGTTCCGGTCCCTCTTTTGGTTCTGCATGCAGCGGCAAAGTAAATTGGGAAAACCTGCTTCATAACTGCTTAATGATTCGGCTGCCACGACACTAACTTACCGAGATATGTTCAGCGAATACGGCGGGCGCTGTAAGACAATGGCACGGCTCGCGATGAAGGCCTCGTTTCGGATACAGGATACCAGCTAATACAAAAACTGCTAGTGAAAAATACTAAATGCGAAGATTTACGGCATCCGCATGCATCCGGCGCAAGACAAGGCCTACACGCTGGGACTTTGACTTTATATGTACCTGGAACTTTACTCAATTCGATACAACGTTCCGCGATCAAACCACTGCGAGGCTCGCTATGGAGATGAGCAGTTAACAAACCGCACCATTATGCTGGGACTACACAAGTATCGGCGATATTACTAGTGTATCTAGCAATGACGATAGCGTGTTTTTATTATTGGTGGTTGAGAAGGCTCGGCGCTGTAGCTGTTGTGATATTAAGAGGCGGTGTGTGCAGAAATGGCGCTATTTTCAGCCTTGTTTTGCTTTTTCCTCTGTTCTCAGTTTGGACGACAGCATGCTATTCCCGAATTGTGTAAATCCTATTTCGCCTACCATGTCGATATTTTCGGTCCAAGAATATGCAGTTGGTGTCACCGTAAGACATTTCATTGGCTAGGTTTTGCTGACAAAGAGAATCCGTGACCGCGAGACTTCTTGCGACTCGACCACAAATCATCAACCCGCGAATCCAAACTCAATTGACCAACCATTTTGTCAACGCTTGATAAAGAAAATTTCCATGAGTTTTCCACGAAGCCGAGGTTTCCGGTCGAGAAATGATCTCATAGGCTGGAAAAGACCACAATGGATCGAAATAGATGCCTAGAAAACTGCTTTTTGTAATTCATGAGATAATACCCCCAACCACATCACTGCGCAAATCTCAGCTCCGGACAACGCATTCTAAGGATCCATAAATTAGTATGCTATACTGAATCATATGCGTCCCGATCTTGTTCCGGCCTATCACGCTGATGTCTCTCCAGGCCGAACCCTCGACCGAAGTTCGCTATCGTGCGGTGAATGCTATTCGACCCAAATTTAGATTCCCCATGGAAATACCTCGACAGCAGATCTTATGCAATGCCTGCAGATATCACCTCAACTTGAACTCTGTTTAGCGAAATATCCCGCTCAAGAGAGATTAGGTGGTGAGTTTGGAGGCTTGGAAGCTGACGGTCTGGAAGGAGTACAGTCGATTACGGACGTTCCGGCACTGAGACAGAAGGCCTTCACGATAGAGTCATGAGGGCGTTGAGATTGTATAAAGACCAACCTCAATCCCTCCACAATGTTCATTTCCTCACCACGCTCACCATCGCTAATCATCCCCGGTCTCCTCATCTCTAATACTCCGCTTAATACGAAATCCCATCGTTTTAATTTAATACCATCAACATGAAGTTCACTCTCGCTTCAGTCGTCGCCCTCTTTGCCATCCAGGCAGTCGCCATTGCGGCCCCCGCTCCCGAGGCCGCCGCCGTCGCCGACGGATACGACAACAGCTACAAGCAGCACGACAAGTACAAGACCGTCACTACCACGGAGTACAAGTACAAGACTGTCTACAGCACCGTCTACAAGAAGAAGCCTTACTACGTCACTTCCACTGTCTACAACGTCAAGACCGAGTACAAGAAGGTCCCCTATCCCGTCACTCAGACCGAGTACAAGTACAAGACCATCTACAAGAAGCAGCCCTACCCAGTCACCCAGACTGAGGTCAAGTACAAGACCGTCTACAAGGAGAAGCCATACCCAGTCTACACCACCATCTACAAGAAGAAGCCGTACTACGTCACCGCCACCCAGACTGAGTACAAATACAAGACCGAGTACAAGTACAAGACCGAGTACAAGACTGCCACTGCGACTGAGTACAAGTGGAAGGTCAAGACTGAGGTCGATTACAAGTACAAGACTGAGATCAAGACTGAGTGGAAGTACAAGACCGAGACCGTCAAGGTTCCTTACCCCACCACCGTCACCGCCACTGTCACCGAGTACAAGAAGTGCGACTACAAGAAGGACGACTCTCACAAGAAGGACGACTCTCACAAGAAGGACGACTCTCACAAGAAGGACGACTCTCACAAGAAGGAGGACTCTGACAAGAAGGAGGACTCTGACAAGAAGGACGACTCTTACAAGCCCGTCGAGGAGCACAAGAAGACCAACTAAGCTCTTTTTAGGGCTTCTTCTTCTCGGTAGGTCTTCGTTTTTGTCCTCGGGGATAGTCGCCTGAATATGCATCATTTCGGCCCGATTTCATTTTTTGGACAACAAATTTCAATTGCGAGGATGATGCTGGGAAGCAGGAATAGAAAGTAATGGGATTTTTGGGATGGCTTTTCATTACTTATTTCATAATGGTATTCTTGATGGACATTTCTGGGTTTCTTCGGCTGTTTGGGATATGGGACGAACAGGGACACTTGGAATGGCTTGATGGATGGATGGTTTGAGCTAGCAATGCATGATCATGTTTTTGTTGGGTGTTTTAAACGATTTTGATGGATTTATGTTTTTAAGAACTTCTACTTTAACGCATAGGAGGCGATTATAAAGTGTTGGCTTGGTGTTCGCAAACTTTACTGTTCAAAATCATCGTGAAAAGTAACTTCCAAACCAACTTTCAGATCAGAGTTCCCAGTAAAATGTCAGTTCAAGCGAAAACTTTCTACAAGAGAACGAAATCCGGAGAATGGACATTGGAACCTAGCGCTTTGCTTTTTCATCTTGGCGCCACCTGATTGATCGGACCCAGGGTTCTTGACTATTTTCAGCCCAGATGCACATAGTCAACCAACGCACCGAAGGTGACCAACAGCGCACGCTCATCCGACTGACTCCACGATGCTATCTATTCTACAATTGAGAAGAATCAGCAAAATCAGCAGATGCACAGCGAAAGAATCCTCGTGAGTCGCGGCTGACACATTCGAGGCTGAAGAAAGATAGTTCTCTATTGCCCTGTTCAATCCACGACATTGTACAACGTCTAGGCAAGCCTCGCGATGGTGGATACAATATCTATGTACAAGCCATAGCCCAAAATTAAGCGAAGTTCGTGAATCGTCGTAAAATTAGAAGTCCATTAAGCAGCCACGCGATTTCGAGCTCTACGCTGCTTAGCCACTTTGGAGCAGTGTTTGCCTTGAGTGCAATCGAAAAGCAAAACAATCTCGATGTTCCTAGACATCGATATTTTTTTCTGACTCTTGAATTGTGCAGTTCCTACCTACATAGTGTATCCGAATGCCATCACGCCGCATCGTCATTGATCTATGTAACGAACACCAGCCTCCAGACAGCGTGGAATGAATCGCAACTTAGCGACACGGCGCATAAACTAAACGAGATGCGTATGTACACTTTAACCGCGATTAATCTAGCTGCCGCGAGCTATGGTTGATTGATTACTTTGTGCCATGTTAACAAGATTGAAATGACGTTAAGCGAATTATTGAGGTGCGAACAAAAGTAAGCAGTATTTAAGCGCGCCCGCGGTTACCCCCAGGCAAAAGCGCATCCGGCGTAGAAACCTATTGTCTCATTTTCCAGCCCCTATCTATGATCTCAGACTTTTGAATGCGTCTTTCAGTCAGTAAATAGCACCCTCGTCACCCCAGTCAGGCTGCCGGTATCTACAAGACAACCCGGCCGAGGTAGCATAGCCGAATCCCAGCAAATAACACGACCCCACGTTCAATCTGATGAACTACGCCAAGGCTACGGGCATATAGTGTATCTGTGTCATGCTTGGAAGCCTTATTGTTCGAGAAGGTCTAAATGTACGCATCCGGTCGATAAACAGACGTTTGCCTTGAGCCTTTAAATGCCCTGCACGCATGATCCCCTGTACATCGGTGCATCCGCTTTTCATTAATAATTCAGCCTTACGAACGCAATGGAGGTATGTTCTGCGTGCTTATGTATCTTGATAATGTTTCGCGGGGAAATTACACTTGCATCTTTTATCGCGGCAAGCTTTACCCTCCTCCATATTGATTGGGCGCTCAACCGGGGCTGATCCGGAGTCCAAAAAGGAACCGAAGATCACAAGCGAAGACCTTAATTGGTCCGCTGGCTAAAAATAACGTTATCGAGCTGGATTCCGCTGGATGCTGAATACACGTGAGATCAGAACTTAGAAGGATCTTGGGAGCCCCGACCTGGCTGTTGGCGTTTGTAGGCACCAAACTATTTTTGTTCATCACGCCAGTACGCTTGCTTATACGAAAGGCTGAATAACTTCATGAATCATCGATCAGCTTTGCTTACTTAAGGAGAAGTTTATTTAGACCACCGTGGGTTCCAAATTGCAACGTAGAAATGTGCTTCTTTTTCTTCTTCTTCTGAACTTAAGCTTCGTTGCAGCGAAGACAAACCTTCAACCGCAGATCAACCGACATGGAATTCGCTGCGCAGTCGTGTGAGTGTAGATAACTCCCAGGCAGCAGCAAATCATCCACTGGACAGAAGCTGCAAACAGCGACGACCACGCAGCAATATCCTATTCGGACCATGCAGCGGGATCAGACGAGCTGAACCAGGCGATTAACGTTCGGGGATTGGATATGTTGCTGCGGGCCTGCGACCTGCGGATGAGAATATGGTATGCACGCAGGCAAATCACATTCCAGGTAACTTATTGCAGTTCAACGTGATCGGTTTTGCATAATTTTGCTTGGAAAGGCGGGATATCGAAAGGGTCGTTCAACGTCGGCTTGGGACTGCCGTAACTGAACGTATTCCGTACCCACGGGTCCGGTCCCAGTCTTTGAGAAACTCAGGACCAAATTTAAAGTCATTTATGAACACCGAACGCAGTCAAAGCATAGCAAAGCCGAGACAACACAGCGCAGGTGTACCGTGATCTCACCTGCCGGCCACAGGTGGAAGCGTTAATCGGCATCAAGGCAACTGTTGTCAGGACCGGTGCCGTGGTATGGTTGGGGACACCTAGTCGCGACCTACTTTAGTCCAACTTTTTGAACTGTATGTAGTCACCACCACAACACAGTATGAAAGTTTTTATTTCATTTTCCAGCAGTTCTTGATCCAAATAATCGGAAAATGAAAGCCACATTTAATTTGAAAGTCCCATTGTAAAGTTATTAAGCCCCAAAGTCATGGGATTTTGGTGGTGGTCTCCAGGAATGCCAGTGCCATTTTCCATTGAAAATATCACTAGTTCCTTCCAAATCCGGTAATATGAGTGAGATATAGTGAGTTTGACAATACGCTAAGCCATATACAGCAATAACTGAGTGATGCTTCATGAAAAATGAGACCCTGGTCATTATCCGGCTCTGCCAGTGCAGCCTTGTACCCCGCAATGTCAGTGGCACTCCGTCTCTAGGTGTCCCCAGCCATACATATATACGTGTCTACCTGCTCCACCGGTTAGAAACTGCCAAAGATTAATTGCTTCATATTTTTTTGTCATGCTATTCGTTAGGGGTCCAACAACGCCTGTCCGGATTATCCTGGACCCCCATAGCGGTGAACTTTGACGCGAGTAAATCACAATGCATCACCCGAGATGGCAATACCGAGTGACATTATATGGTCCACGATCTTTCTGTATGAAAACTACATCGACGCAGCCATGAGTCGGTTACGATCTTTGTCCGGTATTTCCATTTCGTTTGGGCAAACTGTTGTACATCGAAAACTCTTCTTGTGATACTCCGCCTCCGACGCTCAGCGGATGCTCCGAGTCGCCCTAGCGGATGTTTGTTCTAGCGTATTCCGCCTCAGCAAACTTTTCACGCTACCCAACACCGGGTTAGTGCCTACGGCCAACCTTTTTTCGCCGCACTCGCAGAGCCTCCGCTCCCCACCTATAAAAGCCCCTCTTTCCCCACACCCCTCTTCTCTCACTATGCGATTTTACTTCATAGGATCATTTCTATAGTAAATCGTCTCATCTGAACTCTTTACAAGAGCCACAGATTATTCTCCAACCTGGTTGATGATCGATATTCTCACCACCCCAGAGTGAAGTCTTTTACTGCCGGTCCTTCGGGATGGGTGCTGATGATCTCGACCTGAGGTTCCATATTCTGTGCAAACGGAGGGACTGAGGGTGGGTGGTGAAGGAGGTCTGACAGGCGATTTTTCATTTACTCCAGGCTGCGGCGTGGACAAAGGAAGATGGGATTTGGGAATGTCAGTAGACTTCGCTACTTCAAACTTCTACAAATCTTCTGCGCCTGACCGAGTTGCTCGTGCGACGCGTCTTGCTCAAACTCTCCTCTTCATGATGTAGAATTACGGGTGACATTGCATGCTTTGTCTGGCCGCGGCAGACTCTTGATCCTCTAGCCTCATACGGTTTCGCTCATACTCGGGACGCTATTCAGGCCCGGGATTATGCGAGCCCGATCATTGCGGGGTAAACAAATGTGAAGCTTTGAAATGGATGGACATCAGATTCACGAACCAGCAAAAGATGGATGATCTTCACATATCATTAAACGAAATCGATACATGGCCCGACGACGGGGAGTCTCGTGGCCGACTTCTCCACTCAATCGAGGAAGCTCAAAAGCACATGGTTCCGGGATGGAAGTCACGACGATGGGCACATCGATTGCGCTTCTTGGTGGACTTTCGAGAAGACTCTACTACAACTGCCGACTTCAAGATTATTACTGATGATATCGACTCACCCGATCCGTACATTGCCGTTTCCTACTGTTGGAGTGCTCAGTCGGACTATTCAACTGAAGAAACCTCGTTTGTTATGCAAGATATCGGCAATGGAAACACCACCGTCTTGAGGCCAAATAGAGCACGGCCCGAAGTCCTTATCCGCAGTTTCCAGTACGCAGCTGTCCATGGAATCCGGAAGATCTGGATCGACCAAGAATGCATCGATCAAAACGACCCCATCGATAAGGAGATGGGAATCCAGAGTATGGATTTGGTTTACAGACGCGCGGATGTTACATTGGTGCTCCTCGGCCAGCACATAGAAACCCTCAAAGAAGCCGAGAGAGTCTTGATACTCTCGGATAAAAGCGGTCGTCGTTTACGCGTGAATCCACCACCGGGATACCACTACAAGTATGCCGGTGATTATCCGGAATCTATGAAGCTACCAGACGACGAATTTGACGACCTGACGGCTGCGTTTTCTTCGGTTGGAAGGATTGCGGGCGATAAATGGTTTACTAGAGCTTGGACTACACAAGAGTTTATTCTTTCGGATGAGAATAATTTTGTGTTTCTACTTGGTTGGAAGAATGGGAAAGACCAAACAACCACCTCGAACGAACTGTCGAAATGGGAACGGTTCTTCCTCGGTGGATACCAACACCGAACCTATCCATACTCCCTGACTCGGAAAGACTACATTCCAAAACTGGTTGATGCCGAAAGAATCCGTGAAAACGTAAGTAGGCAGGTGATACCTGGTGAATGGATCTTGGAAGAAACGGAGGTAATGGCGATGTTGACCAACCTCGCGGATTTGACCAAGGAAGTCTTTGCAAAGGAAGAACCACGACTAATAAAGCCCCCTTATAACATTAAGAAGGAAACAGACCTCGTTCCATGGATTGAGACAATGAAATTCCTTCGGCCCATGGGGAAGAATGTGTTTGCCAGGGATAATCGACGGTACGACCGCGATTGCTTTTCGGTGATTTCAGATCTCGACATCTCAAATCTAGAGTGGCCAGGGGACAAAATAAGGTGCGTATTACAAGAACGCAATGCGGATTCTGTAACTGATACCTTTGTAGTTCCAATGGCAATACTAGAGATCAACGTACCACAACTACTCACACCAACGGCTCAAATCCTGCCTCCAAAACTTCACTCACAAGCCCCTACTATGACGTCTGCATAGTCCCAGCCATAGAGCACCTCCACGGCAAAGGTCTCCTCTTTCCCACCGACAAACTCGCCATCATGGGCAACATAACCGAATACCGCTGGCGCATCAACACCGTGGCAATCAGAGACTCTGGGATCAGTCTATCAGCCTGCGTTCTCGCTCTTGCACTTTACAACGGCGACACGAGTCTTTTGTTTGCATTCGGATACCCCTTTGTCGGCTTCACTCGGTCGGGCGGTTTTGATGGCCGCGGAAGTAATCGAACTCTGCCAGAATGGTTACCGGATGAGTTTGCGTCGCTGGAAATCTCAAACAGGACACACGTAAAGCACAGGGCCAAGCCGATGCGTGGAAGAAGAGCCGTGGTCGTGGATGGAAGGTTGTTTATATACGGTCTTCTCTGGCACATCCAGCCGTTTCATTGGTTATCGACCATCAAGGACGAACTCACCGCTATCCACAAAGAGTATCAAGAGCGTAAAGAACTAGGGAACCACAGTCGCTGTTTCAAGCCTATCGTCAGGAGATTGCTTGAGCTTGGACGCCGGGATCTCGTTGAGGTTATCATGAACATGATCGATGCACCGATGCCCAGGGACTTCTCATCGCCGGTTGATATCTTTGCCCTCGTTTCTGAGTTGGAAGAGTGGTATGCCGGGCGGATCCCATGGCCGCTTGAAGAGGATGCGAAATTCCATTTCAGCTCATTTCTCTGCAACCAGATCTTCGAGGATAGACCATTGTCCATCGGCTACGCATGGATCGCAGGCTCAGAAAAGATCCCCATCACCGCCATCTTTGAAGCCGATCCGAATATTGGTAGAGTCTTTACACCATCCAACCACCTTGCCTACGAGTTTCAACTCCCCGACAAGAAGAGGAAAACGGAATACTGCTTCAGCCTACCTCTTTTATCCTGGGCCGTTTCACCCGAAACCGAAGAAAAGCTTAGCATGGAAACTTACCAGGTAGCCGAAAGTAAGCTCACGGTATCTGAAGATTTGCTAGAACCAGAAGAAACCCCCAAAATTTCGAAAGTTCCGTTGAAGGTGAAGGAGCCGATGCATATTCTTGGATGGTGGTCGCCTAGATTGTGTGAATCGGGGCTGTTGATGCCGATTGAGGAGTCGAAATCTTGGAGGTTAGCTCTTTTGGGTATGTTGGAACACTGCTCATGGACTGCGCGTGTGCTAATTTGGGGTTTAGATTCTATGTACTACAGCTTGTCATGAGCGAGGGATAACTCTGCGCTCCATATTTTTGGCACACCAGATTTTCGGAGTCCCATACTGACAACGGCTTGATCTGTACTACATATATGTACCTAGAAGAGCGGGCAGTGGGCGAAGCTTAGATGGATAGAGGCCGTTGAATAGGTTCGCTAGAGTACGCTGTGTCGGAGCTGAATAAAGTAGAGTACAGATCCTGCTGGAAGCGCGTCTTGCAAATGTGAATTCAATGCCAACACCATGTCATCTCTAGATGCAGGGGTGATGTCTACTAAATAACACTACATAAGTTGAGAGAAACATGTCAGAAGCAGAAGACATCGCAAAAAGACGGCCTCACGACGCTCGGACCTCCAGCAAAAGGATCTCCCTACGCTCAGCAAAAAAGAACGGCTCGAACCAGGATTTGAACCTGGGACCTCTCGCAAACCAGATGGTACTTAAGGAGCGACCCTAAGCGAGAATCATACCACTAGACCATCCGAGCTCCTTGATGTACGTGAGGTCATGCACAAGTATACAAGAACATTCCAGCAGGCGACCTCAATGCACAGACTGAATCATCCGCTTATAGCTCTAATGAATTATGACGGTAGTCAATGACTTCCTATACTGTCTATCCACACTCACTGGAGAAAGCTGACGACGACTGAAAAGCGTTAGTAAATCTGCACCTTCTTGAGAAAGAAGCCGTAAAGTCAGCCGCCGTGGGGTAAATGGTGAAATTCCCCACCTCTGCCCTCTACTAGTATATGACTATACTTATACCAATATAACGTCCTCTCTCCCCGTTGTACTTATACCATTTCAATAATGCGGTAGTGATGGCACAAGCTGAGATAATCCATCCCCCCTCTCTGGCCTCTCTGCCACTTGCCCGCTGTACCTTAAGTAATTCGATAATCTGTCTCCACCTTAGGCCTCTTTACCATTGCCATTATTATAATAATATAACACCACACTAACATCGTCTCAGCCCGGATGGTCTAGTGGTATGATTCCTGCTTTGGGTTTACTTGATTGCAGGAGGTCCCCGGTTCAAACCCGGATTCGGGCCTATATTTTTTTAATGGTGGATGCGAGGACCGGTCAGCGATGCATCTCTTTTGGACGCTGGCGGTCACACTTATGCACTAATCCGTGTACGCCGTAACCCTGTGGGCTTCATGGACTCATACTCGAATTCGGTCATCAACCGTGTGGATTACTTATTATTTCAGGAGCCGGGTCCGCGAGGTGAAAATCAAGTGTCAAGAATGAAGGCGTTATGCTGATATTGTTTTGAGGCGGATCTTGATCGCAATGTGGATCAGAACGCGCAGATTGAAAGCAGCGTGAGTGTGGTAGTTGTTGGTACCCGTGGCATAAGTATGCAATGTTTTGTAATTTCCACCGGATCAGTTGAAGCTTCTCACGAATGGATATATACGGCGTTTTGGAAATGATAAACGGTGTAATTAGTGCGATGTTCGAAGAAAATGCATTCCTGCACTTTATCGCTGACTCAGCACGAGGATCATCTCCACGATTTCATGGCCGAAGCTCTCCCACAAGGTCCCTACCAAGTTCCCCCCCCAACAAGCATGAGATGGCATCTTCCGCAACCGTATCCGAAGTACCCGCGGCCCTCGGGTCCCTCGATCCCCGCAGTTTTACCCCACATTCCCCACTACTCTAGTCTAGACTCTGGCATGTAGCAAAGTATCTCCGCATTGATATAGCAGCCGCGTAGCTCTTTGGTGAGCTCCACTCCTCAATCCCCACACCATCGCAACCATGAAAGCCGTCGTCCTCCAGCCAGTTCCCCCCGCAAAGCCCGGCGAGATTTTCTACCCGTAAGCTTCACTGCTTTACTCGACGCGTGTTTCCTTCCCTACTAAACTACCCAGACTCCAACCCGTCAACCTCCCGACTCCCGAACCCTCCCCCGGTCAGGTCCAACTCCGTATCCTCGCCGCCTCCTTGAACCACCGCGACCTCTTCCAGCGTCGTGGACTCTACCCCGGAACCGCGCCTTCGATCCCATTGCTCGCTGATGGCTACGGAATTGTTACTACGCCGACTAGCAGGTTTCACAAGAAGCGTGTCTTGGTAAACCCGGCGAAGGGATGGTTGAAGGATCCCCGTGGTCCTGAGAACGCGTTTGCGATCCTGGGAGGTACAAAGCATTATCCCAACGGAACGTTACAGGAGTATGCAGTCTTCGACGAGGAGGAGTTAGTGGAGGCTCCGTCGCATTTGTCAGCTGAAGAGGCGGCGGCGTTGCCCTTGTGTG
Source organism: Pyronema domesticum (assembly GCA_024516145.1). Taxonomy (NCBI): domain Eukaryota; kingdom Fungi; phylum Ascomycota; class Pezizomycetes; order Pezizales; family Pyronemataceae; genus Pyronema; species Pyronema domesticum. The sequence goes on from JAJJXL010000033.1 coordinate 100,641, forward strand.
GGTTGACAGCGTGGAGGGCTACTATGACCAAGGGACAGGTGGAGAAGGGGGATATTGTGTTGATTACTGGAATTGGAGGGGGTGTGGCTTTGATGGCGCTGTTGTTTGCTGTTAGGAAGGGGGCGAGGGTTTTTGTTACCTCGAGTAATCCGGAGAAGATTGAGAGGGCGAAGAAACTGGGAGCTGAGGGAGGGGTGCTGTACACCAGTGCTACATGGGAGAAGGAGTTGGCTGCGATGGCGGGGGGAAAGATTGATGCCGTGATTGATGGTGCTGGTGGTGATATCGTCACCAGAATGTCCCGCGTTATTAGAGATGGTGGAAGAATCGTCAGCTACGGAATGACCCTTGGACCTTCTTTGCCTTTCTCGATGGCAGCTGTCTTGCGCAATGTCGACCTCCTTGGAAGTACCATGGGAAGTCGAAAGGAGTTTACTGATATGGTTGAGTTTGTTGCTCAGCATGGAATTAGACCGGTTATCAGCAGAGTCGTCACTGGTATGGATGTTAATGATCTTGAGGGACTCTGGGATGATATGGAGAAGGGAAAGCAGTTTGGAAAGTTGGTCGTCAAACTTGCGGATGATGAGGAGACCGCGAAATTGTAATTTTAAGATACCCACAAGCCTTGAGTATAACTAAACGTTGAGTACAGATGCAGCGCATAAGTACTTTCGATTTTCTGCGGAAGAGCATAAGTGCGAAGGAGGAAGGAATATACCTGTTAGAATGATAGACGAATGAATGATGAATCTAATGAAAACTGTATGTCTATGTTCGTAAGTCGTTTTTCGTGAATCGTGAAAGAAAAATCGTCAGTGTGTACAGAATCATGATGTACGAGTCGTAAGAAGGAAAAACAAACGCTCATCGCTAATAATACAATCTTTAAACAAAAGGAAATGGTATCAAGCCCAGTCCAACCCTTATCCCCAATATCAAACGCCAATCACCAATCCAAACTCTTAAACTCCCACTGACCCAGTCGCCTCACTTCCCTGACCACGATCCACCCCAGAATCTCTCCTCATCTCCTCCTCATCCCTTCTCATGCTTTCTTCCTCCCTTCTCGCTCGAGTCATCTCCTCCAACCTCCCCGCCAACCCCAGCGCCTTCTCCACACCCCCCAAACTCGTCTTCGGTTCCCAAACCAAATCCCACTGAAACATATCCGGCAAACTGAGTTTCCTTTCCCTACAAATCTCATAATAACTCGTCAAAAGAAAAGGCTGCATCAAACTCGGCATCAAATCATGTTTACTAAACACCACATCTTTACTCCCACACAACCGTTTCATATGCCTCAAATATGCTTTTGGGCCCCTCTCGCTTTTCTTCCACATCATCATTCCCGGAGCCAACTGACGGGAGGTCCCTTGGGGTGGCACGACCGTAAAGGTGCTGTAGTTGGTAGGAAGCGGTGGTACCGGAGGCCCTGAAACCAAAGCCTGGGCAAGCAGCGTAGTGCCAGAGAAGAGATGAATCCCCGAAGTTGCACGGGGGTTACATTCAATAGCCACAAGCCTATCATCAGTTTGAATAAAATCGAAAGCCAACTGAGCGCCGACATCCGGTAAGGTAGCGGCGAGTTTTGTAACATATTCCTCGATTTTTGGGTGTGCTATAGACCGGAAATAGACACAAGAACTTCCATCTATTGTTTCGCAAACGGGGTAAAGGGAGAAAGCTTGGACTCGACCGGAACGGATTACCATGTAGCTGCAGTATCTTTGCCCGGTAATCCATTCTTGTGCTATGTAGTGGTTTTCCTCACTGACGTCGCATTTGGAGGGGACGGAATCGTGTTGAGATAGGTGGTAGACGTTGCTTGCTGCTCGACCGAAGACGGGTTTGACTGCCCATTCCCCTGGCTCCTGGAGGAGGGCTGCGATATCTTCTTTACTCCTACAAAGTCTTGCTCTTGGAGCAGCTAATCCAATCTCCCCCAAGAATTCTGAGAAGGTCCATTTATTATGCAACCTCAGAAGCGTTTCCCATGGCGGTGCTAGGAGCTTTTCAATAATAACAGGGTCTTTCGATTCGGCAAGGTAGAAGATTTCTTCGTGCATAGGAATTATTAGATCGATTTCGTTTTGTCGGACGACGTTTTTGACGGCGGTTATGAAACCGGTGGCATCGGTGTGCGGGGTTGGTACCCAGGTGGAGCCTTTCACTGCTCGGGAGAAACGACAGACGTGGTAGTGCATTGGGTCGACGACGAAGATGGTGTGGCCGAGACGGTGGAGTTGACGGGCGAGATCGATGGAGACGGGGAAGCGGCCATTGGTGAGGAGGATATTTAGGGGGTGGGGGTTTTTGCGGCGGTGGGGGAGCCAGGTCATCGTGAAGTTGCTTTGCTGATTTGTGGCTTTGAGGCTTTGTGGATAGGATGTCGTGTGTCCGTTACAGTTGATCAATCGAAGGGGCCTCCGTTTGTAAGACAAGATGGCGAAATAGAGGGTACATAATTATGTGCGACATCAAGAATTGGATCCATGGCGATGAAGCCAAGGGTGGATGTTTGATCCATCCTGATCAAATCACTAATAATGACGTCATATCAATGCCTACCAGCTTCACGGGAAACATCATCCGGCAACCAATCAGCTAAGTACTTACTCGACGGAGGCGAGAAAGAAGCTTTAGCCCCTTGAGCGTGGAAACAAGGCATGTTATCTATTTTCGGTATCGCCGTGAGCACCTGTTGCTCTGTTGCTCTGTTGCTCGACCACAGAGAGTGAGCTCTGATGATTACTCTGGAATAGAGTTGAGATGCGCGGCGCTAATTCGTGTTCCTGGCTGTGAATCCTGTGATCCACGATTATCCGTCGTAACATCAAATGTAGGGCTTATAGGTTTAAGGTTTGAGGGAATATTCACAACGTCGGTGTTTTTGCCGATGATAACACAGTACTCAGTAGGATAAATAATCAGAGGGACCGGGACGATGGATAGGGTTTGTTAAGGGCACCGGTCGGTGTTTGGACGAAAATAACGTCTCAGGTTAGATTGCCGAAGGAGTTCTCGGGGGTGTCTATGCACCGGTATGGGCTGAGGAAAAGGGAATTTGGGCCGTGGATTCCTGGTTATATGGGTTCCACCCGGACAAGGTGCCGTTCGGGCTTGGTATAATAACATTCTTTGGGGAGTGAAACTTTGTGCACATTGGAGGAACTATTCAATGTGTCATGCAGCAAGCCTCTGTTCAGACGCAGAATAGGAACTTGAATGCTCATAGTGGTAACCATTGTATGTTGGCCAACATTTGAAGTGATTTACCTATTGTTCGTTTGTTCTCTCACACAGACGGTAACGGTTAAATAGATTTACAAAGCCTTTACTTCGGACTTCGAAGACCGGAGCAAACGTTGCCTGCATCAGCCACAAACCAACCAACGAGGTACCGTGTATTACGTGCAGGACGAGATCGGATGAGTAACAGGCAAGTTTTCTTCGTCCGAATGATCGTACTCGGCATTCTCCGCGAACTTTCACCGTCACAATACCTACCGGTAAAGACTTCAGCTGAGGATCGAAAATACAGTTACAACAAAGATACAACGGTAAAAATTAAAATAATTGGAAGATGCCGGACATCTGACGTATTCCGTGCCTTGTGCCATGATCATGGGGCTGTTCCATCTCGCGAATTTACATGAAAACTATCCATTCAATTCCGCCAAAGATGCAGCCGTAGAAATGCATACATACATCTCAGCATCCTGTGACTGGCAGAACACTTCCGATATCGGCCGTATTTCTCATCACTCCGCATACAAGCCCGAGCTTCATGGCTGAGCAGCCAAGGACGGGGTAACGGCAACCCTATAGGGCCTCGTTAACGGACGTTCCTGCAGTAGTGGGTGAGGGGCGCAGCAGTGGTCTAGAGGGGATGGATTCGTGAAGAATCGTCCACGCAAGTTTTCAAATCCCTCGACGGCATATTCTGCAACACATGTTGCTTGGCGCAGATGTGCATCAGAGGTGCAATTAAGGTGTACCAGATTGGAGGATCTTCGATATCAGCCTTATCGCACCCGGCCAAAAAGCCCCGCAGTTGAAACGGATCGGTCAGTGCGCAGGAGGAATTGGAATAATCAACATGAAATGTACACTCAACGGAAAGTTTCGTTATCATAGAACATGTGAAGAAGTCACCTCTTTATGAAGCCAGTTTCTTCTCCGAGTTACCATCAGACACGCGGCCTTTCTAAGCCACGATACAGCTTATGAATCAAAAGCTCCTCGCTTAATGGAAGCGCTCGAGACTGTTCTGAGGGTCACAGTCGTTGCCAACTATGGTAACCATAAACGCGGGCGGCTCTCCTTGACCCTCCTTGACTGACCCGCGCTTCGGGGGAGTTGTCATCTATGATTTACCGTCAAACCGTGATAGGATTAGCCCTCCCCCCGTGAGCTGCAGCTAACTACCGAGTTATCAAAGTCCAACAGAATCGTTATGGTGCCTGGAAAATGTCTCACCCACACTTTTTCACCGGACACACCCTCTAGAGAGTTGTAGAAATCACAGACTCATCATGATAGTTCCCGGATTCATCAGCTTCATCGGGGTCTATGCGTCCATGAATGATATCGGAAATCTGGACCGTCCAGAGGGGCACCGTCTGGAAGGAGACTCGGCCTTAGTCCATCACCGGCAGTCGGCGGGCTTTTCGCTTCCAATTCCGAAATCCTTACGCGTAACGGTCCCATTCTTCGGAATCGTCTAACCCTTCCGAGACCCGCGGCGCAACTAAGACAAGCGGAACGATGGCTTCTCTCCTGCCCTGTTTCGACAAAATCAATTTTCGCTGCAGGAACATAGAACTAGACCAGGGGTTTTCGAAGCCCGAAAACTTTGTTCCTGCATAGCCAGCTAGCTCCAGCAATAGAAGAGGGATAACGGCATGGATTGAAAGTATTATATACTCCTCAATACCTCCTCACTTCAGCTTCTCCACAATCACCCACTGGTCTTCACCACCACAGCTTCTTCAAGCACCAACAGCGGCACCACATTCTTTTGTGAATTTATAGCTTAGCTGCCCGCAGCTCCACCGTCACTTCGACAAACGAAATCACGGTCTTTTAGCGCAGAGCGCAGCCTTTGTTCACAATACACCAACTACCATCACAATCTTTTCGAACGATATTACTATAAATTCGCATTCATTAACCATGTTGTCCACTCTTGTTGCCTGCCTCGGCTTTGCCGCTTCTTTGGCCAGTATGTTTTCACAATTACAATGAATTTTTTGAGCTTTGACTGATTGACCATTAGACGCCGCCGCCGTTCCTTCCCTCGAGACTAGATCTGCTGGTAAGAAGGGCCTGGCCTACAACGATGTCAACCTTTGCTCGCAGTTCACCAGCGGAGACATTTCATGGGCCTATAACTGGAACATGGAGCCTCAGTCCCGCGTCCAGGGACGGGAGTACGTTCCTATGCTTTGGGGACCGAAGATGTTCAGCGAGTGGTCGAAGAACGCCAACACTGCGATCAAGAGCGGAGCCAAGAACCTCCTCGGGTGAGCTGAGATTCAATATCTTTTTCATGAACTTGTTTAACCTTTCTCTAGATTCAACGAGCCTGACCTCCACGAGCAGTCCAACATGTCCCCTGCTGCTGCCGCCGCAGCCTGGAGGGAGCACATGGAGCCTTTCGTCGGAAAGGCCAGACTCGGAGCTCCCGCTGTGACCAACAGTGGAACTCCCGGTCAGGGGCTTGACTGGTTGCGCTCATTCCTTGGACAGTGCAGTGGATGCACTATTGACTTCGTCCCCGTTCATTGGTACGAGCCCAACGGAGACGTTGAGTACTTCAAGAAGCACATGGCCGAGGCCTACAAGGTCGGTGGAGGCCGCAAGATCTGGCTCACTGAGTTCGGTGTCCCTGGTGCCTCTCCCGAGAAGCAGGCCGAGTTCATCAAGACTGTGACCCCTTGGATGGATGCCCAGGACTGGATCGAGCGCTACTCTTACTTCGGTGTGTTTGAGAACTGGCTCCTCCAGGGAGGACGTCTTAACTTTGCGGGAAAGACCTACAACAACTAAGATGATACCCTGAGCATGTTGAGATAGAAATGTATAGAAGTTGTTTTTTTTTATTGGGTGGCGCTCTTGCGCTCTTTGACACAATGGGTTGGGTTTTAACTTTTTCCCCGTCCTGGCGACAGGCGTGCACTTTTTTTGTACATAGACATTTGCATTGAATTTCGATTCACTTCACCAAAACATGATGATTCCTGTGGTTTCTGCGTGATCTTGGTGAATTCGATCTTGAAAAGTGCGCTTTCCTCAGCTTCTCACTTTCTGTCGTTCGGCACGTGAACTCCCCCTTACTCAAGCTTGTTAGGTCAGATTGAGACTACCCAAGCTCTTCGAGCTCTCACGAGACCTCAGCTTTACGCTTGGGGTTGGGTAGATCCGGAGGGAGATCCAGAAGCTTGGTCCCACGTTTTCCTGCAGGGCTGTGTTTATCCCAGACCATCCACACCAGGGTTCATGACATCCACGACCATTTCTCCAGCATCGTGAAAACAAATAAATCTTCTATGCTGTTTCACATAAACACTCTTCTATGTTCTCAATTGAAGATATCGCAGAAGCCTCGCCTATGGTACGGGGAAACAGAAAGTGCACAAAACCCACCCCACAGCCTGTTCAGTCGAAATGAACACGTAGGACAGGTACATAGGTACTTTTCGCGATCGGAAATTCAAGACCATTTTGGGGATCCCTTGATCCTTGTATCGGTTTCTTCAACAATTGCGGCTTGTTATTTCGCTGATTTCACTGGGAGGTCCATGCACACGGCCCGGAGCTTGATGGATCCCATACCGACCGTACGATATTCTGAAGCCGACGGTATGTATCCCTACTTAACCAACATCACAGGCGGTGGCGGCTAAAAAGTCACAGATCTAGATGTCGCGACTGTGGCTTGTTTACGCGGACCGTGCGGACTCCCTAAGCTTTTACGAACTTTCAAATGTATTTCTGCATCACCGCGGCGGCGAAGCTGAAAGACTCCACTCTTTCTTTTATCCGCAATGGGCATAGCAAGTCGGCGATATCAGCGAAATTGTGCAATATTTAACCTTCGATAGCAAGCACAATTTCGAAGTTTTTGATGATGCTCGATATACAAAATTACTTGCGATAGGCTGGAGCTCGGTTAGATGAATTTTCATGTCTGCTCACTCGCGCAACACTGGTGATGCCGTGCAACTCAACTTCCATCTGACCGTCGCTGAACAAACAGCTCAACACATGGAAATACCTCGAAACCCCCAAGATTTCAAGACAGCGATCAATTGTTTCTCCCTCAAACACAACTGCATCTTTCGCATACCTAGGCGATGCACAATTGCAGCTCTCAGCATCCAGTGTTCAAGCAAGCAAGTTTTTTTAGCTTGCATTCGAAATTGAGCTTCGACGATCGCTAACACTAGCGTATCCATCTTCCTGTTCTCCGCCTGCCGGTTCCGTTTCATGTGAGGCTAGTTGGTGATAGCGCTTTTCCAGAAGTTCTTCTAGAGGGACAAGGGGAGCCCGGGAAGCCCAGACGGTAAGCTCCGGAAACTCGTGGATCCGGATTTGTGATGGGGATGGGGATGGGGATGGGATTTCATGGGTGGAGCTATGGTAAGGGTAAGGAAGGGCAAGTGCTTACTTATGAAGACGGATTGGAATTCCGGTTGGTGCATTTTGTGGTGGAATCGAAGAAGGTGGATTTTCTTCATGTCGGACGCGTACTCGTCAACTTTGGATTCGGTACACGTGACTCGAAGCTCGAGCCTTAAGTCCGAGCCTCAAGACTGGTGCGTGTATCACAAGCAAAGCCTCATAACGGCTCGTGCGGGGAGTTCATGGTGGGTTTCAACACAGAGATCACGGATTCTTTGTTCGCGACAATCAAGTGAATAAATAAACATTGCACATTCCGATAAGACGTCACATTGAAGATCATGATCTCCTCAATCATGAAGATCACGCAACACCCACCACGGATCCCACTTCGCCTAACATCAAACCCAGTAAGTGCATAACTAAACGCCATACCCGCGCACCAATCTGAATCTGCAAAAAGAAAATGCTGCCTAGCTAACAAGAAAAGAAAATATCCGAATGTAAAAGTGTAAATACCAGACACCCCAACCAACCGTCCAATCTATGAACCCGACATAATCATAAAGCGTAATGCATATCCGAACAAAAGAACCCGTGCAAAGAAAATTTTCAATCATAAACAAAGGAAAGTTGAAAAGGAAAGACTACCCCAATCACCCCCTCGAAAACCGATGCGACCCGAAATATCACTAACAGTCATTAGCATACCCCCACAAAAGATGGATACAGCCATTGGATTTGTGCAATAATTACCCGCCGGGCCGAACTTAACGGTCTTTCGGAATAGTAGCTTGATGCAACCTATGCTTCCACCACTCCGGCAAACCCCATTCTCCTTGCCATTCCTCCATGGTCCTCCGGTTCACCGCGAATTCATGGGCAATATGCTTTCTCCTGGCTTTCCACTCCTGGAATTCTTGGCCGCAAAATCCACAGGAAGAAGTCTCCGGGAATCCATATTTTCTTCCCCAGTGCTCAAAATCGTTGCGCCATTCGGCATGATGCACGCGTTTGAGATGTTGTTTCAAATGTCCTTTCCGGCTGAAAACTCGTCCACAATGGCTTTGGGTCCTATGCGAGCATCCTCCTTGGCTTGACGTACCTTGCGAAGATCCAGGTGGGCAGAAAACACAAGATCCATCGGCGGCTTGCCATCCATGTGGGGCGCAGGTCCATTCCTCTTGCACGAGATGCTTCTCTTCCTCATGTCTTACCCATCGCGGGCGAGAGTCAAACTCTGAAATACAGAAAGTGCACTGAAAGATCACTGGGCGGTCAGTGCTAGGTGTGTAAGCCTTCCTCTGAGGAAGCTTGCGACGTTGCTCCAAGGTCTTGTCCACAGAGCTGCAGGGATTTCCTTGGGTGCCATAACTGCTTGATCCAATACCTAGATTACAAGCTGCTGTATGGTGAGAGTGAGAGTGAGAGTGAGAGTGATCCACGCTGACATTGAAGTTAGCGTCCGCGAAATCCATGGCAGGTGTATCTGGAACTCCTGGGGCATAAAATCCGGCTTCATTGTCCGCGGCAGAAGTGTATGGCAGACTCCATCCTGTGGCAGAAGAAAATCCTGGCAGATCATGTCCGGTAAATCCTTCCAAGTTCATGGCTTCCATGGCGGCAGTATCCGGCAGATTGTCCAGGGCAGTAGTGGTGACTTGACCATAACTGTTGTACAACGGTGAGTGAGTGCGATCCGGGGTTAGTGGTGGAATGTCCTCCATCGTCATTGCCGGTGATGGCTGCTCATGAAAGCTCATGGGGCTAGGGGCCGAGTACGGTGATGATGCAGCGCTCAGATACTCCAAGTCCAAGTCCCAGTCATATACTGGTATAGTATCCAATGCTGGCCAGGTCTTAGAAGCAGTAGTAGCTTCCGTCTCGTCCAACGGCAAGTCCAAAGGTACCTTGCGTCGATCAAAGTGTTGCAAGTAGAACGACGGGTCACTCTCCAAGCTAAAAAGATCTTCGGTATTGGTATCCAAAATCACGGGCGTCTGATGGCAGTCCGGGAACAATGGCAGTATATTTTGTACGCTAGAGGATAATGTTGGCTGATATATCGCATGAGATTCGGCACATCTCTGCTCATGGCTTCTCCGTTGAACATTTAAGCTCCCTACGTGGGACCGGCATGCTCCCGAATTAACTGTTCGCGGGATAGAATTAGGATCGGCAAAAGCAGTTCCGAAGCTCGGGCCCTGAGAAACATTGAACTCAAACTCGTTAGCGGCCGAAATTACGCAGGGCGGCGTGTAGGGCGATATGCGAACCTGTGAAAGATTTGAGTATTCCATTTCAGCAGTATTCTGAGTTAGTGGTAGATAGTGTTTGGCGTAGGGAGCGTGAGGGGTGAAGGAAGCGGTTTTGTTGTTTTCGTATCGCTGCATGGCTGACTCTAAGGTTGCATATGACACCGGCTGTAGCGTATGATGAATGAAAGCTTGTAATAACGATGAAAAACATGCGTCTGTGACGGTGGGCTCGATCTACATTTACATAGCCACTTGGCTTGCAGAGAGGTTTTGCTCCCTACGGGAATTGTGTAACTGTTGATGTGCAAATCCCTGGAACCCACCGCAAATCCCTGAGATGACCCTGTCAGTAATGCTGGAAATAACAGCCAGTTGCGGCACACACACCCCGCGGATGGGAAAAACTTGCATTCCGGGAAGTCCGTAAGCCATCAGAAACCTCACTTTCCGAGTCTGAGATACTGGCCAGCCATTACTTTCGAGTCCGAGATGTTGGTAGCCGTCAATCATGAGATACTCGTAGCCAGCCATCAGGTCTGAGATTCTATATCAGAAATATGTTTTGCCAGTGATCCGGAAAGCCCACACGAACAGACTGCCAAAAACCCCGCACCTAACCGAACAACAACTGGATTCGGAACTTTTAATCTTTGCACATTCCCACAGTCAGCAGTTACAACGAGAAAAATAAACCAGTGCACGGGCGCTTACATACCTTAATGTGTATCACCATCGCAATTAGAGCATCCTGCATGCGTCATGACCTAACAAATCATCTTCGACTCTAGATGTTTCTACGGCTCTTGCATATTTTCTGCGCGTAATGAGGCTGCGCATGCAGGTATAGAATCTGACAAGCAATTTCAAGCCGTGGTTCCTCACGCTCCTTACGCGGGATAACCTGTCGATCCTGTCAATAATGTCGATGCGTAACTCAGATGCGGTGGCTTAAACTGTTCCGAAGAGGTTGGTTTCTGGTTCCGAGACGATTCTTTGATCCCGAAAAAAACAAAGCGGCTTGTACGTGCAACCCGATACCGGTGATCGTATTACCGCGTGCGTGCAGACAGTGAGGGGGTATAGCAATTGATTAAAGTCTGTTGAATTGCACCTCGAATAAGGTAGTTGAACGAGCGAGCTGAGCGAATATTGATGGGTTTCAGTCGGACTGCGTCAGTAGACCGGTGAGGAGGGGAGGGCTGGGTCTGACGTGGCGTCGTACGAGGTTTATATCTGCGGTTAGGGTTGTCATGGAGGCGGGGTTCGAAAGCCACACGCTCGAAATAAGGTTGGCTACCGTGATTTCATCAACTTTCTTTGCTTCGGAAAGAAGGCAACTGTGCTTAAGGTTTCCGTGGCCGAGAGACATGGTACATTGATGATCGCACATCGCTTCGGCTGGATTTTCACTTTGACCATTGCATCTGCACACTGCACATGCACCTTACTGCTTGCTGCTTGCTGACGTGTTGAAGGGCATCGATCAACCATATCGATAAAAAAAATTGGATTAAATTAGAGTCTCACAGCCGAGAGCGGGGCGTGCGTCCATCCATGGTTCAGATTATCGGCCCGTCACCAAATCTTATGATCAAGGTCTCAAACAGAAACACGTTTAATTTCACTCCATTGCGCTGCCGTTCGAAGTTTAAACCGAAGAATATTACGATGATGATGCCACCGCGAAACATTACGAAGCAGCAATAAATGCCGTACCGTGGCAAAACAAGAAAACGCTGGTATCCAATACATCTAATTACTTATGCAGTGTCTTAGAGGCAAGGCATATTTTAACGAGAGAAATGACGAAACTATCGTTGAAACTCGCAACAGGTTTTGTGAATGACACAGCAGGCTGAAAGTAGCCAAGGTGTACGGGATTTGTCACAATGTGCGCTATGTATGCAGGATTGCGTTGGCTGTTATTATCCGGAACGTAAAAAAAAACAATTCAAAGCCACCCTCCCAGCTACGAACCATAGAAATGCTGAAAAAAACAATCTGAGGTAGGTTATAGGCTCAGCAGGCAGCATTTGTGGGCGCATAAATACGGATATCGCTCAAGCCAACAGAAGTTGTGCCGATCACTTGCATGGCTGTATCCGAAAATCTACCACATCAACGGTGATCGGGATAAAATGACACCGGAGCTCGGCGAGCGCGGCTGGCTTGCAGAAACGTGCAAAAATCCCACGGAAGTTGAAATAAAGATTCCATGAACCACAGGGAACCCTTGTGTAACTTGATATTGAAAAGAAAATTAAAATTTCAATGTTTTCGGATACCGCAGATCGGTATGTATCGAATCTCAAAATTATCTCGACATTCCCCGTGTCTGTCAGCTTCCAGTACTCCTCCCGCTCCTACAGTTACACACCCTCTCATGCAAAAGTACCCTTCAGCGCTGCCTTCCTCCCCAACAACCCCCCCGGTATCGCCATCAACAAAACAATCCCCACAAACAACACCCTCCACTCCCAACATCCATTGTCGAGCCACATATTTTTGCCATCACGCGACTTACAACTGAACCTCTTTGTTGTTTGACGGTCTTCTTCGCTCATCGCTTCCCTCCGAAAAGTATCGAGCATATCCCCTCGTAGCTGCGCATCTTTAGTCACGTCGGAGGTCGGGATCCAGTTCGAGATGTCTTGATTGGCGGTGCCGCCGGGTGGGAAAATCGTGATAGGCTTGTCGGATGGCGTTGGCGTGGCAGGCAGGAGAGTTGTAGCGAGCCCGGGTGCTGTAGGTATGACGGATGGTACGAAGCTTGGTGTTACAATCGGAGCCGGTGGTAACACGGAGGATATGACTGGAATGGCCGCCATTTTCTATCAGAATGGTGTCGTTTGTCGTGTAGAGAGGTGATTCTGGCGAGTAGAGTTATGTCTAGGAAGAATATTTACCGGTTATGGGTTCAAGTTCGAACTTGGAGAGAGAGAGTTGGAGCCCATATTTATGGGCGCGGTTCATGTGAATAGAATGATTGTTGTATGAATCCTGACGCGGTTTTCTAAAGGTATGTTTGATTCCAGCAAACTTCTATTTCTTCATGAAGATCAAGGTTAGACGTAGAAAGCTTCGTGGTAAAGTCTTGATCACTGACCTTTCTGTGATATTGCTCGGAAGCTTCAACGGATTTGCACGTGACACGCGGTTACTTACTCCAGGGTGATTCTTGGTGAAGATACTATCAACGTGATGGGTCCTCGAGCGCATATTCAACGGTAAAATATACACTTAAAGGGTCGGAAATGACAAGGGTCATTATTATTCCGACTCGTTCTGTCGAGAATTAACGGGCAGATATACAAACAGTACCCAAATCCCCTCAAAAAATGAATTGCGCTCTCGACTCATCTTACACTGGAACAGGTTTAACTCTTGCCTTTTCCTGAGTGCTCGCCGTTACAACCGGGATATCTTTCAACTCCGACTTGACTTTGACATCCAACGGCAGTTTCCAATCCGGTCCGTAAAACACCTTCCCAAGCTGTTTACAAACCCTCTCATAAACCTCCTTCGCCTTCCTATCCTCCCACACCGGATTCGGCGCCTTATCCCACCCATGCGCAACTCCCAAGACCAGTTCACTCCATACATTCAGTCCCAGCTTCGTCAACCTATCCCTCCACCTTTCCCCCTCTGCCCTCAACTCATCCCACTCACACAGCACAATCAAAACATTCTTCGGCAGCGCCTTATGGATATCCGCATCCCCCGCCATCGCCGGTGAGAGAAACGGATTCTCCATCCGCACCTCCTTCGGCGGCCACAAATAACTCGCATCAAAAAGATCCGTAAATACTTTTGGCAACTCTTTATCCGGCCTAATATTCGTAGCCCTCCTTGCCTCTCTGGGCGATGTAAAATCGGTGGAAGGATAGAACGCCGCAATAGCCGCTAACCGAGGCGTCGGTTGCTGTAGAGAAAATAATCGTAAGGGTACCGAGAAACACATATTCCCACCCGCCGAGAATCCGGAGAGTCCGATCCGTGCTGGATCAATCGCGTATTCGGTAGCATGGGTGTGTAACCACAGCAACACGTCGGTGCCGTCTTCAACTGCGGTTGGGAAGGGGTATTCGGGTGCGAGACGGTAATCGACAGAAATAACGACGGCATTTAGTAGGGTATTAACTGTAGCGCACCATCGTGCATCGTCAGAGGCTGTACCTAGAGTAAAGCCGCCCCCGTGGTAGTTGACGAGAACTGGGTATTTCGTATCCGAGGTGCGAGTATACCCATCCGGGACGTAAAACGAAAGCGGGATCTTCCCGAGGAATTTCGAAAGAGTGCTTGGTATTGAGATTGTGAATTTAGGTTCCGGCGGAACGGGGGAGGCGCATTTGTGAAGGTACATTCCTGCGGCCATCGCGTTGCGCCAGAAGTTGGCTTCGAGTGAAAGTGCCCAGCGTGGTCGTGGCATGGTGAATGAATGAATCGTTAAGTAATTCGACTTCCGAGAAGACTTAGTGAAGTCCCGGGGACAAAGTTGTGGCGGACATGTTATGTATTAAAATGATGATCAGGAGGTCACAATTGCAAGGTTGAGATGTGTCCGTTCAGGGTCGGTCTATGACGTAATTACTAATCGCTCCGTCAACCGCCAACCAACCCCGCCACCCATACAGTTATCGGGAACAGTGAATATTTTCTGCGTTGAACATAATACAATAATGCAATAAAAATTTATACAATCGAATATCAGTGGAGAAGATTTAAGGAAAATATTGAAGCATGGAAGCTCATCGCATAAACGAGTGATATGTGATGACTAGTGTCTCCTTCGAAATACTTGATGGCGAAGCCAGAAAACTCAGCACCTTAATAACATGTACCTAACTATCTACGGTAAATACATTTGCTATAAGCGTGTGATTCTCTCGTAAATCTCAGTGTACATCTCTTTCTTCATCTCTCTGAGCCGTTTCTCAAACTCTTGCTTCATAATCGCCTCATCAATCTTCCCATGTCCTGCATGACCACATACAGATGTATTTATCTTTCGTGCATGGGACGAGGTAGCAGCAGTAGTCAGTCAGCTAAATCTTACCATGTCAAACAAACAACAAACATAATGGGTGATCTTCTGAAGTTTCTCATGAATTTTCATCTTCTCCTGTTGGAGAACCTCAATCTCATATTGCATTTCCACCATCTCCTGTCGGAGAACATCGAGGTCGCATTGCATTTCCGTGTTCTCCTGTCGGAGAGTCTCGATCTCTTGTTCTTTAAAACCAATGTCTTTTTTCAGCCAGTTGATCTCGCCGGTGAGGTTTAAAATGAACGAGCGTGGAACTGGAACATCCGCGGCCGAGATTTTCGGTTTGTTGGCTGGTTCGTCCGGTTTGATATCGACAGCGGGGTGGTCGGAAAATTGGGTTGGATCCGCAAACATTTTATCGCTACTAGATGGTGAGGAAGAGGCCATCGTTGTGGACTGAGATGTATTTGGGGTACCGATGGCTGGGTATGGGTTCTGGGTGGATGATGTTTGAGGGGATGGATGTGGAGGATCGGGGGAGAAAGATTGGTTTTTATACTCGTCTGAAAGGTCGAATTAGTGGTCGCCGTCGAGGTCCACGGAATGGTACTGGTGTAAGTTTGATATTAAGGGTTGTGATATTGGAGGGTCGAGTGAGGGTTGAGATCATCCATTGAGACGGAAGTTTGATACCCCAAGCTCTACTCGGCGTACTACTACGAATACAATTGCAGTGACGTCAAACGTTTCAAAGAGTTTCATGGTAGAGAGCCATCTTACTTTATCACGATATGTCACCTGCTACAATATCGATAACTTTCATGATCCGAACGTAATTGGTATTTACAAAATCGCTATGTTACTCCATCGATGCATGCGAAAATCAAACCCCTTAACTCCTTTCATGAACCTCCCCTATGATATTCCTCAACTTCTGCACCACGGTTACTTCTCAAAAGTATACCCATCTCTCCCCGTCCACACCGCACTTCCCCAAAACCCACACTTCTCCTGATCCATCAAGTCATCATTAATCCTCTTAAAACCCAGCAATCCGACATCAAGCGCCTTAACCGTCTTTCCAAACTCCGCCTTTGGCATATCGATTGTCCACGGAATCCCTCCCTTCTGTCTGTACTTGTTGGGATCACCGCTTCTGACAAAGCTAGTCAAGTAGCTCTGGAACCCAGTCGCGAGGTTTTTCTGTGTGATGAAATCAATATCAATATCCAGCTGAAAGATATTCCAAAGATTGAGATCCGTGCGGAAAAACGTAAACACAAGATCCATAGCATGAATCCCCGGTGGCACCGAAAAGCTGTATGCCCAACTCTTCCCCTTGTAAGCCTCGCTAATGTATCTCGCATTACAATTCACACTCCAATCCCCAATAAACGCATTTAACCTTTGGAAATTCGTCTTGTACTCCTTAAAAAGTCCCGGCTCAGGATAAAGCCTCTTCAACGCCGCCTGTCCAGCTGCCGACATCTTCGGAAAGTTGGTAAGCATCAACGCATCCATTTGCTTATTAGTAACCTTTGTAGGATCCGCAAATATGACACCCTCATTGGTATTATGACCGACGACAACACCCTCCAACCCCTTCCAAAAGTTACCCCTAGCGAATTCCACACCCGGCAAGTCAAAGATCATGACATTATCCACCGCCGGTCCAAATCCGAAGCTTCCATACTGCGACGCTCCAACAACCTTTAGGTTCGCGTTTTGAAGCTCCTCCATGGATTTGGATCTAAGACAGCTAAGTCCCTGTCCTGCGCAACCTGCCGCACTCTCGAAGGCGGAGTAGGTGATGTTGATTTTGATTTCATCATAAATAGGCTCGAAGGCGGGGGATTGGAAGATGGCTCGGTGGAATTGCGGCTGGAGCTTGCCCCGCTCCGCAACGAGTTGGTGCATGATTGAACCGGCGCCGGCGGATTCACCCATGGCCGTGACGGAGGATGGGTTACCGCCTACCAGAGAGATGTGGTCTTGTACCCATTGGAAGGCGGCGCGTTGGTCCCAGAAGGCGCTGTTGGGGACGCCATCTTTTTCGACGTGGGTGCCGGCGAGGAAACCGAAAGCTCCGAGCTGGGGTTAATGTTAGGATATTTTTTTTTGGGATGAGAGGAAATATTGTGGATGCTTACACGATAATTCGGCGCAACGTAGATCATGTTGTTATCCGCGGCCTTTAGAAGTGGGTGACCATCGTACCTGCATTAGCTAGTTAGCCTTCTGATCGCCCCCACTTTACCCACTCCACACCGGTCTGAGTGGATCCCAGATATTTAAGCGAACTTACAAAAAGAAGGATTTCGATCCCAAAACTGATGGAAAGTTAGTTCAAAACTCATATAACTTCGTCGGACTTTGTCAAGCGCGACTAGGATGAGGAAACAACGGACCATATCCACCACCAAATAACCATACCATTACGGGGAGGTCTTTAACTTCGCCCCTAATTGCTTTGCCCGGGACTAGAACATCGAGGAAAAGACAGTCTTCACTGTAAGGCTCTAGGTTGGCAAGGAGAGGGTATGCAACTGTTGTGTTGTCAGTTTTGTGGCAAACATAGTGGCTTGTGTTGTTGGCCTTTGGTGGCCGTGCAGTAGGGCAGCGGCGACTTACAGCTTAAACGGTCTGGAAGAGCCTGCGGGCATTGGAACCCGACGGATCCATCTTGAATCCCAGTTTGATTCTCTGGAGGAGCTGGTTTTTGCCATCTCCTCTCACCTACTGGAGGTGCTGCGAACCGGATGTTTCTGAAGGTGTAGTACTGTGTTTTCATCAGATACTTTTTCATCAGAATAGCATGGAAGGAGGCTTACATCATCAGTAACATCATATGAATATGCCTTGTATGTGGCATATGGTAACTTCAACGTCGGCAGGTCGTTGCTACCAGGACCAAATTCGATTCCAAGGCCAATATTGACAGGAGCTGGGGCCGCAATCGCAGGGACCAAGAAGGAGGCAAACAAAAAACTGAGGGCGAGCATCTTGAATGAACCGGTGCTGGTCGGCCTGAAGAATTTGGGGTGTTCGGGACTTAGATATTATATATCTCGATTGCACAGACATAGGGCTATCGCTAGAGCCTAGCTAACTAGGCATTTCTAAGGGGAAGTTCCTAAAGCTCAGTGGAACTCCGGTCCAGATCCATCACCATCCTTTTTCAAATGCAGAGTGCAGGAACTAGGGTAAACCCATGCTTTAGCTACATCACGGTTAAGCTTTTAATGGATAGTGGAGAAGGGTTTGTTGCGAGTTGTTGCTCACGATCAAATTTCGCTTGGGAGTTTTTGGCCGAAGACGATGGCGGACATGCAAGGTTGAGCCCGCCATTCTAATGTTCGCCCCTGCATCGGAACGCAATCTTTCTGGGCTTCAAGAAACCAAGGCCGACCCCGGCTATTTCATCATCCCCAAATTCCCACTATATCGTCTCGCTGTACCCCAGAATGGCAAGGTAAAAAACCGGGGTACATGTTATGTGGGGTAGGAAAATATGTCGCGTTGTCGAGTTGTTCGGTCCAGAGTTGAAATGTTTGTTGGAATGTGGGGATTGCTTGTGATGCCGAGGAGTCGATGTCTTTATGTATGCCACCGGTTATGTAGGACGTCTTTGTACCCCGCATCGGAAGGTGCTAAATGCTATGTACGGGGTGCTACGGTTACTCGAGGTAAGCCGAGGGTTAGGGAATTAGTGGTAGTATTTTCCGGGGGTGTTAGCGTTTCCCCAGAGTCCCCAGAACAATATTTACCAAAGTTCCACTATTTGAAAATGGAAATTACGCCGTCGAAATATCAAATACTTTATGGGAAAATCGGCACACGATTCCAGATGCCTACGTTTTCCAGATATATTGCTAAAAATATAAAGATTATTTAAGCCCGCAGGTTTGTCCGGGCGCGTCGGCTAGGGAAGGCCCGGTAAGAATCCCGGAGACACAGCCACCATAATCATCCTATACAGAATTCCACGGAACAAATCATCCGGAAAGATTTACGTAGGCCTTACCCACACACTTCCAAATATTAAAACTCCGGGGTGCAGCATGGCTCGCTTAAGTAGGTAGGTGCCCGCCTCCCCGCAGACGGCATTATCAGATGCCAGTCACTCATCGATAAGCACTCGCCGAGAATTAATGAAGTTTTTGATGATCCTTTACGGATAATTCCTTGGGAGTATATGAACTGGTCAGCTGGCCTATGGTCGGCCAATGGTCGGTCTATTTCTATCGCGTAGCACTGTATGATGATATTAACCGGCAGAAAAACGTTATTTCAGGGGACATGTAACGTTGAAATCATTGTCACAGCGCGTACTGCGCGCAACAGCGTAAAAAACACATGAAAATTATATTGCTGCGGATGATACCGATCAGTCAGTTATCCAGGTACGTGGTTTCGGATCGTATTCGCTTGCCTAAGGCGGCTAAAATGAAGGGTGTCGTTCAAAAGCTTAGCCTCCGATGTACCAAAGGGGTATCATGTTTCTAGTCTCTGACAACGGCGATCCGGACCCTAGGGGGACTCTAGAGGGACCTGAAGATGTACATGGCTCTGAAACCGGATCATCCAAGGACCTCTGGGAACCCTTTTGATTAAGGTTCGTTCTATTTTTATTCGGAATAGGGGCAAGCCTTTTGTCTTTTGAGGAAGGAAATAACGATACGGGTTGAACTGGTGTAATGATAATGGAAATCTAGTTATCTGACTCACAATACATACCTTCTCATTTTCCTCCACTGGTGGAGCCGGAAGGTGAGATAATTAAAATATACGTCAAAATTGAATGGTTCATGCAACAAATTCTTGGCCAACTTGCTTGGGAACTCTCGCCAGTGTAGCCAAGCAAGGAATTACCCGTATAGTCCCTCAAGGTGACTGAAGGCTGAAGTCCGATAATAGATTAAGCAAGTTCGTTACTGGTTCTAGAGTGGACCGTGCTGCGTGAATCGTGTAGGAACCAACTTATCGTGACTCGGAGGAGCTAACGCTATCTCCGTCTAGACGATTATATCTCCACAATAATAGACACAAGACACAAGATACAAGATACATGCCCGATTTGGGCCGACAGCGGTGTCATTGCTGGGATATCGATTTCGATTGTCGAGGTATCACAATTGAGATCCTATGTCCGTACCGAGGATTTAGAGAAGCACGATGACGATTTTCATGGAATCGAATTGTGGAGTCTTGTAAATCTAGAGCTGTGATATTTGAAAGACAAGTCACTTAACGGAGTGGATTTGTTTTCTATCCGGATGCATGTAATTACTGCTAGTGGTTCTGCTAGTATGGTTTTGTGCCCTGAAGTCCTGTAAGCTTTGAGGACACTACTCTAGCTAACCGGGAGAATTCTCCATATGATGCATAGACTACATATAGTATCGTACGACATCCTCAATTTTTCAGCCGGGTCCCATATTCTTCAAAGCACTGTCTCCGTGGAATTTGTGTACACATTCATTAAGCATCAAATGCCAAAGTAGCCAAGAGTTTTGAATTGCAAGCCGCGTGTAACCACAATCGCAAACTTGCATACAGTACTTGGCTGCATGCATGAAATGGAAGTTCCCGCGGAAGCATGTGTCGTGGGGTGCATCAAGCGGGTAGAGGCGGAACATAATTCGGTAAAATCTCCCGGTAAAGAAGTACATTGGCGCGCGTAAGGTGGGTGATGGTTCATGGATCGAGTGACAGCGGCGTGGGGGGGGGGGGGGGGGGGGGGAAATGAACGGTTTCCACTTTTTAGTACATAGGTTATCTAGACCTTGAAATACCTATTACCATACTCGTCATAGCGTCATAATTGAGGAAACAAATCGATAGCCAGTAGATACGCTTCCGGCAATCGTCATCCAGTAATCAGTTAGGACCGCTATGCACTAAGTTTTCTATTTAAACACCGAGTCTCCCTCACCCTTCTCAGGCTCCCTTTTCTTCTTGTTAGTCAACAACTTACCCCCGCTTCGGAAGTTCTATCTACCCACGTAGGCCACGTCATAGCGACATATCCACAGAATAGTTAACTAGCCTATCAGAAGCAGTTTCTCCTAGACACCCGATGGGGAGAGCTCAAAGAGTCTCTAGGGGAAGCCAATTCTGGTAGACCAGTTGCCTATGCTGAGAATATGTCGCTGTCAGTGGCCTACTTAGGTATCGTGGAACTTAATTTAACGCGGGATCAAGCAGTGTAAGATTGCTATTTACTGTTGATAATTATTCCTGATACTTAGCTAAAGTAGTAGTTCATTCGCAACTTTGTTTCACGTTTCTGGATTAAGTAATGTTGATGATGATAATGACAAAGACCTTTATATTCGGCCACCAGTCACATGTCACCCTGTTATAATTTTACTCCAAACATCCAAAACATGCCAACAGCTTCTATATCAAAAGGTATCATCCAATCTCTCTCCATCCACAACCCCTCTTATACCTTCGTAGGGTGCATCAAAGCATCAAGCTCTTTGGGCGGGTGGATACGGCAGGTGATTCAGTAAAATTTTCCCGTAGACCAGCATTGGCGCACTAATACTGGGAGCGATCCATCGAGTGACAGTGCCGGATCTCGTACAAATGATCACGGCTTCACGGAGCAAGAACTGGCTATACACAGCGAGCCGATAACCAGTATATACGCTTACGGTAATCGTCATCCAATAGTCATCTACGGCCGCTATGCCCTGAGTTTTCTATTTAAACACCGAGTCTCCCTCGCCCTTCTCGGGCTCCCCTTTCTTCATTTTCGTCCCCTCCACCCCTCCGCGCTACCAAGGCTCTCTTTCCTCTTGTTAGCCGAGAACTGCCTCCCGCTCCAGAAGTTCTACCTGCCCAAGTGGGCCCAACGTTTACGAAATATCCGCAGAATAGTTAACTAGTCTATCAAAAGTAGTTTCTGCTGAGAACCCATTGGGGAGATGAGGAGGGCGCTGCAGTTATGAACATTGACTACCTCCTCATCTCCCAATGGACTCTTGGAGGAAGCCACTTCTGGTAAACTAGTTGCCTATGTTGAGTATATTTCGTTTGTCGTGGGATCCACTTGGGTAGCTGTGGAGCTGAATTTGCAGCGGGATAAAGTAAGTAGTTTAAGAATACTATGTCTATGCTTTGTTTGGCTCAGCCTTCTTCATAACCATTCATAGTTATCTTCTGATCACATCAGTCACCGATCATGCATCATCACTTCTAAATTTCTACGGTGATAGTGGCCGGCGGTCTCGGTAACCGCCTCTGACTCAAACCACTGTCTCTCAACTTATTCTTCAACAAGAGAATAGGAACATTATTTCATAGTGTCGAAGCCATACCGCTTCCGAAATGTTCTCGGATGATGATTGGTGTTGATAACAAGCATCTTCCCAACCACATCCCCATCATTATATTCCACTTCCAAAGCATCTTCTATATCAAAAGGTATCATCTAGTCTTGCTCTATCTCCACCCAACATCCCCCTCTCTACTTTCTCCGACCTCCTATTTCGCCTGATCCTTCAACGCCTTCTCCTCCGCCTTAATCTCCTCCACAATATTCGCCGGATCCTTCCAAGCATTAACCACATATTTCGTATGACTACCTCTAGCCACCGGTTCTCCTTTCTCATTCCGAAACACAACATTCGTATAAGCCAACGTCTTCCCAAACTTATCACAAGTAACCTCCGCCAGTATCCTATCCCCCACTTTTCCTCCTGACGATAGGTATGTTACATTCAAATCCGTTGAAACTCCCGTAGCGAAAAGTCCGCGTGATGCAACAGCTAAACTACCACCGAGATCAACCATAGACGCAATGGTACCGCCGTGTAAGATTTGGAGACGGTTTGTGTGTTGCTGCTCAATGGGGAGCTCGAAGGACACCTTTCCGGGAATTGCTGCAGTGATTACGAGCCCGCGTAACAAGGTGGGTTCTAGCCCGGAGTTTTGGAGGAAGGAGGTGAAGACCTGAGCTTGCGGGGTTAGCTGGGTAGCAGATGGGTTGGGTCACAGTAAATCTCACCCCGCGGACAAAGTTTAAAGTTTTCGGGCTCATTGTTTATGTGTTGTGTCGGACCTTCAGCTTCGTAGTTCGTGAATCTGGAAGGAGCTTGCTGGCTCGGATCGGACTTTCGGTAAAGTCGCGGTTTCGTCATCCCGCAGCCAGGGTAACCTAAAACCTCCCCGCGTGTTCCCCGCGTGTCCCCCGCGTCTGAAGAACCCGCAACGCGCCCAGAGCAACAATGTTACCCACCCTTCGCCGATGCGCCGCCGCCTCGAAAATAATCAAGCACTGTGGATGGAAGGAGGGACCGATTGATGCGGCTACTAATGCCTTGGTGAATATCAGGTTGAATGAGCATCTGAATGCTTTCACGAATTTACAGAAGGAGGAGGTTATTCTTTCCGAGGCGAAAAAGGCTCAGGAACGGGCTTTTAAACGTGAGTACGAAGGCGAAGAAGTCGAGGGCGAGCTGTGCGGGCTGGGTGAAGGGGCAATGCCGAGCAAGACGGGATTGAGGTTACAGAGCTGACAGCTTCCAGGAGAGTTGAAACATGCCCTCGACGGCCGATTAATCGCAATAAAAGACAACATCGCCACGATAGACCTTCCGACAACATGTGCAAGCTACATGCTAAAAGACTACCAATCCCCCTTCGATGCGACGGTTGTTGAACGGTTACGAGACAAAGGTGCTATTGTTGTTGGAAAGACGAATATGGATGAGTTTGGAATGGGGTATGTCGTGCAGGATGCTATGGGGTGCTATAAAGGAAAATCTAGGATATGGACTGACTGATTGATGGAATAGTTCCCACTCTACCTTCTCCCCGTTCGGCCCCGTAAGTAAACCCGGTACCACCCCTCTCGAATCCCTTGCCTACTCCGCCGGTGGTTCCTCCGGAGGATCCGCCGCTGCCGTTGCCGCCGGAATGTGCGATATCGCCTTAGGAACCGACACCGGAGGCTCCGTCCGTCTCCCTGCCTCTTATTGCGGTCTCGTCGGTTTCAAGCCCTCCTACGGCATGCTTTCCCGGTGGGGAGTAGTAGCCTATGCCAACTCTCTCGACACAGTAGGAATCATCGCAAACCACTCCAACGACGTCAAAGCTGTCTGGAAGGTGTTGAATTTCCCGGATAAGTTGGATCCGACCTGTGTGGAAACGGGCACTAGGATGAGGGTGGGGAGGATGATTGAGGATTTTCATAGGGTTAGAAGGGATACTAGAAAAGATGGCAGGTTTAGGATTGGAGTACCGATGGAGTATAATGTGGAGGAGATGGCGGAGGGTACTAGGAAGCTGTGGGATGCTACTTTGGAGTATTTGGCGCAGTGGGGGTGCGAGATTGTTCCCATCAGTTTACCGCATACTAGGCATGCTTTACCGGCGTACTATATTCTTGCACCGGCAGAGGCAAGTAGTAATTTGGCCAGGTATGACGGAATAAGATACGGTACCAGACACGAGCAGGATAGAGACGGAGAGACGTTATTTGCTCCAACAAGAGCAGCAGGATTCGGGGATGAGGTACGAAGACGTATCTTATTAGGAACCTACAGTCTTTCTTCTGAAGCAATGGGGAACTATTTTGTGCAAGCACAGAAAGTACGGAGGTTAGTGCAGAAGGATTTTGATTCCGTGTTTGCGATGCCGAATGGACTGGATTGCGATGGGGAGACGAAGTGGGAGGATAGGCCGTGGAATAGCAAGGGGGTGGATGTTATTGTTTGCCCAACTGCTTTGGGAGAATCGCCAAAGCTCGAGGATGTGAATAAGATGAGTCAGACGGAGAGGTATGCGGGAGATGTTTTGACTGTTCCGGCGAGTTTGGCGGGACTACCGGCTGTCTCGATGCCTGTAAGTAAGAAGGTCGGAATGCAGGTTATTGGGCAGTGGGGTGATGAGAAGGGGATGTGGGAGGTTGCTGTGATGTTGGAGAAGATGAGAAAGGGGGAGGTGGGAGCGCAGTTGGCGGATGAGGCTGAGGCAGCATTGAATGGTGTGGAACGTGTGGATTAGGGATTTTAGGATTGTGAATAACAAAAGGAGTACTGTACATTAGAGAATAAAAGTTATCAATAATACTTTGGGTTGTGTTTTAAGGTCGATGGTGCATGACTTGAAAAGTGCGCAACTGCTTCAAAATCGCAATGATCCCAGGTTCCGTGTGCTCGGTTTGTTGAGGGGGTTAGTAAGCTAACGAATGATACTGTTCAAGCAATCAAAAACATCCAACTATCAAACGTAAATTCTTCACAACTTGTTTGTCACAATGTCGGTTATTAGCAATTCTTAACAGCAAATAGCTGTTTCTTGAGTCATTCATATCATCATCTAAATATCTATCTACATTCCCATCTCCTTCAAGCTCTTAACGATATCCACGACACAGGTCTCAAAGTCGTGGTACTTGATTCCGAGCACCTCTCTAGAGACCGTGTTGTCAACGGTGTAAACCCCCTCAGTAAAACCCCCATTCGGCTCCTTCTGCTCGGGGAACAAGTTCTTATACTCCGGAAAGTTCTTAACAATAATATCCGCAATCTGCTGATTTGAGAAATAGCTTCCCTCGACCAAAAAGAACCTCTTTCCCCCCGCCTCCTCTCTCTCCATAGCCTCAACATGAGCCAAAGCCACATCCCTGACATCAACCCAAACATAACCCCCACTAGGAGCCAACTTCTCCTTCATCTCCCCTCTCAACATATTCCTAAACTTCTCATTACTAGTATTAATCTTATCCAAATCCGCCATATACTTCTTAACCGGTCCAAACACTAAAGGAGGGTTAATAGCAGCAATCGAAAAATTCGGCTTCTCATCCTCAACAAACTTCCAAGCCGCCTTTTCCGCCAATGTCTTTGAAGCCCGGTATCCAGTACCAGCATCATTATACGCCTGTTCTTCCGTTACAGGATTCCAGTCTTTCTCTGTGTAACAATGTCCCGTAGCAATTCCCTTGGCAGAGTCGACAATAGCAGCGAAAGAAGAAGTGATAACAACCCGCTTAACTTCAGGAGCATATTTCTTAATAGCCTGAAGGATACCGACAGTACCCTGAATAGCGGGATCGAGCAAGTCTTTCTTGGTATCTTTAACGTTGAAGTGGAATGGGGAGGCGGTGTGGAGGACGGCTTCGAAGGGAGGCGAGGATTTGACGGCTTCGTCGAAGGCTCCGGGAGCGGCGATGTCGGGAACGATCGTGTAGTCGATTAGATGCGCATGTTCGGGGTGCGCGGAAATCAGCTTCTCGGCTTTGTCGGCGAATCGGACGGTGAGGCGGACGGAGTGGCCGCGGGAGAGGAGGACATCGAGGATGTGGGTGGCGATGAAGCCGGAGGCACCTGGGGGCGTTAGCTGGTTTGTGGGGAGATGGCGGAGGAGATGGCGGAGGAGATGGTAGAGGAGATGGTAGAGGAGATGGTAGAGGAGATGGTAGAGGAGATGGTAGAGGAGATGGTAGAGGAGATGGTAGAGGAGATGGTAGAGGAGATGGTAGAGGAGATGGTAGAGGAGATGGTAGAGGAGATGGTAGAGGAGATGGTAGAGGAGATGGTAGAGGAGATGGTAGAGGAGATGGTAGAGGAGATGGTAGAGGAGATGGTAGAGGAGATGGTAGAGGAGATGGTAGAGGAGATGGTAGAGGAGATGGTAGAGGAGATGGTAGAGGAGATGGTAGAGAGATGGTAGAGGAGATGGTAGAGGAGATGGTAGAGGAGATGAGCTTGTGGCCGGGGGAGCTCTTGGGATGGTGGGATTGCGGGGATGTAAGGCGGGGAAGCTTACCAGTGAGGAGAACGCGAGTCATTTTGGGATGGAGTGTATCTAGATATTGATGACCTTTTGTCGAGATGGCTAGTAGATGAGATATACCGAGATATATATACGACACGCCGGGCCGTACGGTAAATCAGCTTTGAAATCAATCTCGGAGTTTGATTTACGCGAACTTGGTGGGGCTGCCCCCGCTAGATCCGAGACACCAGTGTCGTCATTGATTTGCCATGTTGTCCAGGAATTGTGGCTGCGATTGCGCATGGAAATGGGGTGGTAAATATGCAGAATATGCATCAGGAAATAAAATAACAGGGGAATTACAGATGTTGTGCAATCCGAGTTTTGGATTGCGTTGCACGGTGCCTGAATTGACTTGATGCATGGTGATGACAAATTCCAGAGGGGAGTCCTGGCGTCCTAACCTCACTTCACGAACAAGGCAACACCATCAAAGACCCAATACCAATCACAATAAATAAAAAAGGATACCATTATTCACCATTAAACCAACATAATCCAGACTACTTAACCACTCAACTTCCCCACTATTCGTCATCACTATCAACCACCGCTGCTCGCCTCCTCGCAGCCGGTCTAGAAGCAGGAATATCCTCATCACTATCCGCGTCTACGTCCGCCATTTCCACGTCTTCCGCTGCTTTGGCTGAAGTCTGAGTGGCGTCTGGTTCGTCCCCCGCTAAATCCTTAGCGTAGAGTTCCTCCTCTTCATCAGAACTAATCATAACCGGCCTCTTATTTCTCTTCGGTGTCGGTTCCGGGAACTCATCCTCACTCTCACTATCATCCCCTCCGAAGATACTTTTCCCCTTGCCCGCCTTGTCCGCTTTACTCCTCTTCGTCGCCGGTTCCGCTACCTCATCCTCATCCATCATCTCCTCCTCACTCTCACTCTCCCCAAAAACACTTTTCTTCCCCTTCCCCCCTCCCTTGGCCCCTCCCTTGTCCCCCTGGCCCCGTCGTCTCTTCTTCCCCCCCTCCTCTCTCGCCACCCGTTCCCTCGCCGCCTCCAACTCGGGCACGTGTTCTCCCCTCGCCAATCTATCCGTCATTTCCCTAAGCTTCTTCTCCCGCTCAAAAAACTCTGCATCATCGCCACTCTCATCATCCGAAAGCGACACAAACTTCTCAGACCTAATCCTTCTATCTTCCTTTTCTTTCCTTTTCTTTTCCTTGACTACCTCGATCTCCCCAATAGCCTTGACACGCTTCTTGCGTTTGATTTTGGGCTGTTTATCGCCGGCAGGTATAAGGCGCTCGGGATCGTCGGCTTCGAATTCGTGCTCAGTGTCAGAACCGGCGCTGCCTTCCGATTCGGAAGAGAGTTCGGCGCGAGTATTGGTGCGAGGTAAGAGTTTGCGGCGGATGAAGTCGGAGGCTTTGGTGTCGTTTTCGAAGGAGGGGGGGTCGTTCGCGGCGTTTTGGAGGGAGGTAAGGGATTCTTGGAGGGTAGAGGCGGGAAGATGGGAGGGGAAAACCCAAGGGGTTCCTAGAGCTTCTATTCGGGATAATTAGCTATCTATTGAGTGATATTTACGACAAAGAAGATGGGGATGGATATGGGGATAGGATGGATAGAATACGGACCATTAATTTCAATAGGTTCAGCGCCGAGCTGCCTCAGTAACAAGCGCAAAAGACCGTCTTTAAACATTGCCGTCTTCCTCTCATCGTTATCAGGAACGATAGAGAAATTCGGGGGTGTCGGCTTTTCTGTCTCCGGCCCGGCAGGAGCATCAGGATCCCTTCCCTCGGCTTCCAACAGTGCCCTGGCCTCCGCTTCAGCTTCAAAGGATTTTCTCTCGGTAGCAGCTTTCCGGAGTACGTCTTTAATCCATTCTACCAAGCCGGATTTCTCTCCATCCAACATTGCCCCGACGACCACACCAACTTGCTCGGCAGCAGATAACGCTGTTCCTTTCTTAATCTCCAATTCCGCGGCAGCTCGCGGCTTGGAGACGTGAGCTTCTTTGTCGTAGCCGTACTGCATGAAATGGATCGTTGAGTTCATCTTCGAAAAGAGCAACTCAACATATAATGCCGGTTCTTGTTCCAGTTTCTTGAAGAGCTTGCGGAGGTAATGTTTGGCGAATGCGTCGACCTCTTTATATGCTGCATGGCTTCGGGGGAGTGCTTTATCGCTATTCATCATCCTATTTAGGAGATCCACCAGATCCAGGCGGTAAAGTAGCACCTCCATACCACGCTTAACAAAGATTCTATGAAGCATTTTCACACTCCTCATAATCTGGTTTGTATCAAGCTCCCTGTAGAAACCAAGGAAGGATATAAAAGTGTTTAAACACCTCTCGTTCATATACTTTGCTTCGAAGCGGGTGAAATCGAAAGCACGCTCAGAGTTGGCCCGTCTTGCGGCGGCGGCAAGTTCTTCGGCTGTCAGGTCCTGCGCGGGCTCTTCGTCGCTGTCAATGCCGTTTTCGGCTTGGTCGGCTTTTTTCTTGCGGATTTGTCGGCGGCGGGAACGGACAAACATATGCTCGTGTTGTTGGGAGTATTTTTCGAGGAGTTTTAGGTGGACGTGTACCATTTCGGTGCAATCATCTAACCACCTATCCTTGGTCAGTATCATATCCATCTCCGTAATGCTGAGGGGTGGCGGGGATTTCTTACCGAAAAGGCTGCACTGTATAAGCCTTGCAGACATTGTAAACCAAATCCATAATCGCCTCCTCATAAAATATCCGACTCTGAATATTTTCCGCAATCTCCTGATCCTCCTCGATACTGCTCAAAGCCATGTCTTGTACTGTATAAAGCACCTGCGTAAATGCTCTCATCCCGGCTTGTAGCTGTGTCCATTGCTTTGTGTCATGCCAACTATCCATTTTCCTCGTCATAGTACCCAGGAACTCATGATTCAGCACCGCCGCCACGACCGAGAATGAATCCTCCGCCGCCTTTTCTCCCCTCTTCCTTCTTTCCTTTGCAGCAGCCCGACGACGCATTTTCTCGGCTTTAAGGAACCATGCAACAAGATAGAAATACATCCTAGCATGCGTATCCAGCAGCCGTTCAACATCTCTATCAATCGCCTTTCTTATCGCCAAAAACAACGGATTAAACCCAGCATCGATAAACTCCTCCACAAACCACTTAAGGTTTTGTCTCGCCTGCGTATCAAGCCTGACAACCATATCAAATTCTGTCTTTTTTGATGTTCCCTGACGATCCCAGCCTCGTGGACGGCGGTGCACTTTGCTGCTGTCCATTTTATCCATTCCTGTAGTCTTACCCAACAATGCATCTTGCCCGGAAACGAAGCTTCGAGTACCGTCGGTTCGCTGAACCCATAAAGATGTGCCGAACCGGTTGTGTCGAGTAGGTCCTGTGCGTGATCGGTTCATAGCATCCTCCTTCTTGAGTAAGCTGCTCAGATCCCGTCCGGCCGCTTCAGCAGCTTCAGCTTCGCCACGGAACAGAGACTCCGGATCAACTCCTTTAACAAGATGGTAGATGGCCTCCATCACCACTCCATCCTGCTGCCGGAACTCGTCACCAATACCCGAGGAGATTGTTAAAATAAGATCCAACACGTTTTGCTCTTTAAAGCAGTTGACAGTTGCCGACCGGTTTATCTCCTCGCCGGTATCGTTCTCCGTAGGCATCGGATGTTCAATCATCGCCAAATTCCGGATAACAAAAAGAATAAGCTTAATAATGCCCTCGTCTCTCTCCGTCCTATCAATCACCGGCAATGCCATCGACGGTAGACCAGCTCTTATAATATCTCTCAACCCCTTTCCTCCCCTGTGTCGTAGTAGAGCGGCTTTATAAGAAGCTTGAGTAAACTGCAACACCGGTAAATGCCGGTGATGATTAACCGTCATATCATCTGCATGTTTCTCCAGCGGCCAAGTAAGCGGGGCTATCAGCTCTATACATGCCAGTACAA
This sequence comes from Pyronema domesticum, assembly GCA_024516145.1. Taxonomy (NCBI): domain Eukaryota; kingdom Fungi; phylum Ascomycota; class Pezizomycetes; order Pezizales; family Pyronemataceae; genus Pyronema; species Pyronema domesticum. The sequence continues at coordinate 131,221 of JAJJXL010000033.1, forward strand.
GGCGGTGCTTTGGCTTGATATGGGTTTCGTCGTCTTTCCAGAGAGCAATGATTTCAAGGAGATCGTTTTGGAGCAATTGCGCCTCACTCAGGCAGCGGGCTACGTCGTAACGGTTTAGCTTCTCGTCGTAGAGTTTCAGCCAGCGTCGAAGGTCTTTTAACACAGCGAGGGCATCGTCTCCGAGGGCGTATTTGCCGGTAGTTTCGACAGAGGAACCACCGAGCGCGGTGCAGAGGGAGTAGATGTGGGCGCGCTGGAGGTGGGAAGGTTAGCTACGAACGCCGGCGGGGAGTCTGTAGGAAGTAATTGATGCAGGGGAATTGAGGGCATACGATAAGTGGATCAACGACATCGCGAGTTGGTGCTTCGGAATTGCTGGCTTCCACGGGCTTTTCGCGTTCGGCGAATACTACGGTCGTCATGTTGCCTGACTTCGCGGAGGTCTGAACACGAAGATGCGCGTAAAGTGGTGCAAGCGGCGGACGCGGACGCGCTAACAAGGTGTACTCTGAAGACGCGACGACGAGGCCGGGTTCCGCGGAGGTGTTACTAATCCTTTATTGGCGATAAATAAGTTGAAACTCATGATTGTAAGCTTTCAAATATTACTGACAGGAGGATTATAGACATCGTCACTGATATTCGGATTCAGAGAAAACGAGACTAACCATAGTAGATTCTTATGACAAAATGGAATATCCGAACGCCTCGTAATATCTTTTGCTCACATTAGATTTCTACCTTGGTAGCTTCGCAGAAAGGACTGGATCCGTGACGGTATGGGCAGGAGAGGAAAGACGGAAGATGGAGGAATGTCAAGTGATTGAATGATCAGAAGCACGACTACCGTTGGACTACATATAGTCCTCCATCAACTTCCACTCGATGTCCACCCATTTCACAACAGGTCACTCGTAACGTTGATCCATTGCTAGCCGACTTGTTTTGTTCCCCAACATTTCTTATCCTTGGTTCAACACAAGCCACTAAGTAGTATACTAGAAGCAGTTCTCCAAAGGTGGACATTGGGACATGAGAAGGTAGTCAGCGTCATGCTGCAGCGCCCTCCTCATCTCCCCAATGAAGTCTTCGAAGAAACTACTCCAAGGTTAGCAACGTTTATTTAAGTATTAAGTATCCTCAGCGCAGACAACTAGTTCATCAGAAGTGGCTTCCCCCAGGAGGCCATTGGGAGGTGAGGAGGTAGTCAGTGTTCATAACTGCAGCGCCCTCCCCATCTCCCCAATGAATTCATGGGAGAAACCCCTTCCGATGGGCTAGTTACTCATTCTAGGGATATCTGGTAGAGAAGGTAATCCGAGGGGGACACGAGGTTTAAATATGTAGGAGTTCGGCCGATATCGCTAGCTTAGTGCACGTATTACCGGTAATACAGTGTTATTGGACTGGCTACCGGGCCGCGATTACTCATGATTTGATGGGCCTCCGTTAGTAATTCTATAATACACAACGTCATAACCCCCTCAATAGTAAATACTACTGTATACAAAATTTATCTCCACATCACCAGTGCCGTCAATCACAGATTCTCACTCCTTCATGCTTCGATTAATCGACTTGAGGAATTTAGAACCGTCCACAACCGTACTCCCGTTATTATAATCTTGGATCAAGGCAATGACCATGATTTGATATCCGTTGCAAGAGTTGTTTACACTCAATATTACCGGATATCTGACGCAATAACTATATTACCGCTCCGCGGACCGCTCGCCATAATCATCACGGCAAGATTTTACCGCTGGTAACCTAGCAAGCTCTTATTTAAACCTCGTATCCCCTCAGGTTGCTTCCTCTATCAAATATCTCCAGTATGAGTAACTAGCTCATCAGAAGGGGTTTCTCCCATGAATTCATTGGGGAGATGGGGAGGGCGCTGCAGTTATGAACACTGACTACCTCCTCACCTCCCAATGGCCTCCTGGGGGAAGCCACTTCTGATGAACTAGTTGTCTGCGCTGAGGATACTTAATACTTAAATAAACGTTGCTAACCTTGGAGTAGTTTCTTCGAAGACTTCATTGGGGAGATGAGGAGGGCGATGCAGTTATGAACACTGACTATCTCCTCATGTCCCAATGTACACCTTCGGGGAGCTGCTTCTGGTATACTCGCTAGGTTCTTGTATTCAGCAAAGAAATGGAAATTGTGGCAATAAAATAAGTTAATCTAAAGATATTGAGAGTGTTCTGTTGGAGTGCATCAGATTGGCGATAAAATAATAATGGCAACATCTCGAATCCGGAGCGGGGCGCTAGCACCGTTTTTTTATTTTTTTGAGGTTTGTAGGTTGTTGCAGGCAGGAGCCCAAAGAATTGTTCACTGGATGATAATACCAGTACTTAATTGTGAGCAGATTAACACTAAAAACCATTCAAGAAGCAGGTGTTGCATTTGAAGATGAAGTTTCAACAAAAAATGTCGAATTCGACCGTATGCAGATCGGATCACTGTTTATTTTTATTATATGATCCGCGGTTTTGTTTTTGTCCCATAAATTGTTGAATTATCAAAATTATTCCGAAACTCATGTTCGAGTTGATGGCCGTGACATTCGACAGTTGCCGTTGATGTGATCCGGGGCCCAAGAAACATAGCGTGATATGTCATGTCCCAACTGCATCCACACATCCAAAACCCCCACTTCCCCTTATTCCCCTTTCCCCTTTTATCGCTATCGCCTATCTACCCGCCGTCATTCCGGTAGGTCCGTTTCAATTTCAAAACAGATTCCTCTCCCGAAACAATTCCATCAGCTGCGTTCTTGTGTAACTCTTCTCGATCACACGCCAGCCGTGGTACTAAGCCTCATCCAGCTAGCATCCCAGCACCTCGCGCGGCCGCTTTCGCTGCGAGACCTGAGCATCGAGCAAAGCATCGACGAAGCAAAGCCACTCACTCAACTCCACGACACGAAGAACAAGATACCCCGCCCCGCCTCGAAACGACGATACTCCTCGATTAATTCATAATTCCCACAAGCGACGAGCGAGCCAGCGATATCCACAACACGCGCAGACACGATTGAGCGGCGACGATAGCACGGAGCTTAGAGGCAGCCCAGCATGGCCGCTCAGGTGGAGAGGATTTTTAGTGATATACGGTCAAAGTGGGTCTTTTTGGTCCTGAGGTTTCTTCGCTTTCTCCACTTGTTGCTCGTCGTCGTAGCAGGCGGCGAGCAGGCGAGGAGGGGGAGGGGTCGACCAATGCAGAGCTGAGCTGACGAGGGGTTGATAGGCATGAGGATGTACGGCAAAAGGCGGTGAACGATCTCAAGGTGCATTTAGAGATTAGTAGTAGAGGTGAGCTTTTCTGATCTCGAGATGCGAGGGACGGGGGTGGGGAGAGTGGAGATCGTGAAGCTGCACTTGATACCTCACGGGCTCGAGTTTGCGATTTGGTCAAGTTCTGGCTTCGCGGACTTGCTGAATGAGCTCTTTGAGTCTCTCATTCGAGTTGCTTCGCTTTCTTCCCGTCTGTCCTGTTGGATTTCAGCGCTCCACGCGCTGCTCCTTTAGATTTCGAGTGTCAGTAACTAACACCCCACAGAGCTTCCTCCCGAGCGTCTCACCTACTACTACGCCGAAGTAAACCGCAAAGTCTCGGAATTCATTCACTCTGCTGAATCCCATGACAAAATCGGCGGTATCCTTTCCCTCGGGGTTCTCATCGACGTCGACCACGATGATAGTACACAGAAGACGACACGGTATGCGAACTACCTTCGCAGTATTATGCGGGGTAACGACAACCACTGCATGGTATTAGCAGCCAAGACCCTCGGACAACTTGCAGCACCAGGAGGAACTTTGACGAGCGAACTTGTAGAATCAGAGATGAAGCAGGCGCTAGAATGGCTACAGATTGATCGGCAGGAGAATAGACGGTTTGCGTCAGTATTGCTGCTGAGGGAATTAGCGAGGAGCTCACAGACTTTGATTTATGGGTTCATACCGCAGATTCTGGATTTGATCTGGGTTGCGTTAAGAGATCCGAAGGTGTTGATCCGAGAAACAGCAGCAGAAGCGTTGGCGAGCTGTTTACAGATAATGAAGCACCGAGACCAGAAGAACCGAGACAGCTGGTATTCCAAGATCCTCGAGGAGGCACGACAAGGGCTGCGAATCGGGTCAACAGATGCAACACACGGGAGTTTATTGATATATCTTCAACTGTTGGATACTGCAGGAATGTTTATGAAAGATTCCTACCGAGACTCGTGCGACGTTGTTTTGCGGTTTAAAGACCATCGGGATCCTGGCATTCGACGATTGACGATTAAGATGATTCCTAGTTTGGCGCGGTATTCTCCTCATGACTTTAACGCAGGGTATCTTCATAAGTTTATGATGCACCTTCAGAGTCAGCTGAAGAAGAAGGACCCGGAAGAACGAGGAGCGGCATACAAGGCAATTGGAGAGATCGGTCTGGCGGTCGGAAGCGCAATGCAACCGTATCTGGATGCAATTCTTGGAAGCGTGAAGGAGGGGCTTTCTGCTCGGGGACGAAATCGGACACAGAGAGCTGAGCAGGAGGCACCCATATTCGAGTGTATCAGTATGCTTGCGACGGCAGTTGGTCAGGCTCTAACAAAGTATATGCATGAACTATTAGATCTCATCTTTGCTTGCGGATTGAGTGCGAAACTTACTCAGGCGTTGGTGGATCTGTCGCATTATATCCCGCCGTTGTTGCCGACTATCCAGGAGAGGTTGTTGAACATGATCAGTGTTGTTCTGAGTGGAAGGCCGTTCAAGCCATTGGGTTCACCTCTGAACGCAGCCCCTTCTGCAGCGGTGATTACAAGACAGCATAAGGATGGAGTCACCCCAGAGGAGCGGGATGCTGAGATTACTTTGGCCCTTCACACACTGGGATCCTTTGACTTTACGAGTATGTTTATTGTCCCTTGTGGTCAAAACAAACAGCTAATCTAGTTCTTAGACCATGTTTTGAATGAGTTCGTCCGAGACGTTGCTATGAAATACGTCGAGGACGACAACACCGAAGTTCGAAAAGCCGCCGCCCTCACCTGCTGTCAACTCTTCGTTCGAGACCCCATTTGCTATCAAACTAGTAACCACGCAATCCAGGTCGTCGGAGAGGTCATGGAACGACTATTAACAGTTGCAATCGCGGACCCGGATCCGGAGATCAGAAAGATCGTTCTGCTTTCATTGGACGCCCGATTCGACCGTCACCTCGCAAAGGCCGAAAATGTCAGATCACTGTTCTTGGCTCTTAACGATGAGATGTTTGCGATCCGGGAGGCCGCTATCACCATTATAGGACGGTTAACGCTGCACAACCCGGCTTATGTCATGCCCTCGTTACGAAAGACCTTGATCCAGCTTTTGACAGAACTTGAGTACTCGAATGTTTCCCGCAATAAGGAGGAGAGCGCGAAACTTCTCAGCCATCTCGTTGCAGCATCACAAAAGCTCATCCAGCCCTATGTCGAGCCTATGGTTACTGTCCTGTTACCGAAGGCTAGGGACGCCAGCGCGGGTGTTGCGTCTAGCATAATGACGGCTCTCGGAGAACTTGCGACGGTCGGAGGCGAGGCTATGCTACCCTACATTCCAGAGTTGATGCCCCTGATTATCGAGACCTTGCAAGATCAGAGCTCACCCGCAAAGCGGGATGCCGCCCTCAGAACCCTTGGTCAGTTGGCTAGCAACTCTGGCTATGTCATCGATCCATACCTGGAGTACCCCCAGCTGTTGACAATTCTCGTCAACATCGTCAAAACCGAACAGAATACCACTCTACGGAAAGAAACGATTAAGCTTATGGGAATTCTTGGAGCTTTGGATCCTTACAAACACCAGACTGTTGAGCACAGCGCAGATGCACATCTTAGCGAACAGGCACACTCAGTTACCGATGTCTCTCTCATTATGGGTGGATTGACACCGAGTAGTGAGGAATACTACCCGACGGTGGTCATTAATTCCCTGATGAATATGCTAAAGGACCCTTCCCTCGGACAACATCACTCCTCCGTCATTGAAGCCATTATGAACATCTTCAAGACGCTGGGATTAAAGTGTGTTACTTTCCTACCGCAGATTATTCCGGGATTTATTTCAGTCACCAGACAATGTACCCCGAGCAAGCTGGATCAATACTTTAACAACTTGTCTCTGTTGGTTTCTATTGTCAAGCAGCACATCAGGAATTTCCTGCCGGAGATTTTGGCTTTGATTAGGGAGTATTGGAACCCTAACTCTACTCTTCAAGGAACCATCCTCAACCTTATCGAGGCTATTGCCCATTCTTTGGAGGGAGAGTTCAAGGTCCACCTTGCCCAGCTTCTTCCCTTGATGTTGTCGGTTTTGGAGACTGCATCTCCTTCTGCTCCTTCCACCGCCGAGAAAGTCCTGCATGCGTTCGTCGTCTTCGGATCCTCAGCTGAGGAATACATGCATCTTATCATTCCCGTCATCGTCCGCCTGATGGAGAAGCCTGGTCAGCGCGCCACCACGAGAAAGTCCGCTATGGAAACCATAGCTAAGTTGTCCCGCAAGGTGAATATTAGTGATCACGCCTCCCGGATTATACACCCTCTTTCTCGCATCCTGATCAACTCTCCTGCCGAGTTACGCACCTGTGCTCTGGACACGCTTAGTGCTCTTGTCTTCCAGCTTGGTCATGACTACACGCACTTCATCCCCATGATCAACAAGATTCTTCAAATCAACAAGATCCAGCATTCCAACTACGAGCTTCTTGTTAGTAAGCTTCTTAAGGGAGAACCTTTACCACAGGATCTATCCCCCGACGAGAAATTTGCCGAGAAACCAGATGAGGTGTCATTTGCCGACTTTGGGCCTAAGAAGCTCCCCGTTAACCAACAGCATCTCAAGACAGCTTGGGAGGCGTCACAACGGAGTACAAAGGAGGATTGGCAGGAGTGGATTCGCCGCTTCTCGGTGGAACTTTTGAAGCAGTCCCCATCACACGCATTACGCGCCTGTGCTGGACTGGCAGGAGCATACTACCCGCTCGCTAGAGATTTGTTCAACGCTGCTTTCGTTTCTTGTTGGACCGAGCTTTACGAACAGTTCCAGGAGGAGCTTGTCCGTTCGATTGAGACTGCTCTTATCTCACCGAATATTCCTCCCGAGATTCTGCAGATTCTTTTGAACTTGGCTGAGTTTATGGAGCACGACGACAAAGCTCTCCCCATCGACATCCGTACTCTCGGAGTTTATGCCGCCAAGTGTCACGCCTACGCCAAAGCACTTCACTACAAAGAATTGGAGTTCTTGCAGGAGCCTCAGCCCAACACCATTGAAGCCTTGATCTCGATCAACAACCTCCTGCAGCAGAGCGACGCCGCTATCGGTATCCTCCGTAGAGCCCAGGTGTACTCCGACGTCCCCCTGCGAGAGTCTTGGTTCGAGAAGCTTCAGCGATGGGAGGAGGCTCTCAAGGCCTACCAGGAGAAGGAACTCACCGAGCCGGATTCCATCGATATTACTATGGGTAAAATGCGTTGTTTACACGCGCTCGGAGAATGGGACCATCTCTCCTCCTTGGCTCAAGAGAAGTGGCGTTCTGCAAATAGAGAGGTTCAACGCCACATCGCTCCTTTGGCTGCTGCTGCGGCTTGGGGTCTTGGTCAGTGGAGTTTGATGGATGAATACATTTCCGTCATGAAGGAGCACTCACCGGATAGAAGCTTCTTTGGGGCTATTTTGGCGCTCCATAGGAATCACTTTGATGAGGCGGCTAAACATATCGAAAAGGCCCGTGAAGGACTGGATACCGAGTTGTCTGCATTGGTCGGAGAGTCTTACAACAGAGCTTACTCGGTCATTGTGCGTGTACAGATGTTGGCAGAGTTGGAGGAAATCATCACCTACAAGCAATGTCACGACCAGCCGGAGAAACAAGAAGTTATGCGTCGTACCTGGACCAAGAGACTTAAGGGGTGTCAGCGCAACGTTGAAGTTTGGCAGCGTATGCTCAAGGTCCGCGCCTTGGTTATCTCTCCGGTGGAGAATATGGACATGTGGATCAAGTTCTCAAACTTGTGTCGCAAGTCTGGACGTATTGGATTGGCGGAGAAGTCTCTCAACTCACTTCTACCGCCTAACCAGAGCCTCGATGCTGTGGGAATGACGACTGTACCACCACAGGTTACCTATGCTAGGTTGAAGTTTATGTGGTCTACCGGATCTCACCAGGCGGCACTTAACCACCTCTTGGAGTTTACCGATTCCCTGTCGAAGGATTTACACAGCAACATGCAGCAAGCAGCAAGTGCTAACAATACCATTGCGAATATACAGATCATGCCCCACGTCATCGAGAACACCCGCCTCCTCGCTAGATGTTTCTTGAAGCAGGGTGCTTGGCAGGTGCTCCAGAACAAGAACTGGCAAACCAACCCGGCGATTGCAAACAAGATTCTCGACTCGTACTACAAGGCGACGCATTTCCATAAGGACTGGTATAAGGCATGGCATGCGTGGGCGTTGGCAAACTTTGAGGTTGTGAATGCGGCTGGTGCTGGAGGAGAGCCGAACAATATCCCTCTAAGTGTCGTTAGGGATCATGTTATTCCGGCTGTTCAGGGATTCTTCAAGTCTATCAACTTGTCTTCGGGATCTTCGTTGCAGGATACTCTGAGATTGTTGACGCTGTGGTTCACGCATGGTGGAAACCCGGAGGTTAACACGACTGTTACAGACGGCTTCCAGACGATTTCGGTCGATACTTGGCTCGAGGTTATTCCCCAGCTTATCGCTCGTATCAACCAGCCCGATCCTACTGTTCGTCGTACCATCCACCAGCTTCTTGCGGATGTTGGACAACGCCACCCACAGGCATTGGTCTACCCCCTTACTGTTGCGGCCAAGTCACAGTTGTCTAGAAGAAAGACGAGCGCAATGCAGATTATGGACAACATGAAGAGTCACTCAGCTACCCTGGTCGTACAGGCGGAGCTGGTCAGTCAGGAGCTAATAAGAGTCGCTGTCCTGTGGCATGAACTTTGGCATGAGGGATTGGAGGAGGCATCCCGGTTGTATTTTGGGGACCATAACCCGGATATGATGTTTAAGACATTGGAGCCTTTGCATGAAATGTTGGAGAGAGTCAGTTCCCCCTTCCTTACTTCCTTTTATTTACCTTGGATAAATTGACGCTAATGTGGATGTTAGGGACCCGAAACTCTGCGTGAAATATCATTCCACCAAGCCTTCGGTCGCGACCTCCACGACGCAAAGGAATGGTGCATGACCTACAAGCGAACCAAGGAAGTCGGTGACCTTAATCAGGCCTGGGACTTGTATTACCAAGTATTCCGGAAGATTTCCCGTCAACTACCCCAATTGACCACGCTTGACCTTCAATACGTTTCGCCCAAACTCCAAGATGCTAAGGATCTCGACCTTGCTGTTCCTGGAACTTACCACACCGGCAAGCCTGTCGTTAAGATTGTTGGCTTTGAACCTACCCTCAGCGTCATCTCCTCTAAGCAGCGTCCGAGAAAATTGACTATCAAAGGATCAGACGGTACCTCCTACCAATACGTACTCAAGGGTCACGAAGATATCCGTCAAGACGAGCGAGTCATGCAATTGTTCGGATTAGTCAACACCTTGTTGTCGGTCGACTCGGAATGTTTCAAGCGTCACTTGAACATCCAGCAATACCCCGTCATCCCCTTGTCACAGAACTCAGGTCTACTAGGATGGGTTCCCGACTCCGATACCCTGCATATGTTGATTAGAGAATACCGCGAAAGCCGAAAGATCCTTCTTAATATCGAGCATCGTATCATGTTGCAGATGGCACCGGATTACGACAACCTTACACTAATGCAAAAGGTCGAAGTATTCGGGTATGCTCTCGACAATACTACCGGCCAGGATCTCTACCGAGTCCTTTGGTTGAAATCCAAATCCTCCGAAGCCTGGTTGGATCGTCGTACCAACTACACCCGTTCCCTTGGTGTGATGTCCATGGTTGGATACATCTTGGGACTTGGAGATAGACATCCTTCAAACCTCATGTTGCACAGAATCACAGGAAAAGTTATCCACATCGATTTCGGAGATTGTTTCGAGGTTGCTATGCACCGTGAAAAGTATCCCGAGAAGGTTCCCTTCCGGTTGACGCGCATGTTGACCTACGCCATGGAAGTTAGTAACATCGAAGGATCCTTCAGAACGACCTGTGAAGCGGTGATGAAGGTCCTCAGGGAAAATAAGGAGTCCCTGATGGCTGTTTTGGAGGCATTTATGCATGATCCGCTTATGCACTGGCGTCTTGGAACTAAGGAATCACCGGCAGCGCAGGAGATGCAGGAAGGTGGAAGAAGAAGGAGTGTTATTGCGCTACCGGATCCAAGGGAGGAGGTTATTAAACCCGAGTTGCAGAATCAGAGAGCAATTCAGGTGTTGGAGAGGGTTAAGGCGAAGCTTACTGGAACGGATTTCAAGGCGGAGGAGGAGTTGGAGGTGCCGAAACAGGTCGCGAGATTGATTGATCAGGCGACGAATTTGGAGAATTTGTGCCAGCATTATATCGGTATGTATTCCCACAATCTTCAGCAGAGGAAAAGTGGCATTGGCTAAAACATTACTTTTAGGTTGGTGTTCATTTTGGTAAACCCCGCCAGTCACACTTACAACTACATACGAATCAAAGAAGGAGATGGGTTGGTGGGATTAATGCTTGTTTTTGTTGATTTCTTTACGCAATTTTTGTTTGCTATGAGGGTTTCATGTTCATCAGTTTCATTTTCTTCGGTTCTTGGTTCTTCATCTTATGAACGAACTTTTCCACTTTTAGCGACGGTAGATCAAGCGGCGGATTTTTTGTTGTCGTTACTATATCATTTTTTTTTCTCCAGTTTAGTTTTCTTTTTTGCGAGTTTCTTTTTCTTTTTTTGCGAGTGTTCTTTTTTACAAGTACTTTTAGGCCAGTTTTATTATGCGATGGCTATGTGTGATATTTTGCTGTTTTTTTTGTCAACAAGGAATGGAGATGCTGCAGTTTAGATGAAGTGTGAGCTGCGATGTGCGATTGGTTTTTGTTTTAAATCAATTTATTTACTATAGCGACGCATTCATTCTACATAGAATATGGCACCGCTTTCCCGAAGGGCCCGCCCCGTAAGGGGCCTACAGGTCACCCCCCATTTATCCTGTCCATCGTCTTGCGACGTCAACTGTGGCAACCCTCAAACCCTAATCCTCCATCTTGACTACACCTAAGAAGGTGTAGATTAGGTAAGCGAACTTCCTAAGCCCCGGGTAAACCTCCGTGAGGACAAACCCCAGTAACCAAGTTTGCGGTGGGACTGACACAGGATTCGAACCTGTTGTGATGCAGGGAATTATACAACTGCACTACTGGGGTCAGCCCCTACTGCGATGTGCGAGTGAAGCGAAGTGAAGTTGAGGATGTAAAAAGTGAGTGATCTGTGATGATGGATGCCGTGATTGAATATCCAGTCTTGGCACATTTACAAATCAACCATGCGCATTGCACGTTGTCTCCCACATGATTATCTCCCGTTTCATGCGCACATGCATCTTCTTCCAGCACTCGCATTACGGGGATCTTAGAACGGCTCTAATGACTTCACCATACCCTGCGCTCTCTGCCTTGCCGCGAGCCACGCCTCGAACTCGTGATCCTGTCCGCAAACCGGCGACTCAACCTCAACCTTATTCAATTCTCTACATGGATGGAATAAACACCCCTAACCTAGTAACCGTCTCTAATAATAAACACATTCTAAGCTTTTTCACATGGTATGTCACTTGTGCACGGGAAAAACCTTGAATGAACCTTTTGACCGTTCCGTTTTCTAGCGATCGCGTTTTCGTTGCGTTTTCGTGCCTCGTGGTCTTGGTTTCATGGTACCTTGCCATACTCCCGAGAACTAGCGAGAAGTGATGGGTGACCAGAACCGCAGCTTCACTGGCTGGTGACAGGCAATGGTCGGTCATAATTTCGAAAGCCTTGTGATATGGTTGGATAGCCCTGTGCGATCTGAATCCCAAGTCCCATAGGTACCGATCCTTATCACAAGTTCCATCTCTAGAGTACGCTCATCTACATCCCTCTGAATTCTATCGCTCGCTTCGCTAATAGAGACAATGCGATGATGGCCACAAGCAATGATGCTCTACATATGTAAACCATAGAATGGATTGACACCTTCGTCGAGTGATCTCCACCGGTGAACACGCAAAGTGCAGGTGCAACACATAGCCCTAAACCCCTTCCTCTCTATGCAGATCACCTCACGACACCCCACATCGTTCGAGTTTCTGTTTCTGTTGCATCCAATCGTTATGCCAGCCACCCCCTGCCGGTCGCCGGAGAAACGGACGAACCAATGAGGGCTTCCGACGATGATAGCTTCACATGCATGATGCTGCGTCGGCGAGCTAAAGCTTGTGGTCTAAGGCGTCTAAGGCATCCGGAACAACATTCGGGTGCGCGAGGTTACGGTGTGTAGTAGCATTTAAAGATGATGCTATTCCCGCGCGCTGGCGGGGTGGTGAACAAGCTTGAAGCTCTTGATAATTCACTTCACTTCTATCGCCTGGATACCTCACCTCACCTGGATACCTCATCTCACCTGGATACTTCACCTCACCTCGATACCCGAAACAAATATTCTACGTCTACATCTACCTCGACGACAATTAAAAGTCGCGATACAACACCACAGCACGAAACACGAACCACCGAAGCTACACAACGAACCGAAAATGTCGATCACCACCGCAACCGAAACTGCTGCCACAGAGTACCCGCGTCTCCCCACAATCCGCTCGAGGGTTACCGACTTTCCTCAGTGCACTTTCCCCAGTATGCCTCCCTGCCTTACCTAACCCCGCCAGTTCCCTCCCAGCCCACCAGTTCCCTCCCAGCCCACCAATTCCCTCCCAGCCCACCAGTTCCCTCCCAGCCCACCAGTTCCCTCCCAGGGGCCCCATCCACTCCCACCCTGAACACACCCACTGACAGCCTTTAAACAGAATACGTAGTCGCAGTCCTCACCGGCCTAACCAATGGAACAATCCCGACAGCACCACCTGGAAGAGGCAGAGCACACATGGATTTTGCAGAGCTACAGCGGGCGGTGGAGTCTGGAAAGGTTGGTGAGAGGAGTACTTGCGAGGAGGTTATGAGGCATGTTACTTGGGTGCGTGGATAGATGGCGTTGGAGGGGTAGCAAGAGTGGCGACGGGGATGGATGGATGGAGTGGGCGAGTGGGCGACGGAGGATGGGGCAGGCGATGGGGTGGGCAGGGTGGGAGGATGGGTAGACTGCTTCCATCATCACCGCATCATGGTATCGCCGCTCGCGGAGAAAAAGTTATGGCTGGATGAGGGAGTTTTTCATGGCGCAGGCGCAGGATTTTTTTTTTTTCTTCTTTTTCTGGAGCGTATTTGTGCAGCCTCAAGCTTGTCGCGTCGAGTATGCTAAGCTGTTTTTTCGGATGTTTCTTTGGCTTGTAGTTTTTGGGTTGCGATATCGGAGTTTCTAGGAGTAATCAAAATTTGTCATTTCCATCACTAAAGTTATCGGCACGGGGCCGGGGAAGCTAGGTATGTGGAACCACGGCTCGGGCTACACGTGCAGTGTGGATTGGTCATAGCGTGTGCTGTAGGGCTGATGATCGTCCGGGTGTACGGCCGCCGAAAGGGCAGGTGCTACGGAAAACGCCGGGGTCCGGATGGGGAAGGTGATGGAGAAATCGAGTGAGGGAATGTGGAGGGTGGTGGATTGGAGATGGGGGTTGTTAGAGGTAGGTGCGGGTGGTGGATTGGAGATGGGGGGTTGATAGAGGTATCTGCAAGCAACATCTGTCACTAAATTAAACAACGATAGGTTTCCCAAAAAGTGATGATGACTTTGGCATGGATTGTTTCGTATCGAGATCATTATCTTGCTTCGTCTTCGATGCCCACCCATTCTCCTAGATGGTTTCGGTTGTTTTGGTTTTTTTCGTCTGTTTTCTTGACTTTAGTAGGATTTTCTTGTCCCAGTTCGGCGCTTGTCGTTTAATGGAACCCTGTGTCGCGTTCCGGTGAATCGAGAGATGGTGGACGCTAGGCTGGAACGAGAAACTTTACCGCGATGCGACGACATTCAAGATTCAGGGGCAGCTACGTATGTCTGCGCGTTACATGTCTGGACTGTAATAGGCCCTTGAGGACCCTGTAAAACTCTAGGGAACCCTGAGACTTAGAGACACACGTGGAAGACGTTGCAAATACACATTCAATAATAAGGCTGAGTAATTATTCTTCGTCGCAAGAACGCATATATCCATACAACAACGTAGTGTAGAGAGGTTATGCTAACGTGCGCATAGCCACAACAACCATCCTTTCGGTAACCGACACACGATTTGTGGTATTTTTCGTAAACAAACCTCAAAACATTGATCGATCTGATACCTCGAGTACAATTTTACCATTGTTTTTACAGATCTTCAGAACCCTGTCTCATCATTGACAGAACTTCGCGATGCCCTCTGCTCCCTTCGACCCCATTCGGTTACCAGGGGCTGAAATCCAGTTTCGCTTTAATGATTTTCTCTCGACCAGGAGCAACGCTGTGTACCCTGGTGTATGCTTTACCCAACATCAAGCCTTAAACCCCTGCATCTCACCTTCACGGAGTACGACAAGCGGTGTCTAACTAATAGCTTTGCGTCCTTGAGCGCGGCAAACGCCCTGTCGATATCTGAGCCAATCATAGGTAATACTTACGATAATTCCATGAGCCCCAAGTGTCTCCTAGCTACATTAGCTCCGGACGTTTAGTTTTTCCGTAGAGACTCTAGTTACACAGCATGACGGAAAACACCCATGGCTTGGCAGGCGACCGCGCTCCTACTGAAATAGCGACTCGTTCCCGGACCAAAGCTAAAACATCAACCCATGAAGATTGGGAAGATTTATTTCGATATTCCGCCCATTGTCCGATTACAACAACCAATTTCTTCATCGTCCATTAATCAGTTTCTGTTTCAACACATATAACTCCCTCGCATCCGCTACGAAGAAAGTTATCCAACCAACCAGCCAACCCATCCAACGACCGCAGCAATTCCGTCCTCCTCGATTTATCATCACCAACAAAAGAATTTCAATAACAGCCTGAAAAATAACCGAAATTTCATAACTACGAAAACAAAACACTACTTTCAATCCGTTACTATCAAATAACCAACTGGATAATGCACAGATGTATGATCTCGCGAACATCCCTCCAGACCCTTCGGGGTATGGCTAGAAGGGTTAACCCTACTCGTACTCCATTTGTTATTCGTCCTATGGTATGTTCCCCAATCCCCAGCTCATATCCCCCCTGCGAAGCGAACCCAGCTAATCCCCCACCTCCAGTCTTCCGAATCCACCAAATCCGCTCCACCCCCCACCTCCAACTCCACCTACCACTCCCTAACCGATTTCGACATCCGCTCCAAAGTAATCCTCGTAACCGGCGGAGCCCGTGGATTAGGCTTAACCCAATCCGAAGCGCTCGCTCAAGCCGGTGCAACCGTTTACGCTCTCGACCTCCACGATTCTGCACCCAGCGAATTTACCAAAGTCTCCGAAAAGACCCCTAATATGCATTACTGCAAAACCGATGTTCGATGCCCCAAAACTCTGGAATCTACTTGCAGAGGTATCGCCGATAAAGAGGGCAGAATGGATGGAATGATTGCAAGTGCGGGCATTCTTGATGAGGTTTCTAGTCTAGAGGCTTCGAAGGAACAGTTTCAGAGGGTTATGGATATTAATGTTACCGGGTGCTTTTTGTCTGCGCAGGCGTGTGCCAGGGAGATGGTTAGGTTGGGGAAGAAGGGGGGGAGTATTTTACTCGTGGCAAGTATGAGTGGGATGATTGCTAATAGGGTATGTTAACAAGTTCTCTTGTTGCGGACACACAGGCTAATGGAGATAGGATGTGCACATGGCTGCATACAACTCTTCTAAGGGAGCTGTTCACCAGATGGCGAGGAACTTGGCTTCGGAGTGGGGAAAGGAATATGGGATTAGGGTTAACACCTTGAGTCCGGGGTATATTATGACAGATATGGTGCAGCAGATGTTTCGGAAGGTGCCGGAGAGAAAGGATTTGTGGAGTCATCAGAATATGTTGGGGAGACTTAGTACTCCGGCGGAATACAGGTATGGGCTTTCTGCTGTTGGAATAAGGGTATGGGAATACAGATGGCTAATGATGAGAATAATAGGGGTGCCGCGGTGTTTTTGATGAGTGATGCGAGCTCTTATATGACTGGAGCGGACTTGATGATGGATGGTGGACATAGGGCTTGGTAATGACATTTGGGAGTGTGTTATTAGCGTTATGAAGTAACGAAAGCGTGTGTTTATACAGTAGATTACATATCAATAGAGTTATTTGAAGTTTTATAGAATGCCTTGCGTCATCAAATATCACCGGTTTTTGCTAGCTCTTGATCGATATGTAGTGGAAACTCTGCGATGCGCCCGACCCTTATTTATCAACCATAGCGCCCGATGCGTACGGCGTATGTAGACTACCGATACCACTCCATCACTCGCTACAACCAAGACACAACGTTAAGCAGTCAGCAAGGGTGCAGGGTGCAGGCAGTTCATCGAGTGGTCGAACAAGGGTGTGAGCAGTCTGCGGTAGTCTGAACGCTAGTCCGGCGGTTGCTGTGCATAGCCGTAGAGTAAAGCTTGTCGCTGTGTGCTTGGATGGATAAAAAAACTTTGAATTTTGGTGGGGCGCCGGGTGCGCGTAACCCCTGTCACCCGCGATAAACAAGGCTTGGGGGACTGAGAAGGACTATCCCGAAGGATTTCGACAAGAACATGGAACTTTTGTAGCTTAAGTCCAGATTTTGAATGCATTTAACCTAGCACATTTTTCAGATTCTAAGAACGACTGGCGATTACCAGATTTACTCCACGCGGAATATATAAGGCAACCTTTGTGGAAACAGGAAAAGCAATATTTATTTTGTGAGAAAATACAAAGGAATCCTCGACAACGTTTCATATCCTGTTGCCTATACGTTCCCGCTATCATGCGACGAGCTCATGCACGTGATGGCCATGTCAAAGCTCTGTTCTCGTTGACTACCGGAGCAAAGCTAGACTCAACATTTGCTGATCTTGCAGTGCGTAGAAGCTGGCTTGGTAACGGTGATTGATCAGCGGTGAAATCTGGATCTGAGGGGTTCCTCTCGATATCGATTCCGTGACCGGTAGACACCGTCTGTCTATGGTTCTAAATACCCAAACATTTAGCGAACACAAAGGAAGTGCGTTGGTCAGAATCAAGTACCCTTGAAATCCTAACTCCAACGTAGATTGAAATAGCCGTAAGAGCTAAGCCAAGTATTCCAATTACAATCGCCGATGTCCCGTCAGGCGTGAGGGCATTATCGTTTCCGGATGATTCTGATCGTTTGTGAAGAGATTGGAATTGCATGACGGGTTTGATTGCAGCCGCGGGTACCGTCTTGATGCTCTAAAAGTGCGTAGATGAAAATTAATTCGAAAGGGAGGTAGGTAACCGAGATATATAAGCTTTGAAAAAGGTATAAGAAGAGCTAGATTGAGGTAGAGGGTAGGCGTTCTTGAACGAAGGCGAAAGACCGAGGATATTGGCTTGCAAAACTGTCGTCGTTGCGTGAGAACGGAGTATGTATGGTAATTGTTGATGGTAGAGTAGAATCCGTTTAACGAAAGGCAGACTCAACGAGTGTTCTCTGAACAGGAATTGTTGCAAGACTGGGTGTGGAAAGGACTTGGGAAGAAAAGATTATGGTCCTGGATGAAGGATAGTTAAGTACTCTCCGAGAGAGCGAGAATGGTGATTCTATAATTCATCGCAGTTGGGACCAGGTCCAAGGGAGTCAGTCCAACGGCTGCAGAAAAAGGAAGTTGCCTGTTTCCCGCTTTCGGTTTGGGCGCATTTCAAGCTTATCCAGCTTGTTATCGACTCGAGCGGACCCAGCAGCTCACGTGCTAACAGATTCCTGGGATAGTGAGTGGGATGCTGCATGAGCTAGCAAAAAAGCAATTATTGGAACTGTCAAGAGGGTGGTACTGCAGAACCGCAGGGGGCTTGAGACTAAGAAACAGTAGCAGAGCAGGCAGCAAGCTTGCATTAGGAGTTGAGTTTCATTTACCATCTACTATATATTAACAGGAAGGTAATATATGTTACACTAACACAGCTGCGTTGTTCGTAGCTGCTGCATGGCAAAAACAAACTGACTGTATATATCAACGAATTAACCAATATATATGCAGGACGGATATATAGTCTGCTCCACAAAACGACAGGGGCTCAGGTTACATCTCATGCGGGAAAGAGCTCACATTCGCGGATCAATAATTGCTTGAATATGTTTGGTCGGGTCATATCTATTGGTACGTTATGTGTCCATGTCTGATATGAGGTATTAGCTGATCATTGGGTACTGTCTTATGCGGGCTATATACGGACAGAGAGCGGAATCCAGCCATACTCTACTGGACAAGTGATCGGTCGGGTCATCTTAGCGCACTTCTTGGCAAGACATGGTACGGCCAATGACTGCCCATGTCGCTTGGGATGACCGGTGGATGACTATTGAATGAGAATGGAGAATTTGGGATTCATAGCCCAGTGGGTGGGAAATGATCTATTCAAATGTTGCTTTGTTGGATTGGGACACTGAAACTTTACGCGCCTCTAGTGATTGGAGATGACATGACACGTTATTGCATGCATGAAAAAACAAAATGTAACTATTCAGTGTAACGATTGAAGTATTTCTTGCGGATTTATGGATGCCCTGCGCAAAGGATAATCCCTCTAAGGCCTTCTTATACAGCGACACATCCCATGAGGCGTTAGCAGGCCTGATACGACACACCAAAATCGGCACCAGGTTAGAAAGACAAGAAAAGGAGGCGGAGACGGCGGGAGCGGCGATTGCTGAGGACGCAGAGGAAGTGGACTCGGAGGATGAAGAAGGCGAAGAAGATGACGTAGAACATGAGCGGAGAGAGGCAGCGCTGGCGGAAGCAATGACGTGGCCGGCTGAGCAGTTCGGGGACGAGTTGGCGTAGAGACTGGAGTTGTATTTTCTTATTTTCTTTCTTATTTCGTTTATATTTTCACTTGGTTACGGATAGAATAGGGGAGCGACGGGGGCAGGGGATCACATTAGAACTTAGACGCATTAGATGATGTAAAGCACGTTTTAATATACTATTATAAAAAAAAATAAAAAAAAAAATAAAAAAATCAATCCTTCTATGTACATTAGTGGAATCCATGCATGTATGCACAGTATCCGATGGTCTGAATAAGTGCAGCAGTTTCTACAGCAATCAACCGTGTTGCGTGTGTGCTTAGGCCCTAAATACAACATGTAGCTAGCTGCAGGTGCTACGAGTATGTACAGCATTGCGGCTCTGTTACGAAATATTTGGACGTTTGCTCAAAGAGATAAATAGCCCTGTCTATGCCTTTTATCGGGTATGTGTGTGTACCACAAGGACGGTCGGGGGTTATCCAACCAATAAGGAACTGCATTGGTCTTAAGACGACAGGAATATGACCTGGTTATCTGATCGTTGCAGGGTCGAGTGGTCACGAATGATATCCGCGAGTAGGTACATGTGAACAGAAGATAAGTACTTATCATATTTACCCTCTTAGTAGGGATCAAATCAAATCTGATAATTTCGACTACGTCTGTTTCTGGGGTCTTTTCATGGGGGTTCTTCTATTGAATATGATTTACATTCCGAAGACTAAAACCTGATATATTTAAACTACCTATCCTCCAATACGATTATGATATCTTCGTTGGCAACGAGACTCGTCAAGGCCTTGCTCCTGCGAATCTTTTTCCAGGCGCCGTCCATACTCTCACCCTCCGCCAGCCTAACCCGTTTTCCCTTCATAATCTTTGCAAAAACCGCCACAAACTCCACCATCGCAAACTTCCTTCCCAAGCAAGCTCTTCCCCCGCCACTGAAGGGATAATAACTTCCCTGTCTAGGTCTCCACAAACCCGGAGCCTCCGCCCATTCCATTGGCTGCTCCAACCAGCCCAAGAACGAGTCTTTGTTCTGGAAATCCCATCGGGAAGGATCCCAAGCCGCTGCATTGTCACCCCAGTATTTCGGGTTATGGTGTAGTCCGCCGAGATTGACGGAGATATTGGAGTTTCCTGGAATCAGGTGCCCCAGGAGAGTTTGGGGGGTTGCGGTCCATTTGACTATTGATGGGAGCGGGGGAAAGAGTCGGAGAGTTTCGTACTATTGATCGGTTAAATTAACCTAATCTCAAAGGCTATTTAACTTACCATCAAGCATCTCGGTGCGGAAAGGCGATTGTAGGCTTCTTCATACGTCCAGTTCTCTGGTAGATCCTTCAACTGCTCCTCAAGTCTTCTCGCAAACCACTCTTGTGCCTCAAGGTTTAAAGCCAGCATGATGAATGCATACTGCATCGTATTCGACATCGTCTCCTGACCGGCAACGCTGAGAATGAACACATTTCCCATGATATGTTCATACTTCATATCCCCCTTTCCGGTGGACGCAATTGCAGACAACAAATTACCATTGACTCCGGCCTTCATATCGGCACCATCAATCAACGTGTCGATGTAGCATCTCATATCCCTCAGTACCGACATCATATCCGGCATAGCCCATTCAGGAAGCATCGATTTTGCTGCGATTATCTCAACAAGGTTCCCGGCCATGTATTCCAGCGTATGGCGCCAACTGCGAGTGTACCCCTCTTTTGGTTCACCGTCGATGAAGATACTGTTTTTCTCGATTCCGACTTTGGGGAGGAAGGAAAGGTTGACTCCGAAAGCTGCCGAGGACAGGATGTGAAGGGCGAGACGGCGGAAGTCGACGCGAGATTTTTCGACGACCGGAGAGGTGACCCAGAGAGAGAGCATATCTTCGGCTTGCTTTAAGGATTGCTGCCATACCAAGGCGCTGTTTCGCTCGTTGAATGGAGGTTGGACATGTTTACGATGGTAGGCAGCGTCAACGTCCTCGCACTTCACTAATTAGCATTGCCCAGTGATGATTTGGGATCATTGAATCGTACCGCGACGACATTGTCTCCGAAGAGTCTGAGGTGATCTGCATGAATCAGCCTACCATTCCCGGATGCTCAGGTATTGAAAAGCATACCCATATTCCATCCTGGCTTGACGTAATTTCCCCACCCACTAAAGACTTCCTTCGCCGCATCTGCATCCGCGATGTAAACCGAAAGCGGGGCAGCGCTAACTTGTAGTAGGACATCTCCTAGTTTCTCATGGAGTCTGTAGCTGACATGCCATCGCCGGGTGTAAGAGCTGCTATTAATATAATCGCGCAATCTCAAAGGAAAAAGGTTATCGATAATCCAAATTACCGGGTCGAGATTAGCGATCATGTACCAATGCTTAGTGTCCGCGATTGGAAAGCAAAAGTATGGGAAACCGCTAGCCTTTGCTTGCGCCCGACATCGGAGAAAGAGAGAAAGGTTATAGATGGCGATGGCGAGGATGCCGGTTAATAAGATCGAAATAATTAGCGACATGTTGTCGTCTGTGAGATGTGATACTGGAGACTCTGTCTTGTGGGGTGCGGGGTCAATTTATTGAATTGTGGTCATGAATATAGTCCCTGTGAAACGGGCTGAGCCGTGGGAGCACGCGAGGTGGAGGTTAATTGATGGAAAAAACCGATAGTATGTATCAGATTGCCGGTCTAGACTGTAGGAATTAAGGGGTTCCAGTTTGAATTGAATTTCGTTGACCAATGAGATGTGCTTTTTGACAGGTTTCAGATGGTCGGTTAGACAGGTAGTGTAACCGTGATCATGATCCTTGCCTAGGATCATCGTTACATAGCGTCACGGTGACACCCTGAAGTTGCCGAAAACTCTCCATTTTTGAATGACCTATGAAAATATCGTGATAAAGCTCCATAAAAAGACCAGGAGTGTCGGTTGGAGCAGTGCTGGTGTAGGCCCGGGCTTGGCACGCTGGATGGGTCTAGTCGCGTAACGCGGCTTAAAATCGAGTGATATTCTGTTAGTCCGAATAGTAAATTTCATTGTACACATCTAATGACGTTACTTATGCTTTATGAAAGACAATATTCTGTAGCCCGGTATTAGCTTCTTCGTTCAACATAATCATGTTGTTACTATGACATTATTACTTGAGCTTGTCCTTGGGTTGTATTCGATCGTTGCCCAAGGGTTGCGCACGAGTCGACTAGAACGACCCTTCTCAAAGCCCGAATGTAAGATTGAGGTTTCTTCAGACAAATATCTTGTTTTCTTTGTTCTCTATCCTACCATCATTTCAGCACCAGGTGCATTGCAGTTGTACGGGTAGCATTGATATAGTCAGCACCAGCCCATCCGAGATGTGAATTCCTGGTTCATGGGATACCACCACAAGCCTTCTCTACCCGCTGCTATGAATTATTTATGGGTAAAAGTTCTTAATCCAAAGGTAGACTTTAACCCTGATTCAAGTTGAACCGGACCCCCAGGCAAGGTGTTTTCACACCAAACTAACAAAGCAAAAGCAAACACCTCCGTTGAACCAACAACTCTACATCATCCAACTTCATTGTTTACCAACAAGACATCAATACGCCGCATCGCGAACAACTGTTTATCCTACAATCGAATCTACGACAAGCATGCCGTCCGGAATTCGATCCCTTCGCCAAAGGCTCTGGGCTCCAATGGCCACCCTTCAAGGCGCCGTTTGGTGCGCCCTCTACATGACCCTTGCTGGAAGGATTAGTCAGCTTTATCTTATCCCAATTGGCCCGGTCCTTTGGATCTGTTTTAGCTTTTTCGCAGACGATGAAGACGACGACCTCGGGGATATAATCCTCTTTATCAATGCTATTAGCCTCTGCTACTGGCTATTTGGTATCATCAAGTTCATTGGTGTCTTGATCACAATTTTTATCGCAATGGAGGCAGGCGCCAAGTGAGAAACTCTGATGCCAATGGGTGCTATATAGAGTTTCAAATTAGAGTACATAATTCTATGTGTGTAACTATGCGCCTCTGGTGTACGTCACTTATGTACCTTCAATGTCAATAATGAAAACCGTACACAGATGACCTCATTCTGAGAAGTGTAATGCAACGCAGCTATGACAGTGCTTGGAATAAAGCACTCAGAATTGATACTGATGGGGTTCAGAGTTAAAGATCGATCGTATGTAGCAAAGACGCGTGAACTGAAACAACCTCATGAGGTATCGCCCGGATAATGCACGTGCAAAAGTCGGCTTTGACATTCGAAGAGAACACCCAATTCTATTGAGTTCTTTCGTAAGGTACCTACATTAAACGCTCGTTCCCCCATAATGCAAACAAATCCATTGCCTTTGTGTCGTGCGTCTTCACGTCACATCTTTCCCTCCGAAACGAACGAAACACCGTCGACTTAAATCAACCAATCCTCCATTTCTACAATGTCAGGAGACCTGCCTCGGATCAACGATGTTCCTCTCAGCGATACCGTCGCCAGATTTATCAACTACTGGCCCTGCGTCCGTCCCGATCGTCTGCCCCGCGGCCAGGGTATCCCTCGGCCAATCAACCTTCAGCCCTACACATTCCGCGTCTTGATGTCCATCCACCCTACAACATTCAGGCGGTTACGCATGTTGGGTGACTTCAAGACGCTTCCAGCCGCAAATCTAGCCGCCTCCAACTACATTACGCCGAAAGCACATTCGTACTTTAGCTTCTGGAAGGACGACTTCGGAATGTTGCATATCGAACCGAGGATGGACAAAGTCAACTTTCGAGATCCCGGATATGCTATGATTTGGGTGGAGGCTTCGAATCAGAGAAGAATCACACAGAATAACGTTGACCTTGGTGTTTGGGACCCGAACAATCCTAGACGTGATGGATGGGACAGGTTGTGATGTTTTGGAAGATTATTTGAATGTACATAAATACAACACTACTTATGAAAGACTAGAAGCTATCGAATTGCAGCCCTAATCTTTCATACATTTGCATAATGGAGGTGGTGTTAACCCTAGGCAGCTCTGTGATCGGCTAGTCTCGCGCTCAGACCCAGTGCCCTAAAACCTCATCTCCCAGCCGAACTCCGGGATGCAGGCACCATGCGCGATGACGATCAACATTTAGACTTGGGGGTATCATTAATTTCATAGTTTAACCGAAAACAATTACTATTAATACATAGAAACAGTTAACACAAACATTACATATCCTTCTTGTTCATTGCGAACCCATCTCCACAGCGTTCAAGCTTCAACAATATCCTATCTTCGCTCCTTTGACTACTGCTAAAAGCATCCTGTTTCGTCACATATGACATATTCCGCCACTTCAACTCGCGCCCAACCTTATCATGGTTGAGTAGCTGCGATGCATCGGTCATGATTGCTACCGCCGCTGTGTCAATAACCACCGGCCTCTTGCTCTTCATCTGCAAAACCCATTGCATGATACCCGAGATGGTAAACAAAAGGTTAAAAGCAAGCCAAGTGTAGACGCGTTCAACCTTCACGCTAGCCTGTAGTAGCGCGATGGGCCTTCTGACACTAACATCGTTGTTTGATGGTCCGAGGTACTGATCCATCGCGTCCCAAGTAGACGAGTAAGCGTGCTGAATAACGCTCTTGGTGTATCCTTCCAAGTTATTCCATCTGTGGGCTGTCGTCATGTTTGTGAGGGCGATCATGTTCATGACATCCGGCAACAAACTGAGGGTTTCATCGGTCCATCGATCCGTGTCCAATGGCGTTTTTCTAGCGATATCAACGATGTTTTTCGAGATGACCTGACCACCGGCTGCTTTTCGCATGACTCCCGCTGTAACTTTGACTTTTCCGGCGATGTAGCATGGCGCGTCGGTTTCGTCGACCAGGGAGAACAATTTCGCCCCCTGGGGGTCGATTCCGAAGTTGTCCGATACCTTTCCGCAGTTTCCGTTGGCGAATCGAGATGCCAGCACGACGATCTCCTTGTGGCCGTCGTATTCTGAAAGGTCGGGAAGCTTGACGTTTCCACCACAGTCACCGCCGACATCTCGTTTCTTCAAGATCCCGCCAAGTCCATTGCTTATCGGCGCCACGTTAACTCCGGTAGTCTCCTTAACGGTGTTCTGAGTCTCCTCCACAGTCTTAGCAACTTCTGGTACCGGCTTTCCAAGTAGCGATTCCTTCAAATCCGGAATATTGTCGATAAGCTTCACCGCCGAGTTGTCCTCCTTATTCTGACACTCCTTGGGCAGATACGTTTTGTTACTTTCCCAGCTCTGGAGATCAAACATCGCCATCGCTCCAACTTGTCCGTATCCGAAAATCGGCGTCTCAGTGATCGAAATTGTCGCCACATCCTTCAGCTTGTCTTTCACCGGGTTGAGATCGTCGTCGCTGCTGCTCCATGCGATATCCCCAATCTCGATGCACGGGTAAGTGACATCGTTCACCACTCCTCCAGCGGGGTAAGTATCCTCCTTTTCAACGTGCCGGCATTTATCCAGCGTCAAAGGGTCTGCTCCGAAGGTACTCATTCCAACATAGCCCAACGCCCGGATCACCACATCCCTTCTCGCACCAGTATGCTCGAGATAATTCGTCCAAGCAGACATTGAAACTCCCGCAGCTTGACCGGTGGGGTTAACCTGACTATCTGGCACATACCACGTATACGGCAGCCAATCCACCGCCGAGGACAACAACGGAGCTCCAAGCGTAGCCGGCCACATCAGTAACAGGATGATGGCCACATAATTCCTCCACCTGTTTCCGGTTGTCCTTTTCTTTATCCTCCTCTTTCCAAAACATCCGGCAATCAGATCCCCCATACTGCTTGGCCTCAATAGCTTCCAAGAAACCATTGAATTCAATTGGCGAAGATCGATATCACCCTGTTCCATCATCAAAAACACACATCTCCAAGCGATCATAGAGCTCCATCCACCGGTTGCCATACGGACCACCATCAACGCAGCGGTGATAGCGGTGGTGATGTCGGAAACTGATAACCACGTGACTTGAATACCGAGACCGTAGATTTCGCCATTTACTTCACGGTTGACGAGGGTTCCCGGGAGAAAGATTAAGATAGCACCGGCGAGGAGCAGGCAGACTATGAAGTGGACTACGAGGAGGTAGTTGGCGAGGATGAAGCGAGAGCTGCGGGATTCGTAAGGACGGTTTGCTATACGTTGAGGAGGCTCGCCGGCGGAGGCGGAGAGACGGTAGGTTGATGGTTTTTCATAGGTGGGAGTTGTTGGGGAGCTGAAGAGAGATGTTAGAAATCTGCTATTATTGTTCAGGAGAGGGTCTTACGCCGAAGGAGCCGGTTGGTAGTTATTTGATTGGTATGGACTCGAGGATTGGTATGGACTCGAGGATTGGTATGGACTCGAAGATTGGTAAGGGCCAGAAGGTTGGTAGCTGGCCGCCGGCGGATAGGTGGGTGCCGGATGGTATGGACTACTCATTTTGTTGAACGTTTTGCACCGTAGAGGTGGAAAGAGGAGATTGCGAAGTTCATGACGACGGACAGGAGGTTATATTTGAGCACTGATATGTTTGGATTAGGAGCTCCATAACTGTGGTGTTTAGCTGCGGACAACGGTGAGCTAGTGGACAAGCGCTGTAGGCCCCGGTTCAAGAGGTCATTGCGGATTCGCGGCGGCTAAACTGTGTGAGGAGACGATCGCCGTCGCTAGAAGGCTTGCGATCTAGGCGCGCCGGGCTTGGGCAGGGGGCTAAGTTTACGAGATATCCGAGTCGCCTACCATGCGAACGATGGAAGATGAGAGTATTACTGATTCTGAATGAGGTTATTGACAGAAGCTTGAAAGTATCGCTTTGAGTTCAAGATTTGTCATCAGAAGACAACCATCTTGAGGAGAGAAAGACGAAGGCGAAGTGAGAATCCATGAACGCGCAGCCCAGGGGTACTAGCCTTCCGAATAGCGCGGTCCCTGTCGATCAGCATTTCCGAGAGCCCTAGTGAACCCTATTCCCCTATGCAGCAGCGAACATTGCTTTTCTTCACGCATAAATCTCAAACCATCTAAATTTACCAAAGACACTTGCGTGTTCTGGCGTATCTTGCTCACAATAGTCTGATGGGCCTGGAAGCGATTTACAGGGGAGAGATGCCAAATTCGACATCAAGAAAGGCGTGGGCTATTTTGATATGTGAATCAGCGGGAGGAGATCGTTTAGGTAGGAGTTCGCTTTATGGCGGACTGCTGTAATGAAGATCTGGTGAGTTTAAGACGATGATCTGGTCTGTAGGAGGATGCTTTTTCGGGACGGACAGATGGAGGGTGAGATGGAATGAGCCCTAAGCCCTACATTTTTCAGCAATGTTCCCAGAATATTCTAGTATTTCAGGATC
Source organism: Pyronema domesticum (assembly GCA_024516145.1). NCBI lineage: Eukaryota > Fungi > Ascomycota > Pezizomycetes > Pezizales > Pyronemataceae > Pyronema > Pyronema domesticum. Next base: position 158,690 of record JAJJXL010000033.1, read on the forward strand.
CGGAAGATAAAAACCTGGCTGGCTTTTCTTTACATTACCGCGTATTGTACAACCGAAAGCTGGAAGAAAAGCACGTTCTTTCATCTTTATCCTATTGTTTCGCGAAAAGGGCATCAATCTGCGTTGCACATTACACGTTTTTGTTGGTGTTCGGTACTGTATTAAGTAGACAGGTGACGCATCTTTATCTCCCTCGGCTTCGTTGGCATCGTATATGTACATAGTAATCTCTTAGCACACTTTACACGCCAATGTTGTTACTCCCTTTGATTTTTCTAGCGCAGTTGGTACGGACATTGGTATATGTATCCGAGAATAATGGTACAAGGCTACATGGAACAGTGATGAAAGTGTACTTAAACTGCCTGATCATGGCTGTAGAGAGCTAATGCTGTAAAAAAAACTGGTATGTCGGATGGATTGACATGGTGTGATTTGAGCTAACATTTACCTAGGCATTAAAAGGCAGTACTCCATGCGTGGCTTGAACAATACACCAACAGGTATGAACAGTTTCAGGGTCAAGCGATCGTAAAGCCTATTTTACGGATCTCAGGGAGCATGCCACTGAACAGGAAGAATAATTTATAGGTACAGTGAATAGCGATCTGGGGGAGCTGAATTTTAATTTTGTTTTGAATCAAATTTTATTATGCGACTTATGAACTCAGTTTGAGTATGAAACCGCCCTCCACCGTCCCCGTCCATTTTTCCTGTCCACTACCCGAGAGCATCAACTGTGACAACCCTCCAACGCTAATCAATCATCTTGACTACACGGTGCTAAAAAGCCATCAAAGCAGAATACCTGTTGTTGTCGACATGATTGACATCGATCTCCGGTCGTTCAAGTAGTGCATAAACGATATCTGAAAATCCTCGAGCGGATGCAAGGATTAATGGTGTTTTGCCGTCTAGGTCGACGGAGTTGATGTTGATTAAATCGGTGCGTTTCAATAAGGCCCGGACAATGTCTATGTGACCACTGATGGCGGCTGCGGCTAATGCGGTGCGGCCACGGGAATCGATGGCGTTGATGTCGGCGGTTGAACGAGATGATATGGGCTTTAGGTATTTGAAATCCCAATTTGAGAAAGGTATACCGGGTGGTGGCGAGGTAGATGGGCTGTGGGAATCCATGAAGGATGAGAGGCTCTGCGATATCTGGCGTGATGGGGTTTCACAGCTTGGGTGCGGAGCCAGGACAGTTGTCGGTTTTATCATGTGCAAGAGGTCAATTTATTTGTAAGACATCATGGCCTACTGTAGTTAGCCACAGAAATTGGTGGTCCTCAACTTGACGGACGAGGCGGAGTGCGCGAGATGATGCAACGGATGAAGGCTAGCGCGTTATTAAGCGCGTTGCAACATGCGCACTATCGATCATCATACGACCCGAGGAATCAACAGAATATCACGATAGAACCAGAGCAGAGATGTGCAAATAAAAATAAATGATCAGTCTGTGTATAAGGAGTTATGATCCAATTCAAGTTTCGTTGTGACGCAGGTACGGGAAGTCGGCAGCGATCTATGTAAGTAGGATGATGAAGGACGGAGAAATACAGTTTACCGACTTGGATGAATTACCGCGATCTACCAACACTCAGCTTAAGTCGATACCCGGATTTCTCTCACAGAAGAGAAAAAAACAAAAAAAAAGAGCTCCGACCCGGACTTGAACCGGGGATCTCATCATTACTAGTGATGCGCTTTACCGCTAAGCCACCAGAGCTGTTCATGGAGGCTTGTCCAACGTACGTAATATGACGCTAAATTTTATTACGCTCTCGATCAGCTTCGAAGTCGCGATAGGAGGGAATTAGACCTCAGATCCCAGTTTACGCCAGTGTGCGCTTCACAGCCTTGTCTCATCACGACGTTTACTCGCCAGTGAACTGTTAAACCAAGTGCATAGAATCAATTCACCCTTAATACAAGAATTTATTCCCAAACCCTCCTTCTTTCTCCATGCCTCACAACACCTCTAATCAAAACAGAAACCGCGCATATTTCACATAAAAGCCCGACTAAATTGGCGAAACAAAAATTCCTTCGTCATCTTTCTAGTTCGCGTCTTGTGTCAAGAGGCGCCGTTCGATTTGTAGAAGTTGCTTTAGGAGCAGATGTAAAAGGATATGCGCGAAGATCCGCCGCGCGAGTTGTAGAAGTAGCTTTAGGAGCAGGTGTACAATGATGTGCGCGAAGATCTGCCGTGCGAGTTCTAGATGTAGCTGTAGGAGCAGATGTACAAAGATCGCTCTTTGAGTCTTCGGCGGGTAGATGGGTTGCGACCATAACTGGGAAGTGGAGTTGGGGGCTTATTTGTACTGCCAGGGTTTGGTACGTGATGCGGGCAAGGTTGTGGAGGGTGGGTGATAGAGTGGGTGATAGAGGGTGTGGGTGAGATGGTGTGATGAGATGGGATGAAAGAGTCCGTAGACTGCATGTAGATGACTATTGTAGGCGTTAGAAACCTGATGGCCTTGAAAGTGAAATGGGAGTTGAGGGGTTGTTACTAACGAATTAGTAGTCGCTGTCGATGTGACTACGCTCCGGTATCGGTGTAGTAGTCTTGAATCGGCTCTTTGGTGTTGTTAAAGTAGGTTTGGTAGTAATCCTAATAACATTTATAGTTAGTAAACAAACTAACAAATAAATCAAACGCAGAAATAGTAACTTACAATATACAGTCGCTTGGATTGTTGACCGCGCTCCGGAGGTTTGAAAATCGGTGTAGCGGCCGGTATGATGAAGTCGATGTAGGTACTTGATCGATTTAGACGTGAGGTTGGGTAAATGGTTGTCGATCGCAGTTGTACGAAGCTGCAGTCGGTTGTACCAGTAGTAGTGGTAGTCGACAAGTAGTACTAGTTGCCGTAGACTGTCGTATTAACGCGTTGGTTGGAGCATTATAAAAGACGTGGGTTATTGAATACAGCTAGCTTTGACGCTCCGGAGGTTTTCAAAATGGGTATTTTTAGAGGATCATGGTTGATTCCTCTAAAAACCCCACAAGTAAAACCACCTCGCACCTGCCCACCAAACATGTTAATTCCCAGAGTAATTAGCCACCCTGCTCGACCACGTGGCTGCCTTAGTTACAAGGTCAAGCACTAATCCATCATCGGCAACACCACAGAAGGAAGCCAGTGATCCTTTCCATTAGAGGGTTTACTTGAATTGGGGATCCCCTTGAAGGCTGAAGCTTGGAAGTTGGTACCCCGTCGCAGGAAATTAAGGGTCGTCTCAGTACAAGGCGTAGCGGCCGAAGTCGGCTCGCTGGATGTCCCGGCGTCTTGCGCAGTGTGCTGGGACGTTCAAAGTGTTGCGGCGCTCGAAGGTGTCCACGATCTGAAGTGTGTCTTGGAGCTCTGGCTCCGTTGCATCTTGTGCTTGTTGAGGTGGCAAGGCAAGTCAATGCGACTGTGGATGACTTGATGGGTTACAGCCAACAGCTTATCCTATAATATTCTTAGCAAACTTCTTCTATATCATTAACTGAGTAAGTATCTTAACTCACCTGTCAGTTGAATTAAAGATTTAAACCAATTGGCAATAACGTACCCACATCGTATCAAGGGCTTTCGATTCTTCTACCACGATGGCTATTACCTCCGACTATCTCCAACCAGACGAGCTCGCCAAGAGAATCTGTCGCCGAAGCCAAAACAAAAGACGTCCACTCCGGGATTTTGTTCCAGCTGGCCGTTTATGCTGACGACCAACAAAAGAACTGGAGTAGATAAGCGTCATAACCAGTAATCTCAGCCTAGATATTCAAGATAAGTTAGCTCAATCCTCTAATACTATCAGTTATTTCTGATCATCGAAGGATGCAACTTGCAAGGCTGCAAGGCTGCAAGCTCACTCTCGAATCTTCATCGGAGGTTCGCTCATTCCGTCTCACGGTGTTCCCACGCGTCACAGATGAAATCATCTCTCCAAGAACGCGTATTCTAGGAATGATGAATCTAGGAAAGTACTTACTTCGTTTACTTCGTTTCATCCATAGTTAGATATTCCAAATGGAATCATGATACTCCATAGTTGGATGCCGAATTGTGAGTTGTGGTGTGAGTCGTGGTGGATGAAGCAGACGAGGGTGTGGGGTTTGCGGTTAGAGAGGAGGCAATGACACATGTGCTGAGTGGTGGGTTCAAGGTTGTCCCTTCCTCGATTTCTGGGGGCTGTGGGGGGTTGAAGCAGGGTGGCGGATGTTGTGGTTTGTCACTCGCCCCCCCCCCCCCCCCCCCCCCCCCCCCCCCCCCCCCCGGGGCTCCCAGGGGTCCAGCGCCATGAGGGCCAAGATGATGTCCTGTGATTCCCACGGAATCGTCAGACGCCTTCACTCTTCATACAAACGTACCAGGCCGATTATCAGAATCTGAACAAATAATAAATGTATGATTCAAAAGCATATTCATTATTTTCATCTAAGTCATCATAATACATCGTAATAAAATCGTCTAAATAATGTTCCCATCTCGCCGTCGTTTTTCTGTTTCTCCCTGTCTTGTAGTTCTCTTTCTTCCATAGATATAATATGCATGGTATCGACTCTATCTTGCTCTTGCTGCAGGTCTACTTTGTTATGATTGATATCTTGCGCTTCTTGACTTTTCTTCTTCTGATTTATCGTTGGGGTATCCCATATCTTCCTCTTCTTTCTGCTTCCTCTTCTTCTTTATCGTTTCGGTATCAATATCTTAATCATCGCTCACTTTTTCAACCCAACCCTCACTTATCGTTTCATGTTTTCAACCCCCCAATCGACGTGCCACAAACAAAGGAAACAAAAAAAGAACGGACCTTTCAAACAAAAAACGCCTACAAAAGAACTCTCCAAATACACGCTCATCATGATAACAGCATACAAATCCCCCTCCCCATCCTAGCCCTCCTCCCCTGGGCCCCATCCCCCTACCAAGCCCCGTGTGGAGGCCCGAAAGTCTCCCCCTTCTTCAGTGTCCGATAACTACACCCCCTCCAATCACACCCCTGCTTAAACACCTCAGTCCCCCACCACCTCAGCCCCCCCACCCACTCCCAATCCGGATAAACAACCCCAAAAAACACCACCACAACCCCAAACGCCAATGACGCATCAAGGGCAGCACTTAACGTCATCGTATACTTCCCCCACCACTGTTTCTTGCTGCTTCTAATCCTCCAGTTAAAAATATAACAAACAATCGCCCAAGCGCTAAAATTAAGCCCCGTGGCTGGAGGAATCCATGACAATGAACCGAACAACACGGGAAGGGAGATAGACTTCAGAATGCTGTTCCGGTGGGAACCGAGATGCCGCCACAAGGCCCAAATTAGGAGGGGACCGATGGCGCCGATTAGGAAGGCCCAGATTAGGGGCCGGTATAATTCGCCGCGACCGAAGAAACGTTGAGGACCGACGACGCCCCAGAGGATGGAACCGTTGAAATGCACACGAGCGATCGGACAGGTGAAGCCGTTTATGGCTTGTTCGGTGCAGATGCCGCGGATGTTGGTGAACATCCAGCTCAAGACGCCGACCTGGGTCAAGCCGCCTACCACGGTGGCGACCATTTGTACACCAAAGAGGAGTCGAGGAGGGATTTTCATGTAGTGGCCTAGCTTTAGGTCGGCGGCGAATTTTAAGCCTTGTGTGCTGGTGATATAGCCGTAGGTCACGAAGAGCATGTTGGCAACTGGCCGGCCGGGGTAGAGCCAGCCGCAAACTAGTTGGCAGATTAGGAATAGAGATGACTGCGTGTTGGTGATAGCCATCACTATCCCAATCGGAACAAAAAATACCCCGCAGATACACAACGACAGCAGAAGTCCCGGGATCGGCAGAAAGACTGGGTAGTGCGTAATCAGGAAGATGGAGATACTGAGCATCAATGCAAAGGTCAACAGATACCAGGATGTTGGACACTCCGGATACTTCGCCATTAACCGTGCATGCACGTCGTCAGAGGAAACTAGCTCTTCCCATTGTGCATCTGTCATATCCCTTCTTCTCTTCCCTCTTCTTGTGTATCCCCTGGATCCGCCAACTCCATTAGGAAGCGCCTGGTATTCTCCACCCGAGGACCCGACCTTTCTCCACTGCTTGATGATGTCCTTTCCGTGCCAAACGGCGGTGTGGGTAACTAATGCGGTTAAGGCGGCGAATTGGAGGCCGTAGGATAGAACATAAGTGATCGGCATAAAGACTTTGGAGTAGCGGTGGTAGGCGGATTCGTCGAAGAGGAAGTCGGGGGTTAGGATACGGGATACGTCGTAGGTTGAGCCGGTGTTGTCGAAGACGGAGGAGGAGAGGATGGGCATGTAGGAGGAGTAGAAGGCGTTAAGATAGTCTAAGGGTGTGTTAGTTGGTGTACGCGGGAGAATGGTGGGGGAAGCAGAGGAGAGGGTGGGATGGGGGAGGGAATGGGGAAAGCCCCAGCTTGCTAAAAGAGATTGCAAAGCTGAAGAGAAAAGGGGAATCGTTGGAAGTCCCAGATCTCTTTCGCGGCTGGAGCACTGATATGATGGGGATGCAGTAAGGTTGGGCGGGGTGATGTTAGGGCAGGGTAGGGTTAAGATCTGATAAAGCAATCCTCAACGAGGAGTGGGGGGGGTGCATCTCATCGATCATGCATCACCCGTCTCGTCAATCAGCCGGCTATTGTCCATCCCAGCGACGATCAAACAGCAAAGTCGGCCGATAGACGGTGATGAGTAGCAACGTCCGCAACGCCGCAAAGCCGCAATATCCGCCCCCCACCCCCTCAATAACAGAAAAACATGAGCACTTACACAAAACCGGTGCAACACCCCACATAACCACCACCAAACCACCGACAACATTCGCCGCAGCCCAAGCCGGTGTCATAAGCGGAGAACCAATATACGAAATCTGCGCCCAATCAAAAGTAATCGGTAACATCCCCAATCCACTCCTTACCCCGAAGAGGTTAGAAACCACCACGTTATCTGGCGCGAACCACGTGATAGCGTTGAAGTATGATAACGCAGGCATCAGCAGCCCAGGGATGAAGTACCAGAAGAAACCAGCGCAGAAGACGATTAGCTAGAGGATAGGGGGTGTTAGAAGATATATTCATAGCAGATGGTGGAGGTACAATGGGATAAGATGGGATAAGATAAGAGGAGGGGAGGATCAGGGAGGGACGCGAAAGTTAGGGTAAAGGGTTGTGGGAAGGGTTGCCGAGACGGGGGATCAGATAAGGGTTGAGTGATGAAGAAAGTGAGGGGGTATGGCTGGATCAGATATGAGGGTATCAAATGATCTGATAACAGCCCTATCACCAAATATGGTTCGCACTTGCGTCATCGCGGTTCGCCAGTCTCGTGGTAAATCGCACTTTCTCCCGAGTGCGCCCCAAGATACCCGACTCAAGAAAAGCACTCTCATAAAAAAAGGCTTCTCCAAACAAAAAAAAAAAAAACAAAAAAAAACAGCACCCCCACGAAAACCAACACCGCAAAAAAGGGCACTCACGAAAAATCTCCACCGAGAAATCTTCCACCCATCCGCGGGTTTATTCTCCTCCCCGTGTAGCGTTGTAAACATCGCAGTTGACATCAAGGTACCAGGCCAGATCATGCTACTGGGCCTAACAAGCCATTGCCGAGTCAACCCAGCAAAGGTGTAGCCGAGAATTTGGGTTGATAAAGTTAAAAGAATCTGATAGACGATGCCAGGGTCTTGGTGGTAGAAATGGGTTTGCTCTACGATAACCTAGAGAAGCGCAGTTAGCAATTGCTCTTCTTCTCCCTTCCAGATTACCCCGTGGAGAAAACCTACATCCGTAGCAAAAGCAAACCCAAAAGAAACATTACTACTAATATAAACACAAGCATGTTCCTTCCTATTCCACCGTCCCTGACCCAACCACCTTCTAATCCCCCCTAACCATCTCTCCTCTTTCCCTTCCTCTCCATCCAACTTCTCCGGAAACGCCACATCCCACATCTTCCCCAGCGGATGTGCTAGCAACAGCGCAATCACCGGGGTAATCGAAATCGACGGGTACCTTAAACTAAAAAACAAATTCGTCGAACTCCCCACCAAAGTAAACAACAAGCTCAAAGTCCACATCCGCGGTGTATTGATACTTAAACTCTCATCATCCGTAGCCAAAACCGAAGCGCGGACCTCCGGATAGGGGGAGTTATCAGCAGGATCAGAATCGTTGTCGTCTTCTTCGTCGGAGGAGTCATCGGGTGAGGAGGGATCGATGGAAACAGAGGAGGACTCGTGGATACCCGGTATTTCTAGCCCTTCAGAGGCTTCGTTTAAACCGCCTTTGATTGCCCCGGGATCGCCGGGTTTGGGGGCGTTGCTCTTGCGCCGCCGTGCGCGATGTGTAGGGGCTGCGTCCGCGTCCACGTCGCTGGGTAGATCGCTCACGGGTGAGGAGGCTCCCGAGCCTTGGTAGCTAACTGGGAGGGCGCCGTAGCTGGCTGTTCCTGCGGCGGGGGAACTGCGGAGGAGGGGGAAGTGCGCGGAGGCCATTTTTATCCAGTGTTTAACGATGTGGCGGAGGCGGGGTTGCGAGGTTGAGTGGAGGGGTTGATCGGAGCGAGAAGAGTCGCGGGGTTCGTGGACGGATGGACGGGTAGAGGGGGATTCGTAGGATTCGCAGTGGTAGCTGTGCTCGTCGCGGATTTCGACTGCGCCGTTCGTATCGCGGTGTCGAGAGGGGTCGCCTGTGTCGCCGTCGCCTGTGTATCTCGACTCTAGCTCTAGCGCCTGTTCATCATCCTTTTGTCTCGGGGACAATAAAGATTTATGGATAGTACTAGGCGATAACAAAGCCAAAGGAGATCTCGCAGAAGAAGATGATGTTGATGAAGCAATAAACTCTCCGCGGGATGCTCGGGATAATAGAGATGGATCTCGTAGTAGTAGCAGTCGACTTTCTCTTCTCTTTTTATCCGAACTCCTACCAGGTGACGCAGCAGCAGCAGCAGCAGCGGAAGTAACAGACATGATGTGATGTGTCTGACTGACTGGCGCGCTTGATCCGAATAGAGTTGGCGTGATGGGTGAGAGATATCGCTATCAACGCGCCAGCTTCGGCGAAGACAGGATCGGCGCGGGGGTGTTTTGGTTGGTTAGATGCCGGCTGGGGGCCCCGGGGATTCCGGGATGCCGAAAAAGCGTCGTAGTCCTTGCAAAGGCGTCAAATGGATATCCGAACAGAAGATGTCACATCGATCTGGTCATCGAAACAATTCAAAAGTGTAGATCCGTGAATATGAAACAGGAAAAGATGTAATCTAATCACAGCGAAAAATCTCATCACAGCGAAAAACCAACCCACGCCATCTACGCGTGCAGGCTGCAGGAGACACATCATTCGGTCTAGCCACATCGAATCAAAAATCACCGAATGATGGGTCTCGGAAGAGGGAGTGGAGGGGAGTGATCGAACTGCCTTGTCTGATCTGATAACGATTATCAGACCATCTAGATGCAGATGGATTGATAAGACCGTGGCCGTCGCTGATTGGGTTGGGAACACAACGGAAGGATGCTGCCGAGTTGCCTATACTGCACATAAATCCCGTATGCAACATGACGATGAAATGCAGGACACACCAAATTAAAAATCGATATACAAATAATGTGACTGCATAACTCTACAAGTGACTACAAAGTCACCCGAAGATGTCTCGGTGAGATGGCATGCTGCATAACCAGACTGCGCGGGCTCCGACACGCCAGTCAAGCCAGTTCTCCAGATCCGCCTTGCCGCTGCCGACATGCCATTCTCAAACTCCCTACAGCCGGAAGTCCAGCCCGAGTGACTTGACATGCCCGCTTAATGCGGAACTTGGCCTGGGAGCCCTGAATGAATCCATCGCACCCTGAACCACTGATTCATTCAGGGTCCGTCCACGCTGCCAAGAGTTATAGATTAACTATGTAATCTAAAGCGGGGTATTTACCAGCGCTAATAACGAAGATCAGGAAGATGTAAACGAGCGGTAAGAAAGTGCCCGCGTGGGGCCGAAGGATGATGTTCCGTTTCTGTCGCACGGCTTTAGGTGAAGAAACTGCAACTTTGAAACGTGCCCTCCATGAAACGCCACGCGCCACATACGATCCCCGGCTCAATGAGGCTAGTATCTAGTCAGCCACAGCGAAAGGGGTTGAAATAAAGTTTCCCATCAGCATGCAACGGGATACCTTTATAAACAAACATGTTGCTTCAGACGGGTGCGCATGCCATGGCTTGGCGTGGCAAACATGCGCAACACCGCGTTGATGGTAGCCGCCGACCATCAAAGGGAGGATATGCTCGAAACTTTACTCCAGAAGAAACCAGTTAACAGTTTCAACATTAATGCACGGAACAAGGCTGGAAAAACAGCATTATTCGTAGCTACCGAAAAGAGTCATGAGAGAGTTGTTGAATGGCTGTTTATATATGCTAAAGCGGATCCTGGGATAAAGGATAACGAGGGAAAGTTGGCTCTGGATATAGCGAGGGGCGTGTTAGAAAAGTGTGATCAGCTTGGGTTTGATTCGGTATTTCCATCTTACGTTACCAAGGGGATGTGTAGTTATTATGATCCTATGACAAAGTCGGTGCGCTGTAGGAAAGATTCTATAACTATGTGGTGGAAGTATATGGAAACTGTTAGGGTGCTAGAGGGGAGACCAAAGCCGCCAACTCATGAAAGGGAGATCTAGAGGCATTCTGACACAATGAGGAAAGAAATGCCGAAGGATATACACATGAAGAAATTATACTGGTCACTGGTCCTTGAGTCCCTGAGGTATCGTGATTTGTAGATTTAGGGATCCGGGGATGACCATGGGTTTGTGATGAATGGACTTGTTGTATCACCTCGTTTGTTTCTGTCAACGGCAAGGAAAACGTCGTTGCACCCGCTCGAGTTGCCAAAAGAAAATTCGCCTATGAGGCGGACAAGAAGCCGGCTGTTGCTTCCCTGCCTCGCCAAATCAAGCGCGTAGCGCAAGCTGGTCGTTGCTCGAGAAAGCCGCTGCTGCGGCCTGCCAAAGACTGGCACAAGGTCGCGCGCGTCATCGTGAGTTGAACCAATCTAAAGACTGTTTCAAGAATCAAGAACAAGAATCTAACAATTTTCAAGTGAAGGCTTCGCTAGAATGACATGGACGACCAAACCCAACGTTTACTGAAGCAATTACCCCAATGGAGGAGTCCAGCCGATGACTGCCTTCCAGGAGCTTGTCCCTCGAAGTTGAGTCGCCTAGAGGGTTTGGTTCACAGTATCCGGAAGTTTGCCGATACCCACCCAGAAGAAACGAAATACAACCAAATCACGGAGGAGTTGGCTAACACTATGGCAGTACAAGGCAGCCAAGGTGCCGAGTGCTTGGGATGGACTATATGCGCCATCCTCGGTGATTTAAAAACCTACACGGTTAGAACAGAAAGGCTATAACACAAAAGAAATAAATGCTAACGAAAGTGTTAGCAGACGAAATGGATCGATTGGAAGAAACTATCCAGGGCCGACTTCGATTGGCTGGATTTCGGATGGACGGCGTCAAGCAAGTTCTTCCAAAGATCTTTCGGGCCGATGCCAGTGGCGATGCGGAGTTCAATTCCCTGCAAGCCCATTACAAATATGGCATCAAGGATGCAGAGAATGATGAATATTGAGCCTTGTGTTTCTCCAGGAAGAGCCAAAGACTGGAATGGAGCGCTGATCTACATACGCGCAAAGGAGGTAGACTTAGACCTCGCTGAGCAGGTGATGGAGGTATATTATAGAATTCACACTGGGGAAAGGGCAGCAAGGTTGTCCGCTGAGTGTTTGAGGGGATGCGGAGGTCAAGGGAGGAGGGAAAATCGACCTTCACCTTTGGATATATTGGTAAGTTTTGGTATTCGATTAATTATTGTCGGACAGTACTAACCATTATTACAGGGCAAACCAATAGATGCCCAGTGGCCAGGCTACGCGAAGATTTTCGCCAGACTCCTAGTGTCAATGAGAAGGCTACTAACAAAAGGTTCCCGACGCTTGCACAACTTTTCCAGGAATTCGAAGGCCTAAGCTCCGAGGCGGCACTGTTCTCTTGGAAGGTTTTCGTATACCCAAAGTTGGTGTTCGACTCCGATAACACTACAAGCTACAAGGACATTGATACGGCGGAGTGCACTGTAATTGCCATTTATGGCGCTCAGGCTGCTGGTTGCCTCAACATGGAGGCTGGTGGGAAATTTGCAGAGTTCGACCTGGATGACCAGACGCGCTCTCTGTTGAAGGAGTTACCGGCATTGATTAGTCCGGAGTGCCTTGAGACACCTTGTCAATCGAAGTTGAAGCGACTCGAGGATTTGGTTCGCTCGATCCTGGGGTTTACCGATACCGAGCAAGAACGAACCAAATACCAACGGATCACGGAGGAGCTAGCCAACACCATGGTGGTCCAAGGTAGCCGTGCTGCCGAGTACATGGATATGACGATCTGCGCACTGCAAACAATATTTGCAGACGTTTTGCAGGTAAGTACACCAGTAACTCGTCCGTACTGGGATTTTGTCAGCTGGCCGAAGGTAGATCCGATGGGACGTTTACGATTTGGTAAACAGTATATGGAGATCATGAAGCCATTGTGTGTGGCAGCAATGGGAAGCACCGCCGCACTCACATGCCGAGGGAGATTTGAGCATATGAGACCTGCGACCGCAACTACTGAATGCTTCCATGTGTGCCGGTCGAACCCAGAAGACACAGAGAGTGTTTTTGTCATGGTGCCGATAGTGCATCCTGGACGGTTACGGTATAATGTTGGATCAACCTGTACTCAAAAACTGGCCCAGTTACAGTGGTGCCTATTCTTCATCTTAACTGACGCCGTAATGGCAGTCGTCAAAGAAACGACCCAACACCAGGAGTTCAGCATTACCAAGCGTTCGACCATGGTCTCCGAAATTCTCCGAAATGCGGAAACGCCATTACACACCGATGCAGGAAGGTCTCTCCTCACCGAAATCAGATGACAGGCAGACAAGATCGACGCCGAACGCCGCCAGATGATCCTCAAGAACCCACCCAAGCCAATTGTTCGCAATTTAGAGGCTTTCCAGAGCTCCTTTCGAAAGATTATACAGCAGAATGAGTTTGCTTCCGGCAAACCAGGGAGTCTGGAGCGTTCCCAGCAGGTCGAGAGACTTTGGAACCTTAATCTGCAGGCTCACTTTGGATGGATAGCCAGGATGGAGGCCAACAAGGATCAGTGGATAGATATCATGATGGCGATACCGATGGGAAAAGCCCTCGGACATGCTCTGGCAGAGCAAAAGGGTGTTGGTGACGACTTGGAGGTAGCTCGGGAACGGTGCGCCGCTGCTGGCTCGATGAGAATGACACTGACACCGGCCAGGCTCATGGACTACACATCTCAATCCAATTATTTTACCAAACCTCACGTCTAAATCGATCAAGTACCTACATTGATTTCATCATACTGACTGCTACACCGATTTTCAAACCCCGGAGCGCGGGCATAATAATCTAAGGGATTGTGTCTTGTAACTACTTTTGCGTTTTGTTTATTTGCTTGTTTGTTTGCTAATTCTAACTGTTATTACAGAGTACTTCCACGCCGAGTCAAGACTCACGTCGGAATCGAATAACTACCTCATCACATCTTCTACACCCTCTACATCGACATACCGACCGCTACACCAATTTTCAAACCTCCAGAGCGCAGTCAACAATCCAAGGGATCGTATATTGTAAGGTACCATGCTTGCGTGTTATTGATTTGGTTATTTGGTTATTAATTCTGACTGTTATTAGAGAGCACTGCCACGTCGAGTCAAGACTACTAAACCGATACGGAGCGTAGTCACATCAACAGCAACAACAGCCAGTTACGTTTGTTTCGAATCATTTGTAAATTGTAAATACCAATTTCTCAATACCCCCTTTCACTTCCAAAGTTATCAGGTTTGTAACCTCTACAATGGTCAACTACATACAGTCTACTTATGAACTCTCGATGCCACACTCTAGATACGATCCATTCCGCGACTGCCTTTCTAGGAATCGGCTACACCTTACCTCAAATAGTGTCTTCACAACTGTCCCGATTTCAGCACCGAGGAAGAGTATCACCTATATTTAACAGCTACTCCTACAACTCGCACGGCAGATGTTCGCGCACATAATTGTACATCTGCTCTTACAGCTACTCCTACAACTCGAACGGCGGCTCTTGACACCCGACGCAAACCACGATGTCCCATGAAGATGAAGCAGAAGGCGATGGAGGTTACTGAAGATGAAATCGGTATGGCGTACGCGGTAAAAAACACATCATGTTTTTGTATGGCGATATCAGAGCGGCGATGTAGACATTGAAATAAATCTTTGCTAGACATAAGTACGCCAGTCCTCTGCAATCGTAAATTCTATTCCGAACTCCTTACTCATTTTGTATCCCAATTGTCGCCGGTTCATTACAGACCAGAGTGATCTAACTAGAAATTGTAAATCCCGTATTATCCCAAATAAGTGTCCATATGATGTTGCGCCGCATTTTGACACCTGAGAGAGTGTTTCAGTCCACACTAGAGTCGATGCTACATATAAACCTCTGTCCACCGATGATTACCGCGCGAAACTAGGCGAGAGCATGATCAAACTCAACGTTTGGGTTTTTGTATTTACAGTCATATTTTGGAAACCTAGTTCATGAACAGCTCTGGTGGCCTTTTTGGTTTTTTCTACTCAGGGAGTACCCCATCAACTCGAGTGCAATGCATTTTTGGGTGAAATGAGTCTAAGGTTACATAGAACAATAGTGGTCCTCAAGGAACTCCTAGAGATGGGATGGACGGGATTGAAAAGTCTGTTTCACGCGTTTTTAGGTTCCGCTGGTCTTGGCCTTGATGCTGATTGGCTGCATCTTTCCATCTCTGTAGCGCCAGGCGGAAACTTTTGACCCATCCGGATGGGTTCAGAGATCGAGCTAAAAATTGTGCCTAAGAACCTGAGCGAGATTACTTTTAGAGCAGAACCAACTAGCTGATAATGGTTTTGGGTACGGCGTTCAATTCTGGCATAAAAATATTTCCAAATCCACCCCATCCATCTCATCCATCCCATCTCTCAGCGAGGTTCTCAAAGAACTCGGCCTGAAACCCCTTAAAACTTGACCCTTCCATCCCATCCATCCCATCTCTAGGAGTTCCTTGAGGACCACTAATGTAAACGAGCATAGCCAATATCAATTCTCGCTAAAATCTATTAGCTAGCCGAATTGGCGCATATTGATATGGTTAGCGAAGCCTCGACTGCTCCGGTGCACTCTAGTGTGCTTCCATGTGCTGATCAAGTTAGCTAACCATGTAACTAGTCATGCCTGCAGGTTGCAACAACTTTTTGAAGTGTAGCAACGGTTGCTGCGACCGTCAAAGATTTTGTCATTCAGTGTAAGAGCAAAAAAAAAAAATGAGTGTAGCTAACGTTTCAATCCTATTTCCTAAATAACAAAATACACGCCTTCAAAAATCAATACCAATCCTGAAACCCCAAATAGCAACAAAACTGAACCCCAGTAGCAAAATAAAGCAAATATATGTACACTTCAAGTGATAAAATAGCACTTTTATGTTATCCGTCAAATCCGATGGGATTTCGCATGAATCAAAAAGCAACCGCAACCCCACTCTCCACCACAAGAAATGGAAGATGCACCCGATGGTGTGTAAATCCAACAATCATTCCTGCTTCAATCCGAAATCTCGATAATCTCAATGTCGGGCTCAATTCCTGGTTTTCGGGCAGCACTTCTGGTCAGGCGTCCTGATGATCGATTTGTATTGCGCTCTGGTACTGGTGGAGGCTCGGAAATATCATGTCGCATCACAAGTTCGATGATTTCAAGATCAGAGTCATCCTCGATAGCGGGAGGATAATCTTCATCATAAGGATCGTAATCGGAGTCATCGCTGATTGCGTCTTCTTCGTCGGATGTATCCTCGATGAAATCCTCAATTGAAGTGGTACTGTCTTCACTGTCGCTGTCATTCGAGATGGCCCTGCGGCTCCGTGGTGCCTTTTTGGGAGGCGCATCAGCGTTCTTGTCTAGCTGATCCTTGGGCCCGTCATCAATCTTGTATCCATTTTCTGTGAAAGCTTTCCCCCTTATGTACCCACAATCTAGCCGAGTCCAAGGAGTCTTCTTCGGGGGACCCCAGCTAGTCCACACCTGCTGTATTTTCATCGTTACAGCATTTCTCGCCTGACGCCGGTTTCTCTTACGTTGCTCTTGAGACAGTCCATGTCCTGCAGCCTTAAGTCGCTCGTCATAATCCGTATGGGTATGACGAATATGTGCGATAGTGGCCATTCGTAATCGCTCCTCAAGAGCCAACGTTCCAGTTCTGCCGACACGTCCTGTGCGCTGCAAGTAATAGTTAGTATTGACCTGCTATGTTCCAAGTGTCACGTACCTTCTTAAACGCATAGTTGACAACTCTATCAGCATCTTTTTCGGGAATATGCGTAAATAGCCATGTCAAGCACTTCATGGCCTCCTTACGTTCCCGAGTGTCCTTCGAGTCCACTGCTTTCTTTCTTGTAGCCTCTGTAGATTTATCAAGATCTACGGCAGTGATGTAAACGCTGACAGGGACCTGTAGACCAATTTTACCCCCACCAATGATAACGGTGTAAATACACATCTTCTCCTCCTTGCACAGGCGCTTGACCATCCGGGTAATATAGACGTTACCAGCACGAACGAACGCGTAGTCACGCTGGACCGGGCGAGTGGTATTCACTATCTGTGTTTTATGTTAGCCTTGTTAAGTCACAGGGCCTATGGATAGCTCTTTACCTTTTCTAGTGAATCCCCTCCAGGGGCATCGGTGATGATTGGAGGCCAGACATCCTCGATGATTTTCTGCTGAGGTTTCTGCTTTTTCGGTTTGTTGTGGTGTTTTTGTTTTTGTGGGACGGCCGTGATCGTGGGTGGTGCTCGCGCGGCATCGGTGATGACGGGGGGACGAACATCCTCGTTGTTCACTCGCTGCTTTTGGTATGCATTATGCCTGTGAACCTTCTGCTTTTTTGATTTTTTGTTTCGGTTTCGTCTCCTGGAATTGTTTGCGGACGGTTTGTGGTGGGGTTTCCGTAGGACGGCCATGGTTGAGGGTGGTGTCAATTCGTATCGCGTCGCGTCGAGATCGCGTAAAGTAAGTAGTTACGATGTTGAGTAGTTAGGGTTCCGGCAAAAGGATAACGAAATTGCTATCACAGACCAAAAATTAAAAAAAAGAAATACGTAAAGGAACAGGAACAGCAAGAAAGATGGAGCAAACCTTACTTCTCAGTTGCGTCACACTAGTCTATGATCGGCTTAGCCCTGCGCTAACGAGAGGAAGCGAGCCTGTTCAGCCGTTCTCGGCTCCGGGTACCAGGGATGAGTGAGACGATCCCTCCGACGGTCTCCCCAGCCCGTGCCGCCGTCTTGGCGCCCAGGCCGACGGCACCTGTTTTTGCCGGCTTGATGTCTGGCCGTTCTGTGGTGCATTATTCAACGGACGAATCATAGAGAACCGCCTAGTGCACAATACAAAGAGCAAACTCCCGTCATTCAATGCAAAATCTATGTACCGTAGAAATTCCGAAGTGGGGCGCGCGTTCGCCTCTTAAAAAAGTTGCGTCGCGAAAAATCTATGGTAGCCATTGCTTGTAGGAATTGAACGCTACATTACGGGCAATCAGTTTTTTTCACCACACTGTTGAACTATTTTATCAGAGGTTTTGGCCCCGCTGCTGCGCCCCACACGCGAGGCCGTCCCTCTTGCGAGGCCACCCCACTTCGGAATTTCTACGGTATTTATATAAAGACAAGAAATCAACAAAACATCAATTTCTAGTATAAATAATATCCTCTTCCCAATCATCGCTTCTCACAAAACAAAATACGAATTTTCTTTTTGTTGCGTTTTACCACACGTACCATAACTACCTTCATGATCAACAACGAATCCTTCACCGTCCGGAGCTTTGCTCAGGCCATGCCCCACTCCAAAGATCCCGATACCCGAGATCTCCACACCTCCATTTTTAACATCCTTTCCAGCATCTCTCGCCTCCTCTCTCTTCTCGTATCCACCAAAGGCAGTAAGACTTACGTGCAGTTGCTTGAGTCCAACCAGAAAATGCTTTCAAACCTCTTAGAAAACCACCATACCGAAACAACTTTCATGTATCTGCTGATGAAGAAGAAAATTTTGGCCATCGAGCTCCAAAAATGCGCATCAGAGGCCCAAAAGGAGCCAGAGTTGATGGAAGCATTTTATGTGCGTTGTCGGAATGTTGATGCTGTCTTGAAGAGTGAACCGAGTACTAACGTTAATGTTTATACGATTGATAAAGTAAGACATATTCTGGGTTGGGCGACGTACTGGAATCTGGAGACGGTTTGTGGATGGGAGCTCCCATTATCGGGAGGGGAGGGAAGGGGGAAAGATAACGATAAGAATAGGATAGAGTCTTTCTCCACGCGTTATGGACGTGCGATAGACAAGCTGAAGGAGAGAGAGTATTATGTTGACGAGTCACTCCTCAAGGATGCTGTTTGCCTCAAATTCTAGTGTATGATGTCGTTGACTGAAATTACGGGATTTATGATAGATGATGCGATAATGTAGAAAATAGAATGATTTCTTTTATCATCTGCGTTCACCAGATTTCTGCCTTCCTTCGTCTGGCTTGGAGATCACCGAGGCATCATGAGTGATCCCTCATTTTTCATTCCCTCATGAAGGCCCTCCGATCTATGGATAATTGTAGAGACAGCTTACGCAGCTGTTTACAAACACCCAACCCAAAGTCCCCTATATTGTTCTATATTTCGCGATATTCTTCCCTTGCCATTGGCAAACATTCAAGCGCCCGTTCCACGCAAAATGCACCGAGTGACATATTATGTTGGACCCGGGCTGACGAGCAATTCTTCCCCGGCCCTCAATCCCCAGCTTGTGACAACATAGAGTAACTCCCCTAAAGCTAGGAACGCGTCAGATCGCACACACACCGCTTCATCTTCCTCTAGGTCACAACACACGACTCATCATCATCATCAACCGACTTCGGCATCATACATTCATCGGGAAATCCATCCGGATAACCTCTCCCTAAAACTAAATCCACCGGGATTCAAATTCGACTAAGAAAATCCAACTATGTGGCTCAAGATGTCTTTCCGATCTCTCCTCGTCTACCTGTCTGTGGTATGCCATGTGGTCTAACCACAGATTCTAACCCCTACCTCCGCTTGGTACAAGAGCACATTGGCAATAAGAAAGAATACCGTTGAAATCGATGAAGACGATCTGGACGCCGAGGCGCGAGACCAGGACCACATGAACTCTATAATAAACCCCGCGAGCCACAACTGGTTGTTTATGGACAATTTCTACTCCCTGTGGGACGCCAACCAGAATCTTAGGATTCAGTTTGCCTATTCCGGACAACCTGGTAAGTTTCTCCATCATGTGTAGTTCATCACCCTAGCTGACCAAACCGTCAACTAGATATAAATTTACCGACACGATCATCTAGGCTAAGACTAACCAACTCGGAGGAACCGCACCTTTGACACTCTCAGCACCACCTGCAAGACCTCAACCAACACCCTCACCCATAAGTCCCATCGTTATGGGCGACTTTTTCAGGAACGTGTTCACCTACGACGACATCCAGATGCAAGATCCAGGCCACTGGTTGGAGTTCTACTATTCGCCTTTCGCTCCTGGGTTTTAGCCAACCATAGCATTGCCCACCTACTCTCCATAGTCCGCCGTCCCATCTATTCTTCCGGCAATGCCAATACTCCCCAAGCATCTGTCCGGTTTCTGTTTGTTTATTCGTTGAATATGAACATACTCGACTACGAGTAGCAACCTACCGTCTGTGCAACTATTTGCCTATACCAGAACTGTACTAGAAACTATCTAACTATACTACACATACACTAGTTCCCACTGTTACTGCTTGGCCCCGGTATACTATTGCAATGTCTGTGAATGCTGATGACACACGATAGATGTTTCGTGCGTCTATTCTTTCCAGGTATCAGCGGGAGTAGAAGGGTAGTTTATGTTCCCCCTGTACTTTTACACCCGCAACCACATATTTGTTGCCTTTGGTGTGTCCATGTACCCGCCGGTCCTCATCACCAACATGCAAAAGAATAAACCCATTCTATTGTTGTAGCGGAAGTAAATGCCTAGTGAACGACGAAGAATCGCTTGAGTCAACCGACACCTCTACACCATCCAGGCACCTATATCTCAACATTGCTCCTCTCATCACCCCCATCTCAACATCTCTCATATCAGCTTCCGTCACTACAAACCACCTTCCATCTCACAGCACCTCTCCCCACAGCCTCTGGCCCACCGCCTACGTCTCTTATTTCTTCATCTTTGTCCCACATCTCAAACACCCAATACCCACAGCCAATATGTTCCCAGGCGAACCTCGAACGACGCACGAAGTCATCCAGGCACACTGGCTCGTCAAACTTGGTTCCGCCTCATCCCTTAGTTAGACCTCTTGACATTTCCATCTACAACATACTCGATAGCCTCGAGACACTTGGTGCATTACATCTTATCCATGCAGTACCAGGAAGCCTCTCTAAGCACGACATATATCCTACAGAATACTGTCCGGGAGTGTCCTCGTTGGTTAAGGATTACGCCAAGTCCTTCGACATTGCGGCACTGTCCGATATTAAGAAGCAATTGATTGAAGCGCTTCGAAGGTGGGCGAAAGAGACTAAGCGGATGGATAACATTATGGCGTACATTAAGCAATCCGATAGAAACGCTCATCAAGCTTTGATGGAGAGAGGGGGTTTTTGGAAATCGTCGCGGAGGCGGAAATGGTGTTATCCGATATATATGTAATCATGGATTACAGATGCCTATATCTGGGCTGGAAGAATTTGATGTGGAATCTGGAGAAGTATTGTGAATGGAAGCCAGACGACTTCCAAGTTAGCGAAAACAAAACAGCAACGCCGACTATCAAGTCGCCTGGAACCCTAATCAGAATAAAGACTCGCCTGGGACTTGGGTCAACGAAGGAGAATTTAGCAGCGTTTAACTTCCGGTTTAAACGCGGGATGAAGAAGCTCAGGGAGGGAAAGAAGTATGACGATGACGAAGTTCTCATGGAGGCAACTAGACTAAAAGTCAAGCTCTACATGAGTATTGTTTACGGGTACCTCATCTAAGTACTAGTGAATAACATGCATCGGTGCGCGTCATTCAATCATCTATGTAGCGTCCTTCTAACTCTTCATAGTGCTGGGTCTATTTGGACTATCCCTGGCTTCGATAGCGAAGGGTTAGTTCTTTGGGAATATATTAGAGTTTACGAGATTCTGTGAGGTTGAATGGAACACAGTTTTGATGCCACTAAGTAAACCAATCGATGAACGTGACGGCGACCAGGATTCCATTGCGCGTTCCTCTGCACATTATTCGCTCCTCTGAAAGACAGTCCGGAAACGGTCCAAGGAGTGAAATTCCGCATGCTGAAACCTTGAAAATACTTCCCGCACACTGAACTCGCATTCCACGTGTTTCAACCCCTCACCAACCTCCCAATTTCCTTTTCATCTGCTTACGATGGCAAAAAGCGAGCAAAACAAGCGACGCGACATCTTGTGGTGATCAACAATGGCAGCACCCGGAGTTTGTTCAGTTCCATGTAGCGACGATGGATCTCTATGTTGCTCAGTTGATCAACACTGCGCGATCTGGGGACAACAATGTGGCGCCGGCGGACGCGACGGCTGGCCGCCAGGCGGCAGTAGCGTTAATGGTGGTAACCCTGAACCCACCAGTAGCCCTACTGTTACTCCCATCAACACCGCATCTCCGGTTTCTCCGCCTCCTCCTCCGCCTCCTCCGTCTGTGCAGAATACCCCGTCAGCTTCACCACCCCCTCCAGTTGCACCGGCCACAACAACGACTCCGAGTCCACCACATGAAGTACCCACGACCACGATAAACGCCGTCGTTCCGGTTACGACGAGTAACAGGGTTTCAACACCATTATCCTCATCGACCTTCGCTACTAGAACATACCTTCCTCCGATACAATGCACGCCACCGGACTGTCGACGCGGTTCATCAGTCACAGCGGAATCGGCTACAGCTACCCCCATTAACATCGCGCGAATTGTTGGTCCAGCAGTTGGTGGTGCGGTAGTGGGAACTGCATTGATATGTTTATTGATCGGGTGGATATGGTTTCGACGGCGGAGGCATTTATATAATGGGGTTCCAACGGGGAAAGAGGCAGCAAGGGAGATAACCAGTGGGGGAAGGGTTAGGTTCGAGTTGCCGGCCAGGAGGTGGTGGTGGGGGAGAGTTTAGGGCAGGTCTTGGCTGACTGCTCTTGGGATGTAGATCATAGGTACTACCACTTTAAGCTTATCACTCGTATACCGAAGATATCTATTTTGCTGAACATTAATTTGATGTTCAGGTATCACTTCGATCGGAGCTGGCCGTGAAAGTTTTGGAACACGTATGATTACATCGAATGGTCACCTTTATTGTATCATCGATGCCGCTTTTGCAGAACCATCAACGGTAAAAGTCGACGACTCGATACAAGGTTCTACTACGTAACACCCGTTCAGATACTACCTGTTACTACCGTACTCAATTTTGATTGACATCGTTACACCGGTTGTAACATGCCGCATAGCTCGGATATGTGTATTCATTTTCTTTACGAAGTGTTTTCAGCCTGTAGTCCATTGTACTGCCGGGAAGCCCAACGTCGGAAGCAAATTGCCGAAGTACATGTAACCACAAATTGCAAACCTAAAATGAATTCTAGTATTTATTGACCCAGGCTCACTGATTAGTTCCACTCACTATTGATTTCATCAAGGACATTCATTCACAATGATTCACCTTCGCTTCTTCACCCTCTTTATATGCTACCTTCTCTGTATCGCGGTTTTCGCAGATGATTCCCCTATCCTGAACAAGAGACAGCGGCCATGTACTGCCATTCGAGTCCTTACAACCACCACGGTCATACAGACCTCTATCTCAATATCATTATCAACCGCAACAGAGACTTCGATAACTACAGAAACTTTAGTATCCACAACGACAGCCACCGAAACCGTCCCTACAACTGCAACCGAGACCACCGTCTCTACCGAAACAGTCACCGAAACCGCTCCTATGACCGCAACAGAGACCAGCATCTCAACCGCAACAATCACCGAAACTTCCGTCTCCACAACCACAGCCACAGATATATCCACCACCACCGACACAGCCATAACAATAACCATAATCAGTGGCTCCATCCCACCGCCTGTAACCTTGCCAGTAACCGAAACCACCACCATCCCCATCACCGAAACCTCCGTATCCACAACCACAGCCACCGAAACCATCACCACCACCGATACCGCCATCACCATAACAATTATCAGCGGTTCCATCCCCCCACCCGTAACCCTACCCGGAACCGAAATCACCAGCACAACAACCACCACCAGCATCCCCATCACCATCACCACCACGGAAACCTACACACAATCCGGCGTCTGCACCGCCTCTCCAACCCCATCCTCATGTCCCACCTTACCTCCTTCCCCCAACGCCCCCCTCTGCCCCATCACATCCTCCCTCACGCTGACATTCGACGACCTATCTACCAGCTGGTTCTTCAACTTCCCTCTCTCCTACCGTTCCTTCTTCTTTTCCGGTCAAGCGGGGTGGTTGCTCCTTAACACAAAGTCCCCCAAAGCCACCTTCCAAGAGCGTCGTGCATCTCTCTCACCCCCAAACTCACTCTACACAAAATCCTACGGAATGGTCCGCTTCGGAGTAGAAGGGAATGGAACTTTCGATTTGGTGTCTAGCTGGATGTATGCATACAATGTTCAAGCGACGACTTATAATCAGAAGTTTTTTTGGGTTACTATTAGGACGGATAAGATGGCTGGTGATGATAAGGGAGGGCCGAATAGTTCACAGGTGTTTCCGTATGCGGTACCGTTGGGAGCTTTTAAGGGGGAGATGATGAATTGGGAGAGGTTGGGAGATACGGTGAGGGGGGTTAAGTGGGTTGAGATGGCGGTTTGGAGGGAGTGGTATTGGGGACAGAAGGGGGTGGAGGGGAATCCGGTTAGTGCTTGGGCGATGGATAATGTGGTGGTTAGGAAGAGGAAGGCTTGTTAAATGTGATTACGGGTTAATCAAGGGAAACAGAGGTGGCGGAGTATAATGGTATCTATTCAAGTTTTAATGTAATCGTATCTATGGCTCTAAATCCTCTTACGAGGGTCGTTGGAAATAAGCTCCAAGTGTGGGAAAAAGTTAAGCCTCCAGGCAACCCGCATAGTCGAAAGAGGATGCGTAGAGTAAAGTGCCAACCGGAGGTACTCGACAAACACCAGGTAGCAGTAGACTCCAACTGCAGTGAGAACATGCCACCTGCTTCTGTTAGCACTAAATCGTGAACTCATCTGGGGAAAAACCTACCATCCATGTGCCTCGAAGACCAATCCCCACGGTAATCCCACGACATCGCGGATGTTCTTGAGATCTTGGCATCTCATCTCATCAAACATCCAAATCAAAGTTCCCGTGATATAAAATCCTATCCCGGGTATTAGCATCTCCTGGATCCACCCTGGCATGACAATTCTAAAGCGATGGGTAGCGTGACTTACCGGTTCCGACTTTAGCAATCGTCTTCATCTCCTTCCTAACTCTCTCATCCTTCACCCTCTTAATCAACATATAGCACCTAATAAAAGTGCCATAAATCATTGTCGTAAAGCAGAGTCTTTGAATACTCGGCTCAGTTGCATTACAGTGTACTACCGTAAGCATTGCCATAGAGGTAAACAGAAACATTGCAAGCCATCTTGACCACTGTCTTAGATCAATGGTAAGGATGGAGTACAAAGCCGTTGCGGTGGCATAGACCATTCCAAGCTCATCCACTACAAGAATTCATCAATTCATCGTCTTATTTTACGAATGAAGAGAGAGGTGGCCGTAGGACTTACTCATCTGCGTTGAAAACTTCAACGATCCATGAAACAGCGTCGAACCGACACCGACAAATCCCATTAAACCATAGCTCCAAAGTACAACTTTATCGCGCGAAGGAGATTTGGAGATTCCATATGCGGCAAGGACAACTAGGACGTGTCAATGACCATCCCGGTACGTCCATAGTGCGGGGTGTGGTGGGTGGTGGAGTCGTGACTAAGGACTTACTGTACAAGAAATTGGAAAGGGTGTTGATAAATTCTGCGATATAGGGAGTGACATAGTAATCCTTTCCCCATTATCAGTACCGCATCTTATCAAAGTCGTTGAGGTTTCGGCACACACCTGCTCACAAAAGCTTTCCGCTTGTCAGCTTGAGTACATGACAGCCGATGACGAGCCAAGCCACAGCCTCGAACACGGAGCACGGAGCACGGAGCTCGGAGCTCGGAACACGGGAAACGGGAGACAAACTTTACAGTCGAGGTAACTGGTCCCCAGTGCGATACTTGCTCCCCGATGGGGTAGGGCCAGTACATGGTGATATGATTGATGCTTTTCGGAATGGTGTTGTCTCTTGAGCAGAGCTGATCAAGGGAGCCGACACGGTGTCTCGAACATGTGCGCTCGGGCCGACTCGCGAGCTGAGCTGTAACATCAGTAGCCGCTAACTAGGGGTTAGGGGAGGTTGAGGCTACCTTGCAGGGTAGGACGATGCCGGAGCTAACGTGATAGGGAGGGGATGAGTGATGCTGGGTGTCTAGCGAGGCAATCATCCGAAGATATTACGTTGTACACGAAAATGCATGCGTCACTGGATTGACAATGGTATTACATGGAAAAAACAAAAAAGCAGTAAATATTTCTTATAATAACCTCTTTTTGATCGCGTACACAACACCAACATAATCAACCCAACTTCGTAAATCGTTCAATAACCATTCCCAACTCATTCAGCCCAAGAACAGACACTAAGTATTTCTACCCTATTCCTTCATTAGCCCAGCCCAAGCACCCATATCAATCCCAACACTTACTTCCCGGATTCATTCTACACGACCCTCCCGTAGCACCTCCACACCACGGAGCTTCAGGCGGACAACACCTTTTCGCCGGATAACAACACGACCACCCATTGGGACAGCAGAGATTATCCGGACATTGCCGATATCCTGTTTGACATGATGCTGCTGCACGAGTCTCGATGTCGCTTGTTTCTGGCATCAGAGTAACCGGTAGAGCGTGTGGGGAGGAAAGAACTCCGGTAGTAAGGGTAGCGATTAGAACGAAGGTTGAGAATATGGTCTTCATTGTGAGGAATCGGGATTGGTGGGAAGGTTGTGAAACTGTTTAAGTGTGATTCGTATCTTGGCTTTTGTTTCGATAAAATCGGAGAATGCAAAAGATAGGGTTTATATAGTTTTGGTTTTTTGTAGCACAGTGGCTTTCTGCTGCGTTAGAGTGGGGCGTTTATCAGTGGAATATACTTCATCAATGTAGCAACTTTCGCTCGTTATTACTCCATTAAACAAATCCTGCAACTAGCTTCAAGTGCCGCTTACTATCCACTAGAGCATATTCTACCGGCATGGTATGGATCGGCTCTCAAAGCGCGTGCGCACGTTCAACGTTACTCAAAGTACACCTCGTGGTACAATATAAGGAAGCACTACCTTGACTTATAGATTGGAACTGATAATTAACCACAGTCACAAGTTGTACAAAGATGTCTATATACAAGGATTCCGAAGCGAAGCTGCAGATCCGGTTCGACATATTATCCTTAACGCCTCGTTCCGAGTCTGCCCATCGTTTGTGGTACATTACGCATGCGCAGTATCCTCAAGGCGCAGCTAATGTGGTAATATATTATTATGCTTCCTTAGAACCTAGTCCACCATCTCATTCTCCATAGATAACCCCACCTCCTGCACCCCCCACCCCCTCTCATCCCCTCTCATCCCCCGCACGTCCCCCCTCCCCAAAATCGTCGCCAACCTCCCCGTTGTAATCTCCACATCCCACCTCCTCTTCATAATCCCGCCACCATTCCCCTCCCTCCCATCCCCCCGGCTAAAAAATCCCCGTCCATTCCCAATAACCTTCGGACTATAAACCGCCCCCCTGTTCCAATCCGCTCCACGGTCTATCAACATCTTCACTGCTTCCGGTTCATTACTGAGTACTGCTAGGAATAGCGGTGTTGCTGTGGTCCAAGTCTGCCACTCGCCCTCGGAACTGGAACCCGAAAAGTCGGAGGAGGATACAGCAGGATCCAAAGAGGAGGGGGATATAGAGGAGGGGGGGGATATAGAGGAGGAGGGGGATACGGCGGAGGAGTGGGGTACATCAGGCAACACCACATCCACCATCCCCGGCCACGCCTTCAGCAGCATCTCCAAGCAGTCCAGAGAACCGGTGTATGCAGCCCAATGAACCGGAGTCAACATATGCCGGTCATCACGGGATGACTCTGGGATAGGGCCGTAGGGGCCGGGGAATAGGCTTTGCAAGGGATCAGGGAGGGGGTGGGAGATTGTGTAAGTTGGAATACGGCGGTGGAGATGCGGGGTGAGGATATGACGGAAGGTGGTGGAGGTGAGGAGGAGGGAGAGGAGAGAGGGGGTTGGGAGGTGGAGGGAGATGGCGTGGAGGAGTTCATAGGGGATGAGGGTGATGGGGCCGAGAGGTGCGGGGGGTGCGGGGGGTGGAGAGGGGGATGGGGCGGCGGTGAGAGGGAGGGGGAGGTTGAGTTCCATTGTGGCTGCAGTAGTGTGTGGCGGAGAGATGGTTTAAATAAGTGAAATAGAGAAGACTGAAGCGACTGTGAGGATTGATGTATCGCTGAAACATAAGAGATTATAGCTGGAAGCCGCCTTAAGTATGATCAATTCCAGAGATGTGGTGGCGAGTATCCACGCAGCACGGGATAAGCTAAAGTTAGTGTAGTCATGAACTATCAATCGAAGCCCCAGTGGCGAAAAGATCATCAGGGACGCAACCCGGGGAACATGATGATCGATTTAGAGCTGTAGCTAAGAGAGATCTACCCGGGGAGCCCTGGGGAGCCCGCTCTGTACCAAAGCATGCACAGCCAACTTGTTCCTGATAATCACTTGGCGATGGCTATGATGATCTATTCAATTCAGTTATTTACTCCAGTCCTTAGTCATATCAGCAAACTCGAACAGCATAATACACGGAGACTTGTTTCTGGTATCCTATCTTCTTTCAGGACATGGTGTTTCACGTGTACATCTACAATCAACTGTGGATGTTCGGCACGAACTGTCACGAAGAGTTACGAAGTAAAGCTTAGGTTATGAATCGCGGAGGAAAATATGGAGGATAGAGGTGGAGATGCTGAGGTAGTGAGGTATTGAGGTGCGGGGATGAAATTTGTGATGAAGCGAGCTGGAATCCTCTCGCGTACTCTAGCGAGAACTCGTGTTACCGAGTCATACGTTGGTTGACAGCAGATGCGGAGACGAGGCGAAGGAAAGCGTTACGGGTGGGATGAGCTTATCCCAACCACGACGCGAGCACGCGAGCAGATATGGAGAGGGAAGACGCGACGCGACGGCGAGGGAAAGAACTGGGAGCGGGATGGATCACACGATGATGAATTTTGGTTATTGTTTGCTTTTACTCACGGATTCTTCCCGCGATTTTCACGCGATTTTCACACAGTCGGATATCACGCATGCACACACTCATAGTTTGGTAACAATACAATTACAGCCCTTAACTACCCATCCCACTCCCTCATCCCGATTTTTACCCCCCATCCTGCTGAATTGCCATTGTTATACATGATATGTTGTGTTTCCATTTGAGAATTTTCTTTTCCATCCATCCATTCCATCCATCCATTACAAGAGAGAGTAGCCTAAGAAAACGCAAAAATCACGCAAACAAAGAAAGATCTAACAGTAAGTAACAGTAACCCATCTCCCTCCTTTTGGAGAACATAATGAAAACGCCAAATTGCAACGAGAACTAGAGATAGAAAAAGAATCGATGATGATGTTGATGATAGGAAGTTTTGTTGGATAGACGGAAAATACCAAACAGCATTGTGAGGAAAAAAAAAGATAAAACAACCAGACACAGGAAAAAAAATTACAATGAAAAAAAAAAAACACGAAAAAAATGTTTATCCGAAACCTAAACCTAAGACAAAAGCAGGGGTATCCACATTAATTACACAAATAGTAAGGAATTAATTAGAACATCTTTACTCCTTCTTCTCGGCGACGGCCTCCTCGGGCTTCTCCAATACTGCAACGGGTGCAGGAATAGGAACCTCAGCCAAGGTCTCCTTTGGTGCCTCTGCGGTTACGGGCTCGGCGACAACCTCGGAAGGCTTCGATGACTCCTCGGTGACGACGGGGGCTTCGGTCTTAGTCTCCTCGGTGAGGGGAAGGGGCTCAATCGGTGCCTCGGACTTCTCCTCGACCTTCTCCTCGACCTTCTCCTCGGTCTTAGCCTCCTCAACCTTGGGGGCCTCCTCGGTCTTGGCCTCCTCAGTCTTAGTCTCCTCAGTGGCGACGGCAGCCGCGGTCTCCTCGGGCTTAGCCTCCTCAGTCTTGGCCTCCTCGGTCTTGGCCTCCTCCTTGGTCTCCTCAGGCTTAGCCTCCCCCTCAACCTCCTCCTTCTTCTCGGTCTCCTCGGTTGCCTTAGCGGCGTTCTCACCATCAATGTCCTTGGGTGACTGAACTCCGTTGTTTCCGGCGTCTAAAGGCTGGGCCTTTCCTCCGTACATCTCGGGAATATCCTCCCCAAGGTATCCGGACAACTCCTTTCCGGCACCGAGCATCTCGAGCTTCTTCATAGTCTCGGAAGCGACGACCTTCTTCATCAACAGGTAGACCCAGGACATGATCATGGGGACGTTGACGAAGTATTTTCTCTCGAGAGTCTCGGGGTAGTAACGAGCGAACATCTGGATAGTCTTCTTTGAGGCGGTCTTAACCTCTGAAGGAAGACGAAGGAAGGAGACATTCTGGTAGTCGTGAACCTGGAGGGATTGGTATTTGTCGTTACCCTTTCCGAAGTCAGGGATAGGCTCAGTAGCATTCTCGAGATGAAGAAGCTTAAGCGAGCTCTCCATAAGGTTTACACGCCATCTAATGAACTCATCAAGGTTTCCGAAAGTTCCCTTGATGTCCTTGACAGCACCGTAGATGTTCCAAGAGACGACCTTGTTGTCACCCTTCTTGTGCTTGATGATAGTGTTGTATCCAACACCATCGAACTTTGCATCAGACCATCCTTTGCTGGACTCTCCGTCGGCTCCGAAGAACGATTTACGCCAGACCATAGTGTCTTTTAGCTGTGAGAAGGCCTTCTGGTTGTCGTTGGCATTTGCGCGAAGGAATTTCTGGAGGATCAAGGCGGTAGCGAAGTTGGGTTGCTCGACGGTCTCGTCGGAGGCCTCGGCCTTAGGAGCGGAGATCTCAACACCCCAGATCTCGTTGTATCCCTCAGAGGCAGTCAAGATCTCGGGGAGCTGGCGGAAGAGAACAATGATGGGGTGCTCAGCCTTAAGCTCGGGCCAGGTTGCGGGTGATGCCATTTTTAGTGGTTGGATGTGGAGTTTGTGGTGTTTGGGTTTGGAGGGACGGGGGAATAGGCTGAGAATCGTGAAGGAGTGGTGGGGTTGTTGAGCAGCGAAAAATAAAAGGAGTGTGGAGGTGCAGAGTTTAAGTCTGTTGAACACGTTAGGGGTTGATGGCGACAAGTTGGACCATCTGCAGGTGGATGGATGGAGGTTGTGCAGGAGAAGAAGTTGTGCAAGAGAAGGAGTTGTGCAAGAGAAGGAGTCGTGCAGCACAAGAGTCAAGCAGGGCTGCAACAAGACCGATGCAACAAGACAGACGGGGGAACTCACCAATGAGTGAATATGCAACAGAAGGGGTGCTGACACAACGAACGGTTGGTTGAAGATTGGACTCGGGAGAAGAGAGAAAGTAGCGAGTGAAGGGAGTTTTCGTTTCTTATAACTTGGATTCAGAAGAAGAGATAGTTCGCGGTCTGGGGGTGGTGGACTTGTCGTTGATATTTGGTAACTCGCTCTCAGGCTCTACAAAAAAGGAGGAACGCGCTCAGACCACACTAAAAGCTATTTCAATTAAGGTAATCTAACTCCTTGTTAAGTTACACCTTAATTTGTCGCTAAGGGCAGGGGTGGGGGGAGTTGGGAGGGGAAGGGGGCGTGGTGGTGGTTGGGGAGGGGGAGGGGAAGGGGGCGTGGTGTTGCTTGGGGAGGGGAATGGGATGGGGGAGGGGGATGGAAGAGGGGGAGATGGGCGGAGGGGGAGATGTGCTCTGGGGGAGGGTGGTGAGCCCGCGACAGCGAGAGCGGGAGGTGAGTGTGATGGGGAAGGGCTATTCTACGCGTTAGGCAACCAGCTTCACCACTTTTGCTAATGGGCCTACGATGCGTTAATAACAACATCAATAACTACTTTCACAGCTTCACTACTTTCACAGCTTCACCACTTTCATAGCTTCACCACTTTCACAGCTTCACCACTTTCACAGCTTCACCACTTTCACAGCTTCACTACTGTCACAGATTCACCACTTTCACAGCTTCACCACTTCACCACTAGCACTGCACTTATCATCAGTAGAGTCCATTTTCAAAATTTTTCTATTAATTACATCCACCAGAATAACAACACAGCTCGTGCTCACATCATCTCCGTGTCTTCTCCACACTCTGTCATCATCCAAGGCATCATGATCGGTCGGTAGGCTCGGGTGGTCGGGCATGCGGCCTTCGCGCGGGCTATTCACGCAGTCCGTGTGTTGTTTACTTTTGTGTTTACCTTTCGTTGCACTTGACAACGTCCGACGCTGTTTGACGATGCGTCAGAAAGTGCAACCTGGAGGCTTGCTGAAGCGCTGCTCAAGAGCAGGAAACGCTGACTGTCGCTCCCTCCTCGCTTCCACTCCTTCCACCGTCTCTTCCACCAATGCACAACATCCCTGTCGACCCGGCAATTGCATCTGCAAGCTCAACCCTGCTAAGCTACTGCAGGTACCGTAACGTGAGGCCGCACTAGACCGCAATTGTGCGCAATGTCCCTGGCCATCGTTGGGCGTTTGCTAGATCGAGGAAATCGCGAACCCTAGAGAAGCTTAGGGAGAGCTAGGGAAAGGGTGAACTAGATATTAACACCATCGCCAGTTCTTCTTTGTCGCCTTCGTTAAGCCCGACAAATAGATTCATCTTGCATGCGGTCCAAGGCTAAATTGAAGTTGCATTCATCTTGCGTGCAGCCAGATTTGGGGGCGGCGAACATTATTAGCGTTGTGAAGCTTCAAAATCTGCCCGCCCCAAACTCTCCGCAGCCAGAAGGAAAAAAAAAAAAAAAAAAAAACTGAATATGCACTTGTTTCACTCCGAAAATGGCATACAGCTGCTTCAAGTGCTGGCACTGTCTAATAAAAACACAATCTGACACGCTACCACGTGAGAAAGGCGGTGTATGGCTGATGATGAAGCAAAGAAGAAACCGTCGGTCACCCTACCGACCGGAGATGTCAAGCTCCTTCATGTCACCTCCCGCTGTTTCGTGTTGAGGTGCAGAAACTTGATACCGCCGCCCGCTGTTGAATTGATCGACGACAACAAATACAACACCAGCACTTCGTTTCAACCCCCTTCTTTCAAACAACCACACGTGTTCCCCTTTCCATCTTCTCCTCCCAATAGCGGATAACCCGGAAACACCAGCTGTTCCCTCCAAACACCGGTAAACAATATTGGCATCCTCTTCCCAGGGGGCTTGGCCAACCTTGGCAACATTAGGAAGTTTCTAGGGCACTTTTGTAACCTACCTCCGAGAAAGAGCTTTGGCCATGTTGTCCGACAATACTAGAGCGAGTCTAGCAATACGATAATAACAACCACCATGAAGCCAAGGGTAAAGGGGAATGTGCGGTGGCCGCCAGTCAATGCACTGGAAATCTGCGAACAAACGGAAACAAGGTGAAGTGTGAAGGGAGCATGGAATGTGGTTCGGCTGTGCTCGTTAAAGCTTTTAGGAGTATCAGTCGATGGTCCGCAGGCGAGCGAATATGTACTGTGCATTCATGCAAGCACATGCAGATATGTAATGTGATGCATGATGGGTTAGTTGACAGATGTCAAGTCAAGATAGGGCTGCGATGGCTTACAGTCGGCTACCAACCTCTCTCCGCTGTCTCGCCGTCGTCTCCCGTAAATTCGCCGCCACGCCCAGAGTCCGAAGCCTATCAACGTGATCCTCATGCCCGCCACCGAGTGTCCGAATAAGCGTTCCGTACCGCCGCCGGAAAAGCAACCGAACCTAGAAAACCGCGGGAGCTTGAACCCAGGAACCAAGTCCAAGAACCCGAGATCCGCATCACTATCGGTGTGGCTTTGCTTGCAACCATAGCTTTGTAAGCGAACTCCACTTCAAGAAATCCTCTCACGGTGGGATCGTGTGTTCGTCTGAGGGGGTCGATGACAATTTGTGGGGACGCTGATCATGATCTTCTTGACTTTTTTTCGCGGAAATTACTGCGATCAGCAGCAAAATTCACGATGCGAATTTTGTCGGCAAACTGCTCAGAAGTCAACGTCCCTGCTTGCACAACGTCGTCGGACCCTGTGGAGGCAGAATTCTACGGCCTGAACCAGCTGTGTTGAAGACGATCCGTCGTCACAAGTAGTCACAAGCTCATGGCGAACTAAAAAACCCTCTACTGAGGGGAAATTGGAAAACAAGACGTGAAGAGACGACGTCCTGGAGAGTTCCGACGTGGATTGGTCCGGGGCGTAATTACACGTTTCGCCCTAACAGGCGTCATTTCGTTAGCGCAAGGTTTGGTCGGCGTGGCGAAGTGACTCAACCACCGCCTCCTTTTCCGCAAAGATGAAGCCTGAGGCCAAACAAAGATACTAAAGGCAACGAACACCATCTCCGAAGGCTCCATGAAGCTCTAGAGGACTTTTCGGCTGACGAACTGACGAGGTGATAAATATAGAACATACTATTAGCACCATATGGAAGCAAACAGGAACAGTTCACGCGTCCCACAAGAGCTTCGGCAACGAGCCTACGTTGCCATTTGACATGCGTGGCCAACGTTTCGCTCTAGGCTGCCGTATGGGACAGACTCTGTCGCGTGCCGAGTTTGCCAGCAAACCGAGGGACGAGCCCGAAGGCAATCAGGTTCGGGCCGTTACAGTCGATGCAGATAGCCGATCCCGCTTACCGGGATCGATGCATGTGTATCGAGTCCCAAGTAGTTAGAGCTTGTCGCCGTTGTTCGCCGAGTGCCAAGTAACTTGAACGTTGGAAACCACAGGGAAGGGCCCCGAAGCGGCAATGAAGCTCGATGTCCCATAGTCTCTGAGATGTAAATACGTCCGGACTGGGTACCCTGGATGCGCCTTCCATGCCGCAATCCACAGAAAGAAATACGAACGGAAATCACGGGACGGGTATCCACGGCGATTTTGCGGAGTAAAGAAGGCCGTTTTCATCTGTGCCAATGCGTAGACTACCGCTGCATAATCCGGGTTTGATGACCGTGGCTTGAGGGATCGGAAGGTGATGCGAGTTCGTCTGTGCGGGTTTGTTAGTCGAGGGAACGGGATGTGGCTTTGCCACCGCCACAGCACTGGGGAGACAGAGAACTTATCACCCACCAAGAGTAAGAACAGACGAACAGAAGACAATAGATTCTTGAAAGGATTAGAACAATCTTACGTGTCCGGGTAGGGTATCCGACATGATGAAGCAAGGTGGATGATGAACAAGAAAATAGGTGATGAGAGACCTGCCATCGCGTTGCACTCGGAAACTGGAACAAGGTAACGCCAAGACACCTGTTAAACGTCTATCGCTAATAGTTATCTACGCTGGGGTTACGATACACGAGGCAGCTAACAATCCAAAGACAATAGCAAACTTAATTTAACCTAACAGAGCATCCCAAAGTAAGGTGGAATACGTGTACGACTGAAACTCTCCGGAATGTCTCAGAAGCCATCCCAAGCCATTACCTCCCGGTAACTTCAACATCCCTCTAAACAACAACACAGCAGCTCCGATAGACACAGCTTCCAACAGATTTATCAGTATAATCATCGCTAAAAACTTTGATCCATATACGATTCTATGGCGTATTCTAAAGAAGACTGATGGAAACATCCTAGTGATTCCAAGGATTCGATTCAGCAGCAACCTCATGTGGTGAAATCGTCGTGGACTTCTTTGCTTGGTGGTGGCCTGCGAGATCTTCTGACACAGTAATTCCATTTTCCGTAGAATATCGAGAAAACTTTCCAGGTATTCTCTTGCTGAGTATCAGTAGACTGTGATACCAATGTCCGTACGTTCATCTCCACAGTGCTCGGGATATCGCCAAGGGTCCGTTGGTATTCCGACAATTTTGCCTTGATGATTCCTTCCACCAGTAGATACTTCGCCATAAGCTTCTCAAAATTCTCGGTAATCATTCGATAGTCCTCCCGATGAGAAACAAGTGCCAGTAGGGTGGTAGATTGCAGGTTGGTTTCCGTTGTTCGTAGTAACGTTTCGAGGGCTTTTTTTTGCTCGTCGAACTTGATGCAAAAAGTATCTTTGATAACGTCATTTTGGTCGAGTATCAGCCTTTGCACACTTTCCAAGGCCTTATGGTGTTCTTCCTGTTGAACTACCAAAGCTTTACGATGCTGTCTGTCTAAAGCTTCCGTGGTGGTCTCCTGATGCTGCCCTAGCTCGTGAAGAATGGTGGCTTGCATTGTTCTGATTTCCTCAAGTGATTTCTTGTGTTCCGCTTGTTGCGCTTCCAACTCTTCCCTGATAATCTTTTGCTGTTCATCAATTCCAACGCCGAACTTGACCAGTAGCTGTTCCATCGCCCGTAATCAATCTTCAATGCCACCCGAATGGCTGTTTTCAATTCCGAGTTTGTGTTTTCCCTCCCACGTCTCCTGCAGTAAACTCTTCGCCGCAACCGTCAAAACATCTTCTGACAGCCGAAGAGATCTAATATCCACATCGACAATACTTCTCATAGTCGACGTAGTGCGCGTGGTATCCGTTCTGACGATCGAGCGCTCCTCCAACGCAGCCGATTGTCGATAAACGTTACTCTTCCCTAGCTCCGCCTCAAACTCCATCTTATGCGTGGTAGACTCAAAAACCTTCATCTGAGCCTGCATTTTCATAAACGCGGCATGCACCTCGAAGCTCTTTTTCCTATCCCCATTCCCGACGTTAGCTTGAACCCGGCGATTTCAGGGCTACATAGGGCCGGGAACCTACGCATTCAACAAACCCGCCATCGTCGCCAACGTCATCTTATGTTTCCCCAACTCCATTTCCATCTCCGTCAACTCCCCATCATCCTCCCATCTATAATCCAACATCATGCGCATCTTATTCTTCCTCTCAATTTCGCCTACATACTCCTGTAGCCTCCCAAAGGTGTTTAACCACCTCGCCAATGAATCCTGGAGGAATTCAACTGGCATCAATTGCGCGCCTTCGCTTGCGTTCTCATGATCAAGGTGTAGGATAAGATCTTGGAATTGGTAGAGTACGAGGTTGAAGTCCATGCATTCATTGTGTAACCGGTTTAACCGCTTCGGAATGTCGTTGAGGCTCCGGACAAAGGCGTTTAACTGGCAGGCGATTTTACCGCCGGTTGTGAGCAGGCCGACGATGCCGGAGGCGACGGATAGGGGGTCGGCCATCAGTGTGGTGGGGCAGATGGTAAAGCTTCAAGCGGGCAACGATGGCTTTATGGTTGTGCTACGCGCCGAAAATCCATGGTGATGATGGCTGAAGCGACGGAAAGTATCTGGACAACATCCTCGATAGGCATTGCAGCTGAGTTGGATGCGGGTGTATGCAGATGATGTCTTACAGCGGGGGCTATAGTTAGTCGATTGGCGATGTTTCGCATGCATGATGTATGATTTTGACAGCTTGCAGTGTGCAGCTTGCTGCTGAGATATAACTGGATGACGGGGTGGGGAAGGCTGTGGGTTCGTAACTAGACATAGTGTATCACTCGATTCTTCCGGGTAGAGTAGTTGCATACCGCTTGACAGTTTCTCTACTCTAGAGCAGCCGTAGTTAGCGCTTCCAGATCTCGCCGCTGACGCGACCACGCTGAGCCCTTGGTCATTCAAGAAAGGTTCTTAGAGAAGAACAGGGCCGTAATGCAATTATTGGTGCGGTAAGAAATGGTATGATGCTTATCGTTAACGGTAGACCAGGTTCCACAATGTAAGTAAGTAGTTTGCAGTGCAGAGCATAAACTCACGGGTGAGCACTCGTATTCCGAATTATGTACACACTTGAGGGACGAGAAACGAAGAAAGTACATAAATATTAAAGGAAAATTACAGAATATTGATAATTGCATAATCAAATAACTTTTCGTATACGATGAAAGAACCCACCGTAGCATTGGCAGAAGCCGCAGCAGAAGCAGCTCGCACCGCCCTGCGCTTCACCGCTCTCCCATCATGTGCATGAAGTTTTCTGAGGTGATTATCCAGGACCTCACCAATCCATGGACTTCTGGCCAAAGGCCACCAGATTTCCTTGGCTGTGTCAATGGCATATTGCCTATGCACTGGGACATGTTCCACGAACATGAGCCCTAGGGTGACATTGCAAACATTGAGCATGCGGCGCTTGGTCCATCCGTCGGGGATTGCCCGGTACTGGTTATGAGAGTTAGAATGACGCTGTGACGTGTATAAAAGAGGAGAGAGAAGAATTTATGCTTACAGTTGGCAGGCGGATAGTTGGAGTGATAGCAGAGGCCACTGGGAGGGTAGAAGTCTAGAAGAAGGATGGACAGCGGCGGTGTGAACTGTAGTTGACGCAGTTTGTGTGGTATTTACCTACTGGCTGGCTGAATTGTTGATAGAAGTAGTATTGGCGTTAGTGGTGTTCGCTGTAAAGTTTGTATCGTTGGTGATTGTTCTTTAACTCTCATGAACCACATAGCATCAATTCGATTAGCTTTGCTTGGGTCAAGCCAATGTCCGTGTTTAGTATAAGCTTCATCAGTGAACCAGTATGTACCCTCTGGACTCGGTTCGTCTGGATGGTGTAGCATCCAGTCATGTAGCTGTTATTGTGTTTCGAATTCGGGAGGTTGAGGTTGAGGAGGAGGCTGGTTGCAGGGTTTCTTTCTACGTCGAGCCATTATCGTGGGACCTGAGCTATTGTTCCGTTTCTATTATAGTCGTTAGTATTATAAGATCCCAAGTCATGTGGGTAGCCGTGGATTGGAGAATTATTTTTTACTTCTTTCTAGATGTTCTTTCCTTCGGTACCGGGTTATAACCACTACATATTTCAACGTTAGTAAACGCTTCTAGCCACCTATCAACAGCCGAGAAAATTAGAAATACATTCGGACGGAAGCTTTTGCAAGCCCCCCCCAATTTTTTGGTTTTGCTTTGGAGTCTGCGGATGATTTCTGATTATCCGGCTTGCGGCATCCCAACTCCGCTTCTGCCATATCCTTCAACTTTTTGTCGTTAGTGCTATGCTAATGCCGCTGTGACGGGAGTTTCTCTGTGTATGGGTGCGTTGGCTAGCTAGGTTGTCTCTTGTCTGACTCGTAAGTATGATAAGGATTTGAACTGTGGTGATTTGGGAAATAAGAATGGGGATAGAGTCAGGCGACGTCGGGTGGATGAAGTCGCAGTTCGCTATAATTTGCAGAAGCAGATTTGCCGATTCACAAAACTGGTCGATCCCATGCGGGATACTCGATAGTGATTGATTCGAAGGTCGAATTCATTGAGGATTCGGCTTGAGATCTGCAAGGGATTGTAGTTGAATAGTAGACTGGATTTGTCAAGCGAGGAAAAGAGGATCCGGATGGATTTGGTTGGTGCTGAGAATCCGTAGTATCCGCGAAGTCGTGGGAGAAGACGAGGGAAGAGAGCGGGAAGAGGGAGGGGCCAGGGCTGAACACTAGGGAGAGGGAGAGAAGTGAGCTAGAAACAGATGAGGGCCTTAGGATAAGGCGAGGGAAAGGATTGATGGGCATGAAGGTACTTGATGATGCCCGGCATGTTGATTCCACGATATTGAGGTCGGCATAGATGATGGATGGGAGAGGAGGAGGCGTGGACGAAGCGTGCGAGTTGGTCAGGAAAAGAAACGCGTGCTAGAGAGGGGTCAACAGCTGTCTGTCTTTTGCTGAAACATAAATTCCAGCGGTGACTATTTGTATCTGTTATGTTTTACTTGAGGTGGAAACCGCTTGATGAGAATTACGGGGATGCACTGAACATCACTCGCACACCTTCTGCATTGGGCGGGCGCATATATTCTACAGGGCATGAGCTTTTATTGTAACCTTACTGTATCTTAATCTCATACCCTTCAAGAGTACTGAACAGCGCTGCATAGTAATAAAAAGAAGCATCCCCCGCTACATATACAATAGTGACCAATTTGATTGCTACACCAGCCAGAGAAATACTGAGTGGGGCGTAGGGCGATGACATTGGAAGCCTTTGACGAGTATGATATTCTTTACAGCAGTGACAAAAAAGAAAGCTTAATGTGGCAAAAACTACAGTATCCGGGATTCCCGTCTGGTCACCCACGACAGTACTAGCCGGACGATATCATGCTTAAATAGCGCAGAGCGGACGGGATGCGTTGTGTTCATGATTCTATGACCGTAGCTTGTAATTATATTGCTGAATACAATGTCCAGTCCAATTAGTATTACTAAAGATTCCGCCTCATTGAGAGCAAGGACATGATACCTAGGGGATCGGTTCGCTTTGCAACTTGTAAGCCTGCGGATTATCGGTAGGATATACATAGATCTGATGCTGTGAAGTATAAAGTACGTAAGAATATATGTGAAGCTATTACAATTGTCATTTCAACACACAAGTTCTCTATATGCCGCTTTAATGCTAATTTACAAACCCAGTCCGGTGGTTTAGTGTAGCCTACCCAGAATGCACCTCACAAGCCACCCCGGAACTTTTAACATTGAAAGATTCTCATAAAACATCATTAACCACAGAATGAAATGTATCGATAAAATCTTTCTAAAGTGCCGCCCACAAAAGCACCCAGGCGCCGAGGAATGAAAAGCACGAAGCTAAATTAATTGGAAGCTTTACGATAGGTTTTCTTAGTGAGAATATGTAGAACCCCAACCGTGATCATGAGCTTTCTTGTTGAGAATTTACGATTAGGAATCCTTCTAACTTTGGCTGCAATATCCTGGAAAGCCGTGTGCAAAGTCGACTGGTCTAGATTCTTCTCGTAAGAGCGCTGTTGATATTCGTACACTTTCTGCAGCATTCCTTCTATAAATCGTTATTCTCCATGAGGGTTCCTATCTGCACAGAAAGATTCTAGCAATCTTCGTGGTGGGTGCTGAGCGTCGCGTGACTCGCTAACGGTCATTGGCCACTCCAATATCCTTCATGGTTTCATGTAAGGTCTTGAGTTCTTTTTGCTGCTCGCTGAATGGCGCGTTGAAGACTACCTCGAGTGCGTTACGCTGTGAAGTCGTGTAAGCCTCGGATGTAACTTTGGCCTCGCAAATGTAGCCTTCTGAAATGGCTCGTTGGTGTCGGAGGAAATTGTCTTGTTTGTCAAATCTTTCGCTGATGATTTGCTCAAGAGACGTTCGGTATTCTTCATTTCTGGCTTGAAGATCTTTGGTGATAGTGATATGTTGGAGTTGCATCTGGATTGCAGCCTCTGTTTTGGCTTGAGCTTCGGCAAACTTCTTCTGGATTGAATCCCGGATCGCGTGATCTTGAGTCAATAGCTCCGCAGCATCTTCTAGAGCCTTTTGATGCTCTTGCCGTGCCTTTTTTTGCTGCTCCTCGATACCAGAAATCCTCTCCAGCAATGGCATCGACTGTATTGCTTTGTAAATGTCCTCGACCCCTGCGCCTGCGTAACGATCTTCGATCCTTGAATTCCCCATCCACGAAGGTTGTAGCACCCTTTTCTCAGCCGGCGTCAAAGCCTCCTCTGCTAGTATAAATCGCTTTATATCCATATCTGGAATACTCTTTGTTGTTGAAGTCGTTCGAATTGTATTCGCCCTTCTAATCCCCAAATAAACATTGCTCATCTTTAGTTCCGCCTCATATTCTGTCTTAAAATCTGGTGCCGTGTTCTGTGAGCTTCTCATCTGGGCTTCCATCTTCTTAAATGCTGCGTCTACCTCTACGGTCTTCTTTCTATACCCAGTTGTCAGTCATTAATCCAACCTGAACAGGTGTGCTAAACATACTTACGCATTCAAAAGCGCTGCCATAATTGCTAGTGAAGCCTTGTGCTTCTCCAAATCTGCCTCCATCTCCGAAAGTTCTGCGTTATCTCCCCATCTGTAATCCATCATTTGTTTCATCTTATGTTTCTTCTAATCTCCACAACATACTCCTAAAGCCTTCCGAAGATGTTCAACCACCTCAAAAGTGAATCCTGGAGATAATCTACCGGCATCCGCTGTGCTCCCTGATTGGTATTTTGGTCGAGATGTCTATGTATTCGTTATGTAATCGGCTAAGTCTCTTTGGGATGTCTGTCAGGCCGCAGATAAATCCGTTCAGTTGTCAAGCGATTTTAGCGCCGGTTGCAAGGATACCGATGATACCGGATGCGAAAGAGAGTGGATCAGCCATGATGCCAAGAGAACTGCAGAAACAAATGAAGTCAAAAAAGAGAGGAAATATCTGGGGATGCTAAATAAGCGGAGAGCGAAGTTCGAGCCTATGTAGTTATTCGATGTACGGCGATGGAGCTGTTTATGGAAGCTTAGTCCTGTCAATTCGCAACGTTCTTACTTTGACTGAGGCCGTGGATCGGGGCGCAGTTGAGGCGCAAGCTGGTCGGATAAGTCGGACGACATGCGCTATGCTTCTAGCATGTGCCGAGCATAAGAGTGCATTACTCTACTTGAGCAGTTGATTGGTCGAAAGATTTTTGGTACATGCATTTAATATATGCAGGCTGAAATACGATGAATCTCGAGGCGTAAGATTCAGCGCATCTTGACTTTAGAGGGAACATGGTCAGTGCAAGCAGCAGCAGGTATTAGCACATCTCTACTTACCGATGTCTGAGTACGGCGGCTTTAGCTAGTTGATTAGGAGGTTGATTAATGAGTGTTTGGACTACTGCAGTAGACAGCTGTAGAAAATACATGTTCGGCGTACAATAATTTGAGACCTGGCTTGTCAACAATTGACTAGCTTCGCGCGCGAAAGGCACGACATTTAGAAATTTTAAGGTAGTACAAAATCTTTTCGCTTATCTCGTCCCTCAGGCTCAATTAGCTCAGCCATGCACTGGCCACACTAGTTGCACAGCCGCGGAATTTAGCGTCTTCGACATCCCCCTCAATCAGACGGATTCAGACCGCAGCCATACGCAGCTTCAACCAAACAGCATCTCTAAGAAGCGTATCGTCATTATGCTGCTGTCTCTCCTCGATGATCCTCTGAATAGCGCATTCGTAACGGCGAAAAATAGCGTTTCATCCACTTCCTGGTTCCCATTATCTAAATAGCTTTCACGTGTTGTGAGCATTTCATCAAGCCGGTTATCGCCACTGTTATTATTGTCTGGCAGCAACTTACTTGAAAATATTACCCAGTTACA
The DNA here is from genome assembly GCA_024516145.1 of Pyronema domesticum. NCBI lineage: Eukaryota > Fungi > Ascomycota > Pezizomycetes > Pezizales > Pyronemataceae > Pyronema > Pyronema domesticum. The sequence goes on from JAJJXL010000033.1 coordinate 201,435, forward strand.
ATGATTCTCCAAATTCCACATCAAGGTCATTCAGCCGAGATTATCACACACATCGCTGATATTCAGCTCGGGGTTCTCCGAACTCAGAGCCTTCTCAACCATCTTTTGTGTTCTTAAGAACAAAACGTTCACCTCGTTGTTGTTACTAGCTTCTCTGTCGTATGTTTTTAGCTGCTGAATAAGATATTGCTTGAAATCCTCTACGCCTTGCAAGTTGAGGAGCTCAATGTTGACGAGAGTCGTATCGAGGAAAAGCTGCCTTTGATAGCCTTTGATATGCGCCATAAACTTATCGCATCTATTGGTAGCATTCACAAGGAGTTCGAAGGGTAGCTCGAGGCTTTGAACGAGATTGAAAATCGAGGTGCAGAGATTTCTTCTTTGGGCGTCTCTGGGGTGGTATGAAACCAATTTGTTGGCGTAGTTGAGCTTGAGTGCTGAGCGGATCTTGCCATTGAGTAACATCGTGATTGATTTGGATTAGAACTTCGAAGCGCGGGATGGAATATTTTGTTGGTTGTGTATCTCGTAAGAGGCGTGAGCGGGAGGATTACGCGTTCATAAAGAGGACCCAATTCTTAATTGCATTTTCTACTTTCAAGTTACGATGCGTTTGCTGGCTACACCGACATAGAAATGTTGCAGATGGCAGTATGGGTACCGGAGTTTGGTACCCAAACTGCACCGGGGACATTCGGCATCGCTGATCTGTACGCGTTACGCGTGGTTTGACCCTGGCGCGATAGGATGGACAAAACTGAACATAAGCAACTTACATTTTTATTAGGTGGCGGTAGCGATAATCTAACGAACGACTGACAGAATCGACAATCGCTGCTGTCTGGAAACGTATATAAAATGGTCAAGTCGAACCATGCTCGGGTACCTGCGTCCGAAGTGCAGAAATCTCCCGAAGGCCAAGGATTTTGAGCCTGCACCTTCAAGGTTCAAGCGTCACGAGCGAAAGACTCTATTGTGGAAACAGTTAAATGTACATATTGTAATAACTAAGGTCTAAGTACATGCATAGTTCATGGTAAATTAACAGTCAACGACGTCACGTGTTCCTCCGGTTGCTGAGATCTCAACAACATCTGCCTGTACTCCTCCCCGAGATCCCTGCCCCCGATTTCCAATTCTCCCATCATCTCATCGAACAACTTGACCCAATAGCTTGCCCTTCTATCCTTCCCCAAACTCTCCTTCTTCCACTTCAACTCATAAAGAGGAAGTACCCTGCTCAGCTGCTGTAGCCTAAACTGATGTAACCCCAGATCCGCTCCTGCTGCGACTTGAATAGCCTTAACATGATCCATAACCTCATGTTCATAAAGCTTATAATAATCCTTTAAATCATTGTTTCTAATCTCCTTCAAGCACTGTCTCAGCTGGTCAACCAAGCACTTCCTATACTCTTCCTGTGCTTTCATATAAGCGATTTCCGATTGACGAAATCGCTTAAATTCCGGTAGCTCATGGAAGGCAGGCAGGTCGCAGCGACAGGGGTTGGAGGTACCAGATTGAGGGCAGTCGTGGAAGACCCGGGGCCGTATGATGAAAATAGTTTCAATTTGGTCGCAGAGAGATAGAATCGCGGATTGCGTGTGCGCTATGTCTTGCCGGATCTGCGCGTCGGAGGCGATCATTGACGCGATGCGGCTACTGATCTCGCCGTATTCATGGATGGTGCTGCTATCGGATGAGGATGATGAGGATGAAGACGAGGATGAAGATGAGGAGGATGAAGAGGACGAGGAAGACATAATCTGAGATGCAGAAGGTATGGTATCGGTGGGTTATTGATGGACTGTAAGTAGGGAACTTCGGATGCGTGTTGTTGTGTTGGAATCAGTTGAGGTCTTTAAGATGGCAGAGCAGTGATAGTCGTTCGTTTTGATAAGGTAATTGGCAAAAATGACTTGAAGGTTGTGCATAGAATTCGGTAAACATTACAGATCATTCCATACAGGGTGCCCGGTACAAAACTACTCGGGACAGGCTTTCGGGGTCTCCGAGTGTCCCGCAGCGCAGGAGACCGTGGAACTACGTTCTCCGCTTTCGACTTATATGCAGCGATTACTATTGCAAGCGGCAGCGATACTAGCCGTATGGACTCATGATGTTCATAAAAGGGTATTTATATAAATATATTGTAGTTAATGACCTCATGCAATGCTCTGGTGGCTTAGCGGTAAAGCGCATCACTAGTAATGATGAGATCCCCGGTTCAAGTCCGGGTCGGAGCTCTCATTTTTATTTTTTGCATCTCGGAGAGCAAGCCGATCATGGTCTCGGGGTTGTCTGCGATCCGTTTTTTTCATACCCACCATCATTTTCTGTATTCAAAAGTTGAAAGGAAATGCATAGATTTAATTCACCCTTAATACAAGGGCTTGTTCCCAAACCCTCCTTCCCCACGTCTTACAAAATCTCTAATCAAAACAGAAACTGCACATATTTCACACAAAAGCCTGACTAAATCGGCGAAACAAAATTTCCTTCGTCTTCTCTTTATCCTTCCCTTGACCAGTGGATGCCATTAGACTATCGATAAGCGAGAACCGTTGTGCCGATGAGTGACATACTTATCGTGAGTCGTGACCAAGGCGTTGGAGGGTCCGGGAGGGATAACTTCAACCCTTGTGGTTCCGAATTTTTTTTATTCTCCGGTAGCGATGATCTCTGGGTAGGGCGTTTTCGTTGAAGCATATTGTAATTCTGAAAGTGGTAATTTTTGCGTCGGTACTGTCCAGTACGTCGAAATCGGAAAATGTATTCGTCGATACCGATTTCATCTTCATTCCCTTCACGACCTTTTCCTTTCTTATTTGTTTCCTGCCTCTCCTACTATCGACCGTTCAATACGGCTGATATCCCCATCGAACCGTATGCGCTGCATCTTAAGCTCCCAATACAGCTTTCTAATTGCGGCTTTCTCCTTCGCAATTTCTTCATTCATCGTTTCTACCCTCGTCATTCCTGCCTTGGCCTTCTTTTCTTCTCTCTCACTTCTCCGAACCTTCTTGAATTCCTGATACCGCGACTTGATCTTAGTCGGGGTATTCATGTCATACCATTCGGGAAATCGATATGTCGAAATAAACTGAAGTGCAGCGAAGCAACCGCGGCATCTCTTGTGCAAGTAGCATAAGTAAAGGTGGTATTCTTCCTGGGTGCTGAAATCGGGACAGATGTGAGGGCACGATTTGGGGTAGCCAATTCCTAGGAAGGCGTCGCGGAATGGATCGTATTTGCGGGACATCGTTATTTGCGTCGCGTGTCAAGAGGCGCTGTTTGATTTGTAGAAGGAGCTTAAGGAGCAGGTGTAAAAGGATATGCGAAGATCCGCCGTGCGAGTTGTAGATGTAGATGTAGGAGCAGATGTAGAATGATGTGCGCGTAGATCTGCCGTGCGGGTTGTAGGAGTAGCTGTAGTAGCTGCTGTACGCGTTGTACTAAACTACCAGGACTCAATTGACTCGCAACCCAATCCCTCAATCCCCGCGGGTCCACTTGAACCCTAAGCAGCTAAGCTGTTAGCCATATTTACCGTGGACAGTATTCATGGAACAAAACATGCACTCAGATCATCAGCGGTTTAAAATTCTAAACTAGTACAATCTTGGTAACAGTTGAACCATAGAAACTCATCTACAAATTCTCGTCACCTAAATGCCGTATCATGCGGCTTCAACCAACTTGAGTTGCAGCCTGAACTGAACTAACTATTTATGTATTAGTTTGGTTTTAGACTAGCATCTTCGATAGCCTGATGCTAATCAGTGCACCGTTTCGACGGCTGCGTTATGAAAATGAGGTTGAGGGCGTTGATAGTCTAGACGTTAGTGCGGCTCTGTGGTTGTGTTGCCCAGCAACCGCCGGACTAACGTCTAGATTATGTTGAAAATGACGTACGCGGTGTCGCTAAAACATCGCGGAACGGAGAAAGAGCACTGAGAAAGAGCACGGAGAATTAAGGCACCGATAAACAAGGCACGAGGAGACGGAAGAGAGAAAACAAGGCAGTTTGGCCGATGGATTATGACTCAGTTATCTACTAACATGTATATATGACGGCCCCAAGACGTCCAAAATCTATACATGAGGAACACAATTCTTGATTTGCACTAAACATCGCCCTAGCTCTAATGTAGAATCAATAACTGATGCTAGAAAAGCATCTCCATGCATTTAAATTCAAATCCTATACATTATTTCTGCTTGCAGACTTTTCAGGAGCAGGGATATTTGCAGGGAAAGAATTGTGTTCCCAATTTGTAGGTTTTGGACATCTTGGGGATAGATCACTTTCCATGCCTGTAAATAGATATGCTCTACCTGGACATAGTATTGCATCAAGAGAAGTGAACAACAAGTACGAACGTACGACTATGAATTGAGTGTCCGAGGAGGGAAGGCCTGGGGCCGACCTCCTTATATATATACATAGGCAAAGCACAAAACATCCTCCGCGGCCAAAACATAAATCCTTCGAGCCCACCAAAACCCTCCGTAATGTCTCGTAGTCCTCCGCGTCTAATCTCTAAATACCAAGGGGGAACGGGCACTGGTGGTTCAAGAGAGAGGAGCACAGTGTCCTCAACACATAGAACACTGTTTTAGATTTATGATTATAATAAGAAATATTCTAAAAGTATTCATTGTCCCACCCTTGTCGTGACTTCGTAATGTATATCTAACACCCAATAGTTACTCCGTACCTCCGACTCGTTTTAACAGATTAAGCGTTGAGAACTGTACTAGTTGTCGCAGGTGACGGAAGTGGTGTGTGATGTAAGAACTTCTTACATTATTTAGAGGGGCCTTGAACAAGCAGGAGCATCATATGAAATGTACTATTACGGCCCCAAACATTATAATTCCCCCATTAGGGTATCAATTGCTGAATATTTCTATTTAATCATTCCTTAAACACAGACATTCTCTAAGTATTCCCTTCGATCCACAAAATCCAACAAGTACTGTTGATCACACCTCTGATTAATACACTAATTATTCATCTGCATTTTCTCGCCCTCATATCCACCCTGCTAACATTCATCGTCCGGATCTTCCCTCGAAATAGACTCAATCCTTCGGCGTGTCCTCCTGATATCCTCCCGCAACCACTGAAACCTCCTCCGCTTTCGATCCTCCCACCGCTTCTGAGTACGCTCCAGATCCCTCTCGCTTTCAGCCAATTCCTAGTCAAGCTGCTCCTGTTCTGTTGTAAAATCGTTATCCTTTCGCATGCGTCTTCGGCTCCTATGAAGTGAATCCAACTCGTTCTCTTTATTTTTCAGCGATTCTTCCAGTTTCTGTTTCTCTTCGCGATAATATATTAACCTGTCTTCGACTACGGTCTTGCGTTCTTTAATCTTCTCTTGTTCCATAATCAGTCTGTCCCGGTAGAGTTCACAGCAACGATTATAAGAGTGATTGTGGTCTTCATAATGATCGAAAACCGAGCTGCCGAATGGAGATTCGTTGTCGTTGTTGTTATCGTGCTCCTCGGAGTTGCCGTGATTGGATTTGTCATCGACTGGGTCCTGGTCATCGTATTCTACAGTACTATCCTGTTCGTTGTCGTTATCACCGAGTGTTGAGTTTCGACGCTTGCGATAGAAGTGCTCACGAGGTAGGCTTCGACGATACTTATCGGAAGATTCATCGTCGACTTGGTCCTGGTTGTCATATTCTACGGCACTATCCTGTTCGTTGTCGTTTTCCGCGGGTGGTAAGCTTCCACGATTCTGATCGACATATTCAGGAGGTGAGCTTCGAAGTTTCTGATCGAAATATTCAGGCGGCCAAAATTGACGAGTCTGATCGGAATCGCGTTCCACAGGACTATCCTGTTGATTGTCGTTATCAGCGAGTGTTGAGTTTCGACGCTTGCGATAGAAGTCTTCGGAAGACGCAGCCCTATTCTTGTCGTAATCGCGTTCTACAGAACTATCCTGTTCGCCATTGCTACCCTGTTTGTCGTTGCTATCCTGTTCCTCGTTGCTATCCTGTTCGTTCTCATTGTCCGCGAGTGGTGAGCTTCGACGATTATGATCGAAATTTTCATCGGGGGTCGTGATCAACTTCGTCACTGTGATCGGGGTTGTCGTTGTCATCAGACTTGTCACTGCTGTCGTGTTTTGCATCGCTGCCGTCATCCTTTATGTCTTTGCTAGGAGATACATTCAGAGAAACCGGAGCCCGAGACGATCCTTCAGAGCCCTCGGGGATTGGTAAATCGGGGTGTGTCATGGTCTAGTAGTGGATGAAGAGGTGGGATAAGATGGAGAGTGAGGTTACCACTTGGTGTGGGAAGAAGAATTGAGGAGATGGAAGATTAGACAACAGTATTTAGATGACGCCCTCATACAAAAGTCTAACTAAGGCCTGTAACTAGTCTTGGATCCATGAACAATACCACTGCATCATAAAAACATATGATGCACACGAGATGTGAATAAATTTTCTCCGGGCTTCAAATATTTCAGGTGGCAACGAATTATACTTAAACATCATAGTCCATATCTCAAGCTTCAGTAATGTTCTGCCATGGGGGGTGACACGTCGGTGAGCATGATCAGATTAACTCTTAATGATGGGTCTAGGTTGACTATCAAGTACGTAGATTCGGTACAGGTACGCTACCCACGCTCCCAGATACGAATGTAAAACGAGCACGTAGAGATGAGTATGTGTCCTAGAGTAAACAACCTTCACTTCAATTGACAAATTTTTGATTGAGATACACCATAAATTCGCCGAATCGGCATAGCAATCAACGCGTCATTCCATCTTAATATTCTCCTTCCTCATATTCTTCTTCTTTTTCCCTGCACATTACGACGTCGTTCCATCCCTTTCCGCTTTCTCCTAACCTTCTGTATCTGCTGCTTCATTTCTTTTATCTGTCTCTTCAACTTCTGTCGTGACTGTCGGCTGATCCTCTCCTGCTCTAGTTTCTCCCTCCTTAGCTGCTTTGTTGTCAACTCCTTAAGGTGCTTTTCTCTCAAAATTCCGTACAAACGAAGGTGAGTCGGAGCTGTCATCCAATGGCCATACTTTTTACTCATAGATCCGGTTTCGACGATGATAGCAGTCCGTAGTTCAGTCGCTGACATGTCCAATAGATACCGATGATATTCTTCAGCCGTGCTAAAGTCCGGCCTTTGTGACCAGCGAAATACGGATTCTTCGGTGTCATTAATGTCGTCAGACTGGGGTGAAGCCATGCTTGGAGTTATTCGTTGTAGCTTCGAAGGAGAGGAGTTAAAGATGGATCGAGGTGGAGCAGGAGGCCTTCCACTTGGCGTGGAGAGGACTAACCGGTGGATGCACAATTAAGCTCTGGCTAGTCAGGGTTATTGGCTGAGTGGACCTGAACCCTAGACCCTGAAATCTCAGATGAAAATCCTCGCGCTTGAGAAATTTAATCGTAAAACTAGATTATATAATGCCATCTAGAGCTTGTCGAGTTCTGACGTACTTCCGGGACACTTATGTAGAGTAGCGCGCTTCTGAAACTAAGCGAGACAAGCGAAACCAAGTGATTACGTAGCACAACTCGCGTGTTCCATCGCGGCATGACATCAAGTCCATTATGCAGGCGCCTATTCTGGACATTATCGCATCGTGACCGGCGTATGTGCCTACCCAACCGCCTTATTTCGAGATTGATAATTTCCTTTTTCTTAAGATGCTCTGCACACTCTCAGATGCGCGAGTCCTGTGTTAATATTATCCATCGCACTACCGAGATTATATTGTCTATTGTCTAACACTAGAATCGATACCCAGCCACCTGGCCAAAAAGCATCATGAACTCTCCAACTTCTTCACATTCTCCAAACTATCACTTTCGTGACCTATCGATCATAATTTTCCATTCCCGATGCCGGACAAAGGAGAATTGTATAAGATAAGGGGAAGACAAAATGCAGTATTCGCACATGATTATTCCCCAGCCCCCTATCCTATGGACTGCCGGACAAAAGAGAATTGTATAAGATAAGGGGAAGACAAAATGCAGTATTCGCACGTGATTATTCCCCAGCCCCTATCCTATGGACTACCGATAATTTTTACGTAAAAACTAACCTACCAATCTAATCAGGCACTATGACAAGTGTTACATCTTTCCCACCATCGACAGCGACCACAGCGCTACCGAACACCCTTATACAATCCATATCCTCACCCACTCCACGAGTGCCTACCGGGCCTACCGATGCTTCTGACACGATAGCTTTCACTACCCCGTGGGATGGGCTTCCCATACGAATAACATCCGCTTCCGCTACCAGTACCAAAGTTACATCGATTGCTCAAGCTCTCCCTCCACTTCTATCTACATATACGTTCACTGAAACCAAACTAATTCCACCAACCTCATCACCGGGTGTACCATCACCTGATTCACCTCCGCCTATAAACAACGTCAGTAATCTAGGCCCCGCAATCGGTGGTGCAGTAGCGGGAACTGTGGTGCTGTGCTGCGTTGTTTTTGTTATTTGGTATCGGTTTAGAAAGCGACAGAAAGCGGGGGATGGAGAATTTGGAGCGCTGATGGGTGATGGATTCGGGAAGAAGGTGGATTCAGAGATGGAGATAACACAGCGCGCGGAGTTGGGAGAGGATAAGCCGGTTGAATTACCGGCGCTGGAAGTGGTTTGGAGGTGCCGGGGGAGGGAGTGGCGGTGGAGGCTATGGGGGTTGAGGGGAAGGGGAATAAAACGGTAGTTACAGAGGGTGAGGCTGGGAAATATATGGTAGTTGCAGATAAAAAGTAGGGAGCGGCTGTATAGGCGACGGCGAATAGAGAGGTTGGAGATGCTGTGAGATTTGAGAGGCGGAATTATGGGGAGTCACTCATGGAGGATGGATTTTAGGAAGGTCCTATGCCCCGGACGCCGAAAGACGTGCAGATTAGACATTTGAAACTTAGCGTTCTTTTTGTATGGAAAGCAAAGGTCTGAAGGAGGTGACCCGGCTGAGGAATGTATGTGGAGGTTGCCTGATCAGGCGCGCTAATGACGCTAAGTTTCAAATGTCTAATCTGCATGTCTTTCGGCGTCCGGGATAAGTCCAGTTACCAAGGGCGAGGAGTATAAGCATTAATGGCTATGCGTTTGTTGTTGCATATTGTCTGCGAAATGGTCTTATGTTGTTTATAAAAGCGCTATCTAGATCCAATCATAATATCTCACTCGAGATTTAAACTTGAGTATAAGTACGGATAACAAGTTCATTCTATTCTTCCCAGGCGTCGTTTTTAAATTTAAAGTACAAAGCAAAGATCCCACATGTCATTCCACCGACATACAATTATCCCAAGCCAATTTATTCCCGGCTTAAACACCAGGCTAATCCGTCGTATCAATCCATCCATAGCCACAGATCCGTCGCTCAAACCTCGAACCCATCTCCCAGTTAATCAACTGTCTATACCCTACAATAGTTCTCACTATATGCCCCTCAGGATAACCATGCACATCCCGATAATACTCCCAACTCGCCCCATGCTTCAGCAATTGCCAAACTACACTCTGCTGCTGCTGATTAAACAAACCAGCCATCAAAAGCGGAGTACTTTCCGTCAAATCATCATTGAAGATCTCCGTCTCGATTTCCACATCGGCTCCGTGATCCATCAACAAGTCAATAATGGCACAGTGCCACATCTTAACCTCCCATCTCCCTGATGGCTCGTGACACATCAAGGTATGCAGTGGTGTATACCCCTTGTCATTGCGGATGTTAGTGGAGAATCCAAGCTCGAGAAGTTGCTTGATGGCTCCGGTGTATTGTTGATTCCTGTACGCCTGACATTCGATGGCCCAATGCAAAGGCGTCGTCTTGAGGCCTCCACATAGAAATACCCCATCCAGGGGAAAGTATTTCTTCTCAACTAGAACTTGAAGAAGACGCTCATTCTGGTTGAAGACAGCACAGATCAAAGGACAGCGTCGTTCGTGGTTATCCAAGCCAGGATACTTTGCCGCAAAGTCCTCCTTGTAGGGAGTTTCCAAAGCCCGTTCGATGAGTCTTGGCTGGATAATGGTGTTGTAAGCTTTGCTCGTAGGAGCAAAGTTTAGCAACGTACCATTAGAGCAGCAGTCTAAGATTTCGAACATGATTTCGGCAGGAAAATGGATGTTCTTGGCTTGCTTAGCACGCTTTCGGGGAAGGTCGGATCCGCAAGCGAGGGATCTCTTGCGGCGGGTGCTGGTGGTGGTGGTAGGGCCAGCATCGTCGTTGTCGTCGGAATTGTCGGACCGGACCCGCTTACAACGGGATGAGGCTTCTGATCCCGAGATGGTGCGTGCGGCTGCGGACGCTTGATGAGCGGCGCGATTCTCTTGTCTGACTCCCTGTCCCGTGTTCCTTTCGGCATAGGAGGATCGCTCGCAGACGAAAGACTGGTTGCTACGCCCAGAGGTCCGGCCAAATAAGATTTCTCTTTGGGTCTTGGGTGGGTGGATGGGTTGACACCATAATTGGGAGGTGGAATGGGGGCGTATTTATACTGCCGGGGTTTGGTGCGAGAGGCAGGCATGATTGCGGATGTGTGGGGCGGGTGGGTGGGTGTGGGTGAGATGGGGTGACGAGAGGGGGTGAAAGAGTCCGTAGACTGTATGCGTAAGAGTCCGTAGACTAGATGTCAAAAGTCCGTAGGCTGGATGTGGATGACTATTGTAGGCGTTAGAAACCTGATGACCGTGGAAGTGAAAGGGGAATTGAGGGATTGGTACTTACGAATTAGTAGTCGCTGTCGATGTGACTACGCTCCGGTATCGGTGTAGTAGTCTTGACTTGGCTCTCTGGTGTTGTTAAAGTAGGTTTGGTAGTACTCCTAATAACAGTTAGAATCAATAAACAAATAACCAAATAACCACATAAATAAGATGCAAGAGTGGTAGCTTACAGAACACAATCCCTTGGATTGTTGACCGCGCTCCGGGATTTGACAAATCGGTGTAGCGGTCGGTATGAATCGTATGATGAATTCGGTGTAGAAGATTGCAGGAGGTACTTGATTGATTCAGACAGACGTGAGGTTGGGTAAACAGTAGTCGGTCGTAGTTATAAGATCGAATTAGTTGTCGGTTGCAGCAGTAGTAGTGGTAGTCGACAAGTAAGTAGTACTAGTTACCATAGACTGTCGCGTAGACGTTGGGCGGACTGACAACCAGGGTACTTTGAGAGTCAATGGCAGCTAAACAAAGTAATCAGTTGGGGCTTCGCGATTGGCGCCCAAGAGGATTTAGGGTTGAAAAAGAGAAGTGGGATAATGTCAAAATAGAGGGGGTCGCGATGTTGAAAACTTGAAGACTTTCGGCTCTTTATGGTCCAGAGAAGATATCACGGCCGCCGCTGATAAGGACTGGGGCTGACTACAATTACACACTAGTTACATTGATTGATGTTTACAGCTACAGCGCTTGAACTCTGAATTATTAAAGGGCGGATTTACTCTGGGCTCATCAGCGGGAGCAAGATTACGCTCCGGAGATGCTTGAGATCTCATGATCAGCGCCACCAGAGATCCACCCAGTATTTTCCAAGACATCGCTGTAGTCAAGGTTCGATAACGTTTACTGGAGAATAAAGCTATGGTTTATATACATGCTAGCGCGACACAATCCGTGCATCAATCTGGAGAAGCAGAAACAAACTCGCCGGGGTTTGATACCCCGGGGATTAAGGCCCTATTACTTATTCTTCTCCACGCATGTCTTATCTAAGTACTCTATAATCTCGCATTATCTGGTACGTATATGCCCACCCAATGACGACGAACATGAGCAGCTAGCGCAAGCTGTAGCTCACGAAGGAGGCAGAGCCTGGCGGGAAGTCTTCATCACGGGATCCAAGATAATGTGAGTGATACATCATGAAGCCATACACTTCATCCCCGGATTTGCATCAACAATCCCTTTTGCTTACCAACGTACCCTACCATATGTCAGTTCTATCTATCAAATTTCTTGTTTCCATGTGACCATCTGTGATACCATTCTCCAAGACCTCAAAGTTTGGTTGGTTACGTAATTTAAGCTTGGAAGCGAGACGACCACGCTAGCGGCTAGACAGCCGAACATCGGGCCCGCGCAACCTTGGTCTCCGCCAGTTAGACAGGATCTCTCAAGAAAAATAAAGCCCATCAATTCCGTATTCAATTCTACTTCATCATTTTTATTTTCACGTGAAACTCTTTGTTGATTTATCAGATGATCAATTGACAACTCGACTCGGCTTTCCCTTTCCAGAAAAGGGGCTATTTCCGTGTTTCGCGATCTCGCCTCCAAACTTGCCCTCGTGCTGTCGTGCTGGCTGGTCCGAATAAGCTTCTCACCGGTCCGAATGACATCAACCCCTGCGCGACCTCCGAAAGCCTCACGAACGACAGATCCAAGGACAAGGAAAAGGCAACCCCGTCTTGTCCATAATCGAAGACCTTTCCTTTCTCCCCACCAAACCAACTCCGAAGGATGCTCCTCCTCCATACTACGGGAATCACCAAAATCGGCGAAGTACGCCGTTATACAATCACCTACACTCCTTCGTCAGACCGTATCCTACCGCTTCCGACTCAGCTACATCTGCGAATAAAGAATACTGCGCCCTTACCGTTTCGTGCCGCGTATCTACACGGTCCTTACACCCTCTATGTATCGGTCCGCCGCGCCGAGTTCCAGCCTTGGAAATCAGCTACTGAAGGAACGGATGAGCGAGATGAAGAGCTAGGGCGACGGGAGGATCGCGAGCCTGACAATGATGAAACTTGGGCAGCTGAGTCCGGGGAGCCCTGGAGTCCTGGCGGGAGGCGAGCAGAGATAGCAGAGCGAGCGGAGCGTCTAGCCCAAGCCGCCAAAAACCCGGATGACGAACGCGAGAAAGAGGGCTTAATTCCTCTGTAAGCTCCCGTTGTTCATTTCTGCCCTTCACACTTCCGCCTACCTATAAACTGACCTTTCCTGCAGTTACGAACCGCACCTGAAAGCCGGCGCCAGCTTCTACGCCACCCTCCCCATCCCCGCGTCTTTACTATCCAACCGAAGCCAACGACGCGACTATGAACACGGCGGCCGAGTTTCATTGGATGGAACTAGACAATTTGATCCCCCGAATCCGACAGAACGGAAATCGGTGACGTGGATTGTGGAGATTATTTCGCAGACGATATTTTCGCCGACGGCTACGGTGGGATATGAGCTGCTATTAGGAAGGGATGAGAAGAGCTTGGGTTTCTCGGTCACCGGGGATGTTTGCTCGAGAGCTATTACGGTCAGGTTGGAGGGGAATAAGGAACTCTGGAACCGGCCGGTATTTCCCGGGGAAGACAGTGGAGGGGCAACGGGCGAGGAGGAGGCGGAGGTGCAGGAAGAGCTGCGGCGAGCAGCGGGACAGAAGAAGAAGAAGGTGCACCTTGTTGTGCTAACCCACGGGCTGCATTCAAATACCGGGGCGGATATGTTATTCCTGAAAGAGGCAATTGACGAGGAAGCCCGGAAAGCTGCATTGGCACGAAGGGAACGAAGGCAAAAGGAATTCGAGGAGGGAAGGATAACGAAGAATCAGCTGGAGGCATTGAACAATGATGATGAACAAGTCATTGTCAGGGGATTCCACGATAATCATTGTCGGACAGAGAGGGGTATCAAATACCTTGGAAAACGACTGGCGAAATATATCCTACACCTGTCTAGCCCACACTCACATCCTTTACCGCATCCCGGAAAGCTTCAAAAACGACCTCATCACCTTTTGACACCAGCAGCAGAACCAAAGAATTACAGAATCACCTCGATATCTTTCTTAGGGCACAGTTTAGGAGGATTGGTACAAACCTATGCAATCGCCTACATCCACGCCCATGCCCCTACCTTCTTCACAGACGTCAAACCCATCAACTTTGTCGCCTTCGCCACTCCATTCCTGGGACTGTCTAACGAGAATCCCCTATATGTGCGGTTCGCCCTCGATTTCGGTCTGGTAGGAAGAACCGGACAAGACCTCGGCCTAACCTGGAAAGCACCCGGTCCCTTCTCCGGCTGGGGAAACAAAAACTCAGTCAAGACAGAAGTCAGTGGTAGTAAGCCACTACTGCGAATCCTTCCCACCGGACCCGCTCATGAAGTCCTAAAGAAATTCCGTCGTCGAACAGTCTACGCAAACGTCGTCAACGACGGCATTGTTCCCCTCCGAACCAGCTGCCTATTATTCCTCGACTGGAAAGGCCTCGGCAAAGTTGAAAAAGCAAGGAGGGAGAACATGGTCGGTGGTCTCGTTGAATGGGGATGGGGCCAGCTCGTAGAGAGCGGTTTGAGACCAGCAGGAGCATCCGCAGGCCGAGTCGAAGGCGCCACTGGGTTGGGGAGCAAGTTGACAAGTCCTATATCACCCACCTTTTCCCTACCCATGAGTCCGACTTTTTCACTACCAAGCTTTGGAACCGCATTTTGGAATAAAAACCACAACAACTCAGATGTCAAAGCCCTTCCCCCCACTCCCCCGAACGGCGTAGCCATAGGAGAAGCCCCCCGGACCGGCGAACCCACCATCCGAGAACAACTTGAAGGCCGTGGTGCCGAATCCTCCGCCGAACCCGAATTTCCTCCCACCATACCCGTAGCCCTCACAAAGCCCCCAGCCCCTAATCCTTTTACCGGTCTAATGGCACTCCTCCGACCCACCGCAAAACCTGCTCCAGCTAAGAACAACCAACAACTCCAACGAATATTTACCGACTCCCAGACCGCAACCCCTTCCTCTTCAACCACCTCTCTCACTGGGGTGGGCTTCTCCTCTGGTACCGAAGCATCCGGATCCGGGGCCGGCGCGGGTACTGGCACCGGTAACTCCGCCGCCCCAACTCCCCCGCCTCGTACAACCCTCCTCGAAGCCGCCGGGGACTTATTAAACCCCCCCTTGCCTCCCTCAACCTATCTCACTGACGAAACCACCCGCCCAGAATGCATTTTCCACGACCGCGTCTACGAATCCTCCGACATCCCACCAGCCAAATCGGATCGTATATCCGTGGAAGAAAAAATCGCCCGCGCCTGGCATAAAGACATGAGCTGGCGGAAGGTTCTCGTATCCATCCAACCAGATGCACATAATAATGTAGTTGTCCGGCGAGGCTTCGCAAATGCTTATGGTTGGGGAGTTGTTAGGCATGCTGTTGAGGCTCATTTTAGTCTTGAGGCTGATAACCTCCTGCCTGTTCGAAGTAACCAGAGTAGTAGATCTGTATCACCGGAAGATATAGCAGTCGGAAGCTCAGCCGAAGGTGATGGAACTGAAACTTCACGCCCCGTTGCATCAACCCCCGAAGACCCAGATGAACGCCAATTCCTAATCGGTAACCTCGGCCGTAGTCGCAGCGAAACGTTAGACTCCACCGCATCCTGGAGTTCCTCAGCATTCCTGTCTTCATCCGCCAGCTCTTCTTCAGATGAAGCTGGTACCGCACCAGATATTGACCGCTTCCTCGACCTCCCGAGCCCCGGTGGGGGATTAGTGGAGGTTAGTAAAGTATCTGCAGAAGCCAGGAGAAGTGGTGAGGGTACTAGACTTGGATTAGGGCTAGGATTAAGGAATCTTAGTTTTGGATCTAGTGCGGTTGGAGGGATTGGAGGTTGGGGGGAGAGAAGGGATGAGGGGGGGACAGAGAGGCCGAGTTCGGAAGCGATGAGAGCCCTGGAAAGGGTTAAGAGGAATAGTGGGGGAAGTAACGGTCATTCGAGGAATAGTAGTGTGGCTGCTTCGATGGAGAGGACTAATTCCGAGGCTACGATATTGCCGCCGGGGATGAGGGAGGAGACGTTGGGGTTGTTGGAGGGGCAGAGGAGGGATGCGATAGAGGCGGATCTACAGGGGGCGAGGGATGCGGTGGAGGCGGTGCAGAGGCAGGCGGTGGGGGATGAGAGGAGGGAACGGGAGGAGCAGGCGCAAATTGAGGGGCAGCTGTTGGAGCTGGGTTTGGGGGGGAGTACGCCCAGGATGGATAGTAAGGCGGGGTCGTTGAGGAGAGATGAGTAGGGGGGGGTAATGGTATAGTTGGATGGATGTAATGGATTTGTATGATGGAATTAATGATGCGCGATAAGGTATGGATACCAGGATACCAATAAGATGGACTTTTGTTGTTGGGATGTGGATATGAATTGGGGAAGGAAGAAGTTGCATACAAGGTGTTAGGAGTTTTTTTTTTTTTTTTTTTTTTTTTTTCTTTGTTTACAATACCTTGTTTATGACGTAATGAATTATTAGTTCTGATACCAGGAATTAGAGATCGTTGCTGGATGCAGTTATGTTTTAGAATACTAGACTTGTCGTTTTTGCATACACGGTGGTAGCGAGTGATTGAATATGTATTGATCCTGTGCGTGTTGCGGTGCGTAACGTAAGTATGGGTTGTACTCTATGTGCGCCTGTTTACATACAGCGAAACGCGTCACGAAGCATGGAAGATTTCACCTGCCTCCACATTTTTATCATTTGGCAACAACTCTTCGACTCAGCGATCAATGAGTCCCCGCTACCGCACCTCCAACCGCCGGGCCTATTACTTTGCCTACAGTATTCCCATTCTCCGCTGTGGCCGTGCTTTGTAATGCAACTGATGTTGTGGGCGTGGTCGGTGATAATGGAACAGTGACCGTAGGATTGGGCGTGAGAATTGAATATCGAGCAACCCACTGGTTCCAGTAGCGGTTCCAGTTGGAATAGGAAGCCAGGTTTGCAGGTCGCCTCGTGTACCTTCACCACATATTTCGCCCCATATGGCATAGTGCTGCCATGATGTGCAACATATTGTGCCATCGGAGCTGCAGGCACGGGGCAGGTTTGACGGAGGAGGATGGCTGAGGGTGGTGGAGGCATAGGGGATAGTGGGTGGGGTTGATTAAGGGTGGGGGGGAGTTGAGGTTAAAGAGGAGTTGCTTTGGTGAAGAGGTGGGGTTTTTGAAGCTGGGAGCCTGGGAGTTCGTGATCACTCTAGCTGAGGAAAAAGAAATTATACTCTGTGGTACCATCCTCCCATAAAAAGTTAGGGGATTAATTAAGCAAGGTGATTGCCGCTTGATTATCGGCTGTTTAAATGATTAAACCTCGATTAAACCAAGACCGGCTGATTAAAGCGTGGTTGGTGACTAAGCAATTATGTCGACATTGTTCCACTCTAATTCACTTGTTTAACGTTCAATTGATTGACTGTTTAAATGTTCCCATAGAAATCCTGCGATGTTTTAGTCTAGTACGGCTCCGACTAGGGTCACTGGACTAGCGACGTTTACCATCCCGAAGATCGGGCGAAGATCATGGTTAGCGATGGGCACCAGTCGTCTCGAGTCGAGTTGGGGGTAGTACTCGAGCCAACTCTGATTGTTTCAAACACATACTTGTCGTGGTGTTGCATATGTTATTTGGCAACAGCTGGATCACCACGGAGAATCAAGGCGTGCCATTGGAGGATCTCCAGTTTACTTTTCCTCCGAGAGTCATCAAACTGCATTTCTCCCAGAAAACTAGGGTTAGGTGTATTTACATGTATGCCAGGATCTATTATCTGGTTGGTGGCCATGCTGTTCATGATGGTGATGATGAACTTACCCGACGTTCTGGAATCCACGAATCGATTAAAGACTCGCTTAGCGGATAATTCTGCAGGACCAGTCATGTTACGCCTTTCACTCGCTTCCGGCTAAGTTACGCTTCCATACCTCGAATTCCTGGGATACTAGATTTCTGCAAATCGCCATTTTTTACCGTAACTTACGGTATGTACGTAAGAGAAAATTAAAGGTCTAGATATATACAGTGAGGCCTGATTCTTTTGCCCTCTTGTCGTTCTTGCGGCACAGGATTCATGGAGTAAAAACCCTTACAGAGGTGGCTTCAAGAGCATGGGTCTGAAAATGGCTTAGGTTACGTGGACCCGGACCCATCAATCGACAGCAGAGGTGTCAAGTATTGATGGGCTTCTGATGGCCGCTGTCAGCCGGTGCAGCAGGGCACTTTTCAGATATCAAGCATCACGTGGTTCAAAATGAGCACACGTTCGTGACGTCAAGCTCGCTAAGTTTCACCGGGTTTCGACCCGGCGGGATGGCTTTAGCGAGTGAGGGTTGATGAAGATGGAAGGTTGCACAACGCGCGGGACTGCGGCGCGCAATTTATGCACAATAAGCCCCCTCTCCGCGTGTTACAAGCCATGGTGTTCCGACTCCCAACCTCGCCACCAAAATTACATGAGATTCAGCATACGGCAGTCGCCTTCTCCGCCGCATTCAATATTGGCACCAAAAATACTCGTGAATTAGCCGCGCGTGGACACCTTTTAAGTCTGATCAGTACTGTCAAATCACGAAACTGAATGTCATTTGAGTCAAACATCGCGAGACTACGGCCGAAACTCTTCGTCAAGTTGACTTGAAGGAGTTATGTGCTGTTGTGGCATCCCCGTAAGATTTGAACCCTCCAATTCCGCCTTGCCTGAATAATGCGCATTGGCTCGGTTTTGGACGTGCACTCATCGATCGATGCGTGTGGCAAACCAACTGAACTCTGCAAGCGCGGAAGAATGTGGGGTCCTTCAAACATAACCGCTGATAGTTTCCAATTTTGTAAACATTCGCATCCCATCGCATAGCAGATTAAATGATTCCAATTCACATAACTAAAAGCATTTTGAAACTCCGACAACGATACCCAATCATACAGCTTTGAGTTTAAGAGAACTACAGGACCATAATATTTCTTCAAATGCCCCGAGAAATGAACGAAATAAAAAATCACCGCAACAAAAGAGACTCAGCAATTTGATGGGCCTCCAGGTCCCCGAGAGACTCCGGCGTATTGATCGGCAGCTGCAATGGTGGAACTTCGAGGGACTATTCTGTTGGACATTGGCCAAGAATTCGAATGTTGAACGGACGGACCGGACGCATCATTGTGTGTCGGATTTGTGTTCAACACCCGATCCTCCGGAACAGAACCGGATATTGGAGCGACTCCGTGGATTTGTTGTTGAACCGAAACCATACTGAATCTATTCCTCTGCGCTCTTGAAGGATTCGAAGACCTCGAGTCCACAGATGACAGATTTGTGGGAACTGGTTGGTAATTATGGACGCAGTAATCACCGGTATTTGTGAAATTCTGCGTTACAAAACTCGTTCCAGAGGTTCCAATGGCACCAGTGCGATGCCATCTCAATATTGCTAAAATAGCAGCGATGACTTGATACAATCAATTTCATTAGCATATGGCATAAAAACGTGCTGATAAATAAACCTACCTCCTGTGACCGTAACGATATATGAAGCAACTCCCCATGACGTCTGACGGTCATGGTTCGGAGTCAGTTCACCGTACAGTATTCCAAATATCAAGCTGAATAGAACAAGTATGGCTGTAAACACCACTATACGTGTCCCACTCCATTCGATAATCAGTTCAAGGCCTAACGTCCTGCAATCCTTTCTGCTCGGGTCCCTAGAGCCACCGTTGAGATTCTCATCTATCCAGACCACCCATGCCGTCCGTACATCTGGTTTGTATTGAAGCCAGGTTCTTCTACGACTATAAACTTTGAATAATTGCGCCAAGGCAATCTCTGCCTCGTAGTTATATTCGGAAAGTGATGGCCGCGTGTGGGTTTCAAACGTCGGTCCTTCGCACTATTTTCCTTGGTCAGATTAAAGTGACACTAAACATCTAGAATGGACCGCTTACACAGTACAGTCTAAATCCAGAAAGAGACTTCAGATGTATGTATCGCCTCCATGAGTAGAGAGAGTGGTAACATCGGCGTATCTCCGAAAAAAGCTGCTGCTCACTGACGTCTTCGCGGTCAAAGTCGATCTTCATTTCTCTAGCTGTGCTATGATAGTCGAAAAGAGCAATCAACAAATATCCATAGGGTTGTTTGCTTCCCATATCGGTAACAACGTCGAGGCGCGGACACTGTCTTTGATGACGTTTCATGCGAGAACGGTAGCCGTGAGTAAACGTAGGGGTCCAGGATTTTGTCAGACGTGAGAGCACGAGTGGTCTAGGTGGGCCTTGAATGTTCCACTTTGATTCAGAGCTCCGAGAACCGTTGCTTGCCGTGGCTTGTGCGATGGTTGCATTGGAGAACCGCCTCAAAGGCACCTCCTGATGGTTTTTCCGTATGAAGAGACCGTTGCGTTTGGCCAACGACTTAGTGTCTTGGAATAGGATGTTTAGCTTTTCCAATCGTACACCGTAGTAAGCATAAGCGGATACGTTGTTGCGACTTTCTTCATGTGCATAGTACTTTTGAAGGGTAACTAGATCGATTGGATTATCTTCTGGCACCGGTGATTTTAGAGACTCAACGTCTTGAACGTTGCGAAATAAGAGACTTAAAGTGTGCAATGTTTCTTGGAGAAGCTCGGGATTTAGAATTTCCGTGAATTTCCCTGTTGTAGCGTGTTTGTGCAAAAAATACACATGGGGGAAAATGTAAACTTCTGTCTTGCTGCGATCATTGTCGGATGTTTCAAAAGAAAGGTGATCCGCAAGGTTGCTCGTCATAACAAATTTTATTTTTTCGTATTTCTGAATTTCAAAAGCGGTAAATCCTTCCTGCGGAATATCCTCAGCTGCGCGAGAAGCTTCAACTCTTCCCTCCTTGCCAAAAAGCTCCTTATCCAGGAACTCTTTCAACGTAGTATTATCATCATCCCATGTAAGAGTAGAGACTCCCGGTATAACGTTAATATCTCCCAACCCACGAACGTTGGTCATCAGCCAAACACGAAGGCAAAACGCAATTGCGAAGTTTTTGGTTGAATCGTCTTCTCCTTGGAATATCTTCTGTTCATGAAATTCTTCAAGCCCGGCTCGAATTTGCGCGCGCGTCTGGCCGTAGGAATGGTATAGAAACTCGATGGTCGCAATAAGATGCCCGTGTCGTTCCATCTTAGGAGGTAGAGAAGTGCTGCTCTTGGTGGTTTCATCGCGACATTCCTTTACATAATAGCCAAGATAGTTCTTTAGTTTACTCTCATCTTCTGGCTCGGTTTCGAATAAAGCTCTGCAAACTGCGTCTCGCAAGATGTCATACTGAAAACGGGGATCCGTGTCTAGGACGTTCTCGTGGAGGGCATAATCGTGAAGCGTAAGCCGGTCATCGACATTGACGAGCGGTGATAGGTGAGAGGCGCCACCGGCATTGCATCCAGTAGCCTGAGGATCTGACGAACTTGCCATTGAATCAGCCGAAAAGATACAACACTCAGTTGGATGAAACGGTTTTGTTGCAATTATGGGTTTAGAAAAAATCAAACGCTGGGCACCACATCCCATGGATCAATCATCACTTAAGTATGGCATACATTTGTGTGGGTCGCATCGGACATGCACCGAGCCTCCGATACACGGAAAGTGTATGTGTATGGGGGAAATGTTTCGCTTTTGCGGCTAAGAAACTAGGCAGCTTCGAGTTTGGATTGGACAGAGATATGATTCCGCCTATCATGATGCGTAAGTTTATTTAAATTGAATATTCCTTCTGCGACCCACTGGATTGTCTCACTTTGTTGCATTCAGGCATGTTGAATTAACCGAAACTAGACGGAGAAACCTCGTTTTTCATGCAGCACGTGCAGCATGTTACATCTATGTACATAGAGTACATAGAGGAGGACTTACAGGAAGCCCTCCAGAGTGCTTACCCATCGAGCCCTACTATCTAGTCATGCGCAGAGAAATCGCTGTTCCAGGAACAATTCAACAATTGATACATGTTCTGGATTGATGAGTTCCATCGTGTAAGTATTTATCATCTTTGTTTTATCGCCTCATTTGTGTAAGAGTTGTGGTGAAGTTCTTGAGTTTCGTCGTTCAAATTCTTCGTCGCGAGCGCTAGCCGCTAGCGTCGCGCCAGTTACCGACGAGACCGTGACAGACGGAGACGAGAGCAAGGGGGCATGTATTGTACATCAATCCAATTATAGATAACATTTAGTCACGTTGTGTTCAACTAGAGTAAACCTATTAGGCACGTAGTACGGAGAACTAGTACCAACTCAGGTTAGTGTAATAGTGTGTAAATCAGTATTATTGGCTGCAAGATCCTGGACTTCGCATCATGCACTGCGGTCACAGCTGAGAAGCATGAATCCATTCCGCCTTATTCTAGGCAAGGCAGCCCCCGTACAAGGGTTGAAGGAGTGGGCCACATGAGAATGCGATCGCCGATGAAAAGACGTATCCCGCACAAGTTGCAAATCAACACAGTGGCTTATTTTCGAGGCGTAGCTCTTCATCCTCATCATGGCCGCCTTACCGCTTCTCAGAAATATAACTGCCTTTTGAGTTTATATTTAAGCAACATCACCAAGCACACAATATGCCCGACACCGCACAAGATATCGCACCTCACTGTCCGACGAGTCAGAAAGCAAACATTATCAGCGAGTCGAAACAATCCCCAGTATCTCGTAAAAACTCAGCTCTTTCACTCGACCTAGCTTTCGTCGCCGGAGTCGCATCCCTTATCCTCAAAGTTCGGAATATTTTTCGAAGAAAAAAGAAAGCTGTTGATTACACCGACTTGTCGAACTCCACTTCCGGCCCTCAGTCACCAGCAACTACAACAATCGTACCTTTGAATCCACCAAAATTATTGGAAAAACCACCCTCAACCTCAGCACCGCCGAATATGTCTCAACCAGTCCCAAGGTATTCGATAGAGCAGAATTCTGATGCTCAAAAAGCCAGCAGTCTGTACGGGACCCCGCGTCCCATACCAGCAAAAGGTCCACAAGAAACTGTTCATATTACCGGAATATCGGAATACACAAACTCCAGCGAAAAGGCTCGATATTATCGTACCACCGAAGCCTTCAGGAGGCAGATAATATTGGCCGCTCGAAAGCAGAAAATACCCCTTACGATTGACCTATATAAGAATAGCGAAGAAAAGGGGTCGGGCCCGGTTGTGGTTATCTATGGTGCAGGTTCGTACGGGTTGAAAAACGACGTTAAGAAAGCATTAGAAAGTGAGCTATTGACATATGATGTATATCTGTACGAGAATCCAGACAGGTGGAGGCAGATATCAGTCTAATAAGGGAGAAGACTGAGAGGAATAGGGGTTTAGTATAGATTCATCAGTCTTCATGAGCATGCATGCAATCTTGTACATAAAAATAGGTGTTTTGTAAATTCTGGGCATTTTTTCTTGGAGCATAGAGTCCTGTAAGCTTCCGTAACAAGTAACATAATTTTGGAGGAGTCTTATCCACGAGTATATAGATATTTAGAGCGGAAGGAAGTTATTTCTTCCGTAGAACTTGTCGAGATGTACGTAACGATGTAGTTACGCATGCAACATTAATATCGCCATCGATTGCCATCGCACATAAAGGAAACCCGACCCAAATATTCTGAACATATAGCATCAGGTGAAATGAGTCTAAGGTTGGAAAGCTTACGAGTCGGTGCATAGATTCGGTAAACCTCAACTGGTCCCAACAGCGGAATTTCCATGACCCGGAGATATTTGAAAACTCCATGAGGTCTGACAATGCGCTTCCCGCCGCATTAACATAAACCGGGCCAAAGAAACCTTCAACAGATCCACTTTTGTTTTGAATCAAATTTTATTATGCGATTTCTGCACTCTCTATAGAGTATGAAACCGTCGCCTCCACACCTGCCCATTTCTTGTCCACTGCCTCTAGGGCATCAACTGTAGCCCCCTGGCTTCCCTTCTCCGCCATCAACAGATTCACTGTGCTCGCTCACATTGTCCTAGCCTTAGACTCATTCCACGCGAGAGTTCACTACAGTGGAGTGGATGCAATATCTTAAAGCATAATATTAACGGATAACTATTAGTTTCTAATGCATAGAAGCAAACTTTCTCTCGTTTGTATGCTTTCTCGTCAATCAATTGGGATCATCTACTTAAACTAGCTCAGTTGTCATGTAATCGACTGATCTCATTGATTCAGAAAGAAACCGTATCTGCCACCAGCGAAAGTGAAATAGCAATCAGCTTTCGATCCTTAACCAAGTGGCGTTTGCGAGCGCTGGTCCGCCTTCCGTTTCCGTCATTATCCGAATACTCCATGGTCTCTTTGCCCTGACAGGACGCCCTATCCCTAAAAATTTGCATCTTGACTTTTGATCCCTATCTTTTGGTGAAGCTGGCTATGTAGCTGGCGATGTGTTGTCGCTCGTTGTCCAGATGCAATGGCGGGGTATTGGGAAGCTTATGCTAATTAGTCAGCACCTTCGAGATGGATTTGAGACATGCCGTTTACAGAAGATACTCGCCATGACCTTGCCACGTGTAACATCGTCCGGCCTTGTTTTGATGGGAGACGCGTTTACCCCAGATTTGCTCAAGTTTATGGGATAAACCCCAGCAGAAGATCTGTTGATCGATGATTCGATGTCATGGACATCATACCCATTCACAAAACCAGAACTGATCCCAGAATATTCACTGTTGAGGATTACAATAGATGGGTAAGGCTTAGAGTATGAGGAGTAAAGCTGCAAAATTAACTAATAGCCTCGCAAGCCGGTCTCCGGATGATCTAATCAACCTCGCACGCGTCAGGGCGAGTTATGAAGCTCGTGGGCGCACCCGGCGGCAAGGCATAACGGTATAGCTATGAGCCCCATTTATGACGACGATCAAACCTTAAATTCATCCCATCGCCGCAGGCGTGGCGGAGCTACCGCCCGTCACGCCTCGCGAAGACCCTGAGGACTGGTCCGCAGTTATGTATGCATAACCGAAGTCCTTATCCAGTCCGTCGGTAAACATTAGGATTAACTATTATTTCGTCTCACTGAATTTGGAATTCGCGGGATTTCGGTGGAGGCGAACTTGCGGTGGCGCCCGGCGACCTGGAGATCGCAAAACTCCGCTCCGCTAAGCGAACACGCGAGCATACGCACCGGAATACGCACACCGTTGTGATTGAGATCTTGTGACAAGGACTCTGCTCTGACTGAACCCATCGGTTTAATACACCGCAAACATCTCTGAATACAATACCTAGTCGACGTTCAGAAATATTTGATCATATATAGGTGATACGGAGGTCAAGCAATCACAGCTTCAATAATCCTCCTGGTGTGACGTCATCGCATCCGGCGGGTTTCGGGGCCACCGGAGGCGACAGAATTGCGGGCTTTATCAGCCTAGGGTAATCGGCCTAGAGTAAAAAATATCCAGTAGGATCATATTCTCGTAAACTGAAGAAAATACGGTTAAAACACCGTATTTTCTCGAATTCTTTAGGATCTTTATGTTAGAGTATACAGGGCGCGTCCGTCGGGCGCCAGTGCACAGCCACTGTGTGTCTTTCTTATCATAACCTATCAATTTGCTCAGCGAAACAGCTAGATATTTGAGTATACCGTAGGGAATGGGTCTGAAATCAAGGCATACTGGGCATACAGAGCGTTACAGAATTTAACATGATAGATGCATAGTTGGTAAATGACGTCATAGAGGATTCCAGAAGTCTGTATTGTTCTCTTTATTGGCATTTGTGGCCCCAAATAGACCCACGAAACACTGTTTGCTCGAGATAAATGGTATATTCTTCACCGTTTGATATCCCGGTGAATTCTATAACACTAGTAACATCCCCGCTGAAAAGATGTATGATGAGGAACCATTTAAGATGGCCCTGAAAACTCGTGTCGCTTGACCTTGAGCGTGGCGGTTGTCGCCAGATACCCTACAAAGCTAAGCGAGCATCGCCACCAAACTCCAAACGGAAATGTGCTAGCCGCTATTAATCCATTATGTAGCTTTTCGGCCTTTCGCTGATGGCTGGGGGTTGAACTTGCGAGTGATACCAGACGCATGTTCTAGCCATCGCTCTCATGAAAAACTGCTCACACAATATCGACGCCTAAAGGTACCTCCGTAATCTGAATCAGAGAAGCTGATCTTTGGGCTGGGACGATAACATTATTCGTTGCTGATGTCAGAGGTTGTGTTTCAGCTGAATGTATTTTCCGGTATGCCTCCGAAGAGAGCATTATGTCAGCGCCGGTTCAGTGCTACCTCAAGATTGCTAAAATAGCGGCCACAATTATATCCAGCTGTCAGATAAAAATACTTATACTGACTGTCTTTGAAACGTATAACATACCTCCAGTTACTGTTACGATGCATGAAGCAATGCCCCATCCTGTTTGGCGATCATGAGTAATCTCTCCATATGCCATCCCAATTATGAAGCTCGCAATAACAGGCACAGCCGTCAAAACCACTATTATTGTCGCGTTCCATTCGATGGCTTGCTCAAGACCCAGCGTCTTAAAGGATATCTTGTTCGGGTCTCTGGAGCCGCCATTGAGATTGTTATCGATCCGTACCACCCAGGCTGTCCGTACCTTCCGTTGTCTGTCGAGCCATGTTCCTTTATGCTTACAAACTCTGTAAAGCTGAGCGAGAGCAACATCGACCTCGGGATCGGTTTCGGGACGTGTATGCGTTGTAAACGAAGGACCTTCGCACTATTTTCCGAATTAGATCAGATGGTCTTAAACGAGTGAAATTTGAGGCGACCTACACAGTATAGTTTGAATCCTGCAAGCGACTTTAATGAAAAATAACGTCTCCAGCCGTAAAAAGTATGATAACATCGGCGTATTTCAGAAAATAACATTATCTCACTGGCGTCGTCGACCTCGAAGGTTATTCTCATTTCTCTGGCGGTGCCGTGATGATCGAACATTCCAACAACAAGAAATCCGTGTTCACAATGAAAGCAATTGACCTGCTTGGTATCACCAGCTATCGTTCGGTTGGCGAATATTGGTCATCAACCAGACTCGAAGGCAAAATAAGATTGAGAAATTCTTCTCAGAATCGTCCTGACCACGAAAGGCGTCGAGTTTTTCGAGTTCGCCCCGGATTTCTGCGCGCGTTTTGTTGCGACACTCGTACAATAGATGTATCATCTCAAGAAGCTCTGCGTGCGTTCCGAGGGGAAGAAAGTAGGACGGCGTATTTTGATACTGATTGCAGCACTCTAGCACGTCATAACTAAAGTATGGGTCTAGTATTCTGTGGTTATAGTTCTGTAGGTCGCCGAAGAGTCCGTTAAATATCGTAGCCTTAATTGAAGTAGGGTCTTCTTCTACGAAGTCGTCCCAGAGAACCTGTGTGTGCTCATGGTAGTCTTTGAAACGCGGATTACTGTCGATGTTCCCGTACGGAATGCTTGCTTCAGGTTGCTGTTCCGGTGTTGCCGAGGAATTTGCCATTGGATATGCAGAAGGTGAATCGAATGGAGCGCACGGTCGAACAGTAAGTTAAATTTGACGAAGGATCTGTTCAATTTCTCAGTAAAAGTAGTTGCGGGGCAGCCATTGACATGCGCGTCTGACTAGCGCTTCAATTCCGCAATTGAGATAAACCACGGCTAGCCGCCAGGCCACCTACCTAGGCGCCTGAGCACGTAGGCAACGGGCGCTTCTAATCACGTGCCCATCTGAGAAGCCAAAAAAAACCCTATATGTACCGCCTAAAATCCCGTTATATCTATTCGATCGATAATTGCTGAGTGCTCAAGCGGAATTATGGGAGGATGAGCGGCCTACTCTACTTAGCGCACTGTCCAGTTTATCCGGGGTTCAGGAATACCTGAAACACCAGATGTCGCTAATGGCGCGTAAACGAGAGCTGGATGCTTTGATGGATGCAAATAGGAGCATACTGATTTCAAACCGAGGAGTCGCAATGCAGCACATCGATTGCCTGCCAGATCGAACGTGAAACGACTGGACATCCAAGCGCGATACCTACCTCTAGGCATAAAAATACCGCCGCGACGAAACAAGTGGATATCTCAATCCAATTTTTTTTTCAACATCACGATTGCTTCGTCGTAGTCCCTTGGCTTGTGAACCACGAGGCTAGAGAAACTCCATTTTGACGTTCGGAGGCCCATCAGTTCGATAGCAACGGCAATCGTATTTTGGTGACGCGCTTGCATTCTCGTAGCTTCTTGGCCGCGAGATATCAGCTCTTTTCACAGCCAAGCGACTACCAGGAAGCAAGCGCAACGTAGACACATCGATGATACGGCACATGGAATTTCTAATTTCGATTTCGAATTGATATCGATAACAAAGATTTGGCCATGTGGTGCCAAAAATGGTCTCTTGGTCCGTAGCCGGGCGTAGCCAAGGGACTACAGCGAAGCAAGCGTCCGATTGCCGTTGTTACTGAGTGACGCGATGCAGACTTGGCGTCTGAACGGACAAATGTCAAAATAGAGTTGCAACTTGCACTAGCTTAGCCAAGCGACTTATGAATGCAAGCGTAATGCATCTAAATATTCGAGAACCAAATCTACATACATCCACTGCCCAGTCGGTAACAGCGGCATGTCTTACATGACATCCGGGGATTCACACATCGCCAATATCTGCTTGTTTCGTCGTAGCTTCTTGGCTGGGGAAAGGCTGTGATATCTCACGGCCAAGAAGCTACGGGGAAGCAAGCGCGACGCAAGTCATAATTTCTCGGTCTACAGGTTAAAAAAACGAATATTTAGAGTACTTGTTAATTGACTTGATGTTCGGTTTCTAGTTGAGTGTGATAAAAACATTGTGCGTGTTGCGCTTCGCAGTTGAACGAAACTGAAATGGTAGCAAGCTTTTCAACGCTTTCCTCTGCCAGCACGCGATTGTCATCAACCGCGACCCGAAACGCGGGTCATTTGGCGTGGATTGATTCAATTATCTGTAAGCTGTTCCGAAGACATTAGCCTTAAGTCTATGTAATAACTCCCCTTAAATGTTAAATCAGAGGGCTTTAGAGTACTTGATAACCACGTTTATCCCACTGCGCATTCCATCAATCATTAGCAGTATCTTCTTAACTGAATTACTTGATTGGAATTAGTAGACTAGTCAGACAGCCGAGGGACTACAACGAAGCAAACGCTCTTTTACTCCACTCTCAGTGGACATTAATTCTCCGCCCAGGAACTACGATGAAGCAAGCGCGATGCCGGGCATGAGTAACCACGTTGATTCCATCTTCCTGCTGTTCAAGTTGTCTGTTGCCAGTTGGTATCTTTAGTCTCTAGACAAGGTACAACAACAAAGCAAGCACAAACCCGAGACCGCGGATATGCGTAAGAAGCGCCTGCGCACGCCTTGAATCATGATATGGTTTTCTTAACCGGATTAGTTGGAATTAGTTGGAATTAGTAGCCAGCCAAGGTACTACACAGGAGCAAGCGCCCCTTTAGTCTACCCAAACTTGACGCTCAGTGGTCATTAATTCTCCGTTAAGCACTACAACAAAGCAAGCGCTGATTTTACTTTAGTCAATGCCACGACCGCATGGCGACGGGCATTAGTGACCGTTGATATGCGTAAACATTATCTCGTGTCCCGCCCTCGTCATCGCTGTGTGCACACGAATTTCCTCTTTGCCATGAGATCTCAACTAAGGTAACTGTATCTTTGGCATATATAACTTAGTTAGACTTAGTTAAAAAAAATCAGTAAACAGCCAAGGTACCACTCCGAAGCAAGCGCAACACTTCACAGTTATCTAATTCGATATCATGCTATGACCGCGTAGCCGGCGGGCACGCTCACATCCCGCTTTGTCCATTAGAAATCTGCGCATGCCCTTATCCCTAATTCCCTTAACCTCCCTTCACCATTCATTACCATTAGTCTAGCACCTTTAGTCCTCAGCCAAGGGACTACCACAAAGCAAGCGCGGCATTAAATCCTTCACCATCCCCCACCATCCTCCGGTTGACCCGGAATTCGGAATTCTGGCGCACGGAATTTCGGCATTTCCAGAACGCCGGGATCGCGAACGGCGACTGCGGGTATGAAGATCCTGCGCCTTGGGATTTTTGCAAGACATAGGTCGGAAATGCAATAGCCGCACTGGACTGGTGGGCTACTTGTTATCCGTACTTGCATTATCGATGATATGAAATACGAATGCAGATACCCGCATCACAAGACGAACCACGAGAACACGGGAACAGAATGCTTGGGATAAGTAATGTAGAATCAGTTAAGTTAAGAATAATTCCAGGCTTTTAACGCTTTCCGTACCTTTAGAAAGCTATCAAGCTATATGCAACGAACAAAAAAAACAGTAGAACAATAGTTAGGAAAAATCAATCCCCACTGGCTATTTTGAAGAATACAAAAACAAACATAGAAGTTGAAAAAAGAAGAAAACCTAAACTAACCCGTAGTAAAAACGTAGTAACAAGTAACAGTAACCCACAGAGTAAACAGAGTAACCCTCCCACAACTCCCTCGCGGTGGAAAACAAAAAAAAAAAAAAAAAAAAAAAACGGAAGAAACGATAATTCAAACGGATATCCTCCCTAACCTAGCTGGCAGCGCTATTTCTTTACCTTAGTGCATCAATTCCATTCCATTCCATGTTCCATCAATCCCTCATATCGTACATAACCTACCTCCTCCTCCCCCCCGCGCCCGTGGCCCCGCCTAGATTCCCTCCCTAAAAACACTCCTCCTCTCACTCTCCCCACTCATCCTACCCCCCTGTATCCTAACCGCATCAAACCCATCCTTCTTCCTTACATCCTGCTCAAAAGGATTTGTTGAGGTGGTGCCAGCCACCGCCGGCTGATAAATTTCCTGCGTGCGTCTATTCCCCTGTGTAAAATTCTGCCCCGGCGGGGGGGTATAATCATCATCCTCTCTATAAACCTCCCTTGACCGACTCCTTCCTCTCTCCTGTTCCATCCCTGCTCCTAGATCCTGTTCTCTCCCCCTCGGTAAAACATTACTAACAGCCTCACCCAACCCCCTATCATGACTCTGAGCACCACGGTATTGTGTCTCTAACTCTTCTCCATCCATGTGTGTGTCCCAGGCTTCATCGTTGTTGTTGTTAAACCCCCGCGCAGATCGGTCGCGTTGATATCCACCGGATGAGGGCTTTAGGAAACTGAATAATCCCCCGGAGCCGCGCGGACGGGTTGCGCTGTACGAAGATTTGTTTGGGGAGGCGAAGGGGATGAAGTTGCGCCAGCTGGGGGTGGGGAGGCCGAGGCGGCGCGCGCGGAAACAGGTGAAGGACTACAGAGGGATAGGGATTAGTAGAGGTTCACAAGGTACAGCTAGGCTGAGCTGATGGTTGCACAGAGAACAGGTGAGGTGTAAGCTTATCGCGAGCTTTCGCGGCCGTTGGCGAGCTGCTCATGAGCTTTGCGATGTCCGTGAAGTCTGCGAAATACACAGCCCGCGAGACTTCACCGCCTTAAGGCTCTTCACGACTCACGAGCTCTTCGCGAGCTCACAACCTCCTCTCATAACCTCACCGCACCACCTCCCCCCAAAGTTCACAAAGCAAAACGGGAGTACTCACAACCCAACCAACAATCCCAACAATCAACAGCACAAAAATCACAATGGCAGCAATAGCTCCTCCCTCCAAACTGCCATCCGGATTTTCATAAAACGGATGACTTCCTGCATAAGGCGGGGGTGTATGTTCGTCGCGTTTATCTACGCTGACTGAGCGTAGTGGAAGGTGCATTTTGGTGTAGTTTTTGCTCAGACTGGAGCTGAATAGGCGATGACGATGGTTCGCGTAGTGTAGTCGGTCTTGGGTGTGAGTATCGTCAGAAGTAGTGTGCGAAGGTGGGCAGGTGTCAGAGGGGCTGAGATGTAGGATGCGATGGTCTGCAGATGATGCTGACTGGGCTTGCTGGGCTACCTGGGC
The DNA here is from genome assembly GCA_024516145.1 of Pyronema domesticum. Taxonomy (NCBI): domain Eukaryota; kingdom Fungi; phylum Ascomycota; class Pezizomycetes; order Pezizales; family Pyronemataceae; genus Pyronema; species Pyronema domesticum. Next base: position 233,200 of record JAJJXL010000033.1, read on the forward strand.
CTTTGTCGGACGAGCACGGTCAAGTTGCGCCGTTCGCTGTCAGTTTGGTGTTCAAGTTCAAGTTCAAGTTCAGGCTGCTGGGCTGCTGGGCTGCTGGGCTGGCTGCTTCTCCGGAAGATTGAGGCTCCGCGCTAAGCTGCGTAAGATACCCTTGGCGTGGCTGTACACAAGTGGCGGCCGGGAATGTTTAAATGAGAGTTTCGTTAATTGAAGGGTGAAACGCGGGAGGAATTCGGAATGTGCGAGACAAAGGAATAGGAGGGATAATGGGAGGAGAGAAGAAGAGTTTGTTTTGAAAATCAGTGGATACTCGAGATACGGTTGACAGAGATAAATCCCGCTGTGCCGCTGTCGCTGTCGGGCCGAATATGTCGGGCCGAATACCTATGTGCGCAAAATACGCAAGCACGGGCCTGACTAAACCGATCGACAGCCACGCGTCGAGGTTCCGATGCCCAGAGCCAAGGGATGAGGAATGGATGAGACGTCACAGTTTTATGAAACAGCCTAGCTCTGGTTCACCTCCTGCGGAATTTTGACACGTTCGAAAACTGAAGAGCTGTTTAGTTTGGGGCTGTCAAATCGGAAGGTCCGGTGAAGCCGAAATTCCCGAAATGCAATTTTATCGATCACAATTTCCCCGATGCGGTTCGGATGAGCTAGATTATTGTCGGGTCGGGGGTGATCGGATGCTGGATGATCCCAGGTGATCGGGCGCAATTATGACAGGCAGTACATACGGCTCGGGTCCAAAGGTAACTTTGACATCTCACGCGAGCACATTCAGGAACACCAGGAGGGGGCCGCACACGCAACCGACGTGGCGGAAATATCTTGCACCTTCTTGCTTCACCCGCTGGTCAACCAAACCAGCGTAGCTACCCAGTCTATCTTGGTCAAGTCTCTTCCACTGCGTCTAGTCTTCAATATCCTTCATACCTCCATCTACATCATACCCAACGCCGCAAACGGATTACTATCCACCACCATCTTTTCCTGTTGCTTTTTCTTCTTCTGTTTCTTCCCCTTTTTCGTTTCTGCTGCTGCCCATTCTTCCTCATCTGACGGGCGCTTTCCATTTCCATTTTTATCCTCCTGATCCTCGTGCTCCTCTTCTGCTGCTTCGTCTGCATCAACAGCCCAAAAACGAGCTAAAGCAATCTTGGCCAACTCCTTCTCCTCCATCTCAGTATTCTCGAATACGGCGAGAAATTGTTGAGTATCAAATAACCGTAGTACATCCGGCAACAATTTTAATCCCTTCCTCAAAGCCGCTGCTGTTGCCATCCCCCTCTCCACCGTTGTCTTCGCCTCACAATATACCAAAACCTCTCTCAACAGCAGCAACGAATACCAACCCGCCTGGGACATTGCAAACAGCTGCACCAACGGCCACGTCCATTTCTGCCGTGTCCTCTCGGGGGGTGTAATATCCTTAGGTAACAACGTCTTCGCCACAGCCGCCAACTCAGCGCCGGAATTCGGTTTCTGACCCCTCTCCTTTGCCGAGTCTACGATATTGAACAATACCAACACCGCCCACCAGGAGCTTGGATACTGTGCCACCAACAGCTCTAAGCTGGATATCCGTTCCTTCGTTTCTTCTTGGGAGTAGCATTCTACTACTGATTCCGTGATCCTCTGTCCGCGTCGATAAATTTCCTTTACCTCCCCCTCATTTTCGAAGAGTATAGAATACGCCAACCTCCTAACCTCCGCCCCTATGTCCCAGGCCGGGCTCCTCTGAGAATCCTCATTCAAAAACGGCAAAAACATCCTCCTCCCCGTCTTTATTCCCTTTTCCCTCTGGAATAACAACTCCCCAATCCTAGGTTCTTCCAGCACCCTTCCCCTCTGTTGTTCCGTCGGCAAGTGATACTCCTTCTTAAACTCCTCCGGAATATCCGACTGTCCAACCCCCTGTCTCCTTCGTTCCTGTACCCTTTCCAGTCTCGTCAGGATACTAGAAAATGACGCCTGCCCATCAAGACTAGTTTGATATGCAATATCCAACATCGGAAACTTCAACATCTGCTCAATCACCCTCGCCCTGAAAACCCTCGCATTCGCCCCACTGTCCGTAAACGTAAGATCCTGTAACATAACAACTCCCCAATCATGTTCTCCTCCTGAAAATACCAACAGATCGGAATCCCCAGTTAACACAATCCCACCATACCTCACCGCCGCCGCACCAAGGAAGGAATCGGCTTCCCCGGGAACAGTTTCCGTCACCTGGCTATACACAGCATGTGCAGCTAAGTAGCTCAGCACAGCGGCAACGATAAAAGGCGGCGCGGAAAGGTGCTGCGTACGCGCATGGAACTGCCGCCGGGACCCGGTGAAGAATGTAGAGGGCGAGGTGATGTGGGATGCACAGCCTGCCCTTAAAGTGGGGTTGAGGGATCGGTAGCGGGTCAGTTTTCCTAGGTTGTCGTCGAGGCGGCTGAGTCGTGTGGGTAGCTTCGAGGAGGGAAGAGCGGCGTCGAAGAAGATTTTCTTGCTATCACCGGCGGAGGGTTAGCAGGGTGCGTGTGTTTGGGGGGGGGGGGGGGGGGGGGGGCGGGGGGGGGGGATAGTAGAGTAGGGCCCCGGAGATTAGACATACATTTCGAACCCCGCCCTCTCGAGACGGGTTAAATAGCTTCCATACGCATCCCCGAGAACTGAATAGCTGATACTGGTTTCAAATGCATTGCCGGAGGTGGAAACGGAGGAGAACAAGTGGTGGTAGATGTGGTGGCAAAGCGCGGGGCCGTCGATGTAGATTGGTGTTATAGAGACTCGGGGGAAGGTTTCGGGTTGCGCGTAGGGGGATAGGTGCGTGTAGAGGTGGCGGATACCCATTGCGCGCGGTGGTGGGGGTGGGGTGGACGCGGTGGTGGGAAGGTGGAGGGATATGGGAGGGTAAAAAATGTAGGCGACAGGGATTATGAACGACGCGCCCCACGAAACAATGGGACTGTGGGTTTAAGGTAATTGGGGGGTACGATACTATGGTGTTGGAAACGGTCAATTGGATTGAGGAAATGTGATGGAAACTTGTGACGGTTTTTTGGAATTTGTGGCGGAGAATGAGATGTGATGAATCTTCCGGGGTGATGTCATTATGCCCTTGTCTATCGCACAGTAACGCGAAAATGTTGCGCTTTAAACACTTATTGCCAGTAAACAACTGCACCAACACCCCATCGAGCCAGTTATTATCGACAATTGTTAATCGAGGTTGTAGATCATCTACACTGTGGCATCGCGCTTGCTTTGTCTAGCTTCTTGGCTGGACACCGCTCAGCAAAAGGTACGCTCATGATCTTATCGATAATCGATAATCGATATGTCATGTACCAACACCGCGCTTGCTTCCTCATAGTCCCTTGGCTGTTACAAAAGCTGTAATGAATCCCACACTTGCTTCCTTGTAGTACCTTGGCTCAAGCCTGAGGCTAGAAGGAACTCTATTTTAACATATCGGAGGCTTATCATCAATGGGTAACGACGGCAATCGGACATGAGGCTGTAAGTAGGTATTAGACGCATCACGCTTGCTTTGTTGTAGTCCGTTGGTTTTGGATGTGGACTTTGGGACCGTATTTTGAGACAAGGCCAAAGCTCGCCACTCCATCTTAGCTAGAGACGTCGTCATCGTTAACTAGGGGCCTGTTATCGATATCATCACTATCATCCATCGAAATTGGAAATGCAATGCCATGTCATCGGTCACTGGTACCGGCGTCGATCAGCATCGCGCTTGATGAGTTGTAGCTTTTTGGCCTAGTATGAAACATGAAGACACGAGGTGGAGGCCAAAGCTCCATATCGTTAATTACTTGGTAACCAATGAATAACGATGGTTCAAACGCTCCCCATTCTTTCTAGAATCGCGCTTGCTTCATCGTAGCTTCTTGGCCTGGCATTGGCTGTCGAAAGAGCTGTAATATTTCGCAGGCTCGCAGCCAAGAAGCTACAACGAAGCAAGCGGATGATTGCCATTGTTACCGACTGATGCAGCTTTGGTCACCGAACGGCCTCCGAATGGCAAAATACATAGAGTTACTTCTAGCTTCGCGAGCCAAGGGTCTACGACGAAGCAAGCGTAATGTATCCAGATCATGTATTTGAAAAAAGCTCCGTCTCATCATTGGAAATAAAATACCCGCCACTCAGCGTCGCGCTTGCTTTGTGATAGTTTCTTGGCCGCGAAATATGGCCATATCAAGCTATTTTGATGTTCGAGAAGTCGAAACCGCGGTAATAACGACATGTCGTGCATGATTATTGGTATCCCATGCATGTGGGATTTTTATGGACCAAGATACATCGCTAGTATTGCGCTTGATTTATTTTTGCCGTTTGGCCTGAGTTTGTGAACCAGGAGGATGTTTCGTTTTGGGCTTTGTGCAACTGGGCTTTGAGTCTACGGTTAAAGAGGTTTGCGGAATTGCTTGCGAAGAATGGCTTAAGGTAAGTTACGATTAACGGTGACACCATTTTTCTCACACTACACTCAAATGTTTTGTTTTCAAATAATAGACAGTGAAATTTCTCTACAGGTACCCCATTGATGTTGATGCTTTGTACTTAGTAGCTCTCCATGTATCATCTATCCCATCGCGCGCTTGCTTCGTTGAAGCATCTTGGCCGTCCAGCACCGTCCAGCACCGTCCAGCACCGTCCAGCAAGATAAACTTGAAACTCTGTCTGATTATCTTATCGATGATCGGTACCGAATGCCCTGCGCTCTTGGCCTTAGATGCCGGGCTTACTTCCTCGTAGCCTCTTGGCCTCGGGGAAAGCTGTAATATTCCCCAGCCAAGAAGCTACGACGAAGCAAGCGCGAAATGTTACATCGATGATACACCACTTTTGATCCCAATCCCGGGTTTCATGCATGAAATGCCGTTGTTACCGACTGGGCGGATTTGGGAACTCTTAACACGTTAGCTACTCTCAAAAATATGGCGCTTGCTTCCTCGTAGTACCTTGGCTGAGGCTAGAAGTAACTCTATTTTGACATTTTGGGACCATGGCATAGCATCAGTCGGTAACAACAGCAACGGCAAGCTGTCGGTATTTTAGATAAATCGCTAATATCGTGCTTGCTTCCTCATAGCTTCTTGGCTATGGATAGAGCTGTGACATTTTGCGGCCAAGATGCTATGGGGAGGCAAGTGCGGCATCGGTAATGTATCATGATATGTTGTTACCGACTGTGCAAATTTGGTTTTCGAATGTTAGAATATCTAATCGCACATGCTTCATTTTAACCTCTTGGCTGGAGTGTGGGAACAAAGAAGATGTTCTGTAAAGCTGATCTCAAATGTACGGTTAAAGAGGGTTGTGGATTGTGGTTGCGATGAGTGGAGGTGACGTTATTTTCAACCGTTACATCGTGCAAGAGCAACGCGAAACGTTTCGCAAATGACTAATGCATTACCTTGTTAATTGATACCGTTGTTTATGAAGTGTCAATTGACAAAGATCATCCATTGCGTCACGCGTAACCTCTTGGCCGTTGAAAGAGCCATCACATTTCACAGCCAAGAGACTACGACGAAGCAAGCGCATCACCGATACAGATGCATGTCCGATTGCCGTTGTTACCGAGTGACGCGATGGCTTAGGAGTGTCAAAATAGAGTTACTCTACACTAGCATCGTAATGCAGAAGCCAAGGTACCACGATAAAGCAACCGTGAGATATCAACATGAGAGAACTACATCTGCCCAGTCGGTAACAACGGCATGGAGTGCATTGCGCCCGGGGATTCATACATCACCAATATCCGCTTGCTTCGCCGTAGCTTCTTGGCTGAGAATTAAACGGCTATTATTTTGCGGCTACAACTGTGCTCTATGTTTGATGTTGTTTATGCAATCATGGAGGGATTTGTGGTTGCGACGAGTTGGGGTGACGTAATTTTTTTGTATTACTATCGCGCCCTTGTGCAACAGCGAAACGACACATAAATGGCTTGTTTTATCACAGTCATATATAGACTTCTCATCGAGCCAATTCATATCATTGTTTATCGTAGGTTGAGGTAAATCATCTGCATTTCCGCGTCGCGCTTGCTTCATCATAGTCCCTTGGCCGAGAATCAAGATTGCTATTTTAAAGTTTAAGAAGTCGTTTTGATGACACGCCTGCTTCGTCGTAGTTCCTTGGCTGTGGAAAGAGCTGTAATATTTTACGGCCAAGAGGCTATGAGGAAGCAAGCGCGACTCTTAGCGACACCGAGCGACGCCGAATAAAGTTATTGATGTAGACGATGGGATTTCCAATCGCGATTTGGAATGTATATCGATACCGGAGCTTTGGCCATTTGTTGTCGGCCAAGAAACTACAGTGAAGCAAGCGCATTAGATTGCCGTTGTTAACGAGAGATCGGTCGCCGAATGTCAAAATAGAGTTGCTGTAGCCGCCTCCGCCAAGTCGGTAGCAGCGGCATGTCGCGCATGAGATCCGGAGATTTAGATACATCGCCAACATTACCATCGCACTTGCTTCATCGTAGTCTCTTGGCCATGAAATATCGCAGCTTCTTCCACAGCCAAGAAGCTACGACGAAGCAAGCGCATCACAATAATATGATTGCCGTTGTTACCGAACCGATGAGTCCCCGAAGGTCAAAATAAAGTTTCTCTAGCCTCAGCCAAGGGACTACGACGAAGCAAGCGTGATTTATCGTAAAATGATTATTAAACTCATAATTATCCCCTGGATGACCGTAGATTGCAAAAATGTAGGCGCAGTTGTTTTTGACGCTAAAATGATTTGATTTGATTTTAATCATACTCCGTTCGAGGACGCTAAAATGATCGACTATCATCGAAAGGGCAAAGTGCTCATATCGAGTGATATCAAAAGCATGGAGCAATGATCATGAAGGATTTCACGGTTTACGCAACTTGAGACTCATCAACTCCAATTTGAAACCTGTGTACACGAATGATATTATCCATCTCTTGACTTATACGGTCTTCCCACTTTTCACTTCTCTACTTATATGTTCACAGTGACAGATGCAATGACCGCCAAAATTCTATCCAAACAAGATCTACAAAACAATGAAACATTACATGATAGATTGGTGGTTATCTCTTTTCTTCGGCGGCCTCAAGGCCTCATTACCCCTATCACGCAAAAATCGTGTATCTTACACGTTTTTTCCAAGTCATGTAAAAAAATCATGTAAAAATTATGTAAAAAGAATAGCGTAAAATACATTATTTAAACATGTAAAGGACGCGATTTAAACGTGTAATAGACACTATTCGAATTATGTAAATAGACACGGTTTATGCATGTTAGAAGATCACATGATTCATTGCATCCAAATTGCTACAGTATTGCTTCCGCTCCAGATTCACTTTTTCCCATTACAAAACCCACGCCTCACAAATTCCAGCATCATGGTACACCTCTGAGTCCTTTTCCCTCCCGATACTACAGTTATCTACCTCGGGCTTTTTCCTCACAAATGCTATGAACGTTTACCTTGCTTTTCTCGGCCTCTGAGTCGCGGCCGTTTGTGTTCTAGCAACCGACGTTCTTTTGTGCTTCGTGGCCTATTCCATCATTAGCTGTCTTCGTTGAAAAAGTGATCGGAGTACTTACAGAGCAAAACGGGGCACTCGCGATAGGGCTAGAGTCAGCTAGAGTGGAGTCATCTGCTGCATGTGGAGGTGCCTATTCTGTTTGTTAGCCGGAATCATTTGTGTTCAAAGTAATCCCAGAACTTACAGAGGAAGCGGGGGCCACTGTGGCATGGTCCTCAGGCTCGGCAGCAGGAACAGTCGCGGGAGGAGGAATCACGGTACTGAAGGCAAGCTCAGAAACCGTGGAAGATACAATATCGTCTTCGGCCGGGACCGTGATAATGGTGCTGCCAACATCCTAAGGTAGTTATTAAATCTATCCCACATAATTCTTGAGACTAACACATACAACCATCACACGCCGTTCGGAAGATAGGTTTTTTCAGCTCGGGTAGAGTGTCAACATTAGGATAGAGCAATTACTGCACGGTACAGTACATAGCAAAGAAGAACCTTAAGGAGCGGATAGAGGATAGAGGAGATTAAGAGATGGTTGAAGAAGCATAGGTAGTAGATTAGTATCTACAGCAGTGATGAAATGAATCCGGATACATACCCCATATCCACTCGCTGGGAAGATGTGTATGGCGCGACCAGGTGGAAGGAGGTCGACGTGATTTCAGAGTCCTGATGATGGACGTGGCGATGATGAAGTGAGCAGACATCACTCGATGAATTTACTAATAGCTCAGGACCGCTTATGGTCGGTGAGCTAGAAACCAATGGCGAGGAACAGGAATGGTCAAGGTGGCTGGTTAAGGAGCACTCGGGGACAGCACGAAGCTGAGGAAGTGCTCATCCGAAATAACATCACAGACTCCGCGAGATCGTACAACCCAAAACAAAGTATCATATTTCTATCAAGCCGGGTGTGATTGCAACACAGAACAAACAATCACGCTTCTCTCAAGCCATCTGCAGAGAAGAAAACTCTCATCCGTACGTCTTTTTGTACTTCTCCTTGGGAGTATTATGCTGAGGGGATTTTTCCTGCTTAGGCTGCTGCTTCTGGGACTTCGGCTGTATTTTGGCTTCCGGTTTGAAAGGGGCCGCGTCTCTGGGAGGCCGGCCGGCCTCTAGCCATTTCTCGAGGTCTTTCTATAGACCCTGGGTGGTGGCGGCCTTTAGCTTCTCCCATAGGTCCTCGCGAGACGCTAGGTTCAATTAGCTTGATTCACAACCGACAAAATGGGCAAACTCGGAAAGAGGCGGAGCATGTATTGGTGGAGAATACGTGGAGGATGTGAGGATTTTCGCACACAGAGCCACGGGTTAACACCTGGCACAAGATGGATGTAGCATCCAGTTATGTGCAAGGCTATCGGGTTGCGGCATAGCTCTAGAGGAGCTTGGAGCCAATGACGCTACCTTAACGTGCAAACGAAACGATAAGCTTAACGCTTCAGAGTTCCGACAAATCTATCTCTGGTGAGATTTAACAAAATAGCCATCGTTGGCTTTCGAGATTTTCGAGGCCCCTTGCCGAATTATTGGTAGCGGGACTTCAGGGGTTTAATCGCGGCAGGCGCGTTCTTTTGGGCGGCGGGGCGTGGTGATGATGGATGTATTTTGCTCCGTCTGGCGGTGCGGTACAGTGATTCTTGTTGTCCTGTGTCGAGGCTGGAGGGTGTCTCCGCGTCGGCGGTGTTGGGGTGTCGCACGGAGGGCCGGAGGCCGCAGGGGAGTTGGCGTGGAAGAGGTAAAGAAGGTAAACAAGAGGGTTGAAGATATGGTCGAAGAAAGACTCGAAAGAATGAGTTGTAGGATATAAGAATTGAAGCGGCCAGGAGGGCGGAGAATCAGAAGCAGACGGAGGAACAGGTCATGGTGGGAAAACCGGAGATGAACTCTGTCCAGGAAATGGAAACTCTGGGCAGTGCTACAGGTCCTCAACTCCATCTCCACCTTCGCCGTCTTCCTGTGTACTGAAGGGTCGGACTGGTCCCAGCCGACAAACACCGGTGATTACTGCAACGGTCTTACCATAGCGTTTTCCTTCACATAACGTCACTGAAGCTTGTCAACACCACCTAGGTACTTGGCGAAGGAATAACGTGACCCTCCAGGCTAGGCGCCTTCACGACAAGATAATTACCAGTCTTATGGACTAGCAGGAATACTACGAATATAAGTGGATACTCGGTTTGAAGTAGGACGGGGAAGGACTGTTACATACGACGCGGATTATTGCCATCGGTCAAATATCTCAACCAATGGGTGTAAAAGGCACAGTGAAATCATGATATCTCAATCGCCGTGCTCGCCAATTTCGCCATCAGATCACGTGAGCGCTTGAAACACTGCCCTCGAACCCACGGCGTTCTCAGCGCCTTCGCCGTTCCACACTCGGCTTAACTCACATCTACCTCCACCTCCACCAACAGACAACTTTTCGTTCCTGAAAATCTACTTATTGTCACTCAGCCAGTTTTTCTTGGTGGATTTCGGCTTCGTAATTGCGGGACAACATGCGTTACATCCTGCCGCGAAGGCGAGCTCGATAAACGTCAGCATTCGCTAATTACCCGCGCATGGGGCTATTTGATCGGTCGAGTTGACAATGCTCTACTTGCAGCTCTTCGAGGAAGCTGTCTAGATGGTGGAAACATCCCCTGGTATCAAGAATACCGCATCATGCACTCATTAATTACCTGAGACGACCGCCAATCACTCGTGGGTATCTGATACATAGAGTAACTTTGCCACCGCCGCTGGGGCTCTCAACTGATATCTTCTTGTGTTATCCCCGGGAACGAATATTTCTTTTCCTCGAATCGTAGAACCAGTACCGAAAGCCTAGCAAGACTCGCTGTTCGGGAAATCGACCCTGACCCGGAGGATGGAAACAGCCTAGAACACTTTCCATGGGCTATGGAGAACGGATATGACTGGATGGTTCAGTTACTCCTGCAACCATGAGATCTTGATATCAACATGCGAGACTCCACCCAGCACTCTCCTCTTATCTAAGCAGCGGAAAATGGTCAGTACTGGGCGATGAGGCTGCTTTTGGAACTACGGCAGAACATCGATATAAATTCAAGGGATCAGCAATACCGGACTCCGTTCATCGTAGCGGCAGGAAAGGGTTACAAGGCAGTGGTACGGCATCTGCTTCAGCACGACGGTATCGACATCAACCTGAAGGACATGGAATGCCAAACTACATGATCGGTAGCAGCTGAGTATAGATAAGCTGCTGCTCGAGTAAAAAGCTGTCGACATAAGCTCGAAGGACGAAGAGGGTCAAACCGCGCTATCACTGGCGTCTGAGAACGGTTACAGGACCGTGGTTCGAATGTTGCTAGAGCGAAGGAAGTCGGCATTCTCTAGAGATGCGGCGGAGGAACAGGGCGAAAAGGAGGCCCCAACAGCTTCTTCGGAGTTTTTGGAACAGTGGCCGGGGGATCAGGGTTTGACGGTTGATGTTATAAACGGGGAGACAGGGGAGACGCTGGATCAGAGAACGATGAAGGAAGATAGGGTAGAGAACTAATGGGAGGGCACGGAGGACTGGCAAAGTGATACTGATTCTGGGGACGAGTTGCGGGAGGACGCGCTGGAGGTGTAAGATTCTTTACATACGGGGGGTCGCGGTGTGAGGTTGTTTCCGCCGCTCTTTTGTTTCATGGTTTAGTTAGCCGATGTTTTCTTGAACTTTAAAGTACGGGAATTGATTCGGTTGCACGCTTTCTGTTCTTCTAACCGCGGTTGGTATGTCCGACCGAATGACAGAGCCATAACCGCGCGAAAGACTGAAGGTGCTGATTATCATCCAAAATGACGAGCTGGACCATGTTTGCTGTGATGTGATAGACGTTATGGGGCTCTATGGCAATTCAAAGATGAAGTCTATTGCTGCGCTCTTCTGACATCCTATCGTGACGATGAGTTTGATTCAACTGAGTGATACTTCCATGACCGCGTTTGTGTGTCAAGGTCATCCTAGGCGCTGGTGTGATCGCCATCCGAAGGTGCAAGTCGAACCCCCGGGCTGAGTTAAAGATATTTCATCCACTCGTCGAGCGCGACGGCGACGCGAAGCTGAAGCTCTTCAGACCATCTTCCAAGCATCGCAAATATTCCAACTGAAAAACGCGCCTCTCGTATCTCTTCTCGTATCTCTTCGTCCATCCCGCGCCTCAGCCCAGGAATGCAAGAAAAAATCGTCGCCTGTCAGACCTCCATCACCACCCACCCTCAGTTCCTCCGTTTTCACAGAAAATGGAACCTCAGGTCGAGATCATCAGCACCCATCCCGAAGGACCGGCAGTAAAAGACTTCACTCTGGGGTGGTGAGGATATCGATCATCAACCAGGTTGGAGAATAATCTGTGGCTCTTGTAAAGAGTTCAGATGAGACGATTTACTATAGAAATGATCCTATGAAGTAAAATCGCATAGTGAGAGAAGAGGGGTGTGGGGGAAGAGGGGTTTTTATACGTTGGGAGTGGAGGCTCTGTTGGAGGTTTGGCCGATGTGCTTGGCGGAAAATTTTTAGTCGTGGCGCGGCGCGGCGAAAACGGTAGGGGTTGTGGCGAGTGGTGTGGCTAGTGCGCGACGCGACTTACTCGTAGGCCCCGCGACTTCCAGAACAGCAAGCCGCAGAAATTGTTCGACAGCGCATTTTCCGTACAGACATAAGAGTAGCAGCACACAGGCCACAAAATTACTCGAAAAAGACAAAAGTCACGAGCTCTAGATTTTCTCGAAATTGAACCTCGAGTGACTGCGAGTGAAGTGCACTCTTGCTTGCACTGCGGGAAGTCTTCGGGATCCCCACGTTTCTTTTCTTATTCCAGTCACCGGTGCGCAACAACAAGTCCTATGAGACAAAATATAACCGCAAGGCGAGTTACAACCTGTGAAATAAAGGAGTAAGTACATCGGTTAAGGCAAGAGTCGACTACTCGAGATTTGTATTCTACTCAACATAGGCCTGGGCCCCGGGCCGCGTCCGTGAACACGATGTATATGTCACGTGAGCTTTATGGGTTGATTCCAAACATTACGGATCGTGGCAAAAATTTCAAATGACAAAAGTTTTGTCGACCCCGATGCGACTCGAACGCACAATCTTTGGTGGTTTAGAAACCGAAAACCAACGCCTTACCATTAGGCCACAGGGCCATCGACTATGCAGATAATAGTAGTTTATAAAATATAAAGGCTAAAATATTTGAAAATTCGAATTGGCGATCATGACTGATGGCTAACGGAAATAGTATTTAGCGGCGGAGAGTGACTTCGTGAAGCAGCAAGCGAGAAGCTTGGTTGGCTCAACAACCGATCGTCTCCAGCGCCCCCTGTAATGTTCAATGCACACAAAACAGCAGACTCTAGACAACTCTAGCAGAATTCCACTTTCGCCTCGACTCTCCCATCCAGACCACTCAGCCAGCGCCGGCAGATCTGAAAATACCATTCCCCTCGATCTAGAGTTCATGCTAACCTCTCCGACAATAGGAAGCAAAAGCCTTCTCAATATTTTTACGCAAAAGTTCCTGCGATTATGGCATTGGGCTTTGTGGCGATACTTTGACGATTCACGAACCGCGGGAGGCTGGGTCGGATACTGAAAAAAATGCGAGATTAGATTCGATTCAATCCTATCGGTAATCTGGCCCTTTGAAAAAGCCATATGTAAGGAGCGAGAAAGACAGAGAGAATACGATTGATTTCATCGGCAATCTTGGCTTTTGAGTAAGCCATGGGGGAACACGTTACACAGGATAATCGGCTCAATCCACACTGTGGGAACCCTTACTTTGGTGTTTCCGATCTTGCCTTTCAAGCCTAGATATTCTGGGCTTCCCGAGCTTCCTGGCGTCACTGACTTCACTGAATTCACTACCCTCCCCGGGCTTCAAGTGGCTCTCATGCATAACCAAGTTAATGATCATACCTCACATATCACCGCAATCTGTGCTCGGTGCCCTCGGAGGAAGCGGGGTCCATCAGTGCCCATTTAGATCTGAGGGAAGCCGCAGACTCATCGTCATCAGATAGTCATGCGGAAGAAATGACAAGCATTAGAAGGTTATACTATGCACATGTAGTCACATCCGGGGCGTGAATGCCAATTGTGTACGCGATTGCCGCGGTGAGAAGGGAGTCTGTACTCGACGAGTAGCTCAGAGCTGTCAAAACCGCGAACTCTGTGGCCGGGTGTAGTGAAGTGAGCATGTGCCCAAACTATGATTCCCCACAGGATCCATCAGATCGCGGTCCCTTTGTGAGATTTGCCGTAGAAGCAAACGCCGAAGAGAGATCCAGCCTAGAGGCAGCGGCACGATCTGGCTCAAAGTTCTCGATTTGCTCTTTGGAACCGGCCGCCTCATCTATGTAGTCGGTGTGCTGGTGTCCGGTGGGTAATTCTGTCCGGTTCCGTTGGATAAGGGTGAATCGAGGGCAGTGCTGGGCCTGGTTTAAGAATCACCGGTGCTTCAGTTCGCAACTTGGAAGACAATTTGTACGATGTGGAACGAGATTAAGGTGCAGTTTGGGAGGGCCTGGACGGCTCGTAAGCCACCCGGCTGGGAAAAAATGGGATAGGTTCGATCTCCATTTCCACAGGGGCAGATCGAACAATCGAATAAACGGTTGAGATCGAGGCTAACGGGTGCTGGATCGTGGGTGGATCCTTTTCCAAGCGAGGTGCGTTGATAAGGGCTTGGATTGGAGGGAATTCTTCCAAGGAATGCAGGGAAGCCATCAATTGGAATATGCCTCTCATTGGCTTTCGTATTGCTCATTCAATCGTGACATAGGACCCAGCGTCCTGCAGATCCATGATCAATCACCTACTGATGCTGTCTGGACTCTCGGACTCACAAGTCTCATGGATGAGAATTGGCTGCATTCAATGATATCACTTGTTTTGCCATTGCGACGCCCAAAAATCCATTTGTCGGTGGCAATTATGCCTCAATCGTTAGAGAAGAACCGGAATACACCAATACCGCCGAAGAATGAAAGCTTTGGCTAACCTGAAGCACTGCGCATAAAACTGGTGTACAAACATAGAAATCACTCACTGATGCGTATCTCGTCACCAGAGTACATTGTGACTTCAGCCTCGCGTAAATTCGAAGGCTGGATCAGCTCGACACTGGAACGGGTACTACCGCATGGACTGTACACAATGGGAGTACATGCAGATATTTCTCGCTGGATGCCTCACTATTTCTCGAGTCTCGACTCTCGGTGTAAAACAATTCAAGGAGGCGTTCGATATTTCAGCGAATACTCCCCGATTGATGCCCGGCCCTTCGAATCTCCGACCCCGAGTTTCTACCGAGTTCTAATAATCCCCCATTAAAATACACGGCGAAGCATCCTCCTATCTATGACTTCGAGCCACCGATCATGCTATGCATGCCGTCTGACCAGCTGACTCCTGAAGGCGACGGCCAAGAAAATTGCCCAGACTCACTCCAGAGCTAGACTTATGCAGTGAGTCTACTGGAAAGGCGCCTCCGGGCTTCTGCTGTAAATTCAGAATAGCCGTGTCAGAAATTGGCCCGGTGTTGGCCACCCACTGCGGAGCCAACATATATATACACCATCTGCAGACGGCTAGTAACTATTTGTTAATAGCGATGTCATGTAGCATGGGTATTATGTGAAGCGTGGAAAGCAATGCACATGAGTAGTAGCCGTGTTCGTCAGTATACTTTTTTTGTGTATCGGGCATGACGTCCGATTCCCTCATTGATCACCGATTACTACACGTCAGGGACTAGAGTAACGCGACGTCCCAAACTAGCACTCAAATCGAGAAAGCTGATTGGTCGCCATGAAACATGTAGGACCGCTCCGCTCAGATGGATACCAGACGCTGCAACCTTCCACACATGTTCACACACTCCACTTTCAGTCAATAGCCAGGCATGCATAATTCGTGATTATGCAAGTGTGAACGAAGGGGAAATTGCATTTTGGAAATGCAGCAAGTTACGCGGGACATCTTTGTTTCGCGGATGCACACGTTTCTGGGCGTTATGTTGGGAAACCGTTCCAGCATGGACCGTTCTACATCATAGCGCGGCATATAATCAATGGCAATCATCAATTTAGGTTGGAATTGCTATTATGATGTATCTCTAACAAACGCAATCCAAATCATTGGGCTGCTTGTTAGAAATGAGTGCTATGCGAGTGATACAGCTAGGCTTAACCCATTGTGCTACATGGCAGTTCGTCACGGACGTCTATGAGCGTAGATCAATTATCATTTGGTCTATGTTACTTTTACTTTTGTGCCTGGGCCTTCCGTTGTTGTTTCTGTCACACCCGAGTGACCTCAGCATACGTTGCCATGGCGCCAGCGTGCCTGCGGCGTTAAGAAAACGCGTTCCCCGGACACGAAAACGAATTAACGTTCCATGACGTGCATAAGCCCTGTGAACAAGGGCGCATGTGGCGTTCAATGCCGTTCATTCAGATAGCCAAACTCTAAATTGTATTGGCTAGCGTGATTTAGGGTTGATCAGAAACTTGCCGGATGAACGATCTCAACAACGTCAGTGATTTACCGTACAGCACAAATCTGAAACTTTCGAAGCTTGGAACGCCACAAAATTTTGATCTAAGATTGCCGAGGCGGACTATGTCGCCCCTTCCCCCGGGATGCGCCACATAACAACAGAGGGGTTTGCCAACGGCGTTCCAGAGGTGGTCTTGGTTCACACTTACCAAGTTGATGAGCGGCGATTACAAACGCCATTTTGTCTACGCCTTTATTTGCGGAGATCCGGATCTACAGCAGTTTAATTCTGATATGATTGACGACGAAACCGGGGAAGTCGTATTAGGCTACAGATATTCGCTATACCGAAGCAAACCTTTGCACTTCCCTTGTTAGTCGTACGAAAATCCATGAGAGAACTCGATTCCCTACAGACTTAACCAACCGCTGGTGAAAGCGTATCCATAAGGCCAGAAATTTTCTGTATCATGATGCTATGAGACGCACCCAGCCTCCAAGTTGTCGGGTCTCGTTGAATCGGACTGCGATATGTTGAGGGGATCGAAGCATGTGCCACTGACTCTCCCTCTACGCGTACGACCTCAACCGGTTCCGCAAACAACCTACTATTGAATCCGCCATGTTTTTAGTGCTTGACGCAGATATCGGAGCTCTGATTGGAAACAGTTGAGGCATGCTGAAAAAACGCTATTAACAACGGTTCCAGCGCTTCTAGACTTCAGGATATTGCGGCACGCTGCAGTACTCGGTTAAAGAATAGATGAAAAAGATTGGAGAATCTTGTTCATCCAGGCTATTGGCTCCATCGGGCACCACGCCCCCACATAATCTGCACGATACCAACAAAAGGAATTCCGATCAATAACTATATCTTAACTTACCGCGTGGTCCTTCCGTTCTACTCTAAGGTAGCAATCGGGCCTAGCACCCGCCTTTAGTGCACCTTGATCTGAGAAATTCTTGGTGACAAGATGGAGCCGTCTCTAGGCATCCAATGATGACGGCGTAGCGAGAGTGCTGTCCAATTAGATTGGAAACCCGAATATGCGAGGTCGGATGAGATCTCGCTCTTGTGCTATATCGATGCGGGGCAGATCTGCATTTACTAAGTGCAGGTGATAGAACGGAAAGGAAGATGGACGTCCCCTACTCCTTGCTTTCATATATTATGCGATGCCTGTTGAGCTACAGTAAAAACTGATGCGCCAATGCTAAAAAAGCCTAATCGCGATCTAGTCCGATATGATCGAGAAATCTCTCTCGATTAGCGAGGAATTGTGAGCTAAACCGCTTGCGGGATTCTCTGAAATAATTGATGGCTGCACTAGGTGCACCAAACCAGGCGGTAGCAAGAGAGAGAGTTTCAAGCCACTCGACCCGGTGATAACAACCATAACCAGTCTGTGAATCGCCACGAAATGCAGTTTTCGGGGTTGCCCGAAGTTTCAATTATGACCTATCAGTATGTATTATCATTTTCTGCATCACTTAGATCGCTGCCTGATGGTATGCGGTAAGGCTGGGCTATAAACGTTGGATGCGGGTTGAGATGCCAAGGTTACGGTCTGCCCGATCCTCTGGTAAGCTTAAAAATCGCCACGATCGCTGGGATAGGCAATATCTTGCAGAGAGAAGTGCCGGCTCTCAGAAAAAGTCTTCGGCAAGGCAATGGACACTGGGACAGACAAGTAACGTACGGACATCAAACATACAGTCTAACCATGCCGTGCCAATCAGTCCCATAAAAATTTGGTTCGAACTCTCTATCTGCTCAATACTTGTACCACTCAGCCATGTCTTGTCTGACAGACATACCTGCTCCGTCAGTGACCCCCCGTAGGTACGTACACTTAAGCATTGACAACTCAACGGACATCCGATAGAATCTGGGTATTATGCACGTTTGGCTTCAACGCCTTGCACGGATCTCTTTTTGCCCGCGCACTGCCAGAGATCGATCTCATCACATTTTCTCTGTTGTAAATTTGACAGAGTGCTTTTTCCTTCTCATCCCCACCTGCGTCCCCCGCTCAACCGGTAACACTTCAGATCCTTGCCAACACCAGACGTCCGTGGAAAACTGGAAAAGCATAAAACTCGAGCCCCGTCTCCACATTCACTTCACCATCACTCGGTCAGATATTCTACTTAACGGACCTTGACCACTCTTCCATTCGATTTTCAAACACAGCAGTACTACAATGGCTCACTACGCATCAGAATCCTCATCAGATGAAGAGTGTCCGGTATGTTTTATATCCAGCATACTTTCTGTCTTTTGGCTTTCGCTAATGTCTCCCAGTCTCCTCTACAACACCCCAATCCTTTCTCCAATTATGCTATGAATACCACACTACTCGGCAGCGCAATATTTTACAACAAAGTCCATAAGGAGAGCGTCGCGCACGGCCGCCGTCGAGGTCCCATATACTCTAAGAATGACATTGACCATCACGGAGTTTCAATGGTCACTGCTACTACATCGTCATGGTTCCTTTTGGCAGATGGGGACGGTTGTGTCGAGGAGGTTGAGATCCGGATAGTCGGGCCAGGTGGACAATTCATCATGAAGTTGAGGAGTAGGGACCTTTACCTGTGCGAGAGATCTGGAAAACTACACGTGGCTCGGGGTGAGGCATCAGTTACCAAATTCTTACTACAAACCACAGAAACCGGGCGGACACTATTGACGACGGCGAGGGGAACACGTCTGTACGACAACGGCGAGCAGGGCTGGATGGCACTGCCCCGAAACCAATGCAGCGGAGAGGCCTTGTACATGGAGTTCGTGAGTGAGGATGACAAAGCTGTGGCGATGCAGGGAAATTGGCAGTCACCTTACGAGTTTGTATGGCGGTGATCTGGTTTTGTTCATACTTTGTTTCATTGAGTGGATGGGTATGGAGTACATACATACAGGGGAGCTCGGGGTGTCTGTTGTTATTTTTCTTGGTGTTTGCATTGGATACGATCGGGTTCATGGCGTGCGGGGTTTGGGTTGATTTCACTGTTTTCTACGATTGTTCATGCAAGTTTGAGGATTTTCCGAAGCTATTGTTTACTAGAAATGCATTATTGTGTGTATAGGAAGCTTATTTCACGTCGAACTTGTGTGTACTTTGTTCATGCTGCGCGCGTTGTGCATGCGGCTTGGAATGGACCCCCACGCGGCACGATCTGCGTGGGCATTCACATTACAGGGAATACTAATCACTGGCGATTGGCGACCTATGATCATACTATGCAGTATCGAGGTTCAAGCCTCGCCATCATGACGCGGCGTACAGAGTTTCCGTAATCTGGCTTCCGCACGATTTTCGTTAGTCGTCAGAAATATAGCATCGCCATGAAGGGAATCTACATACATTTTCCGTCACTGAGCTGCCGGAAAATTAACAGTTGGAAACGTCGAGTCGTCTTTGGACTTCTCGCGAATTTCGGTATTGATCCGGTGCCAAAATTTGGGGACAAACTATCAAGGGAGGCGTTCTGAACGATAAGGACGCCGGCACTCTGGAACCAGATCTCTTCGTAGCTGGTATTTTCGACCCAGAAGCAAGTATACTATTGCACTGCACTTTTCGTACCGACGATGCGCGCGTGTCACCAGCCGCTACGCGTCACATGAACGCACTCGTTCCCGACTTTTAACTGCCGATGCGGAAAAATCGATCTCAAATTACATAACGAACCAAGCTGAATTCAAGCCACACGAGTCTCAATGCAGCTTCGTACTTGATCTCGACGTGACTGTGGCGTGCTTGCGGGAGATTGGCCCTTTCCGTACGATACATCGGATTCGACCCTGTAGATCGTTAACGTGATTCCGATGGAATAATTTCCGCACAAAACCCAAGTCAATCATCAAGAAAGAAAAATACGATATGATTCTCAAAGTGTGACATGAGTATGCGGTGGAGCTATGTTTATAATGCAGAACCTCTCATATGACCGTTTCATAAAGGTACGTTGAAGTTTGTACCGCGATGCAATGATGACGTCGAACATCGATTAAACTTACCACATTCAATTAATGAAAAACATTGAAGCCCTTCCTAATAAAATCCGAGAATATTTCACCGCAGTTATTAGACGGGTGCAGACTCCGGAGGTCAGTCGGTAGCGCAGGATACATTAGCCACCGGGTTACGGGTATCTGCGTCGCGACCCTGGCTCTAGATCTATATAATCTAAGCTAAGATTCTTTGATTCATGAGAGAAGTGTTATTACGTCGAGATCGTTGTTCTATTCAAGAGTTAAAAGACGCAGGTTCCCGTACCAGGTTGTTTAGGATTGCGGGGAGCATCTCGATGTAGTCTTTCCCGACTCATGGGCACAGTAATCGATTGGCCAGTAGCCGTATCAACGATGGACATGGGGGTTTCTGCGAAAGCAACTTAATTTGGGTCGGAACTCCTGGGGTTACCAAATTCTATAAAAGCTAGAATCTACCGTTTTATCAGCACCTGGGCGCTGAAAATGTGTGACCAGTCTTTTGAACGCAGCATTCACTACGTAAGTTCGTAATTGCTCAACAGACAAGGCTCAGTATAGACAATAATGTAATTCTATCCTCCAAGTACATCTATCCTATATGCAGTACAATCCGCAGTTCCCGACTCGCTCCGTGTCAAACGGACTTCATTTACCGAGTGACGAGGCATGAATAGATACATTGACTTCCCGTGTCAATGGGTTATATGACTATCTGCATGCGTGTTCGGCAGTTGTAGTTTCCAATTAAGTCATAATTGCTGTATGATGTAGCTTCGATGCATAATATTACCGGCAATATACTACGGGCAATTGCTTGTAAGGCAGCTATGTAGCAGGTAACGCGCAAGCATAGAGGACCTGGTATTGGTACACCGATTCTAGAATACATGGGGCAAGATATCCTATTGTAGTATCATCTGAACTCAATTAGGGGCGGAAACGAAATGTCCCTGGGATTTTATTCATTTTTCCCGGCAGTATGATCTGCAAGCGGCCATCGGGCGATATGCCAAGGCCGCGGGTGCGTTACCCGGACCTACCCGATCAAGTAGTCCGAACAGGTGTTTCAAAGAGATTCAGCCACACCAAAGGACACACAGTTGATAAATACCAACCGATACAATAGATATAATGGGTAAAAAGAAAAGTAAAAAGAATGAAAACGCCCCAACAAATAGAAAACAAAAGAATGACATCCTCTATCCCAGCTTCGGCCAATAGTCCGTCCACTTTGGAGTGATAAACGTCGTCTCCGGGGGATCGCGCATGCTAGAGTACGACTGCCAAATGATATAAAAGATACAGAATAAATAGCAGCCCAGAAGCAGTATCGCCACAACAAGAAAGATGTAATGTAATGACATATGAGTCTCATCTTCTTAGTTTTGTCCGAGATTCCGACGCGCGAATTCACTTCGGCGAGCGAATGAATGCAAAGAATAACATGAACTACCCACTGCCATCTATTGTATCTGGCTACCGTGTAATTTCTCCAGAATATCTTTGCTATATCCATGTGGTAATCGCGGACCGCCGCAACCGCAACCTCCGGTATCGGGAAAACAAACATTCCGACACATGAAAATCTCCACAGGTATCGTTCAAAAGGGGTAGAAAAATATGTGTTCCAAGCTAAAGCGTGAAGACGCGCGAGAGCGCCGATGAACATGTTTTCAAGGAACATACGGGATATGCGTCGCATCTGTCCTCTAATCGCCTTTTCTGCTTCGTTATCGAAATTTAGCGTCGTATATCAATGGTTCCTCCGGTTACATAAAAGAGTATGTCGTGAAGCGCGCGATCCGATACTCCGATCCGCCCCGATGGTGTTCTGGTAATGGGGTACAGACGTTTCCACGGATGGATATGCTGATGTGCATTGTGCGTTTCAAGAGCGTCTCCAAAAGCAACGCGTTCTTCTTTTAATAGTGCGCCAAGGACCGTGGAATACTCAATCTGCTCGCATTTTTGGAGCGGGGTGTACTCGTTGAGTGTGGATGCCTCACTGGGCGTGGAGCCCCTCTCACTACTGGAGTTGTCGCTAGGGGTCGTGGGGGGTGTGGCGCTGTTCGGACGCCCCTTGTGTCGATGAAAGTCGTATTATCGATTGAATTTCCGTGATTCGTACGCGTTTCGAAATTCTCGGATTGACTGGTGGTGGAAGGTTGTGAGTTTGCCGGAGTTCCATTGTTGACCATCAAGTTTTCCGATGGATTCTGGAAACTCGCGGCAATGTCTTGGATCGGCTGGATTTCTTTTTTGTCTATGCCTTTGTTTCTGAGGCAGAGACGTATTGGTTCATATACGTCAAGAGGCTTATGCCACCAGAAGCAGAAGATGAGTACCGTGCAGGCGACTTGTATGAGAATATGAATTTCTAATAAACTAACCTTCGTTAGCATGGTGAATTCAAAAGGTTCAGGTTGTATGTTGAAGATATACCAGAGCTTCAAGCCCGCAGCCCGTCACCCCGCGCAGTGAACTGCTAATCAAAATGCTTGTACTGCGGATAAAAGTTTTGCAATCTTACTCGCCTTGCCCTTATCGATAATATCACTCTTCTTGAACGGAGAATTGTCGAATTCGAAATACCCGTCCTTCAGATACTTCACGAAACCGGTGGCTGTAAGTGTGGCCGTAAATTTTGATCTTTCCCTCTTTTTCAAAGTAATTTTCTCCTTGAGGTCTGTTAACGGTTCGGATACATCATGCGTGTCGTATTCTTCCTTAGATTCATCAATGACAAATCCGCCCATTACCACAAAAAACGCTCCATCCATCCCCAGCCAATCCCAGTAGCCTTTCTCATACTCCTTTTTTATTCTGGGTTGTTTCTTGTCTCGAATTTCTTTCTTCTCGTTCCAGTATTTCTGGACTTCCTGGTTCAGTCGACGCGCATCCGCGCAATGGCCGTAAGAAAGGATCATCAAGCCCTCGGGGTTAATTACGCTGATCACCATCATAACCGCCTTGTAGAGTGTTCGGTACTGAGTCGACGCATCTGGGAGAATGTTGGGGTGCACCGTAGTCCACACGCAAAATGCAAAGGTTGCAGTGCAACTGATGAGGATGCCCCAAGTTCTACGGCCTGTGGGTTCCGCTTCGAACTTAAGTTTGAACGGGTTCTCATAAGTCCTGACATTGGTCGTCGCTGTGCGATTGACATCACCGGTGGGAAAGCCATGAGCAAAAGCCGAGTAGAAGAGGAGAAGAGCCGTTAGGGTCCAGAAAGTGAAGCTAGAGTTTGTCGGCGATATGAATGGTTGATGGCGATCCACGAGGGCGGAGGCTGATAACAACTGGAATTCGATCTTGGTTAAGTTAGAAACTGAGGTGAATATTAATCGCGTATACTTACTAGAATATGTTCACGGAATGACCTGTAGAGCCTAGCAAAATGTCGGTGACGATTTTCGCAACTTCGGTGACGCCGATAATCCGAGTGATATGATGTGATATACTGGTTATATCGTTCTTTCACCGAACGTTCTCTCATCGTAGGACCATCTCACTTATACTCTTTTAAGAAGATTCGGCATATAGTTATCTCGTATGTTATGAAACATGTCTTCAAGCCATTGGCTAGTAAATCCGTGCAGTGTGACTTCATGAGCGGGGTAAAATCATATTCAGTCCTGATCTTCCGATGAACTGTGAGCTGTATCATGTTTGGCTGAAGTTAAATGGTCCATAGTAGAGCAAGGAGATATTCCGATTAGCAATGTTCAACATGAATGTGGTAATTGGCGTGAAATCTGTATGTATTTTGTGATATGGTGGAGTAGCGTACGTCTAGAAGAGCCCCATGTACTCGTGTACAGGTGGCGTAATGAATGCAGAAATTGAGAGAAACTAGATAGCCACGCTGTAAATTACTTGAAGAAAAGTCATGTCTCGGAGTTGCCTTGGAAAGATACATTTCGCCATGTATCATGAAGCTTGTGGTCTATCGTTCCGAGCTCGAAATTATCAGTGGAAAGTGGTATGATATTTACTGATCCATTGGGCCAATTGAAGCAATTTTTGAGTCAAGAAGATAGAATTCGAAGCATAACTGGTAATTCGTGTAAGTACCGTGAGATTGTGTGACGTAGGTGGGGTAGTTGACTGGTGGGTCCTTAGCAACTTCCAAGCTGCGTACTAAACGCATAGTGGTCTAGATACTAGAGCTAGAGGATAGAAGAGAGCTAGTTAACGCGGGCGCTTGTCAGGGATGACGCACGAAAGCAGATCAAGAAGTTATCGAGTCCGCATGCCGTTTATTCCGACAATCGATAAGGAAAGATGGATCAGGTATTCGAATGTTGTTCTGTGGCCTCTTGAAATTGTTTCTTGTCCAGCTTTTATTGAAAGAAGACAATTTCGAGTCTACTAAGGAACGATCTGGATGGAATAGCACGAGGTACTGGGCCGCCATTACTTACCGGATAGTCACAGTAGTGTCGGGGAAAAGTAGCTAGGAAGGTCGGTGGCGCAAACTGTAGTTAACACATCCATCACTGAGAAGCAGAGTAATGACTTGTACTTTTCCGCGGTGAACTATGTCACCGTAGATGTTCGATTCACGGTCATGTTCTTGAATCTTGTTGTACTATAATCAGCCGTATAGCTGCCGATCAGAAATCCCGAGATCTAGGTATCGAAAAAATGCCAATCGACCCGAAAGCGTAGGGTTAAGCGGAAAATGACTAGGCGGAAATCAAAAGCACATTCTAATGGAAAAGTCTAGACGGTTTCACAATGTACAACGAAGTGCTGTATACTCTAGCTCAACTAGAGCACACAGCTATTTGATCTCACTCACCAAAATTCGATCTTTACGACTACACCTGCCGACGTGGCAATTGTCTTTGGATAGAGTTTCTGAGTGGAGAGGAAGTCGATGAAGTGATGAATCTGGGCCTCCGCCACACTTATCAACCATCGTTTGCGGGGTATGTAGAGGGGCTCGATTATGACACGCGCTAATCCCACAAGCGCTAGTATCAATAGGCGCTAATTTGACTAGGGATGTGTCCGGCGGCCGCAGCCCTGTGAGATTGTCACCATCTCTGGAACCTTCCGTAGCAACTCTATTCGCTGCGAAATGTGCTATCAAAACACCCTTCATATGGATTGCTTCGCAGATGAAATTGACAACATGAATTGCTTTTTTGATCTAAAGCAGCCAAGCGCCCACTGACTTTGACGGCCAAACCCGACAGCAAAATCTCTAAAGATTACTGATTTTCACATGCAATTGATACGTATCACGGCGGTACGAAATTCTGCGGGTTTGAAGAATGCAAGCGTTGGATACGCAAACGGACTTTGATGTCGTTGGCGAAGAGATGTGTGCATGCATGGTCAATCACTCGGGAAAATGCGGAGAGGTTCCGAAAATCTGTTGTGCCAAATGACAAGAAACAAGCGTCAAGTTGATGCCATAACCATAAGATACCTGATTGAAGAATGTTTCAGGTGCCGGTGCGCTCCAGCCCTTTGTAAAGACATAAAGGAAGAAAACACGCAAAGAAAGATGCAAATGAACGAAAGAGCCAAGAATGAAAAACGCCGCAACGAAACGGGAAAACAGAAGAACAAAAACGCCCCGAAAACACTATAAAACAAAAGAATGACGCTCTCTATCCAAGCTTTGGCCAATAGTCTGTCCATACGGGAGTATGGAACACAGTAGGTGCGGGATCGCGCAAGCTCATATATGATTCCCAGGTAATGTACAAGATGCAAAACAAATATGCCCCCAGAAGCATGACACCAATCACGAGGAAGCAGTGATGCAAAATTAATTTCGCTTTCTGGATCCTCGGGGATCCTTTACGAGCATTGACTTCGGCAAGGACGCGAATGCAACAAATAGCATGAATAACCCATTGCCACATGTTGTATCTTGCTATTGAATGGTTCGCCCAAAACAGTTTCGCGAGGTCCATATGGTAGTCGGAGACTGCTGCAACCATGATAGCCGGTATGGGAAAGACGAACATTCCGACACACGAAAATCGCCACCAACGTTGCTCACGAGGACTCGGAAAGTAGGCTTTCCAGGCTAGAGCGTGAAGGCCTGCAATAACACCAATAAATGCCCCTTCGATAATCATACGACGCACTCGGCCACGCGCCTTCTTCTCTGCATTTCTCATGGAAACTTCGGCCGACTTTTCCGCTGCAGCATTTTCCAATGATTCTTTCATGTAGGGTTTGAGTGTTATGTCGTCGATTGTTCCTCCGGTGATATAGAAGATAATATCGTGAAGTGCTCGGTCGGATACTCCTATGCGACCCGCTGGTGGCCGTGCAATGATGTATGGACGTCTCCATGGGTGGATATATAGTGGAGCATCAATTTCTCGCTGGAGTTTTGCCTTTTCTATAACATTTTCTTCATCCTTTGGTGTTGAAAGATCAGGGGAACCGAGTAAAACACATTCTGCCTTGAGCAACTCCTCAAGAACTCGTGAATATGGCATCGGAGAAAATTTCCTACGCGGGCTGTATCCGTAGTACGTCGATTGACTTTTAATGGAGGATTCGTCGCTTATTAATGATCCTTGATCATTGATCATAGAGAATGTCTCGCTGGATGTTGAACCATCAATGCTGCTCAGCTCCTCGGTATACGAAACGTTTGTTTCAATTTCTATAGGTACGTTTTCATACTGTTCTTGATCGATCAAGGTGCGGGTGCTGGATCGTGAGGAGAAGGTAGTTTCAGTAGATCCTTCTGTTTTCAAAAGTTGTTTCTCTAGACTGTTCTCGCCACCGTAAGCAGCCTTGATTGCTTTTATCGGTTTGATATAGTTGCCGTGTTTGTCCTTAAGGTCCAAATATATCGGTTCGTTGACATCGAGAGGCTTATGCCACCAGAAGCAGAAGATCAAAGCAGTGCAAGCAACCTGGATGAGGATATGGATCTCAAGTAAACTAACCCTCAATTAGCGTCCAAGTGACAATGAAACGCGAGGATTGGGCAAATACCTGAGTTTGAGACCGGCAATCTTCCGTCCAGCAGACTGAATTAGAAGCCAGACTGCCTGTGATGCTGAAAGAAGCTTCGCAATGTTACTAGCCTTTCCTTTGTCGAGAATTTCGCACTTCTTAAATGGGGGGTTTTCGAAATCAAAACACCCCTCCCGCAAGTGCTTGACAAAACCTGTAGGAGTGAGTGTTGCTGTAAACTTTGCTGCTGGCCTCTTATCCAGTACAGTGTATCTGCAAGGATTCATGGCTACTGGCTTGTCGTGAGTGACATATTCTTCCTCTGAAACATCGATGACAAACCCGCCCATCACCACGAAAAAAGCTCCATCCATTCCTAGCCAGTCCCAGTGTTCCT
The DNA here is from genome assembly GCA_024516145.1 of Pyronema domesticum. Classification (NCBI taxonomy): domain Eukaryota; kingdom Fungi; phylum Ascomycota; class Pezizomycetes; order Pezizales; family Pyronemataceae; genus Pyronema; species Pyronema domesticum. The sequence goes on from JAJJXL010000033.1 coordinate 260,622, forward strand.
GCTCCAAGCCCTCTCGGGCTTTCTTGTGTGGTTTGGTTTTCACATTGTTCTTTTCGTTCCAGTATTTCTGTACCTCTTTATTCAACCGGCGAGCATCAGCCCACTGACCGTAGGCAAGAATCGCGAGTCCTTCGGGGTTGATAATTCCAATAACCATCATGACCGACTTGTAGAGAAAACGTGCCTTATCTGTTGATCCGGGAAGAATATTGGGATGGACAGTCGTCCAGACACAGAAAAGGAACGTTGCACTGCAACTAATCAAGATCCCCCATGTTCCGCGCCCGCGTGGCTCTGCCGCAAACTGAACTTTCCCAAAAGACTGCTGGAATATAGTGACATTGGTTGGTCCGGTGGTATCGACTGCACTCGGGGTGATGGGATTTCCATGCGTGATGGTCGCGAAGACCAGAAGAAGGGTTATGAAGAGTAAGACGGCGAAGCTGAAGCGGAATTGCGACATGAATAACGGTGGAGCGATCTGAATTCATTAGCATTTAGATAATATCGAAGTTAGACTCAACGTACCGTATCAGGTTGCCAGATGTTGGAATTTCAATTGACGTGGTGATAAAAACCTTCGTACCGCAATAAACCCCAGTGATATGTGGAGTTCCGAAATGTTGTTATTCGACAAAACTTGTGCATTTGATATTTCCTAGAAGTATCTTCTTATAAAAAGCCCGTTGAAAGCTTCATTGTAACTATTGGGATATATCAGAAACATGTCTTTCAGTGATTGGTTGTTCCATTCATCGATGACGCAGGGACGCGGGGTGGAAGTTGTTCGTCGAGATTTTCCGGACGTAGAGTATCGCTGGTAGGCGTGTTAGAGGTAAAACCTTACAAGCACTCAGTTCCCAAGACAAAAAAACGTTCCGCTATCATACGATAGCTAGCGTATAAGCACATGAACGTCGATAACGATTGATGCAGCGGAGAACTAGTCCTCTCTAGAGGAGTCGCTGTATGTACTTGGGTACAAGGGTAAGTCCGGCGCTCTGTTGTATCACTGCGCCCGACATTTTTCCTCCATTCAACATAAAATGCCAAGACCACTGCCTTCCATGAAGCACCAAATATCTTTTGATGATTATGGTTAAAATTGGCTATCATAGGGCTCTCAATCCTTTACCTTTTTTCAGGAAACATCTGAAGTTATGGTTGTGCTGTTGCCATGTGCGAATTGTATGGGGTGCGCCATACTTAACGCAACCCCCGAGTACTTGCGTGCAGTATCCAAAGGAAACTAGACACGCTGTAAATATCTCGAGCAAAAAAATATGACCGTGCAATTTCCTTTGAGTTGAGGCATGAGTGCTATCATTTGGAATGTGATTGATTCTGAGGCGTTAGAATGATTGGCAATGATCCTACTTCTTCCGTTTGCGCGTGTTACGACATGACTTTCAGGCATGGAATATTACACCACAGGCAGTCGTTGAGAGTATCTTCATGTTCATGATGTTTACTCTAGTACGTCTGATGAAGTGTGGTTGATTGTGGCTGTTGTATGTGGGGCTTAAAATTCTCTCAAACTGCAGACTAATCAGACCACCTCGAGGCTAGGGTATGTGTTGCGCAAGCTTGGCAAGGATGTGATAAGGTATGAAAGCGGATCGGGTTTCTTGGTTATGCCGTTCATTCCGGTGGGCGAAAAGCCAAGATGAGGGGTTGAGGGTATCTTCCATGATCAAAAGCTTTTTTTCGGGTTTGTGAGCATCCGACACTTGCACAACACATCTTCTTTTCAGTTCAGTCTTGAACGAATAATCCTCGTACTTTTTTTTGAACCCCAGGCGTGAATATTTGGGTTTTGACTTTTCAACCCACGCAAAATTATTACACTAATTGAAATGATGTGACATTGCACAACAGTAACGAGAATCTTGAACATCCAAGTAGCTGCATCGATTTTGTCCGAAACAAAAACTGCGATTTACAACATCGGATTTACAATTTCGATTTTGAGCGAGCTTGTTTTCATCTAATCGGCTTTGGATAAACGAGTGCGGTCACATGAATACAGCTGCACTTCGACGAGGCAAAATTTCAGTTGACTTGTCACATCGTGTGGATATCCTAAATATCACTAAATATCTAAGCCCGAATTGAGCGAAGGCAAAGGGAGCGGATGGCAGAATTAACGCTAACCTTCGATCAAAGATCCGAAGACCTGGAAGCCGAAAGCAGGTATTTACAACTCTAATAGCGCGAGAACATCAGAGAAAAGCACCGGTGGTGGAACAAAAAGTGATGTCAAAAAGCACATGTTAGAAGGTGCACTCCCCAAACTCAGGACGGATTGAAATAGTGGTTGACGGAATACTGGTATCCGGCAAGATATCAAGAGATAACGGAAGAAATCAGTTGATATTAATTTATTGAGTTTATTGGGTTTAATGTTCACGGATAGTTCATTTGTTTATGGTTAGTTTTTGAGGGATTATTGTTGGAAAGAATATGCTTATTCCTCCAACTGTACTTCGCCGATGAGGCTCTATTTTGTATATAAAAGTATGAATTAGTTACGAATAAACCTCAAGTCGATTTCAACAAAGATGCGAAGATCAAGAGTGAATTCAGAATCTGTCAGTGGTGGCAATCTCTGAAGATTCACTCAAAATCATACTCGGAATTTCTCCACGTGCAGCTGCCACAGTTTGTAATTTGCTGCTTCATAGAGGAGTACATACGTAACAATTCGAAGGCATACTCAAGCCACTTCAAATCATGATGCAGCTTCTGTCAGGACTTCGTTCTTCCGTTGGCAGGGTCGCATCGAGCCTCAAGGGTGTGACGCGCACTAGAAAGCTAGTCCCCACAAGCGCTCCCCTAGAGGCTTGAACCAGAGAAGTTTTTCTACGCCACCGGAAGTTGCCGCATCCATCATGAATTCTGAGTTACGGGACAGGCGTCATCCCGCAAAACTATAGACTCAACTCTACCGGACTACCTCGAACACTGTGCTTCTATGAAAATACACGTCAATCAGCCAAGTTTGCCGCTCATGTCTTCGGTCAGAACTGGTCGAAAGGTATGGAAATCCTTCCGAAACCCCTTCCACGAGACAACTTGATTCGTATCAAGACGGTACGAAATGCCATCTGTACCGGTGACGACCTTACGGACAGAAAGGGTTTACACGTAATCACCGGAAACAATACTTCGAGCAAATCCTAATACTGTAGATGAACTATTTACGACACCGCTTTTGTTTTGAATCAGTGTATTTGCTATAGCGGTGCATGTATTCTAGCTAGAATATGGCGCCGCTTGCCCGAAGGGCCCGCCCCGTAGGGGCCTTACATGCGTCCCCCCTAATTTCCTGTCCACCGTCTGAATAATAATAATAAAGACCTCAACTGTGGCACCCCCGTGTCCTACTTCCATACCGCCTAATGAAAATAATAAGCAAAGGAGACACCCCCGGTAATCTGGCCAAAGCCTACAACGTACGCCATGATAAACTTACGACACCGCTTGAGCCGCAACTTAGTTGACATACTGAATTTGCGGGTGATGCATGATGATACTCGGATCACACCTAAACCAAAGACGCGTTACCCAGACTTGGGCACCGGTGGACTTTGGTACCGATGGACTTGGGGGGTTGAGATGCTTGGTATCTTGATCTTACTCCACCGCTTTTTGATTCTTCCTTAGTCATTCTCGCCGCTTCATCGTTCAGATAGCTCAGCTGTGGTTTACTGTAACGAGCGCTGAGGAAGATGCGTTATCTGTCACCGTAGCTGCTTCGCACGCGCTACCAACATCAAGTATCACTGTCATTGTGGTTTTACATCAGCAATTAAAACCCGTCCTCAAATAGCCTCGATACCAGACTCTTCGGTTCATGGGACGATCAATTTTGAATTCTGCATGTTGAAGTTCGGGATGTGGAGTTTCGAACGGCGCTAGTCGAATCTCACCAGAAGTTTCGCTGCACTCAAATTTACTTCTTGTGTTCCGCTTCTTACCCAATACTGTATCATCCGAATTCCATGTAACACCCGGGAGAATTAACATCCTGCAAATAAGCAACACATCAGATATTATATCCTGGTGGTTAGCAACGGGCGGGTTTGCCTAACACAATGATCCGTCTAGAATGAGTTAAGAACTACCCTGCATGCCACTTTTCAAGCACGAATGGCGCTCTATCTTGCGTTGGAGAGAAAAATCGTGACAAATCTAGGCGAAAAAGTCCGAAATTTCCTAATTTACCGCTATTGGTTTAAGGTTGACGAAATCGAAGCAAAAAATTTCACACGGGCAATTAGAAACAATCGCAAAATAACACATAACAAATTCCGAATCCCTAGTAACGCAACACCCCCTCATAACCTATATCGTTTCTAGCTTTCCGGATGATACACTATCTGTCATAACTCATTACGTCTATACAAAAAACCGTCAGCTTAGAGCCACTTGTAGTGAAATACCTGTCACTTCAAAAAACTGCTTCTTCCTCAGCGCTCGGTTAGTTCATGCGGGACACGCGATATCACTCACTAGAGTAGACGTGGGTGGAATCTTCGAGTGCATGGACTATCACCCGCTTGCAGTTCTAAGTAAGTATTCTAGCTGAAGATCTCTGATGCAGAAACGTGTGAAAGCATGGTTAATCACTAAGATAAATACGGAGAAGTGATATATTTATGTACAAATAAACGAAACAAGCGCTTGAAGTATGAAACTTTAGATGTGGGGCCAATAATCGGACCACCTTGGTGTAATGAACGTAGTTTTCGGTGGATCCCGTATGCTCGCATAAGATTCCACGGTAATCAGAGTGATACAAACCAAGTACCCGAGCAGCATGAGCAGCACAAAGACAATAAGTACGATATGCAAGTTTAAAATAAGCCGCCCTTTACCTTTTTTCCCAGTCTTGGAATTCTTCCTCTGAGCATCGGCAATCTCATAAATGCATAGCAATTGATGTACTGTCCACTCCCAACGTTTATACTGAGCCAAATGAAGCCACCAAAGAAGCTTCGCCAGATCATCATGGTAAGACACCATCGAAGCAACGACAATCGGTAGCAGAGGAAATGCGAACATGCCGATACAGGAGAATCGCCAGGCCATGCGTTCATATTCGGTGGGGAAGTAGACGTTCCAGGCTAGCGCGTGAAGTCCAGCGATGATTCCGATGAATGCTCCCTCGATAAACATTCGACGGGTGCTGCCGCTGCGTTTACCAGGGGGTGCTGTTGAATCTTTGGTTATCGTCCCGCCGGTTATGTAGAAAATGATGTCATGGAGAGCCCTGGCTTTGATGCCGGTCATGCTTGGTTCTCGCGTAATGGTGTAAGGTCGTCGTAGAGGATGAATAGTCCTCCAGTTCTTAAGATGGAATGGTGCAGGCTCCCTCAGCGGTGGCTTTGGTATATCTATCAATGACTGTCGTGTATCTAGAGATGGAACATGTGTGTCGGAAGATGAGTCGTGTGCGCCTCGCGATGGATGTAGTGTTTCTTGTATTGGCTGCGCTGTGGTGTCTACCGGTTGTGCCGGTGTCTCTATCGCCGATTCTTCGTCTTGGACTTCGTCAATATATTCCGGTGCAGGTTCGCGGCCGATGTCAACTCCCTCCATATCTAAGAGAACCGCCGAGGCTGTTTCGAGACCATGATAATCTTCGATCTCCTTAATTGGCCTGAATATCTTTTCCTCCTCCCCAACTTTCTTCTTCAGGACAATAGAAATTGGTTCGTTCACGTCAAGCGGTTTGTGCCACCAGAAGTAAAAAATCAGGGCTGTGCAGAGGACTTGGATGATAATATGGATCTCCAGTAAACTATTTTTCAGTTAGCATTTGACCAGCTTTCGAAAAGTGGTAGTCTCTAGTTTTACCTCAATTTAAGACCGGCGGCCCATCTCGCTGCAGATTGAAGCAACAGCCATGCAGCTTGTGATGCCGATAAAACTTTTGCAATGTTACTTGCTTTACCTTTATCGGCGATTTGAGTCCTTTGAAATGGCGGGTCATCGAAATCGAAGTATCCCTCCTGTAGATATCGGATGAAGCCAGCAGGAGTAAGTGTCGCTGTAAACCTCGAATCCTTCTTTCTTTGTTTCACGTTGACCAACTTCTTCATGGTTTCTGATGCAACATTCTCCCAAGACGTGCACTTGGACGTATCGATTACGAAGCCTCCCATGACAACAAAGAATGCACCGTTCATTCCCAACCATTCTCGTCTCTTCTTACGCAGTTTCTTTGCCGTTTCAAAGGACCCGTCCGCAACTGGAAGTTTCTCGAAATACTTTTCAATCTCTTTGTTCAATCTCCGGGCATCCCGCCACTGGCCATAAGCACTAATGACCACCCCCTCCGGGTTGATAACCGCGATGACCATCAATATAGCTTTGTAGAGTATCCGCGACCATACCGTTGAATCGGCAACGACATTTGGATGTACGACTGTCCAGATACAGAAGGCGAACGTAATAGTACAACTGAGAAGAATCCCAACTGTTCCTCGGCCGCGAGGCTCGGCTGCGAATGTCATACGACCGACGGTCGTGTCGGTATGTGTAATGTTGACGAATACAATGGTGTCTTCCTCGGTGGATTCACCTTGTGCTGCTGCTATAGATGAGAGCATGAGGATGACCCCCAGGATCGAGGCTAACACGGAGTATATCGAATGTCGATTCATCATGAGAGATTGCGCCGGACCTGGACGAACTGTCTGAATGAGGTTGGGTCCTCATAGGTGATAGTCGAGTGATTGACTTACCTGTGCTGTGACCGATCGAGTTTGCTGAATTTCCTCAGAGAAGAACGATAATAAGTATTCCCGGCAGCGTGCCGACACAGTGTCGTATAGATGAAATCTGGAGACCAATATGTCTAAAAGACTGTTCTCCAAATATTTCAATCTGTTCTATTGGAGAAGAAGAGTATTGAAATTCCAATAGGATAGCAACACCATAATCGCTGTGAGAGCCGAAAAATGGAGCTTGGCGCACCCCGATAAGCTCGATGGGCCATGTCATGTGTGAATTAGATGTCTTTCAGGAAACTAGTCGTGTGATATCGAGACAATTATACAAACAGTGGTCCACGTGTAAGCGCACTCTGAGAAGTGGCCTAATCTGAACACAAAATCGTTGATTGTGTGCGCAACGATCTTTCTCACTCGTCGATGGGATCTCTGATTTTAATCTAGAAGCAGATCAGTAGTTCTGCAGAACGCCACGAAGCGCGGCATGAAGATTTATTCGAGGACTTGGCGGCGCGGCTCGGCTGGAAATTCCATAGATCTTGTTGCTCACGTTTGCGTGGTAGAGGAACATTGGTCCATGAAGATCCTGAAAATCATGATTGGGTACCGAATGTATGAGAGCGGTGATAAACTCTTCATAAACCATAGAGCCTTTCCAAAGTCGTAATCTAGACCCCATTCCTTTGAAGTTCTGCCAATCGTCATTGCACAGAAACTTAGACATGCATGCAGTGAGGCTCAGAATGCTATATATTGAAACCCAGCTGCATGCGCATTGCACCGGACTCACGGGACATGCCGATACTCGTACATGGGCGCGTCTTCGATCATCATACGCTGCCGCTGTCACTTTCTGCAGATTCGCTGATGGATCGCTATCTCAGAAAAGTGGGGGCTCCGATATCTATATCCGTGGATTGATCCGTGAAGCTCTCTATATCCGTCTGATCGAGCAAATGAACTGCTTCATCTGATCCAGTATGTTCCTTCTTCCTACACCGTTTGGTAGCCGGTGATACGCTAGTAAATGCAGCCCTAGAAGCACAGCTCAACCCCGCTCCGAGACGCGGCTCCAGATTCCCGAAAGATTGTCATGGCATACTGCACCGGTACAGTAGTTCTAATGCGACCCGACACCGGTGTAGATAATTTTCGTCGGAAAAGATGTAAAAGACGGAGAACCACAGTACCGCTGGACACTACACCGGTCTTGAAGCCAAGTACACCCGACACGGAGTGAACCCAACTTTTTTTTTCCCCTACAGACGCTTGTTAACCATGCACCAAGAGAATGGAGATAGGAGGTAAACGAATTCAATACCCTAAAACGCGTATCCAGACGCACCGATGACTGCTGAACGGCATGTATCGACTATCAAGTAGCCCATTTGTTGTGTACTATTACCAGACTATATGTACCCACGCTCTCCAAGATTCATTTTCAATGATGTCGAGTAGATAGATTGCAGCCCATCTTCTGTCTTCCGATCCTCAGACTTGTTTCCAAGTCCACACTTTCTGATTGGAGTGTGAGAACGCTATCCTTCTAGCTCCCGTAGCTAGCGAATTTTTAACTTCGTGATCGTCAAGTCTCGACTCAAACGAGATATCGTCTCATGGCCGCCCATCGGAAGATGAGAGTCATTGGAAATCATGAATTGGTTTGTGAAGTGGAGCGAGGGTGTAAATTGTAGAGGTGGCGTGTGCATCGATGTAGGGTGGAGCGGAGCATAGCATACATAGTAGAGCCGCATGACATCGCCGTGAACCACGAACCTTGGTCGGCTTGGCTTGAAAGAGTGTTAACTTTAAGCATCATTTGTCACTCACTTCTAAATCCAACGAATCGCGGAAGGTTGTCATGAATGGGGGGAAATGAAGGGGATCAAAAGGCTCAATATCGGTCACTAGTTTCCAAAACTGACGAATGCTACAAATACATGCACAGAAAAAACGAGGTGAGAGAGCGTAGGAAGCTAGACAGTAAGTATAATTGAAAAAAACGCCGACCAACCATAACACAATCCAACAACTGAACCCAATAACCAAATAACAGTAAAAATAAAAACTGAAATCTATATATGAGGCCAGTAATCGGACCACCTGGGAGTCTCAAACGTGGTTTTCGGGGGGTCACGAATGCTTACATAAGACTCGTAAGTAATTGTCAAGATACAAATGAGATAGCCCAACAACAAAAGAAGACAGATTATAATAAGAAAAATGTGACCACATAAAGTGAGATGCCTGGTTCCAGGAATTGTTGCCTTTTTACGATGAACATTTGCCATATCGTAGATGCACAACACCGCGTGCAAAGCCCATTGCCAGTGCTTATATTGTGCGCAAGCTAGGTACCATAGCAACTTAGCCAAATCATCATGATAAGATGCAAACGAAGCTATCATAATGGCAGGTAAAGGGAAACCAAACATGCCGATACAGGATAATCTCCATGCTAGGCGTTCGACGTCGGTTGGGAAGTAAACGTTCCACGCTAGTCCATGGAGAAATGCGATGACGCTGATGAAGACGCCCTCAACAAACATCCGTCTGTTCCCACCGCTGCGCTTAAGTTTGGGTCTCTTCTGTTTCTCGTCTGGGACTTGTGGAATCAGATGTGCTGATTCGTCGCCGGGGGTTGTTGGTATTGTTCCATCGCTGCCTGAATTCCCAACCGTGTTTTGCAATCCCTCATTCTCGGTAGCTGTCGCTGTTATCTGGCTTCCCGAATCACCGACTGGGTTCAGGGATTCTCTTTCATGACTTTCCATCACTGGCACTTGGCTTTCCGACCCCTCTACCGTGTTTGATATTTCCTGGCCCTGCGATTCAGTTATCGGCGTCTGGACCCCCGGCTCTGAAGCCGAATTTTGCGATTGTGGGGCCGGGATAACCGCTGATGTCACGTATATCCCCAACTCCTTCTCTCGGCTCCCTGGATTATCGTCCTCGGACTCTGACTCGGATCCCAACTCATCGTCATATGTCTTTTTCTTCAATGCCCGCGATTTTAGTCCCTCGGGAGCTTTAGTCATATCCTCAGTTACTGTACCGCCGGTGATGTAGAAGACTATGTCGTGAAGAGCCCGGGCTTTCATGCCGGTATGACTCTGTGATCTTGTAATGGTGAAAGGACGCCGTAAAGGATGGACGAATTCCCAATCCGGAATATCCGCGAAAGGCAAAATTAATGGTGGAGAGGCGGTTGAAGTTGTATTTTTTGTTGCAGTTGATGTTGCATTTGATACCGCAGTTGACGTTGTAGTTGGTTCTGCGGTTGATGCTGTAGTTGATTCCGTGGTTGGCGCTGTGGTTGGTGTTGTCATTGGTGCTGTGATCAGTGCTGTGGTTGAGGCCCGAGATGACGCTGTAGCCGGCGGTGTTGTTGGTGTACCGAGTAGTGTATTTGAGGATGCGGTAGAAGTCGTGTTTAGACGTGCATCTTCAACATCTGTCGGCTTTGGTGGTGGCTCATTACCAATGTTAACCCTTTCCATTGAGACGAGAACGGAAGCAGCATCGTCTTTGGAGCGACCCCTTTCAATGTCCTTTATTGGGGTAACCTTAAAAGTTTTACTGCCGTCTTTTTTAACGAGTTTCAGACGAATGGGTTCGTTGACATCAAGTGGCTTATACCACCAGAAGTAAAAGATGAGAGCCGTGCAAGCGACCTGAATGAGGATATGAATCTCCAGTAAACTATCACGTAATTAGTACCAACCGCCCTATTCGAAGTTTAAAGAGCGTACTTGCCTTAACTTCATACCCATGGCCCACCTCGCAGCTGACTGAACCAACAGCCAGACTGCCTGGGATGCGGAGAGAACCTTGGCAATATTACTCGCCTTGCCTTTATCCGCGATCTGGGCCCTATTAAATGGTGGGCGTTCGAAGTTATCAAAGTACCCCTCGTGCAGATACTTGATGAATCCTGGAGGAGTGAGTGTTGCCGTGAATCTTGACGGTTTCCTTGGTTTGACCGTGCCACATTTTTTCATGGTTGGCGTTCCAACATTTTCTGCGGATTCGCAATTGGAAACATCGATGAGAAAACCACCCATGACAACAAAGAAAGCTCCATCCATGCCTAGCCATTCCAATCTTTTCTTTTCCATTTCCTTAGCAGTCTTAACCGAGTTGTCTGGCGATTTTATTAATTTTTCAAAATAGTTGTCGATCGCTTGGTTTAACAGCCGGGCATCCTGCCACTGTCCATACGCACTAATCACCACACCCTCCGGATTAATGACCGCAATAACCATCAACACTGCTTTATAAAGCGATCGAGTCCACAAAGTCGAGTCGGGGAGGACATTCGGATGAACAACAGTCCAGATGCAAAACACGAACGTCAAGGTACAACTGAGTAGGATGCCCACGGTGCCTCGACCTTTTGGCTCACTCTCAAATCTGATACGTCCGACCGTCATGTTTAGAGTTGCGAAATCGGCGTCAATGGCTGTGTGGGTGGAGTTGTTGTGTCCGCGCGCTACGATGACGGATGAGAATATTAAGATGCCGGCTAAGATCGAGGCCAAGGCCAAGTACAACCATGTATCGCGGCGTATTTTTGCCATAGCTGCACCGATGTAAACTATTACCCCCGATGGTGGTCAGTTCGCTGTGCGCATACAATCCAAGAGGATGTCGCCTACAGAATGAAGCAGACCGATTTGACTGAAATTGCCTCCTGACGCGAGAAAACTGATATTTGGCAGTATTGATCACTCCAGAGACGATAAATGCAAAGGCGGTAGCTGATGATATATTCTGACAGAGTCCCGAAGAATGCAGTAGAACATTATCAGTGGATATGTGGCTCATCTCCGCGGATAATGAAAATTAAACGGCCAATTACAGTACTTCAGCTATGAAGCTTAAATAATGAAGTTGTTTAAAGATTGGATGATGCTGCGAAAACACCTGTGTGTCTCTGATAATAGTGCATATGACCATAGCACAACCCACGCGTATAAAGCGACATCATTGGCCGAGAGCCGAGTCGCCAGTAATATCGGCGATCTTATGCGTTAGCATCGTACAAGGCCGACCGAAACAAGCCCGGACAGATTTGATAGCAGATTTTGAGATGACATTCCAGTCTAGAAGCACATTGTGACTGCGCTTTTGATGGCAATTCGTAGTGCCAGCAAATCCGGATCCCGAAGAACCCCTTTAACCTGCTCCGTAGTTCAGCTCACATGTGCCCGTCTGCGCTCACGCCAGACGGACTTCACAAATTTTGTCAGTCCAGCTGCATTTACAATGACTTTATGCATAACCCAATCATAAGCCGGTCCCAATCGGTCACCGTGCAGCATTTCCTGTCAATTCGCAACTCAATTTTGATTTTCTACCGGCAAGTAGCGTCTCAAACGGCATTTCCCATCTACAGATGTACATAGAGTTCCATTTTCCTGAGCCTCATCCCCATTCCCGCCTTACTTATTCAGCCATTTGGCTTTCTCGACGAGCTAACGCTATTCTGCTAGCCCCGTTGCTAGCAAGCACTAGAACTACGACGCATGAGCAACACAAATGGGAGGAACATTCATCCACAGTACAAATTACAAGAGAAGTATCGACAAAGGAAAAAAAGCCTGTTGAAAAGAAAGGGGCGTATTTCACACAAGAATATCTGGGCCGATGGCTTAAATATGAGGCCAATAATCGGACCACCGAGGCGTCATGAATGTACTTGCAGGAGGATCGCGGATGCTGATGTAAGATTCCACGGTAATAATCAATATAGAAATGAAATACCCTACAAAGAAAAGATTAAATAGAAGTATGATTGTTAAATGAAAGTATAGGCTGAAATGTCTGGTGCCCTTAACGGTTGCCTTTCTTCGATGAACGTTTGCCATGTCGGGAAATGCTTCGGGAGTATTCACGGGATTATTCACGGCGGTAGGTTTCACAGCGCTAACACCACCAAAGCGACATGAAAACCAAATAATTCGCAGGATACCACAGAACACAAAGCCTAACCGTAACCTTAAATCTGACTAACCCTTAGCGTAATCCTACTCCTAAGTCTAACCAGAATCCTAACTCTGACCCTAAGACTAACCCCAATCCTAACTATAAGGTTGCCGATTAGGTAGTATCCTACAAACCATTTACACCTATAGTATTCCACGAAATATGGCCTGGGATTGTAGTATCCTACGAATTATTTGTTGTTTTTTATGTCGCTTTGGTGGTGTTAGCGCTGTAAAACTACCTCCGTGAATACTCCCGTGAATACTCCCGAGAAATCGCGGCCATGTCGTATATGCCACAGAACGCATGCACTAGCCATTGCCAAGCATTATACTGGGCCATATGATGATACCAGAAGACCTTTGATAAGTCCATATGATAAGATACCGGTGATGCAAGCAAGATCACCACAGCGGGAAAAACGAACATGCCGATGCAAGAGAATCTCCAAGCCCAACGCTCATTTTCAGTCGGAAAATGGACATTCCAGGCTAGTGCATGGAGACCGGCGACGACGCCAATGAAGGCGCCTTTGATAATATTCGCCGTTTCCGGTCGTTGACTTGGTGCATTTCGCGTTGTTTGAGTTTCTGTAATTCCGGATCTTCGGCATCCTTTGGTTGATCATTATCGGGCGCTGTATTGCGGGTATTGGTGCTGGCAAGCTCTCGCATCCAAGCCAGAATTAAATCATCATCAATTGTACCTCCGGTGATGTAGAAGATAATGTCATGGAGAGCCCTATCTGACATTCCGATAAGACAGGGTGCTGAGCGAGTAATAGTGTAAGGCCGACGTGGAGGGTGGATGTACTCCTAGTGCTTGCGATTGAATGGTACAAATGCGCCATCCGTATATTCCGACTGATTTGGTTGCGATTCTTCAAGGTCGCCTGATGAGTCCCAATGAATACCAAGTTTTACTCCTTCCATTTCCACAAGCTTTGCTGAAGCCTCTTCCTTGAATTTGGCTTCAATGTCCTTTATCGGTGTGATTTCGCTGATACCACTGTGCTCATCCGTAGGATTCAATTTCTTGACCACAGCTATGTGAATGGGTTCATTGACGTCGAGAGGTTTGTGCCACCAGAAGAAGAAAATGAGAACAGTGCAGGCTACCTGGATAAGGATGTGTCTCTCGAGAAGAATGATTGAAACTTGTCAAAATTACAATGATCTCTGAGACACAGAAGTTCTTGCCTTGTTTCAATTTGAGCCTTCCCGCCCATCTTCCGCCAGACTGAAGCAAAAGCCACATAGCTTGGGAAGCAGATAAAACCTTCGCAATATTACTTGTTTTACCTTTATCTGTAATGTGCGACCTTTGGAACGGTGGGTTATCGAATTCGAAGTAGCCCTCCTTTAAATACTTGACGAAGCCGGTTGGAGTAAGTGTTGCTGTAAACTTGGACTTCGTTCGCGGCGAGAGTTTGACCAGTCTGCGCATGGACTCCGATCCAACGTTCTCAGTGGACGTACATGTAGAAGCATCGATTGTGAAACCATCCATGTCGACAAAAAATGCGCCATTCATACCAAGCCAGTTCTCCCTTCTCTTGGTTATTTCTTTTGCCTGCTTTATTACCGATACATCATTGACTTTTGGTTCTAAATCCTTGGGTAGCGCTTGCTCTCTGAAATATTTCTCTAATTCCGTATTTAATCGACAGGCATCTCTCCATTGTCCGTACGCGAGAATTACCAGGCCTTCAGGGCGGATAATAGAAATGAACATAAGAACAGTTTTATAGAGCGTTCTATAACCAGCGGTTAAATCGGGAATGATGTTCGCATGAACGACTGTACAGATACAGAAAATAAACGTCAAAGTACAGCTCAGTATATACAATTCCTAGCGTTCCACGGCCTCGTGGTTCGCTCGCAAACTTAACGTGGCCCATGAACGTTTGTTGTGTCGTGACATCAAGGCTTGAAGTTCCGTTCGAATCGTTGACGCCGCCCTGCGCATATGCCACGGGCAAAAGCCTAAGAACGGTGAGGATAATCAAGAAGTAGATCCCGCTAGCTGAAGATATCTGGCGGCGATCCATGATTTTGTGTATGTCCTCTTTATTAGTAACCCATTTGATCCGACGGGAAACTACTTAGCATACCGGGATTGAATGTCGAAGGCTGAAATCAATCAAAGTAAAACTCTGAAGAAGGATTTGTATGCAGAAAACACGCTCTGGTACTGTTGCTCTACCGCAGAGAATCCGTCCCTGAGAGCTTCCATAGGATTTTATAACCATCGTGAGCTTTCCCGCCCCATCAGTAAAAGAACTCTTCGATGCCCATGATAATTCGTGTCTGCAAAAGCTTAAACTTTGATATGCTATCAATAGCTTGGACGAGGCTGCTTATGCCTATCTGGCGCTGTATTTCTCAGGTAAGTTTCGACACGTCTGCCAGATGCGAGCCAAAGGCACTCAACGTCCTCAGGAGCTGAATGTAGGAGCGGAAGAAGAAAAGAATAGCATCGTGATCCAACGCATCAGTGTCCTCTATATTCACTGGAAGGCATAGTCGAGGTTGACCTAGGTGGAGGTGAGACAATGAAGGTTGGTTGGGTTGATTCAGCTTGTCTGGGAAGTTCAGGTACATATTGTGCAGCCCTAGTCTTGGCGGCAGACAAACTACTCTAGTAATACCTACAGTAGATGTACAGTCATCAAGGTCAAATATTGTACCGATCGCTTTAAGTACAGCAGCCATTTTGGGCGCCAGGTATCTTTCCTACAGCAGTGACCAACGACAGGTTTATACTTAGAAGCAGGGCACTGGCGACAGGTCTGGGAGGAGAAGCAGAGCCGCAGCGCCAGTCTTTGGGCCAGTAAATTTCCTCGAGAATTTGCCAAAATACAGTTTGAATACTTACATAAGCCGCATGGCAACGGATTTTTCAACTACAGCAGAGCCAGACGTCAAGTTTTTCGAAACTACGGCACAAGCCGGCGCCGGCGACATGACCACAGCACAGCACCCCCTGGGGATAGGCGACGCTTTCTGCCGCTCCGTACAGTATATTGTGCTTCAAGACATCACTAGAAGTATCAGGATCGATAGAGATGGGGAGCCTTTATACTGGACATTCTGCAGAAACGCTAACAGTGACGACGACCACAAAAAGCATAAACAAAAGCACAACTTCAACCCTCCCTATCCTTCACTTCAATTCCTTCAACAGCTATGTAGAGTAGGGCATACTGTTGCGATCTTTCAGGCTTTTTTTGCGAACACAGACGGCAGGCCATGTTGCTTAGGTACCCCAGGCATGCGGAAACGTGAGAAACCGAAATCCCGAGACACCGGAGAAGAGTTCCGTACTGATACAATTGGAAGCCTACTTCCATGCATACTGAGCCCGACAGTTTGGCTATTCGTTCATCATGCACTGATTTGCTGTCTGGTTACTTTTAGAGATGGGGCTTGGTTTTTTCCTGGGGCGCATAGGTATCTTGGAAACCCCGGCCTAAGTAGCGAAGCAATCACTTCAACACGCATCGCCTCTTTCTAAACCATTATTGATTACTCCGAGAACACAGCAACCAATTTCCCCCTTGTTTTTTAAGAAACCCCAAGAAACTTAGCCTGGCTATATAATCCAGCACGCAACGCCCCCTCAAATATGCGGCCAATAATCCGCCCACCTTGGGGTAACAAAAGTCCTCTCCGGTGGATCTCTAATACTCACATAACTTTCCACAGTAATAACACAAATACAAACCAAATACCCAGCCAATAGGAGCACACAAGACACCAACAACAAAACATGAAGAAACAAACTTAGATGCCTAGTCCCTCTTATTTTCGCATTATGTCTATGAACATTCGCCATATCATAGAGAGAACAAACCGCATGCACTACCCATTGATAAACATTATACTGTGCCATATGATGATGCCAGAGTAGCTTAGAAAGGTCCATATGGTAGGAAGCCATTGAAGCTAGAATGATCACTGGTAGGGGGAATAAAAACATCCCGAAACAAGATACCCGCCAGAGCCACCGCTCGGTGGGGGTGGGGAAATGGACATTCCATGCTAATGCGTGAAGTCCGGCTATCACACCGATGAAGATGCCTTCGATGAACATACGGCCGACTTTACCATTGGCTTGTTGTTTGATATTTTGGGACGGGGGAGAAAAGTAGGGGCTGGAAACACCACCAGTGGGGGACTTGTGACGGGAAATGGAGGTTTCGTCGATGGTTCCGCCGGTTATGTAGAAGATGATATCGTGCAAGGCTCGGTCGGACATGCCGATTAGACCGGGGGGGGAGCGGGTGATGGTATAGGGGCGGCGTAGAGGGTGGATGATTTGCCAGTCGCTCATATGGAATTGGACTGGTGGTGGTGGTTTTGGTGGCGTTTGTGGTTCTTGCCCGGGCGGTGATACTGATAGTGATGCTTCTAAAGGTGGCTGTAACTGCGGTAAATTGTGATCTGAGGGATAGGTATGCTGCTCTTCGGATTCGTGTTCTGATACACCACCGATATGGACACTCTCCATCTCAAATAGCCTTTCCACGGCGGCTTTTATGTCGGATTTCCCGTAATATTCTTCGATATCTTGGATGGGCTGGAGTTTTGGACCGTCTTTCTTTGATAGATGGAGCCGGATAGGGTTGTTGACGTCCAAGGGTTTGTGCCACCAAAAGAAGAAAATGAGAGCTGTGCACGCAACTTGGATGAGAATGTGGATTTCGAGCAGGCTATGGTTATGTTAGTCATCATTCCAAGCAGCGTTATATTGAGAGCAAGAAATGGAATATTTGCTTATTACCTCAGGTGTAAATGAGTCCCCCATCTACCAGCCGACTGAATTAATAGCCACGCCGCCTGCGAACCCGAAAGTAATTTCGCAATATTACTCGCTTTCCCTTTATCAGCGATATCATCAATATCGAACGGTGGCTTCTCGAAGTCGCCAAAGTATCCTTCATGTAAATACTTGACAAACCCCGTCGGCGTAAGCGTTGCAGTGAACTTAGAGCTCTTTCTATCCTCCAGTGCGACCACCTTTCGTTTGATTAAAGTCTGCATAGATTGCGACCGAACATTTTTGGTGGATTCACAAGTAGAAACATCAATCGTAAAGCCTCCCATGACAACGAAGAAAGCACCATTCATACCAAGCCAATCCCTGCATTTCTTGGTGAGCTCCTTCGTCAACTGAACCTGTGATTTTTTCTCTGTCTGTATCGCAGGATACTTGGGTTGCAATTGAGTTCTCCAATACTCCTCTACCTCCCGGTTCAACCGAACAGCATCCCTCCATTGCCCATACGCAAGAATCACTAAACCCTCAGGATTGAGAATAGAAATGACCATAAGGACTGCTTTATAAAGTGTTCGAAATTTTTGGCAAGAGTCGGGGATGATGTTGGGATGAACGACAGTCCAGATACAGAATATAAAGGTTAGGGTGCAACTAAGTAGGACTCCTAGTGTTCCACGGCCGCGGGGTTCGCTAGCCCATTTTACGGGTCCAACGATGGTGTTGTGGGTAGAAACATCGACGGCTAAGGTTCCGTTTGTGGTGTTGGTGGCAGCTTGTGCTAACGCCGTGGGTAAGAGCAGAAGGAAGATCATAATCATGGAACCAAAAAGTGATCGCCGAGAAGATGGGTTTATATTATAGTCCATGAGCCTGTGTATGCGACGCTTATCAGTATTGTCTTGTTATTCCATAGCCTCGGGGATTGACATACCTGAATTGATAGCCAATACCAATGAGAGTAGTTAATAAGAGTTGAAATACGGTATCAACCACGAATGGAATGGGTAGGAGAATCTTTGAATGTCGCCCCGACAGTTCTCATATTCCTCCAAAGGCTTCTCAGGGTATCCTTATGAGCATAATTCAGAACCATCCCACCCCAAAATAACAATCCAGCGCATCCCTCCTGAGCTGATGCCGAGAAGTTTTCGAACTGCAAACTTTATGTACGCCGTTACCGGATTGGATGAGCCTGCTCACCCTCCAGCCTCAAACTGCACGTCTCAGACATGTTGCGTCTTGCGAACCATAGACAAGCGACATCGTTAAGAACGGAACGAGCCGAGAGAACCATCGCCGATGCAACACGTCAAAACAAATCGCATCCAAGCCGAGACTAAGCTCTGGTGGCATGATTTAGATTAACATTCCAATGCAAAGGTAACTATCGATTTCTTGGCCGACAAGAGATATCCGCCATTCTATAGGTCTGATAGAGAAACTATGCGGCTCTAGTTAGCGGAGTTCGGCACGGATACGTTGCGAGAGACTTCATACGTCGGGTTTGGGAAGTACTTACGTACCTATGTCTGAGGGCCCAGGATGTTATCTGGTATCACTGCATATACAGTAAATGATATCGACTCGGCGCCTAAGCTCGATACGATTGACGAGGAACTTTGGTATGCGGACCAATGCGGTTGTACATCGTTGAAGAACAGAGACTTCCGGGTCAGAGTTCCTCAATACCCTGCGGGTAATCAGCGTCACCAAAAGAACGATCAAATCGACTATCACTCGTAATGTAACTTTAGACCCACAGCAAGCATCGCTTAGGATATCTATGGACCAGTTAGAGTTCGATGAATAACCGTCTATGCAACCATTACCGGGAGTGTCATGTAGAACATCGGCGTATCAATCTTTAGACTTTGAAGTACAGCTAGCGCCACAAAGCTGAAGCCCACAGACGATAATATGAAGCAATCATCACGCATGACTCTAATCAACTTTCAACTTAATTTTATTCATTCTATTTCCTAGAACTGCTTATTAGAATCCAGAGAGCACATCCAAGGGCCGGGGACACACAATACGCACCTAGAAATAACCAGCCTCGCCCGCGAGTTCTCCAACAACCGATACCCCATCTCTCACTCAGCCTTCAAGAAGTGGCCCAAGATAGGATCCATTATCTTCACCAACAACTTATTCACCCTCTGCTCCAACAACAAGAAGACCGCCATCGCAATTTCCGAACCACTAGGGAGCTGGTCTCGATATATAGTCGATAATGTAACCAACGTAACTGGGTAGCTCTTCGCTAACCACTCCATGATGGGCCTTATCTGTAATAACACCACCATGATGACTGGATTTCGGAAACCGAGACTCAACAACATCAATAGGGAAGTCCCAACAGTAATCCCCTCCATGCACAATCCTCCAATATCGTCGGGGTCTATGCGGTTCTTAACAATCGCAATAGTCAGCCCCCAAAAGAGACTTCTGAACGCAGTTATCCCTGCATCCTGACCGATCAGGATGTATAATAAGGCTCGGTTTCGGCGAGTCATGTCGGTACCTTCGGTGGTGGCGGCGGAGAATGAGAAGGCTTTAGGGTGTTTGGGGTTTGGAGAGCTCGATAGTTGTGCAATAGTGTTTCTCTTCACTTTATGATGAAAAGCTGTGATTCAGAGGCAGCAAAGCCCGAATCCCATCCTCCATTCCATCAATAAATAGATTCAATAACAGACCTATGTAAAGACATTGAAAGCATAAAGTAGTACATCTTCCTGTCGCAAGATTCTTCGCCCCTTCTATGTGTCAAATCATCGTATCGTATTATGGACCTAGAAAACGTCTCTATTTTACGTCGCGCATTCGAAGGGCATGTGTTTAACCTCTTCGTGAAAGTTGCCGAAGCCACCGAAGCCGTTGTATACATGCATGCTGGATCATAGTAATTGGTATGGCGATGCAAACGCTTTGAAGATAGAAGATAGAGAGGGAGGTGGGAGGTGAATGCGGCGGGATGCTTGCTGACATCAGAAGCTGTGCGCGTTCGCTACATACGGCACAGTTGCAGATACAGGCACGCAAGAACCAAAGTCTAGGATGCTTGCCCAGATGGTTCTTTTCCCCCTCCGATGGCGTACAATGGAGGAAGCGGTGAAGAAGGTCTGGAAGGGAGGGAATTCGGGTACATTGAGCGTTGAGGAAGACACGGTGAGGCGGGCAATCTTCTCTATCTCGACCCCCGCGCACTTGGAACTGGTCAATACTCGACCCCTTGACTCCTCAACACCAAACGTAAGAAAGCTTCGATCTTGTTCTCTCCCCTCAGGCAAAGAAAAACATCAGGCATTTCAGGCGTTGAACTTGAGGCTGCCATGAGAAACCATGCTGGAATGATCCAAGCATGTAAACCAGCCTATTCCCCAGTTGGCACTCCCTCTCCACACGTCCCCTCCATTACCCCATCGCCTTAGGTGCTGGGCCTGGTGCCAGAGAGCAAGCTCACATCCTGCAGGGAGAAGAAGGGCACAGGACCCTCAGCTTTGGGGGATGGAAGGAGAAGAAGGGAGGGTGAGGAGAACGAGAACAAACGAGAACGAAGGGGAGGAGAATAGTATTTAAAAGGGTGTGCTGAGTCATACACAAGGGCGATCGCACTAGCGACTTCTTCCGGAAGCCTATACCCGGATTTGGTTGGTGCTGTCCGCACCCCACCAGAAGCTTTGATAGATGCATTTCGTCACACTGCAAAATGTTATCGCACTTGCATGCGCGTCACCCATGCTGAAGTAGATACCTAAAGCTCTCCGACGCGTTCAGTTACATCATCATAGTCTATCCGAACGCGTCGTAATTCCACCACGACCAACATCTTGAATTCGGCATGGGAAAACAGATTCGGAAAGATTCGGAAAGATGAGCTGAAGAGTGCTGAATTCTTTCCGGGGTGTCTGCTTAAGTATTTACACGGCATACCTCGCGCCCTCAGAGCTCAGGTAGAATGGAGCAGGTAACTATGGTATGCTGGCATTTCGATGATAAAAACTGCTCCCATGATTAATTGGGTTGAGCGCGCCAAGTTGACTGTGCCAAGTACTCTAGAGTACGTATCGTATGAGTATGAGTTTGCTATGTGTAACGATCAAGAAGAATTGATTGGTATCTTTTCCCTTCCCTAGCTAACCATCTAAACCCCCATAACCTCCCATAATAAAAATTACTTGGAGTAATCATAAAACCCGCGTCCACTCTTCTTCCCCAACCAACCCGCATCGACATACTTCTTCAACAGGACAGACGGTCTATACTTTGAGTCTCCGGTATCTTCATACAACACCTTCATAATCGCCAAACAAGTATCCAACCCAATAAAATCCGCCAACGTAAGTGGTCCCATTGGAACATTAGTTCCATTCTTCATAATCGCATCAATATCCTCCTTCTCTCCCACCCCAGTCTCAAGACAAATAATAGCCTCATTAATATACGGCATCAAAATCCTATTCGCCAAAAACCCCGGTGTATCCTTAGAAACACTCGGAATCTTCCCCATCGTCTTTACGAATGCCACCGCACGATCCAAGGTCTCTTGACTCGTCTGTAACCCTGAAATAATCTCCACTCCCTTTTGAACTGGAACTGGGTTCATGAAATGAGTAGCCACAACTCTATTCTCCGCCCCAATTGCCGCCGCTGCAATAGAAGTGATAGAGATAGATGAAGTATTTGTAGCCAGGATTGCATCCTTTGGAGCGTTTTCAGCAAGACGGGAGAAGATGTCTTTCTTCAATGCAGGGATCTCAGGGACGGCTTCGATGATAAAGTCGGCTTCGGAAACAGCGGCGAGGTCCCGGGTGGTTAACACCCGTTGTTGAACTGCTTCGGCTTCGGAAGCGGTGAGACGTTGCTTGGAAACATCTTTTTCGAGAAGACGGGACATGAAGGTCAGGGATTTGTCGAGGGAGGATTGGTTGTTATCGATTAAGGTGACGGGGACTTGGGAAACTTTTGCGGCGACGAGTGCGATTCCTAGACCCTGCGGACATCACGATTAGCTAGGAGCTTAGGAGGGATTCAGAGGATACGCGTACCATCTGCCCGGCGCCGATGACGGCGAGGCGTCTAACGGGGGCGCTCTGGGCGGAGTAGAAACGGCGGGCGATATGGCGGGGAAGCATTGTGGTGGCGTGGCGGTGGTTGTGGGTGTTAAATGAAGCTTCGGGATAGCTTCTGTTCACCTTTATGACGTTCCGGTTCCACTGGCGTTACACAGCTGCTAGACAACGTCTGCTCTACCAGCCGGGATTAACCGGTGCACCGGCTGTGATTCGATAGTGGGGACCTACCTGGGGACAACCCTATTCCACACGGACCGAAATGCGGAGATCGAAGACCGAGGTTCAGGTGGGGCACATGATGATGGATGGGCACATGGGAGGGGTAGATGGTGGGAGATGGATGCTTACGGATGAAACGGCGAGAAGTGGGTTGTTTGAGGTTTCGAAAGTTTCGATGATTATTGGGGACTGCTGTGGATAATATGAATCACATGTAACGTAGGCTCGTCAACGACCGTCAAAGACCGTCAATGACGTCAATGACAGTTATCGAAGCTTTAAACGTGTGGGATTCCGAATCATGGGATGTTTCGAGAATTGATTCAGCTGGGCATGATGAGCAGGTAAAGGTGGGAGGGTCGTGAAGGTGGAATCTGGGATTGGGTTGCAAGTATGTAGCGAGAATGAGCCGAGTCTTACATTTCGGACCGAAAGGGAACACCATGATTGTTCTGTTTTCTTCATTTCACGCAGCTCGTGCACTGAAAGGCACCGGTCATCCACTGAGATGCACAGGACAGACGCAGCTTCGCGCAGCGCACTCACCATCGCGCGATATTTTGATAGATAAAAATACAAGATTGCCGAGCGCGGATGGATGAACACTGAACGTCAAGGTGTATCTATGATCCCATAGGATGTTGTACTCGCAGGGTGCATCAAGTCAGGCATACCCCATACAATTCGTACATAGCAACAGCACAACCATGACTTCAGAGGTTTCCTGAGAAAAGGTAAAGGATTAAGAGCCCTATGATAGCCAATTTTAACCATAATCATCAAAAGATATTTGGTGCTTCATGGAAGGCAGTGGTCTTGGCATTTTATGTTGTATGGGGGAAAAAAAGTTGGGCACGGTGATACAACAGAGCGCCGGACATACCCTTGTACAAGTACAGCCACCGGTGGGATCGCATAGCTTGGTGGAGCTAGAGAAACCTAAAGGGACCTAAAGAAGAGCTAAAAAGGGCACAGATCCCTCGGAGCTTGTGCTTGTTAGCTAAGCTCCGACTAAGCTCCAGCTCCTTGAAACCGCGTCGCCGCGTCGTCCCTCCGCTGCTCCCCCACCTGTTGCGAGTTTCATACTTTGGCCTGCGCTGCTTTGCACAGCTTCGCCCATGCGTCGCCGAGCATGGAGGGCCCCAGACATTGGTCACATTGTTAACTGGGGTACTAACTGAGCACAACCAATACAGTAAAAAAATAAATTAGATTAAACTACAGGCCGTTCCATCATAGATATCGTAGCATGTTCTAGAACACCATCTTTCCCAACTCCGGAACGCGTGTATCTTTCTAAGTAACTAGCGAACAAACCCCCGTACGTCTTTACTATATATCCCCAACTTAAGTTATTACTAAAAAATTAATTTTCATACTTTGTATAAATGAGATCCGACATTCAGAGTTTTCCAGGATAAAAACCTGGGACTTCCTTGTTGCGGATCTCATCTCGTAAATTTCCTAACGATTCCCAACGGGGTGCAATGACAGGACAGGTAGTGTACAGGCAGTTAAACCACATCGGTAATTAGTGGGTGTTATTAAAACAAAGAAATCAGTCAGGACACAGACTACCAAAGCTATCTCAACAGGCTAGCAAGCTAACAAGCTGAGCAAGCTAAGATAGCCATCTATTAGTATTAAGTAAGCCACTGGGATTATTCCTCCGCTCTAATTGCAGCACTCAGCAGCACCCCTTTTAAAACACTGTAACCAGCAAAGCGACTGCACCCGCCAAAGCCAGAGAGCTTCGGAAACCAGTAAGAGAAGCAAGTTGAGAAGCAGCCGAGAGTTGGTTATAAGCATTTCCACCACCATTGATTTCGGGGGTAACAGAATCGGCGTTTTTGTTGCTGTCATTGTTGTTGTTGTTATTGTTTCCGTTCTGCTTGTTGTTGCTCGCATTGGCGTCATGGATTTGTACACCATCACTGTTTGTGTTTCTCGTGCTTGGATCGGCTCCCATATCTCTCAAAGCTTCAACCTTTGCAGAACCCCATTTAATTTCCCCAGTGTCTCGGTTCTCAAGAGATGACCATCCTTCTCCCTTTGCAACGTTGAAACCAACACATGCGAAACCGGCGTAGGAACTCCATCCACAAACTCCCTGCTCACGTGCAACCTTGACACTAGCCCCGGGGTTGGTACAGGCGGTAAATGTCTGGCTAATGGTTGTTCGGAATCCTTCGTAGAACTTGATCTCTTGATCGGTTCCGCCGGTGGCGTGCAAAACACAGTCTCTGCATTGCATACTGTCGAGGTACCAACTGTTGTCACAGATACACTGGTTGTGGGCGTTTGAATCGTTGGGGTTGAGAGACTGGCATCGGGTTGCCATTTGGATGAAGGAGTGACAGCCACAGTCCTGAAGGACGCGGGGTCCGATATTTTTGGTGGATTTGGCGTTTTGTTGTAGGTTAAGCTCGTTGTTCTGCTGGCCGTTGTTGTTCTGGTTCTGGTTGTTGTTCTGGTTTTGCTGTTGCTGCTGCTGCTGCTGCTGCTGCTGCTGCTGCTGCTGCTGCTGCTGGGCAAATGTACCAATAGAAGACAGCCCGGCGGCCAGGAGGAGGAGATGAAGAGGCTGCATTCTGAAAACGAGTGATCGTGGATGAATGACTGAATGAACGACTGAAGCTGGATCGGAAAAAACGAATGACGACGACGATAAAGAGCGTATGCGAGGACGAGGAGAGAAGGGATGGACAGATGTTTAAATCCGCGAGCTCCTGACTAGCAATTCGGGCCAGTGTATCTAGCAGTGGCGTATTAGGCCGCCACTAGAGGTCACTCCCCCTCGAAGCTGTTCAGTCGAAGCGGGCATGGGAAATATTGCTGTATGAGCGCTGCTCGGCGTCGAATTTCATTGGTTGATACTGCCGCGAAGCCGGTCTTGTTCATGAGGACCAGTTCGATGGATGGGATCCGGGAACTGAATGCTATAACCAATTTAGCTTACGAGCTACTATCCAACAGGCATGATCCTGTTTCCAAGAGAGGCTCTGACAGTGAAATTTCAAAGTGAGCTTGCTTTTTACGTACCTGAACATGGTGGATCTCCAACATGGTTTCGGAAGTTATGAGTTTGCTCCGGTGCTGGATAATTGAATCGTCGATTGCCGATTCTTCTGGAGATTTTTCGGCAAATGCCGACATTGCACCATCTCGTCCATCCAGTTTGTACTGACGGTCCGAGCGCTGGATGAAGAAAAAATCGATTCCCCGGTGCTGTATGTCCGAAAGACGATGTTTGTGTTGAAAAAGCCCTGAATTGAAGCTTCCTGAAGGTCCGTAGATCAAAAGCGTTGATCAACTTTAAACATCACTAGGAAATGTCCCCGCACGCAGTCAGTCGCTTTCGAAACCTTCCATAGAGTCGCCTAAGCTTGAAGTTCTTCGCGGCCATGCTACTCCGCTCTAATGACCTGTTCAAAGCGTCAAATTTGTGTTAACTTGATGAAAGTCGCGAACCCTACCTATCACCGTGCCATCCTCGTTCTCGCTGAACAGAAAATGTTGAAGTTAAGCGACGGTTTAAACTCAATTGCCGATCCTTGTCACCTTATCACCTTGCCATGACTCATGAGCTTTACCGGCCGAGTTCACCGGGGCATCTCTGGAGCCGAAGCGGGTCGCCGAAGGTGGCGTTTGGTGACTCCCTCGCGTATGTTTCTTAGTTCCGAATCGTACCGGGGAACTCGCCGGTCACCATTGAGTTCACCAAAACCATCGAAGTTGTCGCCATGATTGTATTGTAGGTAGATAACCAAGACCTGTGAAAACAGCATGTTTTTGTCGTGTTTTGATGCTGAGTTACACAAAATTTCTGAAGAAATCCCAGCGTTCATCATGGATGAGTTCACCGCCTCATGTAAGCCCGCTAAACAACCTTAATCCACCCTGTGAACCCAGAAACCAGGGTCGTGATGAAGATAATTTCTTTTCCGGAGCTTCAAATAGCCGTGATATCTGCCGCTAGAGAAATGCCGTGTGCCTTTTAAACAAACAGAATTCCCAGTGATTTTGGGTCTTCAGACTCATCAGTTCCACATTCCTTTGACCGGTATCACATTCGCTCGTTCAGAAATCCCAACGATGTTTCTCAGACGCTCTTTTTTAGCAGCATCTTTGCTGTTGTCCGCTGCAATGGCCGCTCCTTCGGTAAGTTTTGTGCCCGTTTATTTATTATATCATATACGCATGCAACCTTAAGGTTATGGCGAGAAGTTTTGTGCCCGCCTCTGGGCAGGCCCGCGCTAACACCACCAGTTGTCTCCCGACGACGACCAAAACTGCATTTCCTACTGCAAAAACGACGGTATGATCGCGGCCGTTGGTCCCATGCCCTTCTGTGTCTACCGCGACCAAGACCTCCCCTACACCGATGCGGATGCCAAAAACGACGCCATGTGTGTCTGCACCGACAAAATCTATGCTCGGGAGATATTCAAGTGCGTCTACAACACCTGCGACCAAGCCATGACCAACCAGTTCTGGTCCGAATGGTACTCCGACTGTAACGACGGCGGTATCCAGTTTCCTACGCCGCAGAGGTTTCTTCAGGCTGTGGGTTTGAACCTAGCTGCCGATAAGAAAGTCCCTACCAGTGTCAGCGTTTCTGTTGAATCCGGCGTTTATACGACCAATACCATCTACCCGGCTAATAAGGCGACTACGTACTTCTCGGCAGACCAGTGGCCTACGGAGGCCAGTGTCCTGGCTACCGCTACATTGACCAACGACGACGGGGCGGTGTATTTCACGGGTACTGGTGCTCCGACTTCGACTCCGACATCTGGTACCGAGAAAGCTTCTGCAGCAACACCGACTGCGACTTCGAGTGCTAACGCGTCTTCTGTTCCGAATGCGGGTATGAAGTTGTCATGTGGTAGCGCGAGTGTGGCGGGCGCAGCCGTCATAATCGCGGGGGTCATTGCGCTGGTTTAACGGGTTCTCGAAGTCTCGACTGTTCTCGACCAGAATGAAATTATGTAACTGTTTTGCCATTGAAGAATTCATGACGTATCTGTGCTCTCAAGGTGTTCATGCGTGGGGTGTCAATACGGCCCGAGAGAACGATTATCGGCTGCCGGAGTTCGCATGCCGGGTTCAGTTTCGCGTGGTCGAGGTCGGTATACCGAAGTCTTCTGTACGCCCTAATGACCGCATAGTGAAAGTAAGCCACAACTACGTCATGTGAAATGCCTACTCTATTCAGAACTGTTTGTAGATAAGCGATAAGAGCACAATTCAACGTTTCTTTTGCTCGGAGACTCCGGATGTTTGATCTTCATCAAAAAAGCTTGTTTGCGCGGAGGTGGAGGTGAAGGTGGAAGGTGCAAATCGTGAATGAAGAGTGGTCAAAGGGCAAACCGTGACTTATAAGCCAAGCCAAAATTATATCACATTATTCGCGTGTATGACATATCAATAAATCACAAGGTGCAAGGGATTTAAGACAACCGATGTGGGGCGGCCGCGCCACATCCTGGCACACCCGGGCTCGAGAACCGTTTTCTTAGAAATAATTGCACCGAATTTTCCAATATAAGTAATTCAAACGGTGTTGATAAGTTGGCGAAATCCCCGTTGAATTCCGCGGATCCCGTATGACTGTGCGGGTGCAAACCGTTATGAAACCTAACCCATGCTTCAAGTATCACGTGCACCTTGTTTGTTCCTTGTTTACTCGAGTGACTGCATCGTGAATGGCTACCACTTTTGCTCGCCGGCGCTAAAAATATCATCGGATTTCAGATTCTCGGCTACGTTCCGCATTGCAGCCACATAGCCACTGAAATGCTGGCTGAAATGGTATGCGATGACATAGCTATGTATATTCTACACTTACTTGAGGCAAAAACGTGTGCCTTAGCACGATTGTCTGCCCTACCTCCTCATCAAACGACACTAGTAGATCATCGTCAAAGAGCGGCATTAAGGGGGCCGAACAACCATATAAGACAAGAAGACTGTTTCTCCTCGCGCGCTTTGTGCCGACAACCACATACCAGTCTTCCGACGGACGACGACTGTTATATCGACTCCACAACCAGTGAATCAAATCACTATTTGATTCCTGTCGACCCCTGCCAGTTGGACGACATATCCAGGCCGGCTTGTTTTTCGATCAAACAAAATTTCCGAACGATCAACGGCTGCCTCGAAGTTGCACGAAAACCAACGAAAGAACCTTACCATCGGACAGAGGCAGATATGGCGAAGAAATGCAGCATGAACCTCGGATTCAAACACAATTTCGGCATCAAGACACTCCTCCGAAAGTTTCGAAATCTCTTCCGGCGTAAGAAGGAGAAAAAGGAGAGGGATTTGAAGGATGAGAAGAATGATACTGCAGTTCCAGCCGAGAATTGCACTAACGTCGAGGGGGCGGCGTCGGATGCTTCGTGTAACGCAGAGAAGCGAAAATCCCGACGCTCCTCACTCTTCTTCTTCAAAGACAAGATGAGAGAGCGTTATGAAGACCCGTATGAAGCATATGGGCTTCAGGAGGAACCTGTTTTCGATGACGAAGACGAACCTAGTAATCCGGCTATTGTGCGCCGACAGACCCAAGCTAAGGGTTTGGAGCCCGTGCGCGGCTTCGGATACGGATTTGAGTCTTTAGTTCCTTCGATGGCTGGAAAGGGCTCCCAAAGGGGTCTGAAGCCGCCGGAACAGAAGGCAAAACGGCATTCATTCTTGGCTATCCCCTTGCCGAAGATGTTTTAGAGTGCTGTTTGTGAAAGTGGAGGTTCGGTCAGAGTTTATCGTTCGTTCGTGGGCCAACCCGAGACACCGTTCCGATGCCTCAGGTGCCGTTTTATTTTTAGCATATGTTTTTCGAGGTAACGTTGATTATTGGATTGATTACGTGTGTTTCGCTTCTCCTTTCTAGAATATTTTATGTTTGTGTCTGTTTCATGTTATTCGCCGAAATCAACCTTATCGATAACCAGTCGCGAAGAGTTGTATAGGCGTCGTTGTATTAAAGTTTGTGTCAGTTAAATATAAATTACTAGCTAGAGGTTTTACCTCAACGCCACAGTTTTAGGCCTGATACTCGTGGGCTCGCCTATTTCAATGATGTCATTACAAATTGAGTAGAGTCAAAAATATATGTGGAATCAGCGCTGTCATTGCAAGCGTGTACTATTCTTATGATGACGTGTGCCCAATGTATCGTTTGTGTAGGGAACGATGTGCGTCTGCCGGGTGGATCACGAACGAGTGCCTTCCACAATGGGGTCGGTTGCACAACAACCACGGGTGGAACCCTCGAAATCTAGTGAACCCCCCTGTCACATTTACCGAACCCTGCCCTAAAAGCTTCAGCGACATTGAATAATTCAGCCGCCGCGCTAACTCAGCACAGACTCACGTGTGAGGTGGTTGAACATCATGATATCTTGGGCCCTTTGTGTTGTCAAAATCTTTGGCATCAAACCACGTAGACCAGGCTGGTTAGTGGGTCTAAACGTGTCCGCTCTCAGAATGAATGACGGGTACCAGCGTCCAGCACTTTCAAACTGGGTACCCTATTGCACTGCCTTTGAAGTGTACCACATTCAGTGGTTACCGGCTACGTCCACACTGAATCAGGCCCCACCAGCCTTGATTTAGCCTCGCAGAAGCTGTCGTGCGTGGCTGTCAAAAATTGAATTGTTCCCATCATCCTGAGCCGATAAAACCTGAAGATCTGAAGGCCTCCGTTTCGCCATCCGAACATTGCTCCTTGAAACTTCAAGATCCGTTTGTACCCTACCGGCGTCATTCCGCCGCTACGCTTTATTGTTTCATAGTTTTGCCCCCGACACAAACACACTTACACCAAGCCAACACCACACAACCGTTCATACCTCCTACCACACACACAACCACCCATCTGTTTACACGAGATACGCAAGAACACACCTCAAGATGGAGAGCTTTCTCTACGCCACCAAATACATCGCTCGACTTTACGTAGAGTCGATTTCTCACCTTTACTCGGTTACAGCCGATTATGTTTCTCCGGCATCCGAGGCCGCAACGCACTACCACCCTGAGCTTGAGGCTCCCTCCTCCTGGGAGCTCTACCTGTCCAACACCAAGGCCCCTCGTATCCCCGAGCACAAGTTGCATGAAGATACACTGAAGACCTTCGACATTCATCTCGGCCCCGACCCTATCGTCAGAGCCCAACCATGCCTCAACGCTGAAGACAAGACGACCCACTACCACCACAACCTTAACGAGTTCCCTCCCGCGGGCGAAAAATACCGTCTCCTCGGTGGAGAGTACGGGTACTCCTTGACCTCATTCGAGCAGATCCGCAGCCGTTACTGTCACCACAAGTATGGACGTATCCCACCCATGGCCCCACGCATCGTCAAAACTCTCGCCGAAGACGTAGAGCGAAAAATTAGTCTAGAGGCCTTTCCCGAGGATGCCAGCTACTTATCCAGGTTCTGGGCACCCAGAATCTATGAAGCTTCGTGGCAGTGGACCATCTGGTTTGGACTCAACCCAAGACATGTCCACCGAGACTGGGAGCAAGATGGCGAGGGTAACTGGAGTCGGGCCTACAACATGCTCGTTCAGCAAGACAGTGGTTACAACAGTGGAGCGGAGTGCCTCGAGGAACAGGAGGGTAAAGAGGCTAGGGAAATACGAGAAATGGTTGAACGGGAGAAGGAGGCCCAGAAGATCGAGAGGGCTAGGATTCCCATGACGGAGCCCAAGCAAGACGGCCCCAAGATTTCGTTCCTCACGGAGAAGAAAGCCGAAGAGGCCGAAGAGGAAAAGGAGGAACGCCGCAGGATTCAAGCGGAGAAGGACGCGGCAGCCAAAAAGGCTATCGACGATGCCTTCAACAGTGTCGTCTGGGACGACGACGATGAATAGTGAACTCGCGGGGGGAGTGAAGGAATCGGTCTATCAGCAGAAGAAGCGATAGCGATATTCAGACACAACCACTACTTATTGTCAACTAGGAGGAGGAAGAAAGTATTTTGTCCAGAGTAACGGCACTAGTTGGCAGGCTTCGCCAAAGGGATTTACAGGCAGGGTTCGTCGGGTGGGGTGGATGGGCTAGGATCTATGTGCGTTACGGTCACTACTTTTGTTTGGAGTATGAGGGAAAGTACGAGGGAATGAGCTATGATCCTGATATGAGATCGCATGTGTATGGGGATTTCTGTACAAGTCTACCTTGTTTCCTTTGTTCTGCTTATCTGTCCATATTGTTTTCAACTTTTGGCATATGTTGTACGTTTACCCGACGTCACGAACCGACGTCAACAGTCTTTAATAAACGATCATCTACTTTTACTTCCGATGTTTCTCTTTGAGCCCTGAAAACTAGGCTACCGCCAAGTTCTGCTTCTCAAATTCCAGTGAAACCTGAGCATCGGCAGACTACATATCTGCATCCCGAAGACTTTTATCCAGCCTCCATATTCCAAATTGCACTCCAATGCTTCCATTTCCCCCAAAGCAGCATCCACTCGCGGCCACCACGGGAATGTGTAAGCACGAAACACGCATCGCACCTCCTTACATTAGTCAAGCAGCCGAACAGCGCCCGAATCGCACCCCCGAATGATTATACATGCATGCACTCGAGTACATCGTCTCCACTTGTACCCGGTCAATGAGCCCTGGGAGCCTGGGAGCCCCATTGACCCTGAGAGCCCGGGTTTGCCGCTGTCGATTCAATTTGAATACTATAACAAAGTCCTCGGTCCACCCTCGACCTGCGTTATTCAATATACAAAACACTCGCTTACGCCAATACATACTCACATTGAATTAACCACGATGTCTTCATGAATCAGTAATTTAACTTCGAGTTTGCTTTCTATTCAGATACGGTTTCGCTCAATGTATCTCATCTCAAAGTGCAGAGTATATATTACACCTTTAATCTACCGCCCCCCCCCCCCACCAGTTCTTCAACCGACTCTTCAGACACTCCTGAGTCTCCCAACTCGATTCGCTTCATTGTTTTCAGAATCCAGGTCTAAATCATCCAATCGCTACAGCTACCCAGGCCCCAGGGCAACTCAAACACCAGTAAGTGATCACTAGTCATCTCATGTCACTCACCATAGACCCGTCTCGATAATAACAGCCAATAGACCATGTCATCCTCCACCCGCTCCTTGTCCTATGAATCTCTGGTATCCTTCGGCTATCGGGGATCTCATAGATCTCGTAGATCCCTTCAACTCGACACATCCATGTTATCTACCGGCGTAGATCTCCCCGTCTACCTCCCAAGTCCCGATGGATTCCTTCTTCCTGAATTTCCGGCTTCGGATCCACCTAGCTTTGCACTTCCCTCAGTTTCAGAAGCTTCGGAAATTGATGAAAAGGAAAAAGAACAAGAGCTGGAATTACCGGGTTATGAACCACATCTTCGGTATGTCTTATCTCGTTCCATACGAACATTATCCCACATCGTCCCACCATCTCATCCATATCAAAACAGTAGAATATTGGCTAACAACTTTCAACAGGAGCAAACGATACGCTATCTATGTCCCCCGCTCGGAGCCGGATAACCATCCGCCCACCTCCCAACCCCGAACCTGTCCCCTAGAAGAAACCGTACCAAGATCTCCAGGATCCCAAGGCTTTCCATCCCGCCCAGTATTCATCCGACAACACGCCCAACACAACGTCCCCAGCTCCATCCCTATTAACCACACTGAAAGCACTCAAGATTCTGATTTCGACGAAGATGATCAATCTGATCAAGATTCCAATTCCGGAGACTCAGGACATGGACAAACAAACTACTATGAAGATTCTGAAGGCTCTGAAGCTGATGCTGAATATGTTACTTTAACTCATGGAACGCAGGTTGCACCATTGGTGATACCTCCTAAAACAAGGAGACCAACCGAGAGTACAATCACTCCTGCCAACACCCCTCGCTTTGAGGAAGGGGAGGAGGAGCAGAAGGAGCAGAAGGAGCAGGAGTCGCATAACCCCTCCAGCCCCACCAAAATTGCCATCAACGTCACCAACACCACCAGTACCACCCAATTAACCAATCCCGGGGAGCCCTGGTCTCCCTCATCGCTCTCATCGCCCTCATTGCAGTCAAATCCAACCTCAACCCACCTCCTATCCCCTCTTCGGGAGTTCCCACGCTCCACCTCAGTCCCCGAATCAATCCCAACCCCCACCCCAATGTCTGTCTATCTAGCCACCCGCCGAAACTCAGAAACCATCATCCCCTATGCAAGAGTACATGTACACACGCCTGTACGAAGGAGGTCCCGTATCAATGCCGAGTCTCTTCAACCCGTCGAATCTGGTTCCTCGGATCGGGATCCCTGTAACCCATCCGACTCCGGCTTATCCGACTCGGTCAACCCATCGGCATCTGGTACACCCCTTCCCCCGCTTATCCAGGAAGGCCAGACCCAGCAATCATACACAACCCTCACCCCTCAACCCCGCATCTACGACCCCCTCGGACGCCTCCTTCCTCCCCAACTTGGCAACAAACTCCCGGGTAAACTCCTAGATGAATACCACACCTTCCACCAGAAAGTTGAATGGCATCTTCAAGATAACTATCCCAAGAAGGAGATGACTGGGATGGCGACAAGTTCGGATTGGAGGAGGCAGATGATGGGGGTTATTGATGTTGGGAGGGTGAATAAGAGGTCGAGGTTGGGATGGGTTTGGGGGAGGGTGAAGGGAGATAGGAACAAGGGGAAGGTGATGGGGGGTGGGGTAGATGGGATGAATGGGCGGAAGGCGCAGGAAAAGGAAATTGGGCTAGTGGGGATGACGGAAGGGAGGGGTAGAAGGAAGGGGGGGGTGGGGGAGGGGAAAGAAGGTTATTTTTGAGTAAATATTTGGGAAGATACGGGCTGGGAGTGAAGGAATAGCGGGAGTGGGGGCTAATTTTGATAGGTGCGAGGTGCGGAGAGGGTGAGATTGAAGAAGGTGTTTACGAAGATGGGGTGTTGATGGGGTAGAGTTGGAGTAGAAGAAGGAGGGCAAATTGAGGAGGGAGGTGATAATGGAATGGAAATGATACACGAGGATGAGTAATGTGGGACGAGATAGAGTGATGCGATGATAGATGAGATGAGATATGACCGATGAGATGATAGATGATAGTGTTCGTTTTAGGAGGGGTAGCGAGTAACTTTACTGTCTGTTAGGACAGTTCGATACGAGCGATGAAGCCGATGAGGAGAGGGTGATGTACCTAAAGCAGCAGAGAAATAGTTTATTGGAGAGTCTAGTTACGTTCATTTAATAGAATAATAGCTTCCAATTAACTTGTATTCATCCACTTGTCTTTAAGAAGCATAAGCGTTTACATGGCTGACCTCTCGGTCTTATATATAGTATGATGATCGTACAAGTGATAACGCATAAAGCGGAAGAACTCGCTTAGCGATTCTCTCCGTTTCTCTCCGTCTCTCTCTTGACATCATAACCCATTAGTACACGCTTTAAAGACCCTTATAACCTTGTTCCCAAATACACCAACAACCCGTTACTCCGATTTCTGGTTATCAACCTCAATCCTCCAAAACAACCTTAATTTGGTTACCGACACCCGTGACACCAGGAATGCCACCAGAAATATCACCAGGCATCATTTCAACAGATAGATGATAGATGAAGACTAATGCTTGTAATTACTGTTTATGTCTTTTTGAATGATAACTAATGTTTGCTATTAGACGAGAATGATCTCTACATAGTCTAATTACCGCTCAACTAACCGAAAACTAGTCTGCATCGCTTAATTTAAGATTAAAGGCTACACGCCACATGGCACAACATGAGCTATCATCGCGCAGAATTGACGGCATCTCATCGATTAGTTATTTACTTATACTGTATTAATATCGATAGTTTGTGCTTTATTGCTGCAGTCTCCCCGCAATCAGCAAACTCCTAGCCGCGCCCCCATTCCCCAGCAGCGTCTTACAAACCCCCCTCTTCTCCACCGGCAACTTCAAACTCTCCGCATCCCCCCACCTCTCACTCTCATCCAGCTCCGGTTTCCTCCCAATATCCCCAGTCAAAGTTCTATACATCTCCACGTGCTTCACACTCACCACATACATCCTCAAATTCCTAACATACAACCCATCCTCCCTCCCCTTCATATACTTCATTATGTATAGCATATGCCTCTTTACCTCCTCCCCTGCCTTCCTTGCCATATCAGGATAAACCTCTTCTAACGCACAACTAAACTCAACTAACCCCTCCACCAGCAACTGCATAAAAAACATCGAATCCCACCAATACCTTTCCTGGACACAAGGATTACTCCCATCAAACAACCCCTTCCCCCTATCACAACTCACCTCCGCCAATTGCCTAGCCCTTTCTTTATGCCCCTCCCTTCCATTTGCCTGCCACAGCAACACCTGCGTATATATCGCCGCCCCAGTATTATAAGTCCAAGTTGGCCCACCCCCAGCCCCATCCTTAATAAGCCCACTCCCCTCCCTCAGCTCCGTCCATACCCATTCCGCACACCTCTCAGCAAACTCTAGTAAAGGTCGCGGGCCGATCCATTCACCACCCACAGCAGCGAGCTTGAGCGCGGCGATGGCGGAAAGGTTGGTAGTGCATGCATTCCGTGCATCGGGCTTGGAGATGTGCCAGCGCATACCGCCCCGGGAGTCCCAGCCGGTTAGGAGCCAGCTGGTTATGGAGGTGGCAGAGGAGAGGTAGGAGTGGCGGCGGGTACTGGGGAGGGAGTAGGCGCGGAGAAATGCTATGGCGACTTGCGCGTTGTCGTCTAGGAGGGAAGTGTTAGCTTCCTTGACAGCTGGGGTTTGAGATGGGTGGGCCCTAGCGGGATTCGGGAATCTCGAAGCTTATGGAAGCTTCAAGCTTAGAACTTCGGATAGCAACGAACCGTAGTAAACGTCATTATTTCCTTCAAACCAAAGCCAGGCACAATATGCGTGCTTCAACGAGCGGGAACGGAATTTTTCGAGGGCGTTTAGGGAGGCGTGGATTTGTTGGGTGAAGGAACCTGGTGAGGCGGCTTCGGCTTCGAGGAGGGCTTCGATGGCTATTATGAACGGCCTGTTGAGTACATTGTTAATTGACTTAAACGGAGGTAAATGGCGCTGAGCTTTGTGGGCCTTGTAGAGCTCCGCCGAGCTTCTCCAAGCTCCAGCTCTTATCGCCCAGGGGTCTCACGACTCGACAAGCTTTGTCTGACAAGCTTTGCCAAAGGGATCTTCACTTACCACAAAGTATAACCATTCCAACCCCCGCCATCCACCGTCTCCCAACTAGCCCGGACGGTACAAAAGTGCTGCCTTGGACTGAACCAAAAGTGTGCCCATAGTGAATGCGAAAGACGAAGGCCCTCTAATGTAAACGGATTGTGAGGCTCGGGGGCTGTGGTTCTGCGGCTGCGGCGAGAGAGTGTGTGCTTGAGCCAGCGTAACGTCATGATGTTGTAGGAAGTGCGGGGGACGGAGGATACCCGGATGTTACACAGCGACATGGTTGGCTGGAGCCTGGTGACGTAAGGACTGGATGATCATCACGGGTTATGGGTTGAGTGATTTATGGCGAATACTGTAACACGATTTGGGATCGTGAATAGTGAGTATTGGGTGATATTTTGATTTCTGGGACGAATAAAAAAATTCGAGGCCGGTTAGTTACGGTTCGGATCCGCTGTGTCACTCGGCGAGTTGTGTCGGCATGCGTTGTGTCACACACTTCGGTCCGCGATTGCCGCTAGTGACGGCCACAGCTCGAATTCAACCTACAAATCGGGCGATTGAATCAGCACGGAATCTCCTTAAGATTAAGAGATGGTTACAAAACTTGTGCGAATAATGCGTTGACTCTTGAGATATTTTAATGTTTCTTTAGTTGCTTCACAATTGTTCTGCGGAAATATGCAATTTCGAATGACATTTCATCGATACCGGAAATGTTAGCTAAAACAAGGTCTATTCATATGGTCAAGGTTGGTGGTTACTTACTCTGCCATGATGGGATGTAATGTCGGCAGTTTCTCGGCCATCGGAGAGATTCTGATACGGTATGCCGAGTCATCGTTGTGCCGCAAGTGAGGGCCGAAAACTGTGGCTTGCTCAACAAAGTCTGGAACTTCCCATCACCATAGATTCCATAAGCATTGAAAATTGAGCTGTAATTGCCGTATACCATTTACAGTAATCTTTCCACCTGGACAGGTGATCTCGAATGATGTCATCGACGGTGTACTCGGCAGGTACTGGTTGGTGATCAATTCAAACCGACAGGTTATCAACACTTTCCAACAATGTCAGCAGGACGTATCAGGCGGTCTGGAATTCTAGGTACCGAATGATTGATATACAAAGTTTCTACAAAGTCCTATTTCAAATCTGCCCAGTTCTGGAGTTTCTTCAATCGAGACCTGGGAATTCGTGACTCTGTTCCCATCTGCGGGTATGTGGCCCGCAATGGCTTCGGACCGTTTGATCAGGATCACATCGCCAACACCTGACTGTGTTCTTTATCTTTATCTCGGAGAGATATTCTCCGTTTTTTAGTTTCCGTGCTTATTCTGCGTTCTATTTTCACTGTAACTATGTCATATTTTTTACTTAACCAACTTTCTGGAAACTTACTCTAAATTATGCCGAGGAAGCATCATAGACAATCGATATGTTTTGCCAAGTTGCTTGCTTGCTTGCTGGCTATGGCGTCTATGCCGTTTATCACTCCACCACATCAAGGGCGAATCTGCCGTGTGCACAAATTTCCAGCGCGTTTACCGCACAACCAACAGCGAAAGCAGCCAAATCTCCGACGGTGACGTGACGATGACCTTCTCAACTGCCGAGCTTTGGAATATAGAGATGCCGGGATGAAAACATTCCATCTTTAATGCAGGGCCCACACAACACCTAAAAAAAAATAAGCTTTAACCTGGTAACTGAATTGCGCGATTGCTTTTATGGTCCCATGGATTCGCTGGGCTGCTGCGCGGCGACCAGGTCTTGGCACGGGCAACTTTAACGCGACCTCACCTCAAGCTTGAGCTTGCTTACAAGCTTCGAAGCTTGCCAAAGAAGACGGACGAGGAAACAGCATCCACCCCACAGTTGCAACAAACTTCCAGCCTCGTTGAGAATACAACAAACACCGTCAGATTCTTGTGTCATACAACCACGCGGTAGGATACCAACAAAACTGCAATGGTCCGTCTATCCCCCCGTCTATCCGTCACATCACGGCATCGCCGCCGTAGCAGCGCGTGCAACGCGTGTAATGCTAGCAAAGCCAGCAAAGCCAGCAATGCATCCTATGCTAGCAATGTGTACTATGCGTACTATGCATAGCTACCCTCACCCCGTGGCTTCTATGGTTGAAACCAACACAACCCTTGCGATGCGATACTAACCATTTCTCCACCCTTCAGACCGACCCCGCACCCGACACCTACACGCTCTTCCTAAAGAACGGCAAGACTACAACATTGATCTACGCGTCCCCATCTACAACCTTAGACGCGATCAAAAGCGAGCTTATTGTCTTACTTTCCGAAAATGCCAGGCACATAGATCTTGAGCTTCCGGAGAAAGTTTCCGAGATAAATCTTGCGGCTACGATAGATCCTGGTCAGGATGTTAAAAGGGGTTTTAGAATCTTGGAGGATCAGGATATGAAGAAAACTACGGTTCTTGATGCGGGGTTACAGGATGGTAATGTAGTGGCTTGGAACCTTGGTGGGAAGGAGTTTAGGGTTGAGGTCCCGGTTGAGGAGGAGTATGATGATGAGTAACTAGCTAGTAACTGGAGTTTCTGTCTTCTGTCTTCTGGCTTCAAAGTTTCAGGCTTTCTATCGTATGGCTACACAGGGTATCAGGGACAAGGGGACCATGGAAGTTTAGTCGGCGTGCGGATGCGGCTCGGCGGGCGAGGACATGAGCGGCGGTTATGCAGTGATAAGGCGAAGGAAGTACATAATGTGTATTTGCGGGCGAGGACATGAGCGGCGGTTATGCAGTGATAAGGCGAAGGAAGTACATAGTGTGTATTCGCGGGCGGCTACCTACACATCGGAACCTGCAAAGTAATACAAATATGATCATCAACTACCGGGTTTTGTTTCAACGAGGTGGAAAAATTAAGGTCCGAGCCGGTTTGGTCAGCTTCGATGTATTTCATGCTTTTCATTATTTTCATGCGCGATCGTAAATGTCTTGAATTAAGCACCTTATGTACATGCAAAAAACGTTTTTCATGCTTTTCATGCTTTTCATGCTTTTCATGCTTTTCATGCTTTTCATGCAGCCCTGCCCTAAGCCCTATGTACGCCTTGTGTTGTACGTATGTACGTGTACCTCTGCACTTTCTGCACCTACAACCTGCCTTTATTGGAGTAACGTAACGGTGCCTTTCTCAGCTAGACCATCCGCGGCCGCGGCTACTCGGAGATAGCTTTTTGTACAACGCGTGTTTATCACGAAGCTGTGCCGCATGGATGCATTTGCGCGTTAAGTCTCGGTTCTCGACTGGACCCTTAGCAATAGGGTAGTCCGTAGATGAGTAGCTTAGTTGTCCTTTTGAGCACCTATCCCACTTACATTGTATCTCATCACATCTGACATCACCTGAAAGTGCATATCCCTTCCTTCGGATTATGTACCGTGCTCGGCTGTTGATGTTTTTTCACCGAGAAGGTTTTTCCTGTACTTATGTCGAAATATTCACCAACGACATCATTTCTGAGTCCTGTGGCGTTTAAGTAGGAACGAACAAGCAAAAATTTTACACACCGGTAAGGGCGGATCGGCATGTAGGCACTTCTGCGGTATTATTCTCCGCTATGTGACGTTTCCATAATTGGTGCGGCAACGGGTAGCCTAAAAATCTCGTTCGGCGTATGATGACCGGACTCGGAGGGGAGCTAGTTTATCCGCACACTTGTGGCAGTGGCAAGTTTAAGTGCTGGTTCCCTATTTTCGTGCAATATTCGAGGTTGGCATACGTCGGTGGTCGCGTGTAAAGCGGGTGGGACTCCTCGACGTCTCGCCGGTTCCAACCATCGTTCGTCCATGCTTGCTTCTCTGAACACAGTAACTGGTAAAGGATATGAGAATTGGTCCGGTAGAAGCGCGCAGATCTTTCTTTCGGTACTTAGTAAGCTATCACACTGTTGGTACGTCCATAGGGTTATGCCCAAGTAGATCTGATGAGATGTTATTGATGGACAGAACATCCGATGTTTTCTATTTTGAAAAGTTTCCTTTGGTCACAAGCCCATGGCGTAGTATCACTGGACAATATACTCCACGCCTCCTCTTCTTGGCTCCCATGGAAATATGTAACCAGATCGAGCTTCGATGCACGGGTACAGTCAAAGAAAGCTGAGAACGCAAGGAGAAACGTAGGACAGACGAACCTAAGCGAGCTTCTAGGTCAGTTGGCCTCTTCGCCCGAGAATCGAATCCCATGATGAGTATGGAATGATCACGATTGAGATCTGTACAACACGCGTGCAAATACTTCGACGGTATGTCATGAAGTCCATCGGATCCAGCTGACGTGATATCGGCATCATTCCTAGCGGTGTCATAGTGCATATGTGCTACCTCGGATGGCTGTTGGTCGATGCATTAAGTTGTTTTTATCTTGATCCACTAAACGGATGCCATGGAAGAGAGAGATTATCTATTGCCACGTGACTAAAAGTGCAGAAGTAGGAGATGTTTTTGCCTCTGTATTGATTAAGTATCGACATTATATGGCAGAACTAGGTAAACGGATGGAGTATCTCGTCCCCGGACTATATTGAAACCAATAGGAAAAGCTTCGGGATATCAGGTGATGGTTTGTTAAACAGTAGACGTTCCCGTAAAGGCCTTCCTCCGTGATACTCCTCTAGTGGCTGTGTAGTATGTAATCCTTGATAATGAATCGTATGCACGTAAAATTGGATGGAGGCCTCGATCTGGAGGTAAAGTTGCATGAATGTCATACTCGGAGCCTACGTAGCCATAGAAATTGTCAGATACAGGGAACCATACAAACGGCTGTGTGGGATCCCGGTATTCTGGGAAGTTGCACATGTTAGTCATAAAGTAGGCGATGTACTCCTGCCAGGAGTACACAGCCGAAGCGGTCTGCCTCATCTCTTCCATCATTCAACCGGCGGCCGAAGGCCCAGATCATGGTAAGTTCAGGAACGATCCCATAAAAGTTGAATGTGGCGTGTATATGGATGATTCTTTTGAGATAACCGCGCCGAAGTACGAGCAGTTGCGAACCATCCGAAAACCAAAACTGGGCGTCGACGATCATGCACATTTAGGTTGAGGCAAAATGGTACCCTCGGATGTGGCAGCAAGAGGCGGTGAGGGTGGATTTCTAATAGTGGTATCCGTCATCAGACTTGAAAGTACGATAACATTGATGTTGGCGTGAAGTGGCTGTAACCAAATGATTGCTTGACACGGCCTTTGGCAAGCAGACATCCACGTAGTCTCAGTGAAGCCAAAAGGACCGGGTTTCAATTCAGAACAACAGAATGGTGTGATAACTAAGTCACTTTGGAGAGGAAGTGATACTGGCTCGACCCAAGTCTGCTGCTCTTTCTGTGTCC
Source organism: Pyronema domesticum (assembly GCA_024516145.1). Lineage (NCBI taxonomy): Eukaryota > Fungi > Ascomycota > Pezizomycetes > Pezizales > Pyronemataceae > Pyronema > Pyronema domesticum. Next base: position 303,029 of record JAJJXL010000033.1, read on the forward strand.
ATGCGTTCCGAGTGTCGACCGAAGTCCTTTACCAGTCCGGGTCCGTTTCTTTGACAATTTTGCAAGCAGGGCCTCGACAATGCAACTTCATTTGTCGTATCCCAGATGCGTAAATCTCGCGACAAAAGGTCACTTCATCCTTGTCCTTCAGCTTCAGGAGGGCCCTATCTCAGTATCGTGGGGCACGGATGCACACCAAACCGCGTCGCAAGAGAGGTCGGTCCAATCAAAGAATGCTGTGATTGCAATACGAGCCACCTTAAGGTGGATATGTGGTATGCATGCTCAGGTGTCGGAGAAAAATGTACAACTTTCTCTTGAAAGAGACAATTAGAAGCCTTGGTCGGTAGGACTCGCTCCCAGCCGAGTATCCATCATGCTGATAGACCGGTATGCCAATCCTATCTCGCCACCGCCATACGTCTTAGATCTCAGACGTCAACAGGATATAGAAATTGAAATCCCTTGCCTCAACCTGCCCTGTCTGGGGTGTAACCAGCCGGCAAAGTCCCTTTGAGTAGCGTTGGCAGTCCGACTGGGTCGAAATCTGTTGTAGACTATCCCTGCAAGACGATATGACTGGCTATTTCGATAAATGTGGCTCGCTACACCACAATAGTTCAGCCGATGATGACCATGAGACCATTTTTGAGGACCTCGCGGCGATATGAGGATGCTCTTGTGAGCTTCTCTGTGGGACTAGTGACCAAGTTGAATACCAGAATTCTCCTCTGCACCATAGTAGTAATGAAACCATACATTAGCATCAAAGTGATCCCGGAAATGGCCCTGAGGACGCAGCGAACCAAAGTCTCGCCTATTCAATCGGCAAGAACAACATTTGTTACATGTTGAGATAGAGTGGAGTTGTAAAAATCACTAGACAGGGACCTTCTGCTGCATGATCAATAATAAGACATTTAAGAGAGAGTAATAGATACTGGGACCCAACTTTCGAGTCGAAATATGAACTTACTAAGTACCGTGGGTTATGGCGCAAAAGGTCACAGCAATCAAACGTGCCCCCTGTGAGGTCCCTTTTGTGCGGTGGACCAAGCGAACTACGATGACCTGCATATGAACTAGTCGCAGTGGTTGTCCGGTTTGCGCGGGGGGGGGGGGGGGGGGGGGGGGGGGGGGGGGGGGGGGCAAAATAGTCGCAGCTCGTTAGTGAGCTGTCACGGCTTAAGAAGAGCGCAGAAGCGTCGCGGCTATTTATTGGAGGAAGGTCCCCTCCAACCCAGGCGCATCGACGCGGCGTATACTCGACACGCCATATTTTCCGCCTGCCGCGAAACTTTCCAAACCGCTCATTCACCAGTTAAATCGCATTCCTCGCCATGTCCTTCGAAGTCGACGGATATCTTGTTGTCCGCTCCGCAATTGAAATGGAAATGATCCAAAATGTCGAAACCGATATTTCCCGTGAGATCAATGTCATGGAAGGCATGAGGTCTGAACAAAGTTTCGACGAAGGTGCGGCATTCAAACTGGGTTGGCCTCAGTCATGCGCCGACATCGTTTCAACTTTCGTCAAAAAGGTCCGCAACTATTGCTTTTTTAGGTGTGTTCTGACATCGGCTAACCTATCAGCCAGACTTTGCCAAATCTGGCGTTAAAAAACAGATTTTTACACCTGAAAAGTTCAGAGCTTTGCCTTCTCTTCGATCGCCAAAAGACGGTCGCAGTATCCCCATACGGCCATACCGACATTTTCGTGGTAATCCCGATCAGGAATCCGGCAAGTGAGCTGTATCCGAAGCTATATGAAAGCGACGAAAATCAGTGTAAGGAGGTTCGGTTGGAGTTAGGGGATATCATGATTCGGGATGGGCGTATGGGATTGCTCTACCCGGCCATGGAACGTCAACTGCTTACACTTTTTGTTTGCCTTCATTATTCCGTAAATGTTTAATAGCTGTAGAGGATGTTTAGTGTGGGTGGTTTTAGGAAATTGAAATGTTGGTGATCTCGTTAATTGAAGCGCCCGCGTGGTGTTTCGTGGCTCTTGCGTGTCGGCGGAATGGCATTCTACTTGCGGTTTGCATGCGGATAAATCGGCTGAGCTGGCCACTTGTGCCCGTGAAACCTATGCGCCAGAGAAATTGGGAAGTGCATCTTCGCGGCTTACTGAAATTTTCATTAACCATTCGTGCATACACGCTAACGCCAGGTGAGATAATAAAACTTACTCGATCTCCGCTATCGAACCACGGTTCTCCACGAGTATTGCAGAGTGATTAAACCCTCCACCATCACTGGAGGCGCTTATAATCTGCCTGCGCTGCAGTTGCTGGCGTGTATAGCCGGACATGACAGCTTCGCACATCGAAATTCCCCTCACAACGCTACCATGACGGTTTGTGAGACCTGCATCCCGAGGTAAGAGTACCCCAAGCTCCAAGTTGGTTGTCCGAAAAGGTCCGGAATCTTTGAAAATGAAAACTAAATTGACTTTTGAACTGTCCCGTTTGATATCCGCTGTTTCTCGAGATGGCTCGGCTGACGATATTTAGACGAGGACTAGTCGCCGATGCATGCGCAAGCCGAGGACGATTGTTAAGCGCGTCCAAGTCAAAGCTACTATCAGGGACAACAGTCGGTGGATATCGCAACAAGGTGATTTGTATATGCATACGTTTGGTTGACGTGCAGTTGTGTTGCTGTAATTGTCAAGCATAATGAGCTGAGCCAACCGATCAACGTGTTAGAAATCCCTGCGGAATGGATTGTCTCTCGATGCAACACCTGATGGAAAGCCGTACGCCTAGTGGATTCTATGAGATAAATTGCTTTGCGATCTATGTCGAAGAAAATCTGTTCGAATCAGTTCTGTTCGTTGACTGTCCCATCGCGGCCCTTGAGAGTACTTACTGACATAATACCCACAGGTAATAGGGACTGTGGAGACAAGAGCATGGGCACTGAAAGATGGAAGCATGGAGGTGTATGAAAGAGAAGACGAGGAAGTGGTATCGAAGTTCAGCTCGAGAGTCCAGCGGAAGATTGCAGAGCAAAATGGTTGTCGGTTTTCATGAGGCGTCCCCTTCATACGCCACAGCATTAGCCAGCCAACCATGGTCATCTATGCCCTCACCGGTAATAGGTTTGCATTCCGCCAACGGTATTCAGTAGATCTGTCAGTTTTTTTCTGAGATCTCCTATCAAATAATCTTTGATGTAAGAATGAAGACCGATGAAAGGAGTCCAGACGAGATATTTACCAGTGAAAAGTTAGGGATGTGCGTCAAACTTGCCCACTACAAGCTTGTCGCGGACATAAATCCGGTGGCACAAGACGGGCTATTAGCGACTAGATATACCATTTATGCCACGGCAGCTGACGGCGGATTCCGATCTTGAAGGCTCCATGCAGTGTCAACATCGGAAGTACGGAGTCATACGATGACCGGGTCTAGGCAAAATTTCCCGGTGCTGGCTTATGAAAGCCTGTCGAGACCGGTGACAGGGCGAATTCTGCTTTGGGTAATCTTAAAGTGCAACTGATCTAGGGCAAGCTCGTAGTAATGTTTGTTGAGGATAAGTGGTGGAGGTGGAGAACGTGTGTGGAGAACGGATGAGAAGGCTGACGGGCCTGCCCTGGAACTCGGGATGATGACTGATACGCGTTGATGGAATAGGGTTGCCACTCCTAGAGATAGACAGATGAATTTCGGTACGGAATACGTGGGTTTAAACGGTGCTATGTACCTGTCTGTCGCGATTCATGCCCTATTGCTGCCGCTCTCTTCAAACATTTCCTCCCCGGAACAAGCCAAGGTGGCCAATTCATCCCGTGAAAACCAATCACCACAGCCGAAGCGCGCGCGATTTCGGTAATCTGCACGGTGATTTCGGCGGTTCAAGTTGGTACAGCAATTTGGGTTGTAACTTGGAACTGTCCCTGCATCAATCGCATAAACTGGGCTCGCGGCTGTAGAAACGGCTTTTGTGCATTTTGCATAATGGCCACACACGCCCAGAACGAGCCATTCAACCACACAGTTACTGTAGGGTTCTACCCTTCGAGATGTTTAGGGCAACCGGATCGGTATTCGATCCCAGTATATCGACCGAATAGTAGAGTAAAAAATTGAGTTACCGTGGATTTTAACCAGTTTCAATGAGTTTGTAGTTTCTGTGAGTATGGCAAGCACATTGAAGCAGGATCAGACCATTCTTGCCAATTTTCATACGAGATTTACAGTTGAGTTAAGATGGTTGGAATCTCTCTGCGCACGCTCGGTGGCTGTTATTGCGGTAACACTGTTGTCTGTTTCATCATTTCATACTCGAGTCAACCGGCGCTAAATATTAGCTGCCTTCTCTTATCACCCATGATTCTTTGGCCGGTCCACACTAACTCTTCCACATTTGTGTTCCACTTCCATCCTACACCTATCGCTTCCTCTTCTCGCTCTTTCCTGACTTTTCCGCTTTTCACCTTCACTTCAATATCCACTTCCACTTCTACCATCTCGCCCCATACGTTCTTGTCGTAGGGGTTGTCTCTGCTCTCTTCTCCCATCATAGAAAGCTGTCGCATTTGCAGCCCGTTTACAATGTCCCTCTTCGTGTATTTGGCCCCATTCACGCCCGATTCCTTTGTACTAACTTTCTTACACCATTGACGGAGGTCATTTGGTCATTGAGAGTGTTCCAAATACCTAACTAAGAACCTTGCACCCTCTCTCCACGCATTCTACTAGTGATTATTGTGCCCCACATCCAAGATCATGGAATCACATCTTTTTACGATCACGTCTCGATTTTCCAATACGCGAGCCTTCACTGCACAAATGAGTTTTCCTTGCCGACAGAATTCCGTCGTTCAAACATTCTTCATGGCACTTTTGGAGTGCTGGCCTCCTGCGATACACTTTCTTCGGTTACCACCTCCACCCATCCATTAAATCCGATTCCCATGATGAAATGCTGATTCTTTTCTCTGTGTGTACATCACTCACGTTCTTGGTCTGCGCCCACTCCTGATACCATAGATATTCCCCATTAGGATCCTCGCCGTTCTCACCGTCCCCCACCCGGCATATTACTTGACCTCTCGGATTCCCTACCATTGACAGTTTTCAAGGCACCCCAACTGGCCACCCCCAATCCTCGCGTTACTTTATCTTCACCCTCGGACCTTATTGTCACCAATCACCTCTCTGCTCGATCTACCCCCACATTCCATCGGACTCGCCAATCGTTATCCATCTCCGCACCTGCAGAGCATCACTGCGTACCTCGTATATCTGATGATACACTTGATACATATTGCCAAGGGCATTCAGATTGTGACTGCAGATCGGCTCTACTTATCTGTGCGCTGTAAGATCTCCGCAGTGATTCCATGGACCAACTACTCTACTCGACGAGTAGATGAAGTCACCGACAGAGCTTTCTATTTGTCGAACCGACTCCCCAGATTTTAATATGAACTGACTCACTATCATCAAACGATAAGACTGGACATTTTTCAACAAAAAGAAACTGAAGGTGATTTTGTTCATAGCAGAGTCGTAATCATATTTAGCGTATATCATCAGCCCATTTCATCATGCCTAAATTCCCCATATCATATCATACACCCACCCCCATAAAAATCAAAATACTCCATCTCCCACAAAGCAACGCCTGGATATCATCTTAAAATCCCTCTCATCTTTCCCATATTTGCCCCTTAAATCGCCCTCCAAAACACCCTATAAAGCTTCTCATAATGCCTCCCAAGATACCCACCCACCTTCCCCTCCACCACAACCTTCGCCAACCCCCCCGCCCAAACCGCCGCCACCCCCACCGCCGCCGCTCCCACAAGTTTCCTCCTCCTCTCCGAAACCTTCATCCAATAACTCCACCCAAAAACCGTATGATAACTCACCAACCCTATCAATCCCGCATAAAACGCCCCTCCAATCCACTTCCCCCACTCCCCTTCATAAAACCCAAACGCCACAAACTCTAACCCAATCTGCGACGAATCCCCATCTACCCACAATGGGATTAGACGATTGAGCCCCGCATGCAACGCCACAAACGGGATCGCTAAATACCCCGTCCTGGATAGGGTGCTAAAGTTCCGCCAACGCCACATTGATACGGATGCAGGAACGCTACCGCCATAGCGGTGACGTTGACGGAGGTGTCGGTAGAGCCGCAGACCCAGGCCGCTGGTGATGTGCAGGGCTAGGGAACCGGGGATTAGGAGAGCTTCGATGGTGGGGGTGGATTGGTAGTAGTAGGTTCGGGCCAAGAGGAGGGAGGGGTTGGAGCTGTCGAGGTTGCTGAGAAGCGGAGAAAGAGCGGCGGTGCTGGCGTGGACGCCGAGGAAGGAGAGGAAGAGGTAGGAGGTGTATTTTTGGGTGCGGGTTACTAGGGGGGTTAGTGAATTGTTTGGCAAATGGTTTAGAGGGGATATGGGATATGGGATTTGGGATTTTCTAGGAGAGAAGGGAAATAGAGCGGGATTGGATGGGGAAGTGCGAGTGAAAAGCGCCGAGGCGGCTATCGCGGGATTGAGCAGCTGTGACTTGCTTGCAAGCGCTTCACCGGGCAGCTCACGGGGTGGCACAAGAGATGGCGGGCCCGTGAGTTTTCAGCGGCTCAATGAAGAAGTAGGGCAGGAAGTATCAAGAAGCGGCGGTTGGTGCGGCGGCACAAGAAATTTGTGGTCCGTGGGAATTGCACTGAGACAGCTTCCACCGGGCTTCCATTGCATTTTCCGGGTTCCCACGCTCCCTCCATACTTCCCACGCCTCACGTCCCCACGTTTCCCAGCTCCCCGTTAAATGAAAAACTGGGACTCAATAGATAGACTTACACCACAACCCAACCGTACTAGTAGCCGCGGGAGGAATAGCCGTTGGTAAAGTGCCTGATTTCTGAAGCGAAGGAGGAGAACCAGAAGCGGTATCGTCGGAAGCATAGAATTCATCTTCTTCGATTGGGGAGGGAGCTAGTTCCCGCATTGAGATGAGGGAGATTTCGTCGTCGTCGCGGGGGCGGGGGGTGTAGTCGGCCATGGCGGGGTAGTTTCTGTTTTCTGTTTCGAATAGAGCGAGAGGCGGGGTGATGGTTGGGTTTCGATTGGTTGCGGGCTGCGGGTTGGTGGTCGCGATTCGACGAAAGGCTAACGAAAGGTCTGGGACGGTATTCGACGGTATTCGACGGGATGGTCTGACGAGATGCGTTTTAACGCGGGGTATGTACAGCGGGGTGGATGACTGGGCAGAAAATAAGGCTTTCCAAAATTCCTGTGCCGCGAACCTTTCAGGTGCTCTGCACGCTTTGCTGGCTTGCTTGTCCGCCTCTGCGCCGTTGGAAGTTAAACTAGCATCCAACTTTTAATTGGTCCTATAAACGCGCTTCCTTGCCTCGGTTGACGTCACTAGACACATCCGTCCGCATCTCCGCATCCTCCATATCCGCCTCCGGTCATTCCTAGCCCGCATCACCCCGCAACCCCACACCATCACAATGGCCTCCCCTCTCCGCCTCTTCCGCTCTGCACCCCGCATCGCCAACCTCACCTGCTACCAACGCCGCCATGTCTCCGCCTTCGGCTACACGCAAGCCAAAGCCCTAGTCTACAGCGCCTACGGCGAGCCCTCTACGGTGCTGAAGCTTCACTCGCACTCCCTACGCCCCGCCTACGACGAAGAAATCCTCATCAAATTCCTTGCCTCCCCCATCAACCCCGCGGACATAAACCAAATCGAAGGCGTGTACCCCGCCAAGCCCGAGTTAACCATCGCTCTCGGAACACCCGAGAAGAGTGCGGTCGGAGGAAATGAGGGAGTTGTGGAGGTAGTTTCAGTTGGTGCAAATGTGAAAGGATATAAGCCTGGAGATAGGGCGATTATGAAGCATACATCTTTCGGAACTTGGAGAACCCACGCTCTTGCAAAGGATGAGAACCTTCTTAGGATTCCTGATGAGTTTAAGGATATCTCCCCACTCTCAGCGGCGACGATTTCCGTGAATCCTTGTACGGCTTATAGGATGTTGAAGGATTTTGCGGATCTTGAGGAGGGAGATTGGTTTATCCAGAATGGAGCAAACAGCGGGGTTGGAAGAGCTGCTATTCAACTGGGGAAGATTTGGGGCCTGAAGTCGGTTAATGTTATTAGGGAGAGACCGGATGTCGATGCTCTTAAGAAGGAATTGATGGATTTGGGGGCGGATATTGTTGTTACTGATGCTGAGTTGCAGAGTAGGGGTTTCTATTGGGAGATGCAGGAGAAGACCCAGGGGAAGGGAATTAAGTTGGGTTTGAACTGTGTGGGAGGAAAAGCGACTCATTATCTTATTAAGTGTCTTGGAGAGGGAGGGCATGTGGTCACCTACGGAGCTATGTCGAAGCAGCCGCTTAACCTTAATGCTTCTTCGCTTATCTTTAAGGATATTCATGCACATGGGTTTTGGGTTTCCAGATGGTCGGATCGTAATCCCGAGGCAAAGGCGGAGATGGTCGCCGAGATCTTTAGGTTCATTCAGCAGGGGAAGTTTAAGGAGGTGCCGTTTGAGAAGACTATTTGGAACAGCGACTCTACGGAGGAGCAGCTTGTTGGCGCTGTTGCAAAGTCGGGACAGGCGTTTGGAAATAAGAAGCAAGTGTTTGTGTTTGAGGAGTAAAAGGAGCGGCGGTGATGTATATATGTAATTGGAGGGAAGGGGATGTATTTCTGGGTTGTGTGAAAGTTGAGATGGGATACCTGTTAAGCTTTTTGCTACAAAATTGAAAGAATTCAACCGTTTATTGCGCATGAGAGAAGCACGCTACGCTATTAGACTCAATCCACATTAGAAAACAAGAAAAAAAAAAAAAAAAAACCTGCAACTCATAGCCCTTGGTCTGACCTGGCACTGCTCAATCACAGTTATCAAAACCACGTAGACTTTCCTAGATCACATAAATCCTTATCGTCATCACCGCTGGTATCAATTTCTTAATCCCCACCCGTAACCCGTTTCTCCTTCTCTTTCTCCCCCAACAATCCTAGGTATTCGATGAAAAAAATAATCCACTTCCAGCAGTGTTATCCGGATCAAACTGTAGATCTTCGTCTCTTTTAAAGGGGTTCTTTGTTTCCGCCTCACAGACATTTGTTATTTCCACATCCTCCACCTTCGACCCCTTCGCCAGTTATTTGGTTTGGTTATTGTATCCTGCCCAGTCCACACCAAACCCCCATCTCATTCCATTCCTCCCCATCAACGCCGGCAATCTACGGCCCCGTCGGTCTCTCCGGATCATACGCATCCGCCTCATCCTCCGTCTCACTTTCCTCCTCCCTCTGTTCCGCCGCCTCCTCCTTCTTCCCTGTCACAGCTGGGTCCTTCCCCCCCGCCAGTACCTTTCCCTCATCTTTCTTTCCCTCCACAGCCCCAAAAGCAGATTTAAACCCCCCCTTCTTTTTCCCACCCAACGGTTCAATCTTAATAGCCCTCATAACGCCACCTCCACCATCATCAGATCTTTCCGACTTAAACACAGGTTTCTGCATTGCTTTCATTTCCTGAAACCGCTTTTTGTGTTGGTGATCATACGAATTCTCGTGTGCTTCGAATTCGTGGATTCGACTGTAACCCTTGGAACATAAGGTGCAGTAGAAGGCGAAGCGGGCTTCGCGGGCGGAGGCGGTTAGGGGTGGGGGGAGAGACATGGTGGGGGTGAGATGGCGAGCGGAATGTGGTGGGGTGATATGGGAGGGGGGTTTGCTGGGTCGTAGGATTCAGAGTTGGGCTTGTGTCGTGTGGCTGTAGGTAGGGCTTTGTTTGGTTTGCGGTTAGGTTCGTGGGTTGGTTGGTAGGATTACGGGAGCTGAGGTTGAGGGCGTGGGAGACGCGGCTAGGTAGGGCGACACGTGATAAGCGCGTAGAACTGGGGGACACGCGAAGTTTGGATCGGCTCGGGATTGGGAGCTCAAGCTCGGGAGGGGAACGGAGCGAGGATGAGGCCGGGGATCTTGGTTTGAGCTTCTGCTCACTCGATCTTTAAACAGTCCAAAAATCTTATCAGCAAAAAATAGCCATAGGTTGCTTGAGTTTATGTTGTCTAAATATTTGTAAATGCTTTCTACATAGGCTGAGGAATAAATATGTACTCGCAGGAAAACCGGTCCGGCGTCGAGGGGTTCCAAGTTTCGCTTGTGCATTGCCACCCAGGTAGAAACTGTCCCTAACCCTTAGCGTATCTCTTCGTGAGAGCCTTTGCACGCGCCACAGCAACACGCTACTCATCGCGACCTGATCAAGACCTCGACATCCGTCACGTCCAACTTCACACCAGCGTCTCTACGACATCTACAATACACACCTACCACCCAGCTCATCAGCACCATAACCTTCATCATCGCCACCAAATGCCGCCGAAATCCGATCCCAACCGCGCCGGCCGCGAAACCACCGACTTCCCCTCCGTCTGCGAACCCTGCCTCGGTCCGAACCCATACATCCAAATGCTCAAAGCACCCTTGGACCTAGAATGCAAGATCTGTACCCGGCCCTTCACAGTCTTCCGGTGGTCCGTAGACCGCACGATCCGCAACAAAAAAACCAACATCTGCTTAACCTGCGCGCGGTTGAAGAACTGTTGTCAATGCTGTATGCTTGATCTAAGTTTCGGATTACCTATTGCAATCCGAGATGCTGCTTTGAAGCTTGTAGCCCAGGGACCACAGAGTGATATTAATAAACAGTATTATGCGCAGAATCATGAGGGGGAATTGAAAGATGGGGGAGTGCCGGAGGAATATGAAAAAACGGATGGAGCGGCGAGGGAGCTTCTGAAGCGGCTCGCGGGGAGTGAACCGTATCAGAGGAGGAGAGATGGGGGAGAAGGAAGTCAGACAGGGCAGAAGTTGTTGGCGGGGGGAACTGGGCCGGTGCGGAATGCTAGGGGAGGAGAAAAGACGAGGGGTGTGAAGGGGAAGGGGAAGGTGGGACGGTTTACGAATAATCAGCTTCCTGCTGGGCCTGCGGATATTACGCCGCCTCAGGATCAGAGTATTATGAGTTTGTTTTTGACTGGGTGCGTTTTTCCAATCCGATTGATGATGAGGAGATGGGGAAATGATGATGCTAATAATATGGGTTGGGTATTACAGAGTTGAAGATGATCTTGCCGAACACCAAATCCGTACCTTCTTCTCCGCTTTTGGAGCTATCAAGTCTATCGTTTGCGTCCATCGCTCTCATTGTGCTTTCGTCAACTTTGCCTCCCGTGCTGGAGCTGAAGCTGCAGCGGAGAGCTGCCAGGGAAAGGCGGTTATTGCGGGCTGTCCTTTGAAGATTCAGTGGGGAAAGCCGAGGCCGTTGGGAAATATTGATAGAAGCCAGGGAGGGAATAAGAGCACTGGAGAGGTTATGGTGGAGCAGCAGGAGGCGGAGGAACCGCAGCAGCAGCAGCATGAGAGACAGGAGAGACAGCAGAGTTTTGCGAATATTCAGATTGCGAAGCCGCCGGGGGAGGATGATGAGGTTAGGTACCCGAGTCAGGCGGTGAACTAAGGAGTTTGTTTCGGAGAAGCTGGGGATTGGGGATTGTGGAGAGATGAGGAAACCGGGGAAACTGGAGAAACCGGAGATGATATATTGGTCTCTGGATTGTTCACATATGTTTGTGCTTTGATAAATTGGCGTTTTTTTTAATGGGAATTAAAAACAAATTGATTTGTCGTAATGAAAATGCTTTGCGTAATGAAATTGCAATATTGTACATGATATCTCTCTTCTTGATCCTTCCTTATCCCCTGTCAAAGACCTCCCTGTCAAAATCCTCCCTGTCAAAATCCTCCCTGTCAAAATCCTCCCTCGCTTCATAAATCATACAAACTCCCTTATCATCCTCCTCGGATTTTTTGTGGTATGGTATTGGTGTTGGTAGGCTTGCAGTGAGTGGTGGGTTTATTTCTTTCCAGATCCTCCGCAGCATCCTCCACCCATTTCCAACTGAGTCTTGCGTCCCTTCTTTATACTCTCATTGTCTCCGCGCTCGATCTCGTCGTGAATATTTAGCTCTGAATATTTGTCAGCCTTATTCTATCACTCGATGTTGCCTCGTTCCGTCGTCTACTCCACAGTTCACCTCCGCCTGTCCACCGCCACCTGCCCATAGCTATCCATCCCCTCACATCTCTTCCTCTACTCGAGTAATCTATCCCCAGTAGCGACAGCGACAGCAGCGGCAGCAGCGGCGGTGTAGCAGTTCCACGGGCTCCCCGGGAGTACTCACTATAAACCTCATCCCCCTCCTTCTTCCCTTGGATAACATTTGTCCTCAAGATGATCGCAACCTCTTTCGCATGCTTTACCAGTGCCTCCGCAGCCTCTCCTGCAACCGCCTTGTTCTGTTCGAATGCCTTCCTAGACTCTTGTTGCGCGGCGTTGAACATCATTGCGTCGCCTTCGAAGGCGATGCGGGCGGATCGGAGAAGATGGCGGTAGGCTGAGAGAGCTGACATTGCTGACTTTGCTGACTTTGCTGAGTTGATTTCGACGGGACGGGGGGGGGGAGTTGGGAGTTGTTGGTGAACCGAGTTGGAGTGGTGAACGTGTGGCGAATCAACGAGTGGTGGATTGGTGATTGGTGATGCGACGAGTAGAGTAGCATGCAGGGATCTCTTATGGCGGGGGTTCCGGGGCTCTACTCTAGAGCGCTCGGGATTAAGCTTCGGAACGCGGTTGATCGGTTCGGTAGGACACGCCGAATCTTCAGGCGAGGACCGTGTCAGATCTCGGGAGAGGTTTGTAACGCAGGTACAAAATGCCTTGAAAGCAAATAAGTATGAACCGCCAATAGTATTCCTTTATGTCAGATTCCAATTTAAACGATATGAGCAAGGAAAAGTCGATGTCACAAGAAATTACGGGAGTGACTCGACTACGGGAGCACGAAGGCATCAAGTGACCACAAAATAGAGCAAGATCCACCATATTTATTGGTCCATATAACAAGGACGTCGACACATCATGTAAAGTATTATAGAAGTCTAAAAACCTCTAATCCATAGAAAAAAAGTAACACCGGAATCATGAAAACAGCAAGTTACCAGAATTGACAACGCTTCCCGTAAACAAAGCAGACACCACAAATGCAAAGCCAACGCCAAACCCGTACGCCCGTATCCGAAACCTTTCATGCAATGATAGTATCCCTAGTGACTGCAGAGCCAGTCGGAATAACCGTTTAAGAAGTCAAATTCGCGGAACCTGGACTTACTGTGGGGAGCTTGACAGTCGGTCTGCTCATTGGGTTGGTAATATTGGGAGCGAATTTCTGGGCCGGATTGGTGATAGCCAGAGTAGCGTGGGCTTTTTGGGGACTTCGCGGAGGACTAATTGGCTTAGTCTGTGGAATAAAGTTCGCTGGTCTCGTGGCGGTCGCTGAAGGAGTCGTAGTCGCAGGGTTCACCGTTTGCGATCCTCCGCTTCCGCTAGTCGGGTCACTGTTTGCTTCAGATTTCCGTCTAGGTGGTAAAGAGCTACGATCCAATTGACCCGTAGCAACAAGAAGTGCTTCCTTCTTGCGATTCCTACCTGCATTATCTCTTGGGAATCCCGAGCCAAATGGCAATACTTCGGTCTTCAATGTACGAGTCTTTTTCGCCAATGGTTGCGGTGCCCTCTCGTTCTCCTGGATGTAGAATCGCCGCAAAAACATAATGGCTTCGTCGTGATTGATGCCTCCGTGTACCGTGTAGCCGGGTTCGACACATACGTCTTCGTGGATCTTTAAAACTCCTCCGCAACCTCCGAAACGGTCGTTGAGACAACCGAAGAATACACGGCGGATCTTAAGCTGGCGTAGTGCTGAAGCACACATGACGCAGGGCTCGACTGTAACGTAGAGGTCGGTATCCTGGAAGATCTCGGCTGGGTAATCACGGAGGATGTGCTCGATAGCTATAAACTCAGCATGGCGAGTTCCCTGGAGACATCGTTAGTAGTCCAAGGGCGGGGTAGTGGGGCGGTTAGCAAACTCGGGCAACATACACACAGCGAGCGGTTAGTGTCGTTCTTTCCTCTGCCAATAATCTGATTATTGTGAACGAAAACACATCCAACGGGAACTTCGTCAGTTTTCAAAGCTGTGTCAGCCATGTCCAGGGCAGCACGCATGAAGTGGCGGTGAGTCTCTAAGTCGTCTGCGGGAACCATAGGAAGGACGGGGGGAAGCTCCATTTTGGCGGGAGAAAGGCTGCTGTTCATTTCTTGGAGAAGTTGAGCTGAAGGAGGAGACGGAGGATCGAGGGGAGACGGAGGATCGATCTCCATTTCTTCGGTCGTCATTTTAAAGAGCGTGTAAAGGACGTGTTTGGGAGGTTGTTACTCAAGTTTGTGACAGCAGGGTATACAAAACTTTAATGCTAGCTCAATCCCACGTGACACTGCTCATCGACGAATTAGGCTAAAACAAGCAATCACGTAGTTACCCGCACCAATCTGAACTTGTAAGCTTTGAAGCTTCACGTTGCCCCAGCATCTCACACACGACCACACAACACGCGACAACATGGCGCCGTCCGCCACAATTCGCGGGTAAATCCCTAGCTTGATATAGCTGCACCTCAAACAAAGCAAGCTAACGGCGAAAATCCTACAGCTTTGATGATTACCTCCAAGTACTACCTCTGCCGCGCGTTTTGTCGCCAGCAGAGCACCGCTGACCGCCGCAGAGTCTACCCCCCATAACCTTCCAGAAGCTGTATCAGCAACCTGCTACAGCTCTTGCGATTTTTCGCCGCATGTTACCAAGCCTTGGTTCGTTCTACGACGCCATTTATCGACAAGCGCTGACGCAACGACACAGCAAAGATCTTCGTTACAACCCTTCTCTACAACGAACGACCAATCCCGCTAGCGGATCTACAGTCATGGGTGCGCACCGAAAGCTACCGGTAGCTATACGCGCGATTTCAGGGGTCTTGCGGGTTTCTAACGATTTTACAGAGAACGTGAAGATGCGTTTATTAAATTACGTCGATTACACATTATTCATGAAAACGGAGCACACATCAACTTAGATCCCATCTTTAAGAAGAATTTTAGATTGGCCTTGACTGGAGGGTGGGGTTTTCTGCACGTTGTCTGGATTGTTACACCAGCTAAACAGCTCTAGTGGCGACCACCATTCCTTCGGTGTCCCCGTCGCCGGCGAAGACAAGAAAAAAGTCGATATTCCTTTCCTCGATAAATACGCGGCAAGCCAATTCGACTGCATCTTACACTACATGGTTGAGCCTAGTGGAACGCAGCAGCCGGGACAGGGTGTTAAGCACCTTCTCTCCACCAGTGGCCTCATGCGGGTAAGCTCCACAGCTTCCAAGATTACACAAGCCGGATTTTCTTTTATTCTTCAAGAAGGAAACGCCCAGATTTGGGTGTTGTTAATCCAATACCTCGAAATGTCAGAAAGTCTCGGCATGGAAAAAACCGACGTTTTGCACTTTCTACTCATGCTCGGATCACTCGAACTCGGCCAAGGCTACTCTGTAGCAACTTTAACACAGACCCAAAAGATGATGTTGACGGACCTTAGAGATTATGGAGTAGTATTTCAACGAAAGAGTACTTCTGATAGATTCTACCCTACGCGGTTGGCAACCACCCTGACCAGTGACGTCACTGGCCTCAGAACCGCCGCTGCAGCTTTCTCCCACGCTGTAACAGCATCATCAAAAGAACCTTCTGATGATCCAGAAGAACGCGGATTCATCATCATCGAAACCAACTATCGTGTCTATGCCTACACATCCTCTCCTCTAGCAATCGCCATTCTCGAACTCTTCTGCAAACTAGGCTCAAGATTCCCCAACCTTATCACCGCCAAGTTAACCCGAGGCTCTATCCAGCGAGCCATCGCAAACGGAATCACCGCCGACCAAATCATCGACTACCTCCGAGTCCACGCACATCCAATAATGCGCAAAAACGTTTTAATCCTTCCTCCAACAGTAGTTGATCAAATCCGACTCTGGCAAATCGAAGGCGAGCGAATGAAGACGACACCCGGGTTCCTATTCCGAGATTTCGCAACACAATGGGATTTTGATGATACAGCACGGTATGCGGAGGAGGTTGGAATATTGGCTTGGAAAGATCCGAAGAAGAGGTTGATGTTTGCTACTCGCACTGATCAGATTTTGGATTATTTACAGAGGAGGCAAGCACAAGGAGGGCAGGCGGCGGTGCAGGCGGGGAAGAAAGTATAACAGTAATGATTGATGTATAGCATACTTATAATGCATGAGGATAGAGTTTTTCAAGATTTTGTATTTTTTACATGGGAGTTTTGGGTGCGCTTTTGTATTACATAAATGGGAATTGCTTTTGATCAATTAGTAGTGGCTATCGTTATTGACTTTGTTATAGAGGTCGATGTGGTGCACACATCTAGTTAGTCTAGCTCAAGCTAGGATGAAGATGACGAGATGTCTAGAAGTGGCATTTTATCATGTGGCTATCTAGATATTACCACGGGGAACTTTATATAAATGTAAAATAAAAGGAAAATCGTCGAATCGTACGATGTGAACTACCATACCAATACAGCGTGGTTGAATAAAAAAAGAAAATCGTCGAAAACCGATTGCTGATCGGATAAAACATATCTATGGAAGAGCGTTGGGTAGAAGAAAAGAAGTAAGTGTGATGCGTCCAGTTGTTAAAAGTACAATACATAAACGAGGGTGTGTCCTAGTAATTGAAAGAAAAATTCGACTGTACCCCAACTTTTCGATGAAAATTAAAGGTTGAGAATAGGTGCAAGCATTTGAGCTAATGATAGGGTCAAAGAAGGATCATGAAGTCCAAAACGGATCGCATTAGAGATCAAAAGGGAGCCAGGTAGAGCCTGAATGTGGTCCCCAATGCTGAAACTATCTGATAGCCTTAGTGGAAGCGGTCTGAATGACACACGCTACTGACAGTATTTCCCCCGGAGGCCAAATAAATCGGTGGGTTGGATTAAACACTCAGAAATTCTGATGTGGCTCCTTTGCCAAGACGGTGTTGATTATGCAGGATGAACTATCTACCGTCTTCGCTCCACTCTTCCAGCTTGCACCCCGCCTTTCAAACCTCAACCCTTCGCCGTTTGTCCAACAAATTAAGGCTGCTACAGGATTTGTTTTCACAACGCCCCTCCAACCCCACGCTTCAACTACGCTTTAGCTCACTCTAGGCCCACCCCGCCGTGAGCCCTTTCTCTGGTGCTTCGACATCTACTTCTACGGCGCTACCACGAGACCTCTATCTACAGGAAAAAGCCCCTCGGCATTCTCAATTCGAAATCTCTGTATAGCTTTAGTCTCGCTTTCTTCGAGACCGTTGTTATCCCGATCTTCTACTTCAGTTGCTGTTTCTAGCTTGGTACGTCTGCCCTATTACAAATCACCTAACCTAAGTTAGCACCATCTAACAACCCCCATCGTCAGTGTACTACTCTACGAAGCGCTTTGAGCGATCACCGGAGAATTACAATCTCAGCTCCAACAATTCCTCCGAACCACTGGCAGACAAAAACGCCCAAACATGAATCCAGACGAGGATTTCTATACCCTTTCCAAGAATGTGGTGGTGAGAGTTCTCGCTGACTCGGACCTCAATTCGACTGCCAAAATGGACCCACATCCGGTTATCATCAAAGTCTACTTGAAGTATATGACCATGAAAAATTTCGATGAAATGTCTAAAGATATCATCGAGTTCCTCAATGTAAACGCAAAACATGAGAGTGATGGAACGACACTTAAAATATTCACCGTTCTTATCTTCGACAAGGCCTGTAATGACCATTCATTTACCAAAATGGCGGCCAGGATTTCAAGAAGGATTGCTGAGGCTATCTCAAGGGATATTAAAGACGAGAAGGTCCGAGAAAAGACTGGTGAATTCGCTTGCGGGGGAAACCTTTTCCAGAAGTACTTACTCAAACACCTTCAGGAAGAGTTCGAAAAGGGGATCTCCTGCGACCTGCCTGACCCCAAAGGATCTACCAAGAACAACTCCGAATCTTCCAATACTGTGGATGGCAGCCATTATTGGTTTGGCTTAGTACGGCTGATGGCAGAGCTTTTCAAAGTGGACATGCTTTCTTTTGAGATCGCGAACACAATTATTTCCAAATTATTGGACAATCACACTAGCAACAAATGTGTCGAGAGTTCAATTGTATTTCTCCAAATTGCTGGTGATCATCTTGAAAATTCATCCAGATGGCGTCAACTTGGCTATGGTTCGCATGTCGAGATTGCGATAAAGCGCTACTTCCATACATTCCAGAGTTTAATCGACAAACCAGACTTTGACCCTCGCTTGCGCTCCAAGCTTCAGGTATGGCATTTATTACTTCGATTTGATAGTGATATAACCATGAATAGCTAATCCAAATGTCGCAGGAATTGGTTCTTCTTCGTAACTCAAGTTGGGTAAAGAAACCTGAGTAAATAAGTATGTCGATCACGATTTCAGGCGTGTCAATTATTGATATGCAGTACTTATCTAGGAACCGCTCAGTGGAGATACCTGGTAGAATTACTTTCAACAGCATTTACAGCTTTGTGTTTGTACAAAATGTGTTGCCAGATGCATCTTCATCTGTTCTCATGTTGTCCCCTTATTGTATGGGCATCTTGATCTCTTAAATACCCACCGGACTAGCAGGTTATCTATCTTACTAGACATTTCATTAGGGGATAGCTAAAGCTCCGCTTGAGCCTGTCCACGCAAAGCAACCCCGATTGAGGTCGGACCCAGTTCCTTTAGAAGAAAAATAGGCTACCCCTACTCCCAATCGTTTTGCTACACAATACAGTTGAGAAAAAAGAATAATTCGGGGCGCTCCGCGCCTGTAGGCAGAAGATGCTCATGGAATCATATATCCCCAGGCTTGAGCTGCACACATCAGCGTATTCCAATTTCTGATTTGTAGGTGTCACATTGGCGCCTGCACGTGCAGGTCAAAATCCATTCAGGTTACACATGAGGTCAAAGCATCGAAATCGAGCGCAGTGTCAATGTTGACGACGAAGCTGTCAAGGTATTCCTCGTGTAACATACCCCAAGGTAACTCCGCCAATAGCACATTATGCAAGGAATCTTATTTTGTTTTGTTCAAACCTTACGACAACTGTGCCATCGGGCCTGGCACCCGCGTGCCATGTCTTCGGTGCTTGTGTTGGTCCTGGACGGTTGGACCTCCAGACGTCCTGTTACGCTTGTAATATTAGATGTCGATTTTGTTGCGTGCAGTGGCAGTATTGATGGCTGGTTCTGTTCAAACTGAACGATATTAACTGGATGCGAAGAGTCCCATTTCAAGTTCTTCTTGGATGATGAACTCATATCGCGACACTTTTCGACAATTTTTTCCAAGTTGCAATTAAATCTGACCATATCCCCACTCAAGTGTCTCTGTAGCTGAAGTTTTCGAGATGGACCTCTCCAAGGCGTAGATATATGATCCCATCACTACCCACGAGGTAAGCGCTCTTTGGTCCCGAGCAATTCGTATGGCCAGCCGAATTCGTCTCCAATAGCTCAACTTTCCTTTCTCTTTGCTTTTGGCATCGAAGACAGTGAAAGTGACTGTGTCGTCTAGGATCCACCTCCCAATTGCATTATGAGACTTTTTCGAATTCTCCAACTTCAGCGTTTATACTCCCCTTTTGCCAATGTTTCTTGCATCCATGCTTTTCAATGCTTTTCTGATACCAACGCCACGAATGCACCGAAATATGACCCGGTCCCACCCAAAAAAGCTTACTAGTAACCCAATGTACGGTCATAAGACCATGAAACACCAAATAAATAACTCGCCACTCCCGACCTACTAGTTGGGGCGGTTCAAACAAAGGCGCCAACATCGCGACCCTAAGCTCCGTATTACAACTTGGCTTATTACCAAAGCAAGGTGCCTTTAGGACTATCCAGAATTTGAACGCTGTATGCAGCAGGAATCGTATCATCTTTGCCACGAATAGCTCTGGATATCTCGTGTCCCAAGGCTCTGTCCAATGCGTGGACAGGAAAGTGATGTTTAATAACGCAGAAATTACCCTGGCTTCGTGTAGGTTGATATCATCTGTGATATCCGCAATACTAGCAGCAATGACAAGTACTTATATATGCTTGAGCAATGGTAGCATATTCTCGAACGGATGACATGTTCCATGAAAACCCAAGGATAATGGCACCTGCTGCTGCTTGAATATATGTGGCAATGCGGACCTAGTTCTAAGTTATTTATCTGGAATAATCATTCAGAGATAAGCCTACACCAATACCTGTAATATCTGGATTTATTTTGATGTCTTTACGGGCATATTTTGGTGGCAGAGCAGGGCAAATTCGTGCGAATATAGGCCCACCGTCTTTGTCGCTCAACATTTCAAGCGCTAAGAAAATGAAAGCACAAGAAGTGAGGGCAGACAAGATAAACATAGAACTGATAAAAAGAATGTCACGTGGGTATTTCTTTTGCTTATATAACGTGGCACGCGTCTTCTTGTTGTCATGAGTGCCGCCGTAGGGATACCTATATATCAATATTGGTTAGTGAAGCCTCGGTAAATTTTACAATACGATGACCTGAATCTTTTTCAATATCCAGAAGAGTATGTCCATTGGCATCGTACCAAAATATAGCTTGATTTTAGCTTGGTCTTTATTTTCTTCCGATGTTATTTGGTCGAAGAGGTGTTGCGCGATTGTTATATATGTGCTTTTTCTCATCTTTGCGGTTCCTCATGATGGCAGTTGCGAATGATTTCCGGAGAAGTAACAAATAGAGGATTAACACCGTACTCTTGAGTGGTTTTCAACCGCACGGATCATAGCTGATCGGTTATGGGTAACGAATCATCGGTCGTGTTATGCAAGCCCTCGAACTCTACTGTACAGTACTTCGCAACAACTGCATTCAAACCTGCCAACACAGAGAACAAATTCTCCTTGCCTTTGACTTTTGGATGCATAGGTATTCTCTTTGTACGGCGCCATCTAGATACGTGCCACGGACACCCACTCAAAAGGCTGACCACGGATTTGCACCTCGTCCCTCACTTCCCCACATTGCGTAACAACATATCACGTTACAACTTACATATGGACAAATCTCCTGATATCTGCCGCACAAGATGTAAGCTATCTCCAACCAATGTATAAAAAGTTGGCCCCAAATTTAATGTGTAGAAGTGGTAAGAGTGGTTGTTTCGCATGTAATAGGCCGAGTCATAGTTAATGATGTTAACGTGCATGTGATTAGTGCATGCCACAGGGCTTTTTTTCGTTTGTTTCGATGATAAACCACTTCGGGAGATATTAGTACTCATAGATATTTAAATGAAGGAATTCTCTATGCGAGTAGGTATCTTTACAAAAAGGGTTTCATTTTCTACTTATTCCGATGATTTCTGGCACAATTTGGTCTGATTGAAATACCACTTGATAGCGTCATAATTTATGAGTATCGAAAAAACAAATACCACTAGTAGGCTGTACAAACATTAAACTGAATGCCGAACACATAATCATTTGCTCTGAGCTAACCCTAACTATTTCCTTCCCCATCTAAATTACAGGATATTCTCTGTCCTACAACCTCGCCTGCAACGCCTTTACCTTCTCCTGTGTCATCTCGTACACATACTTTCCGAGATGCTCAACACCCTCCATAACCACCTTCTGAGCCTCCTCCGTTCTTTCTGCTCCATACATTTCTCCCACTGTTAACTCCAATCTTCCATCTCCCTTTTCAAGCAGCCTCTTAAACGCCTCTCTCAGCTCCAAACAACTCTCAAACACCTCTCTACGGCCTAAAACATACAGTCCCAATCTCGCTCTCGAGAAAGCCACCGTCATACGACGAATATCCCTTAGGTAACCCACCCTCTTCGTGCGTACCAACGACAAGATAACATAGTCATTCTGCTCTCCCTGGTATTTATCCACAGTCATAACCTTCGGCAACCCAAAGACCGGGTTACCCTTACACCTCCTCTCCAACACATCCCTAATCAAAGCCCGCTGGCCCCCATACGGCGTCAAAATGGTAATCTTGTTCGCAGGGTAGTCAAGCAGACGCATGTACATATACACAGCAACGGCGTATTCCGCCTCTCCCAAATTCTGAACAAAGTGTTTCTGCGGCTCAATCTCTCCGGCACCTTTGTAGTCGCCGACATTGATGAACTGGAAATCATGTGCGAAACCTGCGTTGGGGCGCTGGAATTCTGGCTGCGAAGACAAAGCGCGGAGGGTGGAGAGGTTGTCGTAGCGCCAGGAGTACAAGTTGGCGATGGAGGGACGGGCACGACCTTGCTGGTCAAGTGAGATAACGGGAACTCCAAGGCGTACTAGACGTGCGAAAAGGGATTGGTCGAGGCTTGTGTACTGCTTTAAGTGGATGTTTTGAAGGATGGGGGAGTTCTGGAGGTGGTCTCCGCACAAGATCACTCGCTGGAGGGGGAGTTCACCATCCACGGGTTTCTGGAGTGCCAAGGGGATGATGGTTTCAATCTCCGTAATCTGCGCGGCTTCTTCCATGATGATGTTGTCGTAGTGGAAGCCAAGCTTGGCGATATCCTGTCTTCTCATTGCCGCATGGGTAGAAGTCATGGCGATGATACGGGCCTCCTTTTTGAGGAGGTAGTTTTGGCGGTCTCTGGGAGTACGGAGAAGCTCGAAGGGACGAATATCTTCCAGCTCCGAGAAGATCTTGGAGATGTGACGATAACCACCTTGGGCGATTTCGAGGGCGGAGTCGACGGTAAGGTCGGCGGGGAACATGGGGGCGGGTGTGTTGGAGAAGTAGGTGGCAAATGGGTAGGTGTCTCTGATTTGCTCAACGGTTACGCTGTCACCGGCCTCCTCGATCGCGGTCTTGTATTTGTTCCATGCGGAGGGGACGTAGACTTGGTGGAAGTAGCCGGCGGTTTCACAGGAGTCGCCGTGGGCTCCGGGTGCTCCGAGGCAGGCAGCAAGACGGTCGACCTCTGCAAGCAAGCGTGCACGGTTGTCCATAAAAGACTCCACACGACCCTGTTTGCTGTAGTTGTGAAGGGTGTTGAGACCATCCTCTCCGTGTCCGAGTCTAAGCAGGTGACGCTGATCAATATCTAAAGCAGTGATCTTCTCGAAGAGCTGGTTAAGTGCCTGATTACTGTGTGCGATAAGAAGTGTCCGCTGGTTAGGGAAGTTGTGATAGATGTTGCTGATGATCTGAGTAGCGACATCAGTCTTTCCGGTTCCAGGAGGCCCAACAATGACGGTGAGCCCAGGGTTGGTTCCAGAGCGGATGGCCCGGATTTGTGTCGGCGTAAAGCGGGTAGAGTTCATCTTTGGCTGATCAATTGGGTATGGACCCATGTTGGGCAAATGGTAAGTTGAGACTCCCAATGAGTTAACATCAGCAGTCTCGTCCATCTGCTCACGGCGACGCTTCTTAGAAGGCTTTGTAGCTACCGGTGCTTTCTGTGAGATGACAAATGGCGGGCCGTTGCTGGTATCTACTTCTCCCTCAGACTCGATAGTCATATCGGGGAAACTTTCCAGTACATGCTGCCAGTTAAGGAACGTGTCCCGGAAGTCCACCTTCTGGGGGGTGTTGGGAAGGTTAGTAGCACCAGCCGGGTCTCCATATCCCAAGAAGACGTCCTCCAGCCAGGTTGGCATGAGAACATCTGTCTGAGTCAAGTCCTGGATGGACTCGAGTACTGGCTTGAAATTGTTCTCTCTTCCTTTCCGGCGGATGATGACATTAACAGAGTCGTAAATGTCGGGCTTTCCGGCCTTGACATTATCACTATCAATCTGGGAAAAAAGTTAGTGATTGAAAATTCGAAAAATGGCCTGAGTAAAATACCTGGTACATCTGTGCGTCTAGCTTCAAGTGAAGCTTGACTTGACCACGTGAGCTCTTCACTTTATTCTCGCCGGTACCGATATGCCGTCCTTGCGAGTCCATTACCGAGACAACCTCCGCAGCTCTCAAGTACTTAATACCGTATTTCTCTGCAGGGTTGACCTTATCAGACCCTCCATTAGTAATCATCTTATCTCCCTCATCGGTACCCTTAACAGCAAGCAAAAACACAACATCGCCAGTTAGTAAAGATTCCCAATCCCTCAAAACATCGGCTGACACACGACCAAGTTCCAGGGAAACCTCAGCACGAACAGCTGCCGGGTGCTCCTCTCCAACCTTGGGCGGTAGTACTTCCAGAATTGAAGGTCTGTTGATTTGTAGTGCCATCTTGGAAAATCCTGTAAAGCTGGTTTCCATTGAAGGGTACTTGATCTTCGGGGTCATTTTCTTAAGAGAGTCCTCAATACTCTGGCGGATACCGTAGTATGTCTCATGCCGGTAGAGAACGAATGATCTCCACAAAAAGTCACCAACTGTAAGGTACTGCAGGTTAAGCTTGGGAATAGCCAATGGCCGAGTGCCGTCATAAAATCCATCCCGGACAAATGATTCATCAAATAGAGTAGTTTCGTTAGGTAGTACAGACATGGATTTAGTCTGTTCCTGGAATGTCTTCCGGCGGAGGTGGACACTGATCACAGCATCTGTCAAAAACGCCCGGTCGATGCCGAAAATTACCGACTTCGGATACGAAGTTCGTAGACCGAGACGCTGGCACAACTGAACCATTTCACCATCCGTAAGATCAGCCAAGTGACCAGAAAGATCCGACGGCTGTCCAAGACTGCCGTAATTGGCGAGTGCAAGGATTAATAGCTTGTCCTTGAAATCCCGGAAGGCAATTCTCTGGAGTTTAGCTAGGCGAGCATTATGCGACTGGCGGTATTCCTCCTGTGAAAGCTGCATTCCGGTAATGTCGTCAATGGAGAAGTATACAAAGTGCTCCAACATTCCATGTAGATCCCGAATAAGGCCGTCATCAGAGCTTGAGTATAAGGGTGAGAGCTTAATGGCGGTCAAGACATGAAGATCCTTCAACAGAAAATTGACATAACGCCTTGTTGGTAACTGTGATTCTAGGTCGATGAGAAGCTCAATGAACCGCTCACAGTATAGCGAGACTTGTTTGGGGTCCTCTCCCATGCCAATTGGCTTGTACATGAGATTGAGAAAATCCAATATCATGGAATATAGCCAACCCCTCTCAAACTGTAACCGAACCTTCGCCTCATCGTCTGCGGCGTCGAATCTCTTTCCCGATGCTCTCCATGCTTTCCGGCTCTGGGGGTAGGCATCCAACTGTGCATTGCGAATTTCCTCGGATGACAAGTTGTGCCAAATGGCGATAGAAACTAATGGTGCACATTCTTTTCTGACGAGTGCGCTGTCGAGTGACTGGAAAGCAGTAACGATAAAGCTCAAAAGGTGGAGACGGATGGAAAGTTGTAGTGACTGGTCGAGGCACATGTGCAGAACTCGTCGGAATAAAATAGAGAAGTGGGACGCCGGTGATTCAAGGTGTTCTACACCAGTTAGTCCAATTGACCCTACAACATCTTATTTTCGAATTGTCATACCCCATATCGGCAGGTTCTCTCGTCGTTTCACATTAATCATCAACGCGATTAAAATCACATGCACATAAGAAGCGTCCTCGGAAAAGTTTGGCCATAAGAACCTGTGCACCCGGTAAGCAAAATTCCCCGGTGGTATTCACAGCTACTCATACTTTTCCAAAAATTGCAGATTCTCCAGAATGAGAAGTGACTTCAATCCAAAGCTCTGATTCTCCAAGACTTCGTAGAATTCCTTCCGTAACACGTCGGGATTGAACTTTACGGCCTTCTCTCTTAACCACCAACGCCGTGCTGCCTGGGCGAACACGCCGTCGCCCTGCAGTTCCTGGACCGTCGGTCGTCCATCGTCGGCAGCCAGAGGGTTTCGCGTGGGAGCCTTGCTCATGATGGTTCGGACCGACTAGGTGTTCGGACGGATAGACGAAGGCGGCGGAAACGACGGTTGGTGGGTATCTTTCGTGGTTGTTTCGGTGCTGATGCGTGAAAGTTCGCGCGACAGTTGCAACAGCTTGCTCGGTCAGTTCGATTCGCGGGTTGCACGAAATGCATTCTTGGCGAGATCACGTGACTAAGCTAGCACACCCAGGTAACACGCATAACGATGTCAAAGAGAACCAACCAACCTCATCGCTCACGACACTTACAAGGACTACCCGACCGGATCCAGAAACGCGACTTTTCAGCAAACAAGGACAAAGCATACGCCAGCCTCCTTACTGTCCACCACTGCTATAACCCGAACCACCAACAATCCCCGACACCGCGTTTGTTCAGTACCCTTCACGACACGCGATTTCAACAACGAGCCACAGCCTACTTACAGATACCGCGTCTGGTTCTCGTCAAGTCGACATGATGGCTCTCGACGAAGCTCCACCGGTATTGGCGGAGGCTAAATCACCTGAATTCCTCGTGCAAAGCATGAAAGAGCTATTAGGATCGATCACCAAGACCCACCTCGACCCGCCACTTACCGTAAACGATCTCGATTCCGAGCTATTCGACAAAATTAAGCCCTCCGGCGAGGTCGACGATTACTACAAGAGCTCGCTCGAAGCTGCCCACAAGGCTGTTCTCTATGATATTGCTGTTTGCGCCTCCGTCACCTCTACTACACTCGCACCTGCTTATACCTTCCATAGGTCAAGCAAGAACAAAATCCCGAAGATGACCAGATTATTGTCGACTTTGCAAACCTCATGGATCTCGCCCTGATATGCACCGAGCTTGATCTGGTCGAAGGCCTTCCGTTTAACTTGCTGGAGGAGCTATTCGACACGCAAACGATCCCGGCATCGGAGCGGTTATTCAACTACCTCGAGTCACGAGTCGAACGCTTAACGGTCGGTATGGAGGGCGGCAAGGGTAAAGCTCTTGTACTATTACGGCTTTGCAATGAGCTCCTACGACGTCTATCGAAAGCCGAAGACACTATTTTCTGTGGCCGAATATTAATTTTCCTTAGCAAAAGTTTCCCCATTGCCGAAAGATCAGCAGTCAACCTTAGAGGTGAATTCAACACCGACAATGTCACCATATTTGACGACATTCCGGAGGAAAACCCAGAAGAGCAACCAGCTGAGAATGTAGATTCCATGGAAATTGACGATGACATCAAGGTTGTTGAGCCGGTTGTCGATTCAGCAAGCAGTGACGATAAAACAAAACCTACCGTCAACGGTGAAAAGCCAGTCAGTATAGACAAGCTTTACACCATGTTCTGGTCAATGCAGCACGACTTTGCGGATCCAACCAGACTGTTTAATCCCGAAAATTTCCAGAGGTTCAAGGACGCGCTAGCTGCTACTATGCAGAAATTCAAAGAGGCAGAAAAGCAAACGCGAGAGTCAACCGGTGATTCAGCCAAGGCGGAGCCTGTGCCACCTTCGAAAAATCCCTCTGAAGACAGCAAGACAACACCCGTAGCGGGCACTAAGCGGAAACGAGAAGACGTTGAGACGGAAGGTTTCAACCCGAAATACTTGACCAGTAGGGAGTTATTTGAATTAGAAGTAAGTCTATCCTTGGCTTTCACAAGAACTCGAATTGATCGCATCACTTCAAGTCGGGCTCGAGTGATCGGTTGTATTCGGCAGCATAGTCGGCTCCTGCGTACCGTACCAATGCAAGCGTATATTATCCTATTCACGGGTACCTGCTAACATCTTCACGCTTAGATTTACGACTTAACCTTCAGGAGGAATGTCTTAGTTCAGGCTATGATCTTACTTGATTTCTTGTTGAGCTTAACACCAGCTGCTAAGGAGAAGTGGAGTGATCCTAAGAACACAAATAGAGCAGTTCAATATGCGTTTACTCTCGGCCCCGAAGATGTAACTCCTGTTCCTACCCTCTGTCCCCGTGCTGTTTCTAACAAATTGCAGGAAGCCTGGGTCACCAAAACCAAAGATCACATGAGTGGCTACCTTCAAGCCGAGCAAAAGGGTAAACTCTTCATGCGTCTAATCGACACTGTATTGGCTCGTGAGAAGAACTGGATCGCCTGGAAGACGGAAGGATGTCACCCCTTCGATATTCCCGCGATGAAGAAGGAGGATGTAGAGAGTGCCGAAGTGAAGGCTATGAACCACTGCAAAGCAGAGCGCCCATTCCCTTACACTATGGGTACGCCGACTCTTAACCGGTTGTGGGTGGATACTGGTCGTCAGCTACATATTGACGATTTGATGGATGAGGATAGGTAATGCTTGCCGTCCACGGAAGATGATTTGTTGTACTGATTTGTTTCAAGGCGGCGTGTTCCTACTGTTGAGTCTTTCTCAGCAGGCGTGGATAGTGATCTTGAGGAACTGAAGGACGCCATGTTCCCAGCAGACATTGACGAGTGCCACAACAACATCCAAACGAAGACCTGGAAAGCGTTACGACTCGCCTCTGGAAGCCGATTGCATGTCTTCAACCGATTTGATGACCGGTTCGACGAGACAAGGAACGATATAAAGATGTTAGAAGAGAAGACACAGGAGGATTTGAAGCCCAGAGTGATAGCAACGGCAACAACAACGACAACCCCGGCTGCTTAGGACGCACTCGGAGCTGATATGGAGGTTTCATTCGAATTCATGGTCCACGGGAACGAATTCCAAGATGATGCAGGGAGTGAGAATGGTGGATGGAGTGCGAAGGATGGATAGCGTGAGAATGGAGAATGGGAAACAAAAGAGAGGTCCTGCAATATCTGTTAATGTTTATTTTTGGGCGTTCGGAATTTCCCCTGTGTGTACTATTTTACCACGATATTTTTTCTTGTTCTTGCTGCGTTCGAAAAAAAAGAGTTTTGTTTTACGGTATGATATCTGATAAAGACGAGGAACAAGGATGTGGCTTAATATGGATGGTCCCAGGGATTCTGAATAAATAGAAATTGATCATCCGCTTTCATCCCCCTAGTAAACGCAAGCATCCTGGACGATGATCTGCTGACAATAGAGACTTATAATATTCGTTATATGCCTTGTTTCCGCGCCGTCCCTAGGCGTGGCGGATTCTGTCACGGACTGGAGGACTGCGTGATGGGTGATATGCCACTAGTGAACCGTTTTGGGCAACAGAGGCAGGACTTCCTCATATCGGATGGTTAAAACGGTCGCAGGATCCTATGTCGGGCCCACTCACCGAGGTCGAGACCGTCATGTAGGCGTGCTGTGGTACCCTTTGATGTACTTTACATAGCCATTTACTTACCGCTGGTACCGAAGATTTTGACACCGAGATAGATTGATGCGCGGTTGTTATTGCAGTTATTATGATAATAGCTTATGGGGCCTAGGTGCGTTGATGCAGAGCACGGACGTTTCAATAGCTCAAGCTTTTATCGACAAGTTTTCACAGGATCTTCACGGATTCGCACTCTACATCTCATTTTTCAGTGTTACGCCTCTGCAGATCCCCCGCTGTTACGCCACTTCATGTATACTTTACTAAGCAGTATTTCTGTAACAGCGCCAACCGAGCCGCAATTGGTGCCATGAATATCACCGGGGTATTATTCTCAGCTGTGCCAATCTCCACCGTTTCGCTCTCAAGGCGATTGTTCTCAATCCTGCCAAGCCGAGCCTTCCCGTTTTGTTTCGGAGATATTTGCGACTTCTTGTCCGGAAATGGACAATGAATGTTGTAATCTCGGCGTTCACGTGTTCAATTCACATCTGACCTTAATCCAACCTCACGATTGGTGAAAGCTGGGGAGTTTGAGTTACGTTACATCGCGGCATAGGAGATTATTCGCGAAATCGCGCCAAACATGTTCGATTCACAACGCCATTTTTAAAATAAGCAATTCAAACAACTTTATCGCGATTAGGGTTGCCAATGCCCTATTCATTTCGTAATTCTCCGATTGAAACTAAATTCAAGTCTCAAACCATGAAGTCTATCTACTCTAGTGCGGCTCTAATTGCGACAGCCTTGAGGATTGGTTGTAGGCTTGGCGCTATGACGTCTCTTCATTTTTCGCTGCGGAGTTTCCATCGCGAAAGTACAACGAAGTACGCATGTTCCACTTCCACTTCCACTTCCACTTTTTGAAAAACTTCATTTTGACCTTCCTTTGGCCTATTTGGCCACTCAGATATGTCTCAGCCGACCGGATATTCGAACCTAATGTATCACGTGGAAGCCCTGGAAACTGCATACATTCGCGCACCCGCAGGTATATACAGCACCACGCCCACTCTGGCTGCGATAAAAATCTCGTTTGCAAGCACGTAGCTTTAGATACACAAGTCAAAATTCAAAACACTATTATCATACCCCACATTTTTGGTGCATTTACGGGAATTTGCAGAAGCTGCAGGAGATATGACTATATTGGGGGTTATGCATAACTAAGGTCCCGAAATTCTTCTTGGGCTGCCCCCGCTAGCCACGGTAGACGCTCCCTATGCAATGAGGATCTCTACTTTATGAGCGTTTCAAGACGAACTACGAGAACAGTGGAAGCCACGATTAGTCCAAAGCTCACTTGGCTTTAAAATCTCTACGAGGCTCCTAAAGGCGTGGGAAAAAATGTGTAATGCGTATGATCATCAGGTATTCGGGTACACTGGATACACACGGATTACGACGGATGAATGAATCTGTATAAGAAGCTCGGAGGGTCGTACAACATTCCCAAGTTAGCTTTGGGCTATGAGAAGTGAGAGCTCGGAAGTGTCTTTTGAAAACCATCCAAGCCGGACAGTTCACTTCAACTAATAACTATCTATGCAGGTTCATCGCGCGACTGGGAAACAGACAGGTGAACTGGGGAATTTAGTTATATTGACAGCCGCCGATTTACCCCGCATATCATGGAGTTTACAGGCCTCAATATGGACACCAGGGCTTTGCAGGATTCGCGAGCTCTTCGCTAACACGACTTTGATAGTAATGGTTTGCACGATACAAAGTGCTGGTGATACATCATGTACGCACACGATATTTCTTGCATCGTGACTCTTCCTAAGTGCTACATGTAGCATTACCAATGAGTTACAGATGAAACTTGCCCTTCAATTACCAGCTAGAGAAGCTTAGATTTTGGGAAGAACAACAACCCCGAGCATGATATTAGCGGACCATTGCTTTATGTAGGCTCACTGCTACTTCTCTGGGGAATGGACAAAAAAACAATATCTGCCGGGAAAAATCTTACGATAACGTTTAGCCTTCCACATTGAAGAACTGACGATATTCTTACCAACAACACGAACTTTTGATGCGACTTCCCGATACACATGCCTTTGCATCAAACTGTACATCGAGATTTTGACGCATGATTCCTTCGACACCTTTTGGGAATTTTGGATCACCTGGTCAAATTCTACGCCTTGAATCTTTTCCGAACAAGAAACAACTGGCCGTCTTACCGCACTTCTGGTATTTCCAAGCTTGATAGGGTACTCTGGTGGCGTTCCGCACCCGGGTGTCCGTGGTTGTTGCAAGATTGCAACGTTTGTAGCCTAATAAGCTCATGGTTCATCATGCAGTGCAGGCCTTGGGTCCTCTCACTTCTCCGGTGCAACAATACCAGGTATTTTTTCAGGCATTAAAAGGCTATCTGCAGCAATTCCCGAGTCACTGATCATCATTCCAATCGAAACCTTCTTGCCATGGGCTGTGGTTACGGAATTCTGCCAGTGGGCAGCCTAGGCGAACACAGTAGGACAGACTAGGTAGAGTAGTTATTGGACCACGATGAAGATATCTACTCGCTTGATGCCAGAGTAAGATAGAGGATAACCGCGGCCTTGATGAATGGCTCGGGCACCGTCTTTACCGCTGACTGCACTGCCTGACTATACAATACAGCCTTTTTTCGGCAGTTTCAATCCTGTCCACCCCTCCATCTTTTCCACCCCACCTCATCCATCCGAGAGGGTGTGCGCAATGATCATGCAACCCCTTCTATGCTTCAACCTAACCTATCATCTCCCGTAGAGGAGCAGAACATGCTTGCACGTTTCACTTCCCTCTCATTCCCTGGGCTCCCTGGGCACCCACCATCCCCTCTTACATCCAGCCGAGATACACAAACTACCAGGCTTTATGATTGGTCCGATACCATGACTTCACCGGCGTTTGCTGCAGTGATGATCCGCGGGCGGACACGTAGAGCGAGGGGATTTGACTTGGGGTTTACCAGAGACTTTTGTTGGGTGGGAAGAAGACGAGGGTTGTCTCCGGAGTCTGAGCGCTGGGCCGTCGTTACCGTCTGGGGTTCTAGGCATGATCACTGTTGTATCTTACGGTGGTGTGGTGCAGTAGGGTAGGGAATGACGGAATGGGTATCGAGCAGTAATTTTGGTAATGTGTTGCGGTTTTTATTCCCACGCAGGTTTTTGTTTGGTGATCGGAATTTTGGTGGCGGTCGTAATATGAGTGAGTGACATTCCATGATCCGCTCCATCAAAGGGGAAGTGTAGTAACTAGGAACTCCTTCATTTAGGTGGCGGGTATACTTACTATCTACTGAGCCGTGATTTTCCGGCAGGGGTAATTATGGGCTTGAGGCAAATTTACTGGCTAATTATGAGTGTAGGTAAAATGTGGCCGTGGAATCTGGATGGCCCGGTGGTGGGAAGGAAAGTTTGATGGCTGACGGCGGGATGGCGAATGCCTTGTTACGTCTTCTTCGGATAGGCTGTGGGGATGGGTAGGGAAAGTATTGCACCATGTTGATGGAATAGACTCGTCAGTCAGTTGGAACAACGGTATCTTCATTGTAGGGTGGACTTTTCAATCCAGTCATACAGAATCGCCCTAGATTCATGGAGTTTTACAATTGACAGCAGTTACCATGTCCGTTGACCGGGAATTTTGCATTTCAAGGCTTTGACCATTAGGCAAGAGTATCCAACCCGGGAACTCTTGGGGTAGGAGTTATCAATTATAAGCCGGATGCAATAACGTTAACCGGACCAGTGGGAATTTGTGGTATCTCTGAGAGAATTTTCCGGGGGAAGTGCTATATTGAAGGAATGTTATACCTGATACATCTGATACATCCGAAGCCGGCAGCAGCATGAAAAAGTTCAAGGCGAACCTCCTTTCCGCGGCTCGCTGCTCTCCAGAGATGATTCCGAACCGAGGCCACGGCAAATACCTTTTCTTGGTTTGTTTCGGGTTTCTAGATACATATTCGGCATCTTTGGGATTGGTTTCTTTCTTTGGGCCTGGTGACTGTAGACTAGAGGCGCAGTACGTGGTCTGCAGAACATCCTTTTAGCGTCGCAGTGAAGCGCGAGGAATCCATGCCTTTCCCCCGGTTACTCGCCCATGCCCGCTGCTCTCTTCTCCCATGGACTTCCTTGACAAAAATCATGATCCTGAATCCTTCTAGATACCCTAGGCACAGAAGTCCGAAAGCCCTCATCGCCGAGATCCGACAAAATAAGTGAAAAGAAAATTGTGTAACCTAAAGTTTCCTCCGCGGATCAACCGCAGTATGGACCGCAGGATGGGCTGCTCCGGATTCCGAGTGAGCGCAGCTGGTTGCTGGTTGTGGCCCATGGGATAAAAATGGCATCACCAGATAAATGACCCAAGTAGCAGCAGGTGAAGAAGCAGCAGCGGGAAGCACAGCAAGTTCGTTTTCGTGTTGTATTCACCCGGGCATTACGCCGAACATCTGCTGCGCTGCCTCCGAAAGAAGTTTCTGGGCTGTGTACTTGGGTACAAGGGTAAGTCTGGCGCTCTGTTATATCACTGCACCTGACTTTTGTCCCCCATACAATAGGAAATACCAAGGCCACTGCCTTCCATAAAACACCAAATATCTTTTGATGACTATGATTAAAATTGGCTATCATAGGGCTCTTAATCCTTTACCTTTTCTCAGGAAACCTCTGAAGCTATGGTTGTGCTGTTGCAATGTGTGAATTGTATGGGGTGCGCCATACTTAACGCAACCCCCGAGTACAGTGCTTCGGGCCAGTTTTCTGTTTTAGGGTGTTGCGGAAGGGGTTTATTATTTTGGGGGTTCAGAGTATTATTCCCGATTTCTTTTGCATTATCGTCTTATTATTTTTCCGTTATTTTTATTTTTATTATTTTCTCGGATGGATTTCCTGCGTTTATTACCAACTACGGAATAGCGCAGGATCTCCGACGCAGAAAAAACTGGCAATACCTCCGTCTTAGTGTCGCGCATTTCACTTTCGGTGGGCAAAATAGGAAGGCTTCTAGAAGCTAGTCAGTCAGCTCACCTAGCCTAGTGGTCACCGGTCGGTCCAGCTTTTAGCAAGCTTTGCCTAGCCCCAGTAGGGGCGAGTGTCTCAGACTACTCTATCTTACCCCCCCTCAGGAAAGTTACACACAACCCCACCGGCGGAGATCATTTTACTTAGCTATTAATCACCATAGAGTATTCTGACAGGAAACGTTGGGCAAGATCGGAATGAAAAAATTACTATCTAGATTCGATATATTGAACTTAGCTAGCGAGGGCTGTACGAATTACTATGGGCGCCGAAAGCTTGATTGATGAAAGATAGTTCGCCTTCTTTACGAGCACTTTACAGCGGATATTACGCTGCCTCGACAACGGGCCGCCAATCTGTGGACAGAAAGAATACTACTTACTGCCGGCAGTTCATCTGTCGCGAAGTAGCTTCGGCTTCATGAAGCGCGCGTCTTTGAGGCGGCCCATCAAGCAGCTCTAACACGCCGAGATAAAAGTGTACTGATTTCTTTAGGTTCTTTAACCGGGTTCCCCCATGATGCCTTTTCACCCCGGCCATCTTTTTCAACCCCCCGGAATCCCGGTTCAAAACTTCCCTATCCCCCGCCAATTTACCGGATGTTGGTACAAACCAACCGTAACTCTCCTTCAACGCGGGTACGTATTGCGAAATGCCGAATGTCGCGCGCCTGAGGGTACATAGCAGACCTGGGGGTAGTTTTGCCCGAGTGGTTGCGCGGTCCCTGAGCTCCCTGGGGCCCCGGATGGCATGATACCCAGTCCATATTCCCCATGATATGTACCCAGTAATGCACCCGATGGCCGCAGTAATCCGTGGTCCGTGTGGCTTCAAAACTTTAGATGATTGTCATAGAGAATGATCATATACCTCTACCGTCTTTACAATGCTTTGTAGATAGCGAGATATACAGATAGATTAATGATTGATTGCGTCATGTCTGAAATGTCGGGTGGGATTTGCGAACCGTGTTCTACGGCTTCTATCGTACCAATTTGTGCGGCTTCGATGAAGGATTTACAGGGCTTTGAAGCTTTAGCGAAGTACTGTCAATTACGGCTATGTGGGGCCCATCAGGCGAAGTTCTTGCCGGTCTGACTTGCGAGTCCTGGCTCGGATGTATGGTGGACATCATGGGACTTTCTACAAGGCCTTGACAAGGACAAGAAGTGGGGCCGCCGTCACTAACCTTTCTCTATTCTCCGGTGATTCTCCAGCGATTCGTTAACTGATGATGAATTCAATTGACCGTCGCAAAGACGTACTGAACGTGACAAATTTTTGCGATGGCTTCAACTCTAGCGACGACGTACAGCGGTACGCCGGTTAGCTAGAGGTAGCTAGACGACATTGTTGTGATCAGACAAAGATTTATTCTCCGCGTTGATTATTACTCTATTAGACGAGATGTCGCGTGGCAGTTTGTGTTTACTTTTTTATGAGCATCATCGTTGATCTAGATAACTCTGGTTGGGCATGTTTCGTTGTCGTGGAAGTGGCATCAGATCAACGTTCGTGGCGTAACGAATGATGAATCCAAAATCGAATCCGGAACCCGGAGTCCAGTCCTCAGCCTACCGGTTCTTCTGCCGCCTTGAACCACCAACGAAGTGATCATCACCACACAACCTCCACCACCACGAATCATCGAACCACTCCGACCTGGGAGCCCTGGATACAGCCCTGGGAGCCCGCACCCACCGTCCATACGTCGGCCTTGAGATTCCGAAGCCCTCAAAAACCTTGTGAATTCCGCAAGCCTCCCGTGAAACACGGCGCGACCATGACGGCCCTGATAATTTCCCGGGGGCTTTGTGTAACACGCCTTGCTTGCAGCGGGCGGCTCCTCTACCCCTCGAAGCCGCTGATGATCCTAGAGTCGTCCTGTTCAGCCTAGGTTATCCGGGATGCTGAAGGACGAGGGATGCTGAAGGACGAGGGATCCTGAAGAGAAAGTCCGTGCCAAGAGGAGGATGTCGTATTCTGGGCAGAAGGAGTTACGCGATTTCGGGAGTTTTGGCGTCGCTGCGGAGCTTCACTGCTCACAGACTTTGCTACGCCGCGGCGTCAACCATGGCATGAGGGTGGAGGCGGGCATGACAAGCGTGGAGTGGGAAGGAGTGGAGGAGGTTGAAGGAGGTCCACAGATACCTTCTAGGGTTAGGACAAACCGTGCGATTGACCGCTAGTCTCTAGGGCAGAGACACTGTTGCAGTAACCCCCAAACTACGCGAGCTATCTACAGACTGAGCAGTCATCATCGAAGTTTAGCCGGCCGTACTCGTAAGAAGAGCGGATACCAATTTGAGAAGCTGCCAAATTTGTGAGGAGTGAGACCCCTCGGTAGACCCTTGGTAGACCCTTGGTGAACCCTCGAAAGCCACCACGACATTTTTTCGGATTGATCGAGAAGATTACTCCTAGAAGCAGCTGTTTTTTGCACGTCCCGGATATCCGTAGATGATTGCGGAGACACTCTTTTGCACTTCTCCTCATGCCCATGTACGGGCTGCTTCACGGGTCTCACGGGCTGTCTGTGAGGGCTGTTCAGTCACATCCCCTGGAGCCGGTCGTCTATCTCCACACATTCGAATTCGCTCTGCAGGCGCATGCAGTATCTAGAGAAGGCAGAATTTGGCCAGGTCAACCATCATGATTATCATCATGATCATCTGAGAAAACAAAACCACACCGAAGATAGCTCCTTCTCTGTCGATGGTATCGCCGATCCTCAACAACCCCAGAATACGACAGCAAACATGCATCATCGCAGCGAAAAAACAACACTGAAGTCACATCATCCGTCTGCACGGCATTCGTTTTAATCGCCAATTGGAACGACAGAGCTACTTCCCCTATCCAGATGCACGACAACGAGATCCATCCAGTGAAGTTGTTTTCGGCAGCCGTCCGCCCTAAATCCGAGTTTTCCGAAGACTGCGGAAGTCATGGCGATAGCTACTGCCATGGAGATAGGTACAACAAATCTTGTAGGTGATGGTGCTTCAACCATCATCGTCACACCACCCCCGGTATCAGATACGACCGAGCTGGGGGAAGTCTGGCGTAACTATGTGCAAACGTCGTGTGGTAAACCTGAAACGCTTCCCGGTCCTCATTCCTATTTCCCCACGTCTGATTATTCCGTACCTTTACCCGTCAGCGAGCCGTAAGTGTACACCGAAACACTGTAACCTACACGGTGTGCAATTGTTTGTGTGGACTATCCTCCAAAGATAGTCGTAGCCGAAGGAAACCTACTGCGAGGGAAATCAAGGGAAATTGAGGAAAATCAAGTCGGTTCTGGCCCTCGGGTTGAAGTGCTATTTTGTTTGGACTGACCAAGCTGGTGTTTGCTGCAGCTTGCTGCAGCTTGCTGCGACTGTACTAACCGGGTGTGCTGCTTGCTGGGGGGAGCTGCGGATTATCCATGCATGCAGTGCAGTATCCTAGGCACGAGAAAAAAAGCACCTTTTCTGGCCCGTGCCGAACTGGGTCAGTAAGACTGTCATAGTCCTGTATGGGGAGTATTGTGGTAGATAAGTGAGCGTAAAGAGCGAGGAGTTCTCTGCGGACTAGGAACTGCACTGCGTAACTTGTGATTGCTGCCGATTGGGCCGTTATTTTTGATTTTTCGAACACCATGTAGCGCTGTTTTTATCCGCTGCGCTGTTTTTCCCACGATTTTGTCTTTCTCGTCGACCGTCGAGGATTACCTGTTGAACGTTCCCCACAAAAAGGGGTCTGCCTGGGGGTTTTATCGATTGTTTATGATTTTCTTTTGATTTTCTACGGGCATAAGAAATCACGGAACACAAAAACACCAAGCACACCGGAACTGACGTCCCCCGCCGCCAAAAATAAGAGTACGAACTAGCTAGCTACTCCCACACAAGCCCCAACGCCAAAGCGACTCCTACACTTGATCGTCTCCCTTCTCTCCCCTAGCTATTCTTGACACTGGTTCCCGAGCAGCTAGTGGAGACGTAACGCGGTATCCTATATCGACATTCCAGTACCACCATTTGTTTCGTTCTAGTATCCATCTCACTGTCATCCCGTCCAACACCATCAGAATTCTTCGCAGCCTTCCTTCGCTAAACAGGTAATCCTTCGGGCCCTCATCGTCCTCATCCTTTAATCCAGCCACAAGGGACTAGTAAACTCGGCTACCAAGATCGCTGCTTTAAAACAAATTATTCCCTTGCAGACCCCCATCTCCAACCCCTAGATTGTATCCTTTCTAGAACCCCGACACGGGAAGCCCAGCAGGCGTTTTATCATCATATATACCCTGATTCCCATCCTCGAAGTGTAATACCATTCACCGTCGTCTGTCTCTCTTTGTAGCTTGTGCTGGATCACGAATTTCGAACTGTCGCTCTTTTCTTGACGAATACCCAGTAATTGGATCTTTTTACATTCCTTTTTTTTTCGGACCTCCGATCTTCGGAAAATTTTAGCAACAAGCAATTACGATAGATCTGTTGGCTCTAGCTAGCTTTAGATTCTTCACTCTTTTTTAATCAACCCCGGCTTCGAAAAACGACACACCTAGGATCCCAGATTTACAACACCGGCCTCGAGCAACCAGCAATTTTATATAACCGGTTTTTGCCACGCTGCCGCAACAGCAACGGGTACCCCTCCACCACCGGTTCTAAGCCTGCAGATCAGATTAGAGGCAACTACCAACTACTCTCAGGATTTTCCACGGACAGCAAAATTGTCTTCCGCTGCAATCGAGCTGCAGTAGTACATGCTGTACAACAATACTCTAGGATAGGACAGACATCAGAGGGATTATCCCGCAAGCAACCCAGTGTGGTTTCGTACATAAGTAGAGTACAATCGACCTCCAGCAGTACCGGGAACGGACTCAACGAGGGACTTGACTGGTGACCAATAGTCGACTACAGCCTACTAAAACTACAACATATACACCCACCTACCCGCACCTTATATCAAGTCAGGGCCCCAAGACACAGCACCTCAATCAATCTCCATAGCATCCTATCCAGTGGTGTGATAATACCCTCCCATCCTCTCTCGGCTACGATATTACAACCACCCTGCATCTTCATATTAATTAGCATTCGCTCCATCCTTCATCAACACCAACCATCCCCATCATCACCACCACAGTGCCTGCACTACTCCAGTCTCCCTTGGGCCTTGGCCTATACATCAGTAACCGGGAGAATCAACCTTTCCCCCATCACCAACAAGACTCATACAACCTCCCTTCACTCCACAACATGGCCGACTTTTCCGAACCCCACTTCACCGAGCCTCGTTACGACAACTACCCTCACAGCCATACCCCACCTCCTCACAACATGGGATCCGCAGGAGCATCAGAACACGACGACTGGCCACAACAACATGAAGTTGGATCTCCTCATTCCCAGGGTAGCTCCGGATCAATGATGGATAGCCCGATTTCGGCACAGAGTGAGCAGCACAGAAGAAGTGTGGATATGAGCGCAACGGATGGACATCAGATGACCATATCCGAGAGAAGGCAAGAAAAGAGAAAGATGAAGAGGTTTAGGTAAGTCTCGGCTTTGATTACTTTATTTTCGGTACCCTCGAGATAGAAGCGAGATTCGAAGTGCACTGAGGAGGAACAGTGGAACTCCTCGTAAAGTTGTGAAAAGCATCTTCACATCTCCTCCTCAGAAGCAAGGGATCTCCATCTGGGAGTGCGTTCATTGAATCAAGCAAATGCTAACCATTTACAATAGGTTAACACACAACCAGACAAGATTTTTGATGAGTGAATTCGCAAGACAGGCTCATCCCGATGCCGCACATCGTGAGAGACTTGCTCGGGAAATTCCTGGGTTGTCGCCTAGACAGGTGCAAGTTTGGTTTCAGAACCGGTGAGTTTTTTATCTAGTTCTCTTAGTTCTTTGGCTCCTGTCATTATCGATGTGGATCTTGTCTCGACCTGTATCGTGCAGAGCAAGTGGATCCTTTCTCGGGAGCTAGCTAGGCAAAGCCATATTCTAGCTCCCGATGAACGGCCCCCACTCAACGACACATGCAACACCCCAACACATCAACTCAAACTCTATCACGTAGATCCAAAGCACAATAAGCTAACGATGATATTCATAGCCGTGCAAAGCTGAAGCGTATGTCTTCCGATGACCGTGAGCGCATGATGAAATCGCGTGCTTTGCCCGAAGAATTCCCGATCCTCCAGACTTTGCAATACCCCCGTGGAGTTCTCGGCACCCCAATCCCCTCTCCTACCGACTACCACATCCGCCGCCACGATGTGGGAGTGGGCCTAGGAAACGGAAGCAGCGTCAATGTCTCCCCCACAACTCCTTCCTACGGATTCTCCCTCGCTGGCCAGAACTCGAATTCAGAGATGTTGTCACCAGTATCGACATCCGCCGACAGAAATGGATATATGACCGGCTACATGACCGCTCCTCAACATCAACGAGGAAACCCATTTTCTCGATCCCACACTCAAACGGATTACCGCAACCCCGGCTCAGTTCCTCGGTTGCAGTTACAAGAAGATCGATATGGCGGGCACGAAGAATACCAGCAGCACTCAGCAGGCTATGGACTTTTCGGCAGCGCAAATGAGCCACCTCGTAGTGTACCGCCGGAGCAGGGGGCAGGTTATGCACCAGGTACTCCATTTCTTTCCTCGCTATCCTCATTGTCTCTAACAAACAATGATAGTGACCGCACCCTTCCAGCCCTATCCTTCTCCTCATCACAACTCTCCTCATCATACACCACACACTACGCACCTCAACCACAGGGCGTCATATCCCCCGCCTCTTACACTGTCGGAGTTCAAGTACAGCACGGCACAACACCCTCCTTTGACGCCTCATACCGCAGGTTTCCAACAGGAATATTCAATCCCGCAAATGAGTGCACCAGCTGACACAACTACTTTTGGTTGGAGGGATAGGGGAGCTTATGGACGGGAGGTGGGACATCAACGGAAACGGAGTAGTTCACACCCGCCGCCTAGCATAGCTGGTGTTGCGAGGGTTGAAGGAGGTTGAATGGTCACGGGGTTTGAATGAAGGGAGGGAGGGGGGTTTTGCAGGGTGGCTTTGAAGGGAAGTTCAGGGGGCGGAGATAGGAAAGGGTCAGATAGGATTGAGGGGGTGGATTTTGTTGAGGGGTAAAGTTTCAAAGGCGGCTTGCCGAGGGTCAGGAGGAACGGGTAGTTGATGCGGGAAGAGGCAGAGAGGGGCATTCGCAGTGGAGATCAGGAGATCACGCAAATATGGGTACAGGTGGTCCTAGGTCTGGTTATGCAGGACTATGGCTTTATGGTTATTATGTCTATATTGGATATTGGGATGGAGTGGCTTTGCATGGTTTTCTTTTTTTTTTTTCCCTAGGTATTAGGTCTACTTTATCATGGATATGATTTTTGTCTTTTTTGTATGGCGATGCAGGCGAAAAAAAAACACTTTGAGTCTTGACGATTCCGGATTCGCGGGTTGGGTTTTTTGTGTATTTATTTGCGGTTGTTTTATTTTTTGGGATTATTTCAATGTTTTTTAGTAGGGTTGTTATTATTTTATTTTGGGGTTATCTTTGCTCGCAAATGGCTGGATTGAATATATTATCGTTGGTTGCATTTATTTTACTATGGCTCTAATAGTACATTCGCTCGTGTTGAACGCTTCGCTGCTTCGGAGATTGTAGGTGCGTCAGGAACCCGCTGTGAGTCCGCGGTTTTGCTTTTTCTTCCTCGGTGCATTTTCGTGGTTGCGGCTGCGAGAACGAGGTGACTACAAAGTGGGTGGGGGGGAGTTGGTGATGGGGTGACAAGGGCCCATGAAAGCCCGGAGTTTCGAAGCCCTGGAGCTCGGGAGGTGGAGGGATGGGAGGGATGCTGGGATAACACCCAGGGAACACCCGGATGTTGTCCATCGAGTTGTCGCAGAACGGGAGTTGTAGATAGTCACAATCATTCCTCATGATAAGGAATTTTTGGTCAGGGCATCGATGTGTTGTCGGGAGTTGTTCATAATCCGTTCCGTACCGTTTGTTGAAGGAGGTGTTGGGTTGGAGAGGAGGAGGTATTCACTTCGGATTTCACGGGCGTCAAAGATTCCCAGCATGATGCACCTGTGCTTCGCCCAGCTTTGCCCAGGCCCCGGTACACAACGGTTAGTCGATACTATTTACGCCTCTTGACCTCCATATCGGACTAGCTGTGGGCCTTGGAAATCTGGATCACTGGTGGGTCAATCGAATTGCCTGATAGCCATTGTCTCAGACATCTGCGTCTTCTGCGCAGGCATGATAATTTCGCACATGTCAAGGCTGCGCAACCGACGAATCGCGGGTTGGTTTGTGGCATGCATATCTGCAGGGACTTGCATTGCTTGCATTTCAGAGCATTTCTCTGCCTTCACCTCAAAGAGTCCACGATCGATGAATCATGATTTGATCCCCCGTCACAACTCCGTGTTCCGAAGTCTGTGAAAACGCAGAATATTATTCGATTATACATTTCCGAGCGGATCCCTTCACGAAAAAAAAACTGTTTTGTACACGTCTTTTCGCAGCGCAGTACAGCGTCATCTTTTCGGTGTTTCTAGACATGGGCCGTCCATCGACGTCATTGCCCCTCTTCTTCCTCATGGATGTTATGCAGTAAATTTTCATCAGCACCGATCTCGCGATGTTCTACAATTCGCTACAGATGTCTTGCAGACAATTTTATCTCGCGACGTTCCTCACCTCGTAGATTATTCGCTAGAGATTCTGAACATAATTTAGAACCACTCTATTTTCTCCCGCGTGTTTGCTTTTTGCGGTGACGTGATGCGCGGCGTTATTGACGGGGTTAGGGTAGACGTGAACGACAGACGTTGATGAATTCGAAAATTGAGATGTTGGACTATGCGTTGAAGAGGGGAAAATGACGTGAGACTTGACTAAGTTGAGTTGTTGTTTTGTGGTCGATGATAACTCGCTAGCACAGTTCGCAGACGTAAAAACCATCTGGACTCCGCGTCCTACCTTGCAGTGCGGGGATGTGGGGATGTGGGATTCGACTCACAATGCGGATCATCATCACGAGAGCTCACGGCAACTTCTTCTGCTTGTGAGAGGCAAAATTGTGAGAATTAAATCCCGCTCGGAGGATTTTTCGCCGCTCGTGGGGAGAGAAAACTGTTGACCTGTGGATAATAATTCGTCACGATATGGCTCATGATGGTGATATCCACAGGTCGCAGTGTCGCTTCCTCAGAGCCGAAATGTCGGTAGGGAATCAGATGCGCTGTAGATATTATGACATAGCAACGCATCAACGCAAGGCTGATCACATCTCTGCACTCGGTAGCTTGGGAAACATTCCGATGCTTGAAGTAATCATCTTATGAGAAACTTTCCGATACTGAATTATCGGGAATTCGTTCGCCGTACCTACATTCTGAGCTAAGAAACGATGCTAATGAAACCAAAGAAACTAAGCGGAATTGGCGAAATGCTCCGTTGGAAGGTTCACTAGTCGTTTCGGCTAAGATCAGATCCCCATGGCATCGAAACGGGGGATCCGGACTAAAGAAGCGCGTTCTTTTGGCTTCCGGGTTTTGGATAAAAACACTGGCCTGACCTAGAGTAGCTGGAGAGATGGTGAGGAGCTATGGCTGATTTAGTAGCTGCATTTCGACGGACTCGTAGGGAAAGACGAGAGAAACTGGCGCGTACCTGAATATGGCAGGATCATATCACGCACCTTAAAATGCCCTAAGAATTTTGTACGAAATCCGAACTCCACATGCGAAACAGAAGTTGACGGTTAGCAGCTACCAAATTGCGTCATGCCCGGGACCCTCGTAATACTCCCGAAAAATATCAAATGCAACGTTTGTAATATTAATCAAAACAAGCTTAAAAATCATTTTTATAAAACGGGCAACCACCGGCCCGATTGTTTTAGCCTCCGTCGCGGGAAGATCTTTGCTTATGACTAGTTTGCGGCGGCTGTT
The DNA here is from genome assembly GCA_024516145.1 of Pyronema domesticum. Classification (NCBI taxonomy): domain Eukaryota; kingdom Fungi; phylum Ascomycota; class Pezizomycetes; order Pezizales; family Pyronemataceae; genus Pyronema; species Pyronema domesticum. Next base: position 347,238 of record JAJJXL010000033.1, read on the forward strand.
TGCCCGACTCCCGCCGTTCGGAGGAAGTTTTCTAGTCGCTCTAGTCACCAGCCTTACCGGGGCCGCCGGCCGCTAGAACGTCGCCAAGGGCCCAGGATAAAAAATAGTCGTCAGCGGCACGAAAACTCGACTTTCACAAGGAAATCCATTTCGGTTGTTGTGACTTTCGATGAGCAAAATAGTCTCGGCTGTTCATTGTCGGTTCTGATGTTTCCGGCGAGTCGGAAAATCGAACGATGATTTTCTAGCTTCAAAAGATTCCGCTAGCAGCAAACTACAATTTTCCAAAGCGCATTTGTGAGTCGCCACGCCGGAATTATCACAAAACACTGGATCAAGATTGGGTAGGAATTATTCCGGCGAGATCAGATTCCCTGTGGATAGCTTCTAATTACAGGCCCAAGACTGACGAGACTCGGGTGCAGACGAGACTTCAAACGTCGCAGGTTTGTCCCTGAGCCTAGGGTTGCGTCGGGAGGTGATGCGGAGCGAGGCACAGCGAACACAGAGTCGGCTGTCATCATGCCTCCCTGAAGTTATCGTCACAATAGGGGGAATTTTATTTTAGCGAATGGAACCAGGTCTTCTTTTACCAACAGCCGGTAAGATTATCATAACGGCTGGTAAAGTATTACGACTCTTGGTCACTCGGTGTAATTCGTAATCGATCTTGCCGATATCTCTCAATTAGAGATCTATTCCAAATCTTCTGGATAACTTTTAGGTAAGTATCATCCCGTCTCGGACCATAAAAAAGGTCTGTCTCTTCCAGCATTATCCGGCGCATGAGCTACCTTCTCGCCAACAAGCCCGCTCGCTCCGCGCCGCTCCGGCGGTGCCCAGCCAGTGCTTCGGCCATGTCTGCGACGTCTACCCTAATTTCCGTTTCCGGCGCCACAAACGGTAGCTCCGCAGGATCGCAGCCACACGCGGATTTGACTAGCTTCTGCTGCAAGGTACAAAATCCTCCATATTAAATTTGTAGATCATTGTAAAGTGCGTTCTACCATCGAAGGACTCAGAGAACGTTCCTGAGTCCAGATAGGAAAGCAAAACTCATTCGATTATGTGTGGACGAAAAGACAGTGTGCATGAAATGCAAGAGGTTCCGAGTCAGGGGCTATGTGATGTAAACAGCCGGGCCCGGTGGCGCGTATCAGCGGGAACCAGCTTACATGTAGTTCACCCGACAATATGGTTATTTCTTCCTTCTATCCATACGAGGCTTCTCCGCGGTATGTTTTGTGTGTCGTGTACGTAAAGCTTACCCCATCATTCCATCATCAGTCTTGTTTGTCCGTTGGAATTCAGGAATAAAAACCGGAGAGATCGGAGAACAAAAGTCAGTCCACCAGACCGCCGAAAAAGTCGCCGGAGCATCCACCGGCTATGTCGATGTCATGCGTCCCCATCCCCGGACTTCTAGGCAACGAACTAATGCAACTCTAGTGGGAGAAATCGCAACAGCAACGCCGGCAGTCCTACTCTACCCTACGTATATCACAGTACAGTAGCCTTAGTGTCGGCAGTTATGGCGTACAATAGAATTCGCGTTGTATTTGCAAATGAAGAAACGCAGCACAGTCAGATGCCTACCCATTCCCTCCCGCCCCCTCCATGTAAGTTCCCGATTTCAAAGCGTGCTACGTTACTGTTCACGTTGGCCAGGAAAACGCACTTACCCAACCAACTTCCATGAATCCAACTCACCGGTGCCGTCTGCGTGGGGGGATCACGATGATCAGAGCACAAGGAGGGAGAGCATGATGGCATTCTTGGTTTGAGGTCCTGTACGACGGCCGTACGACTATGGTGTTGCACTATGCTTGCCGGTGTTTTGTGGAATCTGGAAACTTTGTGGCACGCCGAGAATTGTTGGAATAGGCGATGAGACAGATGAGGAGATGAGATTCCATGATATTGTAACTGGTGGCTCTAGAGGTAGCTCAATGCGTGTCAATAGTGCAGGTGACTGCGGAGTAGCTGCTTTGTGTATGTAACTACCTGCCAGATATGCCCGAATGATGCAAGGGGTTAATCGAAGGATCACCGAAGAACCGCGATAGTCGTCTGGGCGACCATGGCTTCCGCCGGAGTGATTACTTGCGCGTAGTATCTATGACGCCAAACGCCATCATGGCGCTAGAGATAGAGTGTCTTAAAGCTGCCATGGTCCGCAGTCTCGAAAATAGTTTTTGATGGCGTTAAACTTTTATGCTTCTGTAAAATCGTTCTTGAAATATCTCCGAGACTATTGAGTCACTCTCATGTATTCGCGGCAACTGTAGGCGATGAATAACCTTTCGGAAGTTTCAAGCGCTGATGAGGTGCGATTTTGGCGCTAACTAGTTATCTCCGCTGTCTAGATGTGCTAGACATCTCCGTACCAAATTTGGCGTGGAGCGACTCCGTTTGACGGCTGGACTAAGGTAACTCTATCCCCCTACGCTTAAGGGCGAAGTACTAAGCTCACTGGAAGATCCCGAAATAAGGAGCTCGGCCACGACGGCGGGAAGTGTAGGCGCAGCCTGTGTATGCGCGGCATCCGAACTGGCTCGGAAAGTGCAATGGCGGTGTTTGGTCTTTTGGCGTAGAAGGATCTACAAACGCCCTGTTTCTGTAGTGGCTTGGAGGTGTATATGGTTGTTTTGGGAATGTGGAGCGCGGTCGATGCGATGCAGATGGATTTATCGATATTCCCAAAGAGGTTTATGCAACTATTTCAATGCTCTTTTCTGCATTTCGAAGATTCGGGCAAGAGGGGCTTGGAAAGGTGAAATCAGATGATCTGATTTCCGTCTGTGAAGGGAAAGATCGCAACTTGAGCAATCGTCACGATACACAGTCAGTCGTGTCAGAATCTACACGTGCTCAAAACAAAGCCTGGAGAAAAAGTGGGGCATTTGAATCCCCCGCACGCTTAAAACATCCATATCTAGCATAATTCTAATAGCACTGAAATCTAAGCTTGATCAGGCGGGTTCGGGGGTGGCCAATCTGGACTCTAGTAGATTTCTATTAGAGCGATGTCTAGGCCCTGATAAGGCTACAATGTGGCTGAAAGCTTTAAGCGTGTGACGATACCCGACTGGCAGGAAAATGGGTGGTAAAATTTGGTCATATCTTGTCTAATCATTAATGTAGCGGCTCAACAAGTTACAGCCTTAATAGTTCGCAATACCATAGTAAAAGCTAAATTCCGCTCTACGATATCGGACGCCTTAGGCTCAGTGATAACCTGTGTCTAGAGGTTAACTTGGGTAAAGTCGTTCCTTTTGTATTCTGGAAGGTCATCTGAATGTAAACCAGTGCATGAACAGCATGTGCTAGTGATATATTACAAGATAACACCTTATAACATAATCGGTATCACCGTGTACCTGCATGCTCTATGATTATAGTGATTTATGTAACTGGCCTATGACCTGAGTTGATCGACATGGTCACACGAAGATACCCCCTTTCCACCGGTGATTACCTCCAGATTTTGATATTCTATCAATAGAAATTGTTACCATGCCATACTCAGCTAAATCTGTTTGTCCATGTCGTTTCCTGGAAGCTTGCGTTCTGCGTAATTTGAGCGGGTGATACACCATGATATGCAGAATGCTCATTTTACGGTAGGTCTAATGAAAATCTCTCAAATCAATCCAATACATAATTACTGTCCATTTCCATATGGAATCCAGTGTCCGACGAGTGCACAAACCTAACCTTTATGGCCTGATCCTCGGTCCATCGGTGATGTCATTGATCTAGGGTTTGGGGCTGACTCCGACCTCGCCTCCCGATGTCGAGATCCCGCGTGTAATCAGTCATTTATCGGCTGACCGAAGGCTTCCAGGATCTCCGTACTTATTTGCCCTCCTAAGTAAATGGTTCAAACTGATATCTAGTTATCTATTAGAATGCAAGCCACGGCCTCGATGATCAACTGCGCTACTAGCCGAGCTTTTCACACTGCCAAGCTGGACCGTAGTGTACAGCCGAACATAAAACAAGACTTCTCGGCTTACTTGTGGCCTCCAAAAGCATCCTATTAAAGATACAGAATCCTAAGACCATATAATTTTGCTGTCTGCGCCACATCAATGTGCCGACCCGTAACCGTATTTCCCGTAACACCTGATGCCTTGACGCGGATAGACATTCAATTTCATCACCATTTCAGCACTTCAACCTCCGGCAGAGAAAGGAACACAAGACGACGCAAGTGCATGGAATCATCGAAATGGAGAACGGTCAACATTTTGTTTACACATTCAACGTTTTTAAGTCTAGTTATCAGGCAGTTTCAAATGTCCAAAGCACCCGAGCCCAGTACGGCTATGGCCTTGGAATGGGTCTGGTCTCTTGGGTGCATAGAGATTGAGCAGTATTAGTGGAAATTCTGCAGCCGAGAAACGGCCTATATATACCGTCTGCTGGAGACGGGTCAGAGCTTCCTCATTCACAACTACAGCATCTTGATATCAAGAAAATGACGAACCAAGATAGACGAAAATCAGTGCAACACCCAGCAAGGGCGGATCACAAAGCTAGACGGCAGTCAGTAAATCACCCAGCAATTCTAGACAGCAAAGGAAACGCTTTTTAATCAGCAAGCCGAATACAGAACTGGAAAGAACGGCAGACCCCATGGGAACAGCTTATCAAGAGAGACAGGAGAGCCCTATCATACAAGGTACATGTAGTGGACATGTTTACATCAAGTAAGGAACATGTTTTTTCACCCTACATGTTTATAATGCTATCATTTACGGGTTTTTTTTAATAATTTAAAAAATATAATGTCATAAACATGTTGCGAGCATATTTCAAATCCTGTTAGAAGAATTTACAGGTTAATAAACCGTGATGCTTAGTAGCGGCGTGAGACTAGCGTAGTCTAATAATATGTTCCCACAGCCATATGTACTTGTAGCCAGCCAGCACACCTTGATTCCCACGTGTTTCCGAAGATCATCAACATCTACTAACACGCTTTCAACTTCATGACAAGACTCCTAGCCTATACATCGACAAACAACACAATCACCAACATGATGATGGAAGCAAGCCGTTGCAACTAAATCCTCGCGCACGTACCCGAAATATCTACAGACGCTGAGTTGGTTTTCATGGTAGAAACATATGACTAACACTCAATAGCATCGGCGCAGAGTTTGCGGTTGGTTGTAATGCGTGTGTTACAACATAACTGCAGGCAGATGCCAGAAGTGGTGCAAGCCCTTTTGGTAATGGTGACGGACATGAAGTATGATGTGGTGTTAATTCAAGAACCCCCAGTGGGCAAAAGAGGAAAGATAACATCACGAATGTTCAAGATATATAAACCAGAAAAACATAAAGATATGACAAAAGAAACGCAAGAGCATGGGTTGCAATAAACAAAAGAAAAGAAAGAAATAAATATATAGTGGAAGAAAGGATGGACCTGAGCACAAGCCCCGATATCCAAGTGTTCAATTTCTATCAAAAGAAGTGGAAAGAGGATGTAATGGAAGGCGAGCAGGCATGGGAAAAAGGATTGCAGATGAGACTGGTGATTGTATACGATCAGAAGATAGAAAGAAATGAGGTAGGAAGAAGAAGAGGAATGTTGGAGATAAATAACTGGGAGGAGATCATTGATGAGAGAACGATACTGGTGGGGGATTTTAACTCGCACGATCCGGCATCAGGGAGCATATCAGCAAAAAAGAGCGCACACATCACACAACTCATCAAAGATTACAACCTATACATAGCGAATGATGACTCTTACGCCAGAGAAGGCCAAGGAAACCAGCTACCTTCAATCATCGACTTAACTTTATCGACGGGCCCAGGAATCACCGAATGGGTAGACTTAGACAAGGAAGAACACCATATGTTATCGGATCATAAGATAATGATGTGGGTGACACCTGGGGAAAGTGGAAACGATTAAGACAAGGAAGAGGAGAACAAAGGCAAAGAACAAAGAGAGAAAGGAACGTCGAAGATAAGGACAGGTTGGAAGAAGAAGAGAAAGAATGAGCAAGAAAATACTATAAAGAACTGGAGAAAGGAAGAAGAAACCTAGACGAAGAATGGACCGTAGAAGACATAGAACAAAAACCAACATGGCTAGAAGAAATGATGACGAGAGTGTTACATAAGCATGTGCCGGTATCTAGAATGTGTGACAGGTCTAAGGCATGGTGGAATGTGGATGTACGAGAAGCAATAAAGGTGGCAGGAAGAGTGAGAAGACAGCAGAAAACAGGGATGACATCAGAAGAAGAAGCAAAGAGAAGAGATAAAGAATTGTATCGGACTATAAGAAGAAGTGCGAGGAGGCTATGGAATGGATGGTTACAAAAGGCGGACGAGAAAGAAGTATGGAGAGCGTGGAATTGTACGAAGGACAGACGAGGAGCAAATATACCAACATTCCGAGATGAGAATAACAACCTGGCAACATCGATCGAAGAGAAAGAGCCTTTACTGAGGAAGATAGCTTTCCCAACACCACCGCAAGAGGAACCAAGACACCTACAACCAGCGTCAATGGGACAGGCACATACGATGATAACGGAAACAATGATAAACAGGGCAATCCACCACCAATCGGAGAAAAAGGCACCTCGACCAGACTTATGAAACTTCCGAGCGATCAGACTGTTATGGAACTGGAATAAACAACGGATTATAAATATTACCAAACAATGTATATGTATAGCATAGCACCCGACAACCTGGAAAGTGGCCAAAGGCATAGTCCTACGGACAGCAAATAAGCCAGACTACTCACAACCCAAGGAATACAGGGTCATATCACTCTTCAATTGCCTAGGATAGGTAGTAGAAAAGGTGGTAACGGAGCTCATATGAATGAAAGTGGTGCCCAAATTACACACCGGCCAATTCGGATGTCGAAAATGCAGATCGGTGGTCGATGCAGCAGCCTGTCTGACAAATAAAGTGCACAAAGCCTGGGCCGAAAAAAGCATCGCCGGAGACTTACTCATGGATGTCAAAGGAGCATTCGATCACGTTTCAAAAACACGATTGACAAAAAGAATGGAAGAGCTGGAGCCAGACCTGCAGATAATTCAATGGACAAATTGTTTCATGTGAGATCGGAAAGTGTCCTTGGTAATCAATGGACATGAAAGCGCCATGACAGAGACAACAACCGGAATACCTCAAGGCTCACCGGTATCACCCATCCTCTTCGCAATCCACCTATTTGGAATTTTCGAAGAGATAGAAAAGGAAGTCCTCGGATCCACCAGACTGTCATTCGTGGATGACATATTATGGCTGGTTGTAGGCAAAGACGTAACAGAGATAACGAAAATCCTGACACAATGCGCAAAAGCCGCAAAAGCTTGGGCAAACAAGAATGCCGTGGAATTCGACGTTGCAAAAATGGAGGCCGTGATTTTCACGTGGAATAAAAGACCCAGAGCCATGACGATAAACCTAGAGGATAGTATACAAATAAAGTACAATAAATGTGCCACCAGGTGGCTTGGTTTCGGGCTGGACTCCGCGCTGAATTTTAAAGACCACCACTCCAAAAGAATGGCAAAAGCCCACCAGATGGAAAACCAAATCGAACTCTCACATACAAAATTCGGAATGACCCCTTTGAACATCAGACAGATCATGATAGCTACTGTACAATCATCGGCACTATTCGGATCAGAAATATGGTGGACAACCCGAAGAACCGAGCTGCAGATATCCAGAAAATGCTCAATCTGCCAGGCAGAGCGATAATGGGATGTATGAAAATGACGCCGATTGCACCTCTCATAGTGGAAGCAGGCCTTCTCCCAGCAACCACCCTCCTGAATGACAGACAAAGAAAATACGCGGCCCGTCTAATTGGATGACCAGAAGGACACCAAGCAAAGAACGTCCTACCAGCCAAGATAACCTACGGGAACCAAGAAGAAGAACCCGAGGAAGACCACACCCCATGCCAGGTGAAACCCGTCCGGGATGACCTCGGGACCAGGCTGGCAAAGGGAATCCGGGATGTCATCGATGAAAAGCATGGAATGTAGATATTCAAAGGGACCACAAAAACAGTTGAAGGCACTGTCACAATCAAAGACAAAGAAACAGCAACAAACGAAGCAAAGAAGCCAGTACACAAAGCGGAATACTGTTTACCAATGGATCAAGACTGGACTGTGGATACGCCAGATGCTCCCTGGTGTGGAGGAAACCTGATGAGGAATGGCCCGAAGACAGATACCATATGGGAAACCGGAAGGAGGTTTTTGACGCCGAACGTTATGCCATAGCCGAAGCCTTACAGCTGGCTTTCCGAAGAAATATCAGAAATCCAACCAATATAGAAACCGTCCAAGTGTACTCAGACTCCACAGCAGCGCTACAAAAGATAAATGACCCTAACCCCATGCCAGGACAATGGATGGTGGAAAAGATTGTAGAAATGGAGCGCCAAATCATAGAAATAGGGCATAGGGTGGAATACAGATGGGTCCCCGGACACGCAAACGTCAAGGGCAACGAAATCGCTGATGCAGCAGCCAAAATAGCTGCCCAACACCCAATACAGTGGCAGACTAGAAGACTTCAACCAAAGGAGCACTTCACATCACTATCCCACCTACACCGGTACAACAAAGAGAAGAAGACTACAGAAAAGAAAGAATGGCTGGAAAAGACACTATCAGACCGCCCAGGATACTGCCTACCAAAGCACCAGCAACCAGACAAAACGGCAATGACTGCAAACAAAAGGCTAGCGACAAGGTACTACCAGATCAAAATAGGACACACCGTAATTGGAACACACGTCAAACGCATCAAATCAATGGAAGACGGCAGGTGTTGGTGGTGCCACTCCGGGGAATGACAAACGATAAAACACCTGATGAAAGAATGCCGACAATAGAGACAAGCCAGAGAAAGACTAAAAAAGACGGTTAAAAGACACCTCTGGCAACACTACGACCTGAAACACCTCTTCGCAGATAGAGACTCCACAAAACTGATCCTGAAATACCTCGAAGAGACAGAAGTAGGAAACCGAACATCAGAAAGAGAAATGGAGAATAGAGAAGAAGAGAGGGACGAGAACGTAAGATGGAATGGGCTGATAAGGGAACCGGAAGAGAGAGAAGAAGATGAAAGGAGAGGGAGAGATGAAGAATGAAGGACAGAAGCAGAAACATTTATAGCAGAAGTGTTGAGAGAAGCAGAAGCAGGTGGATATCTCGAAAATGGTTAAAGAAAGAAGCGAGCAAAGAACAAAAGAAGAAGTGCAACAGGCAGATGGTGAAACCCCCTGTAAATGTCGAATGATATGAGAAAGATATACAGAAGGCGTCACGAAGAGACAGAGATGAATGCAAGAACGGAAGAAGAAAATATAAAGTCAGACAGACGATGATAGAGAAGAAGAGGTAGATTTAGCATACCCCGAGCCGGGGTCAAATAATATGACAAAATCAAAAAAATCTCCAGGATATCGCCGCACTCTCTCAAGGCATGGTTGAGATCAGGCACAGCCTTGGTATATGCTTTATCGTCGATACTGGCAGCACCTAAATTGAATTCCAACTGGTGACGGTAGACAAGGACTCGGCCAAGAAGCTCGTAGGTCTTTTAGAGCTCATCCCAAAGGTCGTTTCTGGTAGAAGGCATCTTGAATTCTCGTGAGGGTTGATGGTCTTTCCGTTTGTTCCGATGAGTGTACTGAAGGCAGAGGGACGATTGAGAATTGAAGTGATGGCTACTTAGGAAGAGAAATGGGTGTATACTTATAGGATATTCTCCAGGAGCTCAAGGCCTGTTTGGAGAACCGCACTACAGGTTGTTCTCGTGCTGGTACTTACTCAGGTGTCTGTTTTCCTCATAGCTCTGTAGAATAAAACATTACCGGCATCTCATCAGATACCAGCTCTTCTGCGGCGGCGTTAATGTGGAGTTTATGCATGCTGCATATTGCCGTGAAAACCCAAAAACAACTCATCATGGTACCACTTCAACACGATATGTCCCGTGCCGTACCTTCCTTGCTAACTCGCATAGGATTCACTATCGGTTGTAATAAGTAATCGGGAGTTGCTTCTAGCGGGATGGGTTTGTAAGAGATTCACCGATAACCATCCCGTGTGCGCATGATTTAAGTAACTATTCCGCTTCATAGCCACCTGAATGCAATCAACTCCCGGAAACTTATCCGATACCCATCCAGGTCCATTCGTCGGAAAGTCTCTTGTTATATGGATGAATGACCATCGGCTGTGGCCAACACGAGTAGCTAATCCATATGGAAGATAGTAGCCGGTTTAATAACATAATATCACCAGCGGGATAGCATACCAACAGATGCTAAATTACTGGGTACTCTTCCTTGGAAAATGACAAAACAAATGACTTTGTCCGTCGGGAGTGAGGAATATCTGCTTGTTTGTCAAGCTATTTGTAGATCGTTCCACCCGCCTGTTTGTGACCATCATTTACGCGCGGGCCGGTTACGAAGCCTCGGGCGATTTCGCTCGGTCATTCATTCCGATGTGTTTTAAGTTTTAAGCTAGTGTCTGGTAAAGATGGCCGACGAAATTTCCTGCTTCTGCTGATAGCGCGCCGTGATCCCCTCCCGTCTTCTGCAGTTCGCCGTACAGTGCACTTTCTATCACTCGATTGCGTGAGAGTTCATGATTCCACATTAGAGAGCACTAGGATACAGAATATGCATGCAATCATATAAAGTTTGGACATAATACTCCCAATACATATTATGCTATATTGAATCATTGTACTCCTTGGACGACTGGAATCTTCACACAATCGACAATAAGAGTAGCGCGCTAAGATGGGCACTTCGCAGGGATAGTTGAATGTATGCGGGAAGAGACTAGGGCGAGTTGGAAGTGCCAGGATCTGGCGCTGAGTTTGTATGTGTCCTCCACAATGACAGGGTCTGTTGAACTGCGCTATTCTTATTGTCGATTGTGTGAAGATTCCAGTCCTCCAGGGGATACTCTCACTGTGTCCTGATATATCGTACCCCGCCTTTAGTTGTTCATCTCTCCTGTACTTTATACCACCTTCCGTTTATTTGTTCCTTCTGGCTTCTAGAGTACGCCACCATTCTCTACGACGTGCTTCATCCCATCAGAAAAACAATGAGTAACAGCCACTAATCCCCTTTCCTCTATTCCCTGCCTCAGCATTTCATCAAACACCAGCATAAATACGAACATAGCCAAGCCCACCATCTTCCCCCATACCTACAACTGCACATTCCGGAAATTAGCTCTAAGTCTACCGCCAAATCCTTTGCCCTAGAAATAGTAGTATCGCCACCGCGGAAATTTCTCCGATAACGGAGTTAAGCCTAGCTCTTTATCCACCTATAGAGTCGCTTACTGTACCGAAAGGTACAAAATTTACACTGCGACGTCATGACACGAGGATGCAACACAGCAAGACACTTTTTCTACAAAGGATTTCAGCCTTTGATGACACATGGCATATTCTTTTAACCTTTCGGTACAGTATTTTCATCATCGGCAAATGTCTTGCAGGGTTTGAGTGATGCTGCCAGCGTTTGCGTAAATTGCGTTCTTATATATCTATTTATTTACTTTACAAAGGATAATGTTTTTTCTAATTGTGTTTTGGCGGCACTGCGCTTCGACCCCTGTCACTTGCGGCAAAATTGTCTTGGAGATGTGGTGAGAGGTGAGGTCCGGAGTGGCTTCGTACCAGAAGGTCTGGCATTGTATGAGAATTAACAATCCGGTGGAAAAGTGCTGTTTTACATTACTACTGGGGAAGGAAAGTATGTAGTGGTTTCGGGTATCCGGGGTATCCCGCAGGCGTTTATTTACAGACGATCTGCTGACAAGTACACCGAGCACTCGGTTTTATCGCTGTAAGGCTGTAACGAAGAAAGTCAAATTGGCCAATCATGGTTAATCAACTGTGTGGTATAACGAGCTGCGGCGCGCAAAGTGAACAGAAAGCGGGGTGTACACAGTTTTGGACGCGGACGCGGTATCACCATCCAATTTGAGATTGTGATTACGTGAAATTGAAATACGAATCAAGATGCGGCGATTACACATCTTATCCCTAGAATTTTCTCCAGTGCCCCTCCCATGACCGCCCGTCTCGTATGCCCTTCCTTAGCCTTGTACCATCTCGGCTGCCCGCGCCCCTCCGATCCCCGCACTCTCTCCGCACTCTTGTCCCTGCACTCTTGCTGTCCCCATGCTGTTGCATTGTCAAGCCTCCGTTCAACATTTTGTAGCCCACCACTCATACCATTGCTCGTAAGTTGTCATCGCTAGCAGGAATGGTGTTTGCAGTCCTCGAGAGTACCTCAGGAGAAAATGTTAGTCAAGACAAGACACCTGAGGGAAGAGATTTCTTACTGTGCTTCACTACACGTACTTGGCTACACGTACATGCCTCGCTACAATCAACACTGACTACGCAAAGTGCCTGAAACTTCACCATCTTAAGTGGGATCCGTGCGGGTGACATTAGATGATGATGGGAGGGGTAGCTCAAAGTTTAGTAGGTTTTCACTTACCGTGGCATTTGCCTTTCCTGCCTGCTCTTCTCTCTTTTTGTGTAACTCTGTGAAAGCTACCCGTCTGATTTTGCATTGTCTTTTATTCCATGCCACGTTAGGTCCTCCACAGTTGCTGTAATTCAGTACTAAATGCTCACAGATCATTCCCAGTGTCATGGTGGTCAGGGTTGTCATACACCTCCTAGAAAATCAGTTAAGAAACTAGGGATTCTCAGAAGTAATGACTCAAGTCATAAGACAAGAGCTATTATAGGCTGCCCTTCATCCACTTCCCACAGGAAGTGTGATAATGGGGGGCCAGGAAAAAGAATAGTTAGTTATAAAAGGTGTTACCCTCTCATCATGTTAGGCCATGGGTGTCTTTTGCAGGAGACACTCTGGTCATCAGCAACTGACTAAGCAAAACCTGGAATACTAAAAACCTTGGGCCCCAACTGGTGAATGTCTTGGTGGTGTCTGTGAGAAAGACATGGACAAACTATCACTGTAAACCCTCTGCAATAGCCCCTGTAGTCCTTACTAGTGCCAGTCAGAGCCAGACAACCCTTTGCCATATTCATATATTGTTCAGTGTCTTCTAGGACCCCCCCCCCCTCCCTCAACAGGCAGACATGGCAGGCACTTGGAAAGAAGAAAGTCACACCAAGATAGGAGGAAAGATATTCATAGAAGAGAGCAAAAGGTTGCCATATATGAGGAACATGAAATTCATGTAGCATAGGAGGGCACTACACTACTGGACATAAGTAAGGTCAAAAGGAAAAAGATGCACCTAAGTAGAGAACAGAGCATTGAAGGCAAGGATACATTCAATGTTGATGATGAGCATCAGGGATCAATGGACTAGAGGAATAATGTCAGATATTCAAGAATGAATTGAATGTATGTTATGGCAGAATACCAATCACAATTGAGTATTATATGTTACCAAGGAAGCTCAGCAGAGATGATTGGGAAACATGAAGGAACAATACTACATTTCAACAAGCAAATGAATATAGAATAGCACAGTCTAGTTAGCCAAAGGAGATAAGGATTGTCAATATGCTTAAAGACTGAGACATGCTGACAGGGCCCTGAGATAGCTGACAGGGCATGAAACCTCATCTAAAGACAACTTTTGACTAACACAATCTGACAAGGCTAAAATCATGCAGTTGGACAGCCATGGATATCAGTGTCATGGCTTGACTTTCCAATTGTAGACATACACTCTCTTCCTATGTCTTCATGCTTACTTTCCTTGTTTGGCTACCCTGTACTTCTCTGGTCCTTGTCATGTTGAGTGGTGTCACATGCTTGTGTGGCTGCCCACTTATCTGTGAGTCATATGCACTAAAACATGATTTATGTATTTTATGAGTTGCTATGAGTCACATTTGTCATAAGGGGTTCCAAGAGGTTCCAGGATATTCTGTTAGTTTCTGTATGTTTAAGGGTTTGTCCCTTTGGTATCTTAGCATGGAAGGAGAAAATGTGTATATAAGAGGACTCATCCTCCAGCTGTTCTGTTTCCTTTCCTTTTCTCAACTACAGTTTTTTTTGTTTATCTCAACCAAATGAATACTTAGAACCTGTTCCATAGTGCATCACATGTTTGTATGGCTGCATGATTATCTGTCAGTCATATATGCTATGACATCATTGATTTATTTTGTTAGTGGCTATGAGTTGCATTTGTCATAAGGGGTTCTAAAATGTTCTAGGAGGATCTGTTAGTTTGTTCAAGGTTTAGGGTTTGTCTCTTTGGTATCTTGGCATAGAAGGAGAAAATGTTCATATAAGAGGACTTGTCCTGCCACTCTTCTATTTCCTTTTCTTTTCTCCTTACACAGTTATTTGTTTATCTCAACTAAATAGATACTTGGAGCCTATCCTACCATTGCCTCACCTCTGCCCTGGCCTCTATCATCATCTCTGTCCCCATGCTCACCTACATCTCCACTCTGTCTCTGACCTCACCTCTGTGTGTCTTCTGCAGTCTTCTTGCTTCTGTGCATTAGCTGTTCTCCAACTTTTAAACATGGATCCTCCTCAGTTGCTGCTTGACATAGCTTCAGAGATCTCATGTTGAAGTTGCGTCTTCTTTTTCTTCATTATTGTCTTTGAAGTCGGTGAGGTTGGAGAAATCCGAGACGGTTTCCTCTTGTGGTTTCTCACGATATCCGCGGTATTTGAGTCCAGATCCAGGGCCTTTTTTGCCTCCTTCGTCTTCTGGATGATTGGATGCATCCTCCGTCATTATTAGGTGGGAGGACGTCTGTTTTTGGGGTCTCAACAGATGTTTTGTGCTTGATGCTTTTAAAAAGTGGAGGAGGAGGAGTCGAATTGGGCCGATATCCTGGAGACGCAAGTCCTGAACAATAAGACATTGAACTGCAATAATGCCTGGACCAAGACTTCGGCGAACGATGGAAACCCTACCACAATTGGCTCTGCCGAGTCTGCAGCTTTGTTCGGCATCACCAAGGAGAATGAGTGTCTTAATGAGTTTCATATGCTTTGCCTCCAGACTTCTGCCGAGCTTAAAAAGCTTCAAGAACCAGACAATTTGCCCTATGAAATTGTTGCGAAATATTAAGAGATGCTCTTGGGGTTGTACTCGGCTTCGAAGGAGAGGAATGGAAATTCAGGGACCTTGGTGCATGGATAAGAGTCATGGGAATGTTGTCCTTCTCTCGCTAAATGGAAAATACATTATATATATATAAAAAAACATGAAACCAACTGCTGCTGAATATGTGGCAGAGTCGTTATGGTTACTTTGTGGATCTGTATTGCTATCCTGAAATTTTAGACAGGCTGGGCTTCGCTTGGCAATTTCTGTTTTCGGTTCAACTTAATTTGTCTGAGTAGTCTCCATTGAAGTTGTAAGTACCCTCGGACTAAGTTAAGTAGTGGCAGGTTATATCTACATGAGCGGAGCAATCTTTGATCACCCCAGCCCCGTGATATACCACTAGTTATTAGTAAATCTTCATATTTGCATAACTACAGACCTGCTATTTCTTCGAATGTCTTTGTCTAGTGCTATCATCATTTGTCCGCTAATTCGGGATGTAGTAAACTCATGTATATCTCTCCCTTACATTTGTTTCCCTGTGTATGTTACTCTCTCTTCAGCTTTCTGATCCGCCACCGACCGTCGGAATGTACACTTACATCTTGTCTTTGTTTTTCGCTCTCAGCCAAATTGTATCTCACCCAGACGACTAACTACAAATACAACCCCATTTGTAGCTCCTCCATGTACCAACCTAAAGCACCTCCCATCACAGATCCACTTTCTTATCCAAAGATACAATGGGTAACGGACCAGCTTTAGCGGACAAAGAATGTACAGTACCCATTTTGCACCTTTATGATGTTAGTTAACTAACCCAATACTCAGCGCAAATCTTGGCGACTTCAATGCTACAGGTATTCAATGACCAACTGCTCTCTGAGAATACAGACTGTGCAGACGTCGCCTACTCCAGTCTGCTCGGTACTTTGTCCCAGCTAAAAGCATTCGGTGACAACATGGACGCAGTCGAAGATCATTACAAACGCCTGGATGATCTTGCGAAGGATATCAAGGAGGTTTTGAATGAGTTTTATTACGCTAAGAAACAGTTAGAGAAGAACAAAGTCACGACGGATGATGATAAATCACAGATTGAACATGGAGGGCAAGATGAGAGCTCAGCTTGATAAAAGTTGTTCGCAACAAGGACTTTGGAGATGTTTGGTAAAAGATTGCTTATGGGCTGAGAATTACAAGGGTCGGGAGCTGGGCAAGCAAGATGTTGTCAAATCGTACAAATGTGCTGCGTGATAATAAGACGTTAAATAGAGAATTCAAGATACAAATTTTATTTTCTAGATAAGTAAAGTGTAAAACAATTATATGATCCGTTATGGTGTAGTGGCTAGCATCGGCCGCTCTCAAGCAGAGCATTCATCCGGCCAGACCGGGGTTCAATTCCCCGTAACGGAATATTTCTTTTTTTTTCTTTCCATCATGTCCGTCCTAACGAGAGGCACATACTCTACATACAACTCTACACATAGATGATTACTCTACTCTAGAATCGGGATCAGCGTGTCGCCGCCGCAACTATCTTCGTTTTGAGCAAGCAGAAATCACCTCTGGAGAACGTGGCGCTCTCGGTAAAGTAATTGTTGTTCTAACCATAGTAATTATTCGGCCTAGGATTCTGAACAGAAAACTTTGGGACTTGCTGTGAAGGAAAGCTTCGTCAAGCGTCCCATATCTCGCCGAATCACTGAGTTCCAGCAAACGTGTGCAAGGCCCGTGCACAAAAAGTGTCTTGGGGCAGACGCAAAAAGAAAGGCTCGAACCAGGATTTGAACCTGGGACCTCTCGCAAACCAGAACTGGTACTTAGAGTCAACCCTAAGCGAGAATCATACCACTAGACCATCCGAGCTCATTGCTGTCAGACAAAAAGTAACACATATATTTATGTGTATTATTTTTGTTTTCGGATGCGTAGAACTTAGTGCCATTAGGTTGCTGTGATGGAATCATTGTGCATGACTTCAACTAAGTAGAGTACTCTACGTAACTTGGTCCCATAACTCACGAACACCCGCCGCATTGAGACCTCAGTAAATCCATATTGTAAAGGACCACTCTAGGAGCTGATTATTCAATAGTAAGACGTAAAAAAGCGAGTCGCATGTTTTGTCGTAAAAATTCCGCATGGACCTATGTAGATGACACCTTGAGAGTGGAGGAGCCCATGGAGGAAGAAGGGCACAGTTGAGCCGGCGGCAAAAAGATACAGTGGAGAACTTGGGAATCGAACCCAAGACCTTTTCAATTCACGATGAAAGATGCGAATGAAATGTTATACCCCTAAACCAGATCCCCAGCTGTAAGGTGTTAGTTTTGTAAAACTTATCTAAGTACAAAGTAACGACTCATTTCATCTCCAGCTCAACATTCCGAATAAATAGTTCATAGTAGAGCGGTCCCGTGGAACTTAAACTCGAGAAAATCTTCCATATGTAATTTGTCAATCTCCAAGCTCATTGCCTTGTGTCGATTTATCGCTTTGTCTTTGGCCAGCGCCAAGCTCTCTGTCGCAATCTCGCGTAACCCAATTCCTGGCTAGCCTTCCCTCGTCGCGTCGTCGCACCCACTCTACGCGCCGAACGCGTCTCAGCCCTCATTCCACCTTCAACTCCACCATGTCCGACGACGATCTTTTCAACTACGATATTTCCGACCGCGAGATCGATTTCGCGATTCCAGAACCCGAACCATTACCTCGTGCCCCTTCCCCTGCCACCAACAACAAGTCGAAAGCGAAATCGAAATCGAAAAAGGATGATCTCGGACTGGAAGAGGAGGTTACGGTGAGGAAGAGGCGCGTTACAGTCAAGCTAGACGAGGCGCGGTATGTGGAGTCTACCCGGGATATAGGGGAAGGAGGCTGATAGGAACGCAGGTTGTTGTCGGCGAAGGGATTACCGAGACTGAGGAAGGAGGCGGGGAAGGTGCTGAAGTTTAAGGGGAAGGGGCATGAGGTATGCTACGTACTGCACCGACCTGATTTCCTCAAAGGCGCAATTTTTTATCAGTAGCGAGGGCGAAAGCTAATGGTGCGAACAGTACAAAGACGCTACTCGCCTCCTAAACTATTACCAACTCTGGGCGGACGACTTGTTCAAGAAAGCGAAATTCCGAGACACGTTAGCAATTATCGAGAAGCTCGGTCACACTCGAGGAATCAAAAAAGTCAGGGAAGAATGGATTGGAGAGCGAAGGCATGAAGCAAGAGAAAAGGCCGGTGTGCGTGCGGAGGACCCGGAAGAGCTACAGGAGCGAATCGAACGGAGGGCTGCAAAGAGAGTCGTTGATGGTGATGACGAAGATGATCTCTACACTACGCCGGGAATAGTCGATAAGGGCAAGGGTAAAGAGACGGAGACTAGGGATCCGAATGCGTTATTCTTGGGCGGTGGACAGGATTCGGATGATGATATGCCGGACGGCGATGATGATGATTTCGATATTGAGGCATTGAAAGCTCTGGAGGCTGCTGGTACAACCAACACTACCGGAACTACGTCGACTATTACCGCTGGTACTTCATCAACAGCAGCTGCCATATCGTCTACGTCGAAACTAGCGGCAGTTGAGGAGGAGGGGGAGGAGGACTACTTTGGGGATGATGATGACTTTATGGAATTTGCGGACGCACATATTATTCCCCCAGTAACAGCTAGGAAAGTGGACGAGGACAATGATGAAATGGAGATTTCGAGGGCTATGGAGGAGCAGTCAAAGGAAAAACAGAGAACGCAGAAGAACGTAGACGATGATGATGAGGATGCGTTAGCGGCGATGATGGAGATTGAGAATTAGGGAGGTCGCACTTGAAACAACGTTGCTACTGGAAAAATGGCTGCATGCTTAGCTTCCCGGTTAGTTGCATGGTTGACATAGAAGACTAGCGGCGAATATGATGATGGATATCTGCACTTTCTGATATTTTCACTTGGATAAGAGTTCCGTTGAAAGTGAAAGTATATCATGTATATCCACCTCATCACAAGTAAAACCAGAAACCATTGCCGTTTACATGAGATTACTTTATGGTACTGCACTTTGGGCTGAACTTGCAGCAGAACATGAAAATGTTGCGACCATAAAACGCCACTGGAGGAATACTACATATCACTCGACAAGAATACTGTGTGACAAGGGCAGCAAAACGTGCCCTAAGTATTACGTATTACTCAAAAAAGAGAAATATGTGTACCATGAAGGCTCTAATGACGTGTTAACCGGTATATGAGTCATCTACTCGTGACTGTACTATACTCGTCCATTCCAGAAGCGATGGAACCAACCAGCCGAATGTTGCCTAAATTGCCACAGTAAATTTGCCAGGGTTGTTTCATCACTTCTGGAATCTACCGACTCTCGTGTCATCAACTCCTAGGCATTCAGTTGTTCGTATTTACGCTGATTCGGATAGCCACAGTGCATTCCACCACGTTCCTCTTGACTGTTCCGGAAAACCTTCGAAAAACATTGACGGCAACCGACAGGCTACAGTGACCGGCCATTAATGATCTGTTTAATAGTGATAACAGGGGTGGTCCAGCACTTTCGATGTAACTGCAGTCTCCCGCGTTCCACATTGTATGGCTATGGTATGAGGGTGTCTGTTAATATCTTGAAGTGCAACACATACTGTAGTGTGGCTCAGTGTTCATTCTAGCTACAATTCGTGAGCTCTATTACGCTACATCTAAAGACGATCGTCTGTACTACTTCCTGCGACCTAATCGCCAACCATTACGACAGGCATTTCTTGTGCGTACAATCCCGCTGGCCAACTCGGTACGCTATTTACGTCTAAATCAAGATCTAACTCACTGATAAATACCTAGCTGCGCCGCAGGTCAAAGGGTATCACGAAAAGCTTTGAGCATGCGTTGGCATAACGATCGTGAACAGCATTATCATGTCACAGGAATCGGTGATGCTCGATGAAGTGTGCACACACCCGCCGACTTATCCACTAAAGAAACCAAGCTAAAAGTTTGTCTGCGCACACGCTAAATCAACATCAATTATACTACGGTAGCTATGTATCTGACTAAACGACCAAAGCAACGAGACAAAATATGCTTGGTCGAACGGGAGAGACACTTCGAGTTGCGGCAGAAAATCATGACATCAATGTTCGGATGTGCTTTGCAGGCCATTTCCGCAATCTTCCAAGCACATACAAGCATCGCATGACATAACTGCCGCCTATGTACTTCGGTAGATTACAGACAGATTCACAGGTCTCGCTCGCATAGCACGGTTCAAGCCTGCTTTTGTCGAAATGACAATTGCACATTCAATGGGAACCATTGATAAGGTTCCGTGATAAGAACTTTCTCGATAGCGATGCCACAGTATCCTGTACTCCACACCGGACGCTGCAAACGCCAATTCGGGATTTTTCTAACGGTTACATCATTCCAATATCCCTGTTTCTCACACCGCCCCATCTGACTCGTACTATTTAACCAGCTCTGACCCTCAAATATTACCTGAACTTCTCAACGAAAACCATCCACCGATCGAAACACCCCCTCGTTATCTTGCATCAAACCTGAGATCTCTTCATCTCGACCCACAACTTTTAAATCGTTGTGAGTCTTATCCCATCCCACTGTCATCAGAGCCAGCTTCGCTAAGCTGCTATCAAAATCTGGAGCTGCCAATAACCAACACACTTAGCACACGCGTCCGCCTTTGCTAGATCCGAAATCTCTTCAGTATCACTCTCAAACATCACTATCTTTATTGTCCTCCTCCTTCCTTCTCACCCCCCATATCCACCATAACAGCCATGTCAGACAACGAACTCTCGATCGCTGCCCGGGTCGAATCAGTCCAAAAAACCCTCCCCTCTGAAATCGCTGAACAAATGTTGCCCCAATGGTCGGAGACCATCTTGACTGCTCTCTCCCCGACTGATTTCTATCTCTCTGTCGAGAAAAAACTACAGGCCATTATCACAAGCTCCGAATTTACCTCTAAATACACTGAATTTGTTACGAAGGAAGATGCTGAAGACGATGATGAAGAATTAGACGCTAGTAACATGCAGGTCATGAATCTTAAGGACTTTGGCTTCGAATTTGGTGCAGCGACAAAGGACGCGAAGTTTTTGCTTAAGGAATATGAAAAGGCCTTGGATAAGGAACTCGAGGAACTGCAGAAGACGTTTGGAAAACCGAAGACGTATGAGCCCCAAGGGGAAGCTTCCGAGGCAGAGGGGCAGTTGGTGCTGGCGGAGCCGTCTTCTGCTAAGCAGTTGGTGGGGAAGTCTTATGCTAATCAGTTAGCGATGAAGCTGGCCACCATCAGTATGGTAAGACATCGCACTGACATGGCCATGAAGGCGTTGAAGGCGTTTGATGGAGCGTTTTTTGCGCAGGAAATGCACGCAGAGAATCGTGTCGTGGAGGAACTTGAGTGAGGGATTGTTATGAAGACGACGGCAAGACCCCTGTGCGAGATGCGTGTATTGGCCGCGGTGAAGTCTGGAGGGTGGATGTTTGGTATGGCTATTTGTGTCGATGAGTGATTTCGGTTACCTCTGGAAATGTGGCTCTTGCTTTTTGTTTTTATCATATCCTGTTTCTTTTTTGCCTGATGTTTCGTTCTGATAAACTCCTGCTTTGGTTCTGTCTATTCTGGATTGGTTAACTTATGGTTGCTTATTTACATCGTGTTTAATTTGTTGAGATCTGCCTGAACTTCAAGACGTGCAACATTGTAATATGGCAGGGGCGTTGATTGACGCGCCCAGCCGATGCCGCTTTGAACACCAATCAACGGTCCCACCGGATGGCTCACTAACGTCTGGTATTATCGGGAACTAGTGCAATCTCAAGATTGTTGCCATGCTACGTAGAAGTTGCGGTCTGCCCTAGATATTGACCCTATGAAACTTGGGTCCGCCACAATTTCAGGAGCCCCTAGATCCCAATGTGTACCACTATCATCCTGGCGGCAATCAACCAGGGCATATTTATGTAACAACATGACACAGGCGCGCATCTGACACGCATCATGCACGCGCGGGTATCTATCGATAGTGCAGGTGCACATGTAATGCAATAATCGCGCCTGCGCATCCGTTGTAATTCCTGAACAACCGTGAGTCGTGGCACAATAATTATCAACGTGACATTAACGCGTACTTGTATGGCGGGTAATAACGTGGGATTACTGACATCACGGCCGAAAAAGGTTCTCCGGCTACATGGCCGGGTTTACATATTTCAAGACTAGTGATACACGTTACACGTAAATACGCATTAGGGATTCGCAAACAAAGTCGTGCAAATTTTCTTTCTATTCCTTCAATCATCGCTAGAGTAGGTATGTATACTATAGTGAAAGCCAGACCAAAACCCAACAAAAAAACCCAAAAAAAACCCAAAGCGCACTCAGTACCGACCCAAAAAAACAACAAAATAAATAGAAACCCTCAACCAAAGCTTCAAATACAGAATGCCACAGAACTCCAGTCTCAGTAAAAGACTCTCTTGTAGATATAACATGTCAGAAAGAAACTCAGTAAAAAAAAAGAAGATTCGCTTAATTACGTATCCGGAACAACATTAGATCCCAGCAAGAAACGGGGCGCCGGATAGGCAATTTCCTCCTCGAACTCATCCTTGGAAGAGGTCGACGTGAGGGTTAAATTCATCGAAAACGCTGTCCAGGGTAGACAGATCAGAATCCGATTCGTCGTGCGCATTCCGGGTACTGTCGAGAGGTCGCACGAGGCTGTTAGCCCACCGCTCGTCATCGGTGGCCCAGAGATCATCGGACTGGAGAAGAGTATCCTCCGACGGGTCGATGTCGTCGGCGTCTTCGTTGGCAGCTTCTTCCGTATTCCAGATTACGGAATCCGAATCGCTTTGGTTGTCCTGCGCATCATCGTCAGACCAGTGATCTCCGGATGTCTCCCACAGAGTTGAGTCCCATGTCTTAGGTTCATCGTCAGCGTCTTCGTCGACGGTCTCTTTATGATCCGATGGCCAGGGATCCGAATCGCTCTGGTTGTCCTTCACATCATCGTCGGACCAGTGATCTCCGGATTTATCCCACAGCCTTGAGTCCCATGTGTTAGGTTCATCGTCAGCGTCTTCGTCGACGGTCTCTTTATGATCTGATGGCCAGGGATCCGAGTAGCTTCCGAGGTTGTTGGCAATGTTCACATTATCGGACAACACAAGAAGTCCCGGCTCATCCTCTTGCCCGGCGTTGTCGTTGGTATCAGGCATGAGAACCCTCCGACGCTTGCTGCCGCTGGCGTCGTCCTCAAGCGCAGATTTGGATAGCCTACGCTTGTTTTTGGTGGCCGTGATGTTGGGAGACGGGTTCCGAGAGTATGCTGGTGAAATCACATTAGCATTATGTTCATAATTAGTGATGAATTAAGGTAACTTACACCGCGATCTGGTGGTAACCATTTTGAAGTTGTTGCTTCGATGATGGGATGCTTTGATAATGGGGATGATTCGATGATGGAGATGGTTCAATGATGGGGAGGCTTGAACTGGTACAGGGCACGTAGAATATATAAAAGTAGGTTTGATTAAAGACGCGTATAGTAGAATTTTCAAGAATAATGGGAAAAAACAGTAACCATTCAACTTGATTGTCCGGAGGGTCACAGAGAGTGCGCTGTGTCCACTCGTTCATGGTTCACGGCAACGGCAGGGGTAGATCAGGCACCAAAACTGGTTGGCTTAGTCACTTGAACTGTGTGATGGAAAATACCAAGCCACGGGAGCTTGGGGTTAAGGTTCGTTTACAGACGACACAGTCAAATCCTTCCAGGGGTTGCCTAGTGCCTGTTGTGTAGTGTGAAGCGTTGAATCCGGTCGAATGCCTCTTTTTCCTATGTAAAAGTTGTGAACGCCTTGATTACCTTTTTTGACGTTCCTGTCGCGTCTTTCAGCCTTTGTTTTCTTAATCCAACCGTGGTCTCCGTTCCGCTTGCCTCTATTTCCATCATATTTTCAGCTTTTCACCGTTGCTTTCGCCGATTTCGCTTTCTTCAGCCTTTCTCCGTTTGTTAAGCTGATTCCGCCTTCATTATATTGCGCTTTTCTCCGTTGCTTTCGCTGATTCTGCGTGCATTGTCTTCATCTTTGCTTAGTTAGTTTCGCTGATTCCGCTTAGCATCCTTTGTGCTTTTTGGCCTTTGTTTTCTTGAAATTTGACAGTTCCTTTCGCTCCCTGCGACATGTTTCTCTCTCGTGTCGTTCAATCTCAGAAACTCGGACCGATCGGGTGACGTTCCATGATTCGACCTAAACCCCCGCACAATTAACTCGAACGCGTTCCAGGCACAAAACCCCCCTATATACCCTCCCTTTTTCCCTCCCGCACCTCCTTCTGCTTCATTGCCCACGATTGAGGCATGGCATCAAGATCACTGGGTTCATCGAGTAAGTCTCTCCCCATCACGTGAACTAGCTCACTTCTTAGCGGTGTTTGGTGGCCTGTGCCATCAACGTTGCGCCTTCTCTCTCTATCCACAAACCATATTATGATCCACATAATACACCACTCTTTTCTCGCTTGCCTTTTAAAGGCGGGATCCTCCACCATTCTCTTTGCAACCGAACTTTCCTTCTGTCATCCGTCCATCACACGCAGTCTCAACTATCTAGCGTTCCACAGACCACAGCCTCCACCAACAAACGCCCGACATCAAAATCCTGGTTTCGAACAAACAACAGCAGCTTTCACGAGGCCTCTGTTATCACCAATACTGCATCGACTCATCATCGGAACAAATTCTTCCAGAAAATCCACCACGACTCTACTCGTCTTCTTCTTCGTCTATCGGAACAAAAACCAAGTCGAACACTGACGCTTAAGGATTCAATAAAAAAAATGTCCTCCATGATGACCAACATAGCGAAGGGGATAGATGAGGTAATATTGGAAGAGACACCGGTGGAGCAGGCGAAACAACAGTTGGTTGTGCATCAAACACAAAGAAGTCAACAAAGGCTCGCCGAGGAAGAACAAAGGATCAACGACTACCTAGTTCACAAAGAGCAAGAAGTGCTCGCCAAAGAACAACACATCATCAAGTATTGTTCCCACCTGGCTGACCAAAGACTCGCCGAGGAAAAACAAGAAGAGATCAACGACTACGAGCATTATCGCAAGCTAGCACTGGATCCCGCCTGTATACCTACCAGGAGTGTCTACAACGTAATGAAGAGGGCTTTACCGAACCATGCACTGATTACGAAGGAGGCACTGCATGCTGTTACGCGGTGTGTTGAGGCATTCATCGAGTTATTGACAAACGAGGCGGCGGAAATCGCAATGAACGAAAGGTTGAAAATGTTGCTCCCAAGGCATTTGGCTGAGGCGGCGGAGTTATTGGAAATGGAACCTTATGCGACGGTCTTCTGGGCTATTGCTAATGAGAATGAAAAGATGCCGCAACTTCAGCATGGAGGTCGGGAAACTATACTTGCTGTTGGCAGTGGCAGTGGTGGAGTCGATGGTGATGATATTGCTGACGCGAGTGGTGGAGTGAGCGGTTGTGGCATCGGAAGTGGTACTGAATCTCCCGAGCCAGCGGCACCGTAGCAATGATACTCGCGTCTGGATCTATAGCTGAGCTATCTAGTTAAATCGAGGATCGCTTTCCAATATGAGAATAGCCTAGTGGTGCTGAGGGTGCAGGTTGTTGAAGTTCGGTTTTATTTTTTGGTATTCTTTATTTGGCTTCTAAATTTGGTCCTCGTGCAGATTTGCGGTTGATGTTTGGGGTTCCTTATAACATTGATGATACACTATTTATATCTACCCTCGCGCTAGTACTTATTCGTTTAATTCGAAAATAGACATGTTGTTTAATCCCAACCATTCGACGTTAAACCTAAATCTATTCGCAATGACGCCAGAGCCGCAAGCACTTGCTCTAGAGAAAGATGCGCTAAAATATGTAGCCAAGACGCTACTCGCGCTTACCATCAAAACAGAAAACACCATGAACTAGAACACGCGCAAGGCGGGAAGGCTACTGCACAGCGCGTGATTCGGTTATTCTGCATGTACAGGGTTAGAGTATTGTGATCCGAAATCTTGATGTAACCATACATACAATGTATTTACACTTCAAATGAATGGCAATATGGCTTGTAAAACACACCGTCGTCAAAGCGCAAGTTTTCTTATCGGGGCCGCGAGACGGGAGGAGGCATAGATGCGGCTCAAGATGGCGATGTGCCTGTGCACTTCGCGAGCCTTCGACATCTCTTTTCTCTCCGTATCTTCAACCACCGAACCACCATACTATCTAACCAGACACCATGCCTACCGCCCCGCGATCGATTTCAGTGCTCAGAAAGTGGTCCTTTGGCTGGAAGCCGATGTAAATCGCAACCATCAGCTAGCGCCAGCACCGCACGCGTCAAGCGCGTCAAGCGCGTCTCGCCAACACTACCTTTTAACGACACCGAGCAACATTGTATTATCAGATGATAGATACTGCAGGTCCTTTCAGCGGAAAGGAAAACTTGGTTAGACTACCTAGCTGCCTTGTCAAGAGAAGCGCTATCATGATGACCGATACACCAGGCTCCAGCGCGATGCGGTGACGTCATACACAGACAGTCGTGGTACGAAGCACGAACGTACAAGCCGTACAGATTCATACAGATTCATACAACTGGGAAGGGAGTTAAAATGACAAGCCAAATCCTTGTCGGGGAAGACAGGGAGGCTCAGCAGATGGTTCTCCGGCTGTCGTCCAGGTCATATAATGTCACTCGGAAGCGGCACAGAGCTCTCGTGTGGCAGTCATTGGTGAGCGTTTACATTCCTAGGATCATTCAAAGGTTCCGTTTGCTATGAACGAAATGTTGCTGATCTACACCTAGACCTTTGGGGGAATGTCCAGACATTATCCCTATACTGGATGAGTATTGTGATTCAACCTTTTTAGTGTGCTTTACAAAGATAAACAACTGGTTACTGTTGGATAGCACAGCATATCCGGAGGAAGCGCCCAATAACAACACTTTCATTTATCACTCGATGCTGCATAAACGCCGACTCCAAGTGTATAAACATACACTTCACTACACTTCCCAGGAGCACTTATGGCTTACACATTGGAGATCATGGAATCAGCGGAGGATCGGTGATCTGTATGTTATGCTTTATCGTCTTTATTTCATTCTCTGTAATAGCTGGCAACCTTAAATAGTTCCGTAGATCCAGAGAATGAGGATCAGACATCTCACCTTCACCTCCATTCGTACCTGTTGCTCTATAGTTACTGGTGTTGAATTGCATTACCCAATCAATCGAAATGGAGTTGGAGACGATACTCCTTTTGTTTCTTGTACTGTATCGAGCGCTGAGGAAAAAGCAAGTTTGTAAAGTGACGGGAATTTTATTAAAAAGCAGCTGTACAGTGACGGTTTTGTTTAGAGATGTACTGAGTTATGACAGGTATTGTGTAAAAAAGCAAGGTTCTAGAAGCAAATAATAGTGATAGAATCTATGCAGAACCACACTTCCTGCTTGTTAATATTGCACTCGGCCATGATAAATGGGGATTCACGGCCTCAGAAGGTCTTGCTGATGCTTGCCAAGATCCCTAGGATGGCTGTGGCATTTCCTTTCCTTTATTCTGTACTTAGTCATCAGATTTTTTAAAACATGCATCGCTTCAGTGACTGGTTTTAATAGCAGATGCAAATCCAAAGTGACAGTGACACTTAGTGGTGGTAGCGCATGCAAAGCGCTCGCGGTGACCGGTGACGCTTTTTCCTCAGTGCTCGGTACAGTAATAGCTTTTTGTACTGATCATGCAGAAAAACTTTCAAGCAGCTTTTCGGAATCTTGGAGTTCATGAGGAGCTTTTCGAGATAAGTAGAGTAACTATCATAGACTAGAATAGAAGATTAGATAATTTTATCGCGGTGTTTGTCGTCTTTTCGAGTTATCGATTCAGTTTTTCCAGGTAGTCCAGTTGGCATCCGTGTCGGTACAGTATTTCGTGTGTTGTAACTGAAAGAAGCTGGAATAACGCTTTTGTCAAACACCGAGTTCCATCAACTTGATTATCTTCATTAATACGACACTCGCGTAGTCAGGCATAGCATGCCGCAAAATGGACGCCAATTCCCAGGTGCGCGTCGCAACGCCTCACACGTAGAGCTGGTATACTTAACTCCATCACCTTCAACCACCTCAACTGCAACCTGGTGTCGCGTTTTCGTTCAATTCCACGGGCGAATCCATTAGCTTATCCAATAATTATATCACAGTAAGGGTAATCAAACTGCTACGGATACGGATTTTTTTTTCATTTTTTTTTTAAAGTTGAACGCGTAGCTTAGTAAGAAATCCAGCCAATAAGATCACACCTGAAATTCCTCCACTTTGACTGACCCCTACGGATACGTATTCACGCGTTTGAAGGCATGACTAGTTTTTTGTATACACCCTTGCTAGTGTGCGTGTTGCTACGCTGAATGTGGTTTAGTGGGCGTGAATTTAGCGTTTTTTTTTTTGTTTTTTTTTTGAATCCGAATTGCTTTTTTGCGATACGGGTTCCACGGATTCGATTCGGATTCTGCTTGGTAAAAGCTAGTCTAAGGCTGGGCGCCAGAGGCTGTGCAGCAATCACAGCCATTAGACTAGCGTCTAGACTAGATAAAAGCCACTTTCCTATTGGCTGACATTTGACGCAAATCTTTTTTTTTAAAGAAAATCCGTATCCGAACCATATCCGTAGCAGTTTGATTATCCCTAGTTTGAAATCCCACATGCTTAGAGTTTGGAGTGGCGAGGAAGGGGGGGGGGGGTGGGGGGGGGGGGTGGGGGGGTGAGGGTGTTAAACTGATTCAATGGGCGGCTCACTTTAGCGGTGGCGCTAGAGGTTGGAGATCTTATTCTTCTGGCGTGACTTAGTATCAGAATTCCGTCAGTTCTGTGTTCGCTGACTTCGTTTATACTGACAGCTATGTAGAAGCCTCTCGAACACCTCTGACGTCACAGCTGAGACGAGATCAAGACGCTCATCATCTGTGAAACAGTCTCTTGACTGTATGGCATCATAGGGTTTTGTCCGAAATCGTTTATCTACCGGCAGACACAGAAGTCTGTCCATTAAGCCATTTCCACTCAGTTCTAAACGACATTCGTATGTAGTGGCTGTGAAAAGGCCCCGTTTATGGGAATACCGGAGCATATACATGGATGACGCCGGTTCCCGAAGGTCGGGGAAAGTCGGTACCTGGCGACCGACCCACGGTCCGACTCACGCACCAACGTCAATTGCCAGCCTATATCTAGCCAACCGCCTCCCATTTCTTCTCTCTATAATTTATTATTTTACGCCTTCTTCTTTACAGCTACAACTTACAAGTCTTTTAGCATGGTGTTGATAAATTACGAGCTCGATTTGTGGAGATTCATCGAAACCTTTCCGGTGACGATCGCGTATACCATCGAAAGCGACCACACAATAGATGACGTTAAAACCGTCAGCTTGCCCGCCTACCACGGCATGTGGAAACTCTGTGTTTCTTATAGACAACCGCTCATGACGCATCCGTTTAGCGTAAGTATATGCCTCAACATCTGCCAACCGGCACCGACATAGTTCGAACTTGAACTGACAAAAAAAAAATACATTGCAGTATTTCCAATCCCTAGTTTCCGCCTCTAAGCCGATCCCACTCAAGCTGCCGGAGGGCTTCTTCACAAAGCAGCCGAGTGCTGTGATTGTTACGGACAGGACAATTACGGCTCATACAAGAGAATGGTTCCGCAAGACCACACAATCAACGACTACCTCAGAGCTATATCAGAAGAACCAGTCCCTATCCATGCTATTATCCCCATCCCCTGCGTTCTTCAGATTCGAAGCGATTAAGGGGACGTGTCACAGCCGGACACGCCATGCCCCGGTAGCCGCTGTGCGACACCGGGAAATGACGGCATGTTGTTTACTTTCAAGTTGATGGGCGGCAATGCGGTTAAAACAGCATGAGAGCATTCCGAGTTCGTACCAATTTGTCCATTAAGGCATTCAGGATTTGCACACCACTCCGAATCACAGATATCGATTCATGAACATACTTTGGCGATGCAGTACGCGGTCTACAGAAATGATCCGCGCTAAAAAGGACAATTAATCACCCGGATCCAAATGATATGGACTACGCCAATCTATTAGTCCAACAAGCGGTTAATCCTTATTTCAATCTTTTTAGGAAGCAATTGGAATATCCACGGGACCCATCGACCCGGATCGATTTTTTTTTATGAATCATTTAATTTGTTGTCCCCAGCCCGGGGCACGATAATATCCATCTAAACAATATAACGCAATAAAAACACTGCCTTCTAATCTTCCTTTCTCGTCTCTCCAGTCTCTTTGCGTCGCCCATCCCGGCTCGGGTCGATGGTAAGCATTCATGGTAGCGGTTTGCGCTCAATATTGCGGACCGGGACTGGTTCTATTACTTTCCAACCCGGCTGTTTTCACTTCGTTTTGGCTTTCTGTTGATTTCGAGTGTTATTCCTTACATGTCGCTATGACTCTAGCAACATATTCCACCGTCTAATGTTCACGCACAGGTTCCATTCATGAGAACGCTTCTTTGCAATATTGCGACCCTATACTCTTTTGATCGTTTAGTTCTCTATTTTTTCCTGCGAGTTTTTGTTATTCATGTCACATCACCGGTACCTGTTTCTTGACCCCCGACAACCACTGAACATTCGGCGTGGATTCTTCAATACCCATCGGCTAAGCAAGAGCGAGATTGGAGATCGACATGCCATGCCAACTGGAAACTAATAGTGGCAACTGGTGGGACGGAATCCGACGGCTTAAAGTGGTTGTTTTTGGACTGGAAGCCTGGGAATTTGCAGAGTTCCTATGCTGCTGGAGTTATTATGGTATTACATGGGGAACCTAAAGCTTGTAGTTGCATGGTGTTGATGCTGTTTTAAGAGTTTTCATAGAATGTTGTCGGATCGTTTTTCTTGTTTCTTTTTTTCTTTTCAAATATTTCTATTGTTTAGTTTTCCTTGAATAAATGTCGATTGGCCCTTGACTGGGGGCCCGTGGGTTTTGAACAACCGCTGTGGCCCTGTATTTTATTTCAAAGACACCTGTTGCGCGCCACGCCTCCACCAAAAGAACATCCAAAATCTAACCATTTATTTCAAACCAGAATCCCAGCAGATATGCCATCAGATCCCATGTACGCTCGTCCTCCAGTCCATACTCGTAACTCCAATTCATCACCCGTAGCATTCCATCCCACACTATCCACCACACCACTACCCTCATGTGATAAACCCTCATCTCCCCCATAATTCCAGCCAACTTGGCTCAACTACTGAGATCAATCCTTGATTTCGATTTCAAATTTCTCCGACCAGGTTACAAGTGTGCAGTGTTGGCTTCTTATTTCTTCTTATTTCTTTTATCCCCAGGATTACCACAGCTTGCAAGGTTGGACACACGACTTTTTTTGGCGCTGGATAGATAAGATAACATGGTGGCTAAGGGTTATGGATCCGGGTCATGCTCTGACTGGCTGAGAGTGCTTTACCCTTTCGATGCTAGTTAGCACGAAAAAAAGTCGTGTGTCCAACCTTGCAAGCTGTGATAATCCAGGGGATACGCACCGGGAAGATCACTGGTTCGAACCTGGGTTCTGGTTCATGCAGTTCGTAGGTTTTTCTTGCTTTTTGTTTTGTTTTAATCCCGGGCCCTGATATAATCAGCTGTTATAAGTTGAAGTTTTCAACACTCGAGCATGACTTCCTTGTGCTGCAGAGCAAGACTCATCTACGCTCAGCTATTTAACCCGGTGACTAAACAACTCCGCGTAGAGTAGTAACAACGCCGGCGGAAGCAGTAATGGCAGTAAAGTGAGGAAAAAGGAGGGGTAAGGGGACCGAGGAAAGCGCAGCAAAAATTCGGCTCGAACCAGGATTTGAACCTGGGACCTCTCGCAAACCATCAAATGGTACTTAGAGTTAACCCTAAGCGAGAATCATACCACTAGACCATCCGAGCTTGTTATGTCTAGATACTGCACCTTTGCTCATCAGAATATACAGTTTTGTAGCCTCTTCGAATTTTATTCTGACTATTCGTAACTTGCCTATATCATGGTTAAGGGTTAATTTCGACGCTTGTAAGTGTGGCGACAAAATGGGGACGAAGTAAACACTGAGGAGAGTTAACGTTTGACAAGGGAAAGGGCCAAGCTCAATGCTTCACAGAGTCGAGGTTAGATCAACCCTCGTGAGTGACGAAATCAACACCTCGCAGGTTCGAAATTAACCATGTATGCAACGTAGAATTTTAGACTACTCTAGAGACTTGGCCGCGAATGTTTTTTGTCACGGAGAATGGACTGATCTCATGCGAGCTGCACTCTAGAAATAGCTATAGGATGTTTTAAAGGCATGCCTTCTCGGGATGGAAAGTTGGGTTAAGAAAAGCAAGAATAAGAAAGGAGAACACATTAAAACACTGCATGAGATACTATGAAGAAAGGGTGAGGTTGAAGCTTGGCGTACCCATAGCCGCGCGTAGAAGAATCCCTGAATCAGGGGTCTTGGCTGTGGCACAGCCGTCCGGGCTCGCTTAGAGTATTCTAGTTTCCAGCGATGCGACGAACTTATATGAAACACCGTACCCATGGTTAGAGTGCTCAAAGCTTATTCAATAAATTCAGGGCCGCGGTAACCAACGCCCTCTCACCACGAAATCACAGTTTTAAAACGTTAGATCTTATCAGAAGTTTTGAAGATGATGAAAAAAAGAAAGCCCCATAAAGAAAGAAAACCTAAAAACTACAGAAAAAAATATAATCGAAAAAAAAAAACATAAAACAAAAACCCCAACAAAAGAATTAACCAAGATACCCTTAGAACCCCCTTATCCATAATGTCCCTTAGAAAAAAGATCAAACCAAACGTGAGTGAAAAAAAAACTGAAACCCCATTTTGTTTATCCCCGCTGAAAGTTGCATGACTTAATCTAGCCTTGATCTGGACTTTGTCTAGCTATACCGCTATACCGCTACACCACCGAGTCGTTGCGCTCATCGGCGTCTACCAGGCTGAAATCCCTAGTTTCCAGCCTGCTGAGCCTGCATGGCGGCAATTGCAGCGGCCTCCTGCTCTAACCGCTTCTGCTCTGCCTCCTGGAAAACGCTGCTGATCATGCCTTGCTCTTCGGGGGAGAGTTCCTTAGTGAGGGCGTCGTAAACTGCGGGCTGGGTAGCCTGGATGTCTGTAAAACGGTTAGCAAAATGTTCAAAAATCATCAAGTTTCGGTGACGGCGCCGGCGGCACCAGCTCCGTCAAAGGGATACGTACTCAACATAGCACCGCGAAACAACTGGTAAGGCTCAATCAAATCCAAGGGGGTCTCAAGAAGAGTCTCCTCCTCAAGGGATTCATCCTCATCATCAAAGTCATCCAAGTTGAAGTTGCCGTTTGAACTCTGGTTCAAGAAATCAAGGTAGGCGGCGCTCTCATCAGGAATATCGACCTCATCACCTTCCTCACCCTCCTTATCCCAGTTGTTATCACCATCCCACTCATTCTCAGAGTCGGAACCAAACTCCTCATCAAAGTTAAGGGACTCCTTGGACATTTCCTCGCGGTTCTTCATGGCGAGAGGAAGGGTATGGAAAAGGGAAACAATTCCGGACATCAACTTAACCCATCCAGGCTGGATGCTGAGAGGAACCTGCTCGGGAGAAAGCTGGATCAATGCAACGATGGCAACAATGGAAAGCTTCTTGTCGTGGACACGGTTGAAGTTCTCAATGTTGGAGAACCAAAGAGAGAAGAACTTGTTGGTCCATCCGTGAGACTCAAGGATCTGAAGAGTGGCAGCAGGGTTGTAGTAGATACAGTTGATGACCATCTCCAAAAGGTGAACACGGTAAGACTTGATGTCGGCGTTATCGGTCAAGCAAGACATGGCAATCTCAATGAAGTGGTTGAGGTACTTGTCGGCGTGTCCACGCATGTTCAAAAGGACGGCCTCGGCGAGCTTGCATCCGCAGATACGGTCCATGGGTCCGAGACGCTCGTTGGTGAAGATGGTGGTAATGATGTCGAAGATCGCCTCCATGTACTCGGGGTTGGCCTTCAACTGCTCATGACCGTAGGAAACGTAGTTGTCAAGGCAAGGAAGCATCTCCTCGATGAAGATCTCAGCACGGTCCTTGAAGGAGCGGTGGATGAGGGTGAAGATTCCCCACATGGTGGGAGAAATGGCCTTGGCGGAGAAGGTGCAAGAGTCAATGATCTCAAAGACCTCGTTGTAGAGCTCAGAGAGCTTGTGCTCGAGGGTAATGGTGATGACAGGAACAAGGATCTGCTCGAGGTGGAGGAGAACGTTGGGGGTGCTCTCAAGGGTGAGAATGAGAGTTCCAATGGTCTGGAGGACTCCGAGAGCGGTGATGGACTTGTCGTCAAGGTAGTTGTCAATATCGTCGTCGTCGTTGTTGCCCTGTCCCTTCTCAATGACGTCGGAGATGATACGGAGGTAGGTATCACGGAGCTGCTCAGTAAGCTGGACGGCGAAAGGAGTCAACTCAGCGGCGAAGACCTCAACGAACTCCTCCATAACGGTAGCGAGCGAGTCAACGTCGACCTCGTTGGCGAGCTTCAAAAGCTGCTGCATGATGTCGGCAATGTTCTGCTTCATGGAGGTGCGGATAAAGTCGTGGCGGATCAAAGGTTGGAGAGCAAGAGCGGCCTCAACCTTGACGGGGAGCTCTGGGTCGTTCAAGCACTGGACGATGTTCTGGTAGATCAAAACAATGTTGTTCTCATCCTGGAAGTCCAACTCGGAGAACTTCTCCAAAACGTCACAAGCACGAGCACGGAGGAATCCCTGGGAGCTGCGGAACTCGGGGAAAACGTGGCGGACAAAAAAGTACTCGACCTGGTCGGCGATGGGGGACTTCTTTCCGAGGATAATGGAGGCAAGGGTTCCGATCATACGGAGGGCACCCTCCTTCTCGCGGTGGTTCTTCTCCTGCTCAGAGGCGGTCTCGTAGCGGTTGACAACGCCGTTGATGAAGTTGAGAACGGTGAAAGTCTGCTTCTTGCGGGACTTGGTGAGGGTCATGAGGAAGTTGGTGGCGGCAACATCGGGAGAGGAGATCTCCTCGTACAAGTTGATCTTGCGGTGGATGTACTCGGCGGGCTCGTCGTGGAAGAGCTCAAGGTCCTCGTCAGACTGGCACAGGAGGGGAAAGAGAACGTGCTGGATGAGAGTCTCGACGTGGGGGCTCAAGTACTTCCAGGTAGCGGAAGGCTTGATGCACTCGTCCATGAAGGCAATGATGTTGGACTGGCAAATCTTGGACAACCAGCGCTGCTTGGAAACCCAGAGCTCAATCTGGGAAAGGTAGGCCTTGAGAATCTCGGGGGCGAAAGTCTCGATGAATCCCTTAGCAAATTCCTCGTAAGACTCACCGTTAGCTCCGCTGGTAACCGCACCGGGGTTTCCGTAGCTAGTAATTGTCAGTTCCTCGTCCCTGTCATCCGGAAGTGCTCGCCTGATACATACCGAACGAACAAACGGTTAAGGTTTCCGTAAGCCCACTTCTTGGCCTTCCACCAGGGGTGAATCTCCCGCTCATCAATGTCCTCCAACATAGACTCGGCGGGGGCCTCCTTCTGAACGACGCGGATGAACAACTGGCACCAGGCAACGATAGAGGACTGCTCTCTGAGGTGTGCGGCAAGCTCGAACTAAAAATTATCAGCTCACCACTCCAAGCTCGCCGGCGCGCAATTATTTCAAACTTACGTATACGGCGTGCTTGTAGGTCTTGATAATCATCTTCAACATATCTCCGGCTTCAGCGCTGGTCTCGTCGACCAACTTGTTTCCAATGTTCAAAATAATGGGGAAAGTAGCCTGAGTAACACGGTCCAACTCCTCACGCTTGTCAGTGTCGCGCTTGAAGCGGTAGGTCCTGCAAATCGACAACAAGCACTGAACACCGGCGTAAACGGACTGGATGTCGTTGGAGTTCAACAGATTCATGGTGATGTCCATGTACTGAGGCCATCTCTCGGGGAAATCGTAGTGGAGAATCTTGGAGATCAGAGGAACGAGCTGCTGACGGATGTTTGTGGGGGCGGTAGCGAGGGTGGGGATGAGACGGTCGCGGAGAATAGCCTTCTCCTCCTCGGGGATTGCGGGCACCTTAGGGTACTCATCGTTTGACTCCCAAGATCTGGTGACCTTGTTCTTGAGGTAAACGACGGCTTCACAGTGTTAATACCTAGACGAGCGGGGGCGGGGTCTTTGCGGCTCTTACCAGATAGGCGTAGGTTCACATCGGGGTCAGATGAGATAAGATCTGTGAGGGCGGCGACAAAGCCGTTTTGCACCTCCGCCTGCAGAAAGCGAAATTCGCGCGATCAGTTCTTGCACTTTCCGTACGGTTGTTGCGACCGCGGTTGAAATTTTGTTCGACGGGACTTACCGACTTCAACTGCAACTCAGCCTGTCGTCTAATGTCTGCGTTCGCACTCAAAGTTGAGGCAATGCATTCGCGAAGAGCTCCGGCGTCCATTTTTGTGAACTTTTTGTTGAAGAGAGAGATTTGTGAGGTGGACGAGGTGTGTTTTGCGGTTATACAAGGTCGCGAGCCGCAGAAAGTCCAGTCAAGGTTTGTGGGTCGGACGTGAAGAGATGGCTTCGAGAGTGAGCTCTGCGGGGTGATGTTTTTTGAGTCGCGGGGTGGTGGCGACAGATGTTCAGCTCAACTCGGTGTCTTGTTCGTCTCGACTGCGGTGAGCGAGTGTTGTGGAGGAGGAGGAGGAATGAGGACAGGTGGTTCGGTTGGCTTTGGGTTTTGGTGGTGCTGCCCGTTGGGATGATGGGTAGGAGGGGCAGATTTTGGGTCCTCGCAAAAAATCTTTAGGGCTTTTGCACGCTCCAATGGGATGCTCGCGTCCGGCGCCAACCACGCGCCAGCAACAGTTGATCTCAGCAAATGGCACTTATTTTCTCTAAACCGTTCACACCGTCTGGCTCACCATCTGAATTGGGCAGATACGATTGCTCGACTTGGATTGATTTTTTTTTGTTTAAACTGTTTTTGCATCGCTTGGGGCAGGGCTGGGCTTAGTGGGTCGGGGTGGGGGTGATGCTACTGAGGGGATGGCCAGCTAAGGTCTTTGATGAGGGGGATGGCGGAGGCTTTGTCAGGGGCGGGGAGTTAGGGGTGTACTGAGTATGGGGCTCTACATCTAGATATGGTTGGCCTGACTTGACTTTTCGTCGCTTGTTTTCAGCGGTCTGGCCTGACAGTCGACACTGTGGTGGTGGACCAACGAGAGGAGTTTGAGAGGCAGAGCACAGAAACGTGCACTCTGACCCTGCGTCCACCACCAGCATCGGAAAAACGACGAAAAGTTGTTTCCCCTAGGCCGAAACCAACTCTCGCTGCAGAATGCGCGTCAAATTTATCCTTGCGACACGCAAGTCCCGGTGGGTGAATGTGCATCACCACGAGGAGAACACTGGGTGGAGAGTTACCCGGATGGCAGGTGCAACAGATGCAAACAAACAATCGTCTGTAGCGTCAGGAACCTGTCAGTCCAGTGATCACGGAGACCGGACAGTGGCCTTGCTGGAGAAAGATAGCGGTTGAAGCACGTGAAAACACCATGCTCCAGACATGGAAGGGGCACGCGACGGTTGGTGGCACAGGCGGGAGGCGGGAGGCGGGAGGCGGGAGGTGGGAGAATTCTGGAGGGAGTGAAACGAAGAGAACGAAGAGCCAGGCAGCCAAGACGACGGATCTAGTTTCCTCTGTCGACTCAGAACGACTCTTCATTTGCCTTCACTTCTCCAACTGCCTCAAGTGCACATCTCGAGTTCCAACACTCCAAGTGCGAGTAGATTCAAAGGCTCAGTTACACTCTACTTCCAGTAAAAAGCTCGATTCCAAACGGAGCCATGATATCATCTGTCTCATTCCGAAATTAAGGGACGCAACGCAAGCAACGCAAACCAGAGCACACGGGACAGGAGATGAGTGTCTCGTTGCACCAGTTCCACGTTGGGGATGCATGTATGTGTGCGAATAAGAGCTTGATCAACAAGTCAAGTTACCAGCCGTATCTAGCCGTCTGTACAATTCCACCTCATCATAACCTTCTGTCAACGTGCGGTTGGTCCACGCTGTAAGGCTGCGTTAAACTTAAATCCTTAAACCCAAACCTTAAAGCCGCACGGACTGGTTCACGCTGTTGTCTGTCGCTCAAGCCATGTTGAACTCTAGCATCTCGCTTGTCGGCGTCTGTAGTTGTATTCCCTGATGCGGACACGGCTGCACAGTGGCTCCCAGGCTGAGGCAAAACCCGGTTCAAGCAGCGCCTGGTTGGAAGCTCTGGCTGAGCCGTTCGTGCTTTCGGAGGAGTGACCGACGGCACCCAGTTACGGCAAACAGAGTAAGTACGATTTAGGCTTGGCATAAATCGGCCCGATTGTAAGACTGCACAATTGATACGTCACGATCCCTGTCGATTACTCTACAGTAGGCTGCCCCACCTTGCGGTACTCTAGATACGCGACTTGACGAGCACCTCGCGAACTCAGAGCTCCACAAATCGAGGGAATCGAGCTATCTTGCAACAAACTACGAAACCACGAGCGAACCAGACAGACAAAATGACGGATATCCTAGACTGCATGACCGCGGTCTCAAAGCTGGATCTGGAGTCGGACACTTGGATTGATAGTATCTTGGAGGAAACGAGACCTAGAAAAAGGGTTAAGCCTAGTGATGAGGAGAGACGGAAGGAGCTGGAGAAGACTTTCCTAGAGCCGAGTCAGAGGTTTGGGACGGAGTGGTTGAATAGACTGCAGCAGTACGTGTACCCCACCAATATCTGCATCAAGCTATCGTAGGGTGCTTTGCAGCTTCACCGGCTTGATATACCTCTATAACCTCTTCTATATCGTCCAATAACTAATGTTTGATGTCTTTCTATAGGAGATGGGATGAACCCGAAGACTATCTCTCCCTAATGGGCCTCGCCCCCACCATGTCCCGCACCGTAATCCGCTTCACCCGCGAAGGTCTCGAAGGCAAAGTAACCGGCTACAAAGAAGTGACCGTACCCGCGCAATCCATCACCGCCAAGAACTCCACCTCCTTGTTACGCAAGCCCGCCTCCAAAGCCGATTTTGTCCGCGGCAAAGCCGGATTCTTCCCCTTCTCCCCCGGTGGAGTTGATGCCGGCTCCGCCAATGAGCGTGCCGAGGAGCTTGAGCGTTATGAGGCCGAGATGGAGGAGAGGATTGGAAGGGATGGACTCCTCAGGGTTGCCCCGGGAATGAGCAGAGGATTGAAGTTTGAAACCGAGAATGTAGCGGAGGTAGAGGATGATGTTGAGGCGGAGAAGTTTACTTTTGGGGATGTTCAACCGAAGCGAGCACCCAAGGGGGCTTCTTCTGCACCTGCAAAGGATGATGACAATAAGCCGATTGCGGAGCTCGACTCAATGGATGATCTTCTCCCGGCTGAATTCCCGATGTTGGCACCGAGAGGAGATCTTTATGCCCCGCTTGTGAAGCAGAAGAATAAGGAGTGGGCGCATATGGTGGATGTTAACCAGGAGTTGACGAATTTTAGAGAGTTGGTACCGAATATGGCGAAGGAGTGGAGTTTCGAACTGGATACATTCCAGAAGGAGGCGGTTTATCACTTGGAACAGGGTGATTCGGTTTTCGTGGCTGCGCATACCTCCGCTGGTAAAACGGTGGTGGCTGAATATGCGATTGCGTTGGCAGCTAAGCATATGACAAAGTAGGGCCCACCATAACCCTATATTCAAACCTAATCCTAGAATTCACCCATCCCAGAGACTAGGGCTGACAAAGTAACAGGGCTATCTACACCTCCCCCATCAAAGCACTCTCCAACCAAAAATTCCGCGACTTCCGCGGCGTCTTTGAAGACGTCGGTATTCTAACGGGAGATGTCCAAATCAACCCCGAAGCCTCCTGCCTCATCATGACCACCGAGATTCTCCGATCCATGCTCTACCGTGGAGCGGATCTCGTACGAGACGTCGAATTCGTCATCTTCGACGAAGTGCACTACGTCAACGACGCCGAGCGTGGAGTCGTGTGGGAAGAAGTCATCATTATGCTTCCTGAGCACGTCAACCTGATCTTACTTTCTGCTACGGTTCCAAACACTAAGGAATTTGCCAACTGGGTTGGAAGAACCAAGAAGAAGGATATTTATGTTATTGCCACGCCAAAGAGACCCGTTCCTCTTGAACATTTCTTGTGGGCGAACAAACAGATGTTTAAGATCGTCAACGCGGAAAAGCAATTCCTTTCTCAGGGAAGAGCAGATGCGGCCGAAGCCCTGAAGCCAAAGAAGGATATCCGCCCAGCAGCGCCAACGAACGCTCGTGGCGGTCCAGCCGGACGGGGTGGGCCAGCAGGAAGAGGAGGTCCCAACCAGCGCGGTGGCCCCAACCAAAGAGGAGGCAGAGGCGGTGGTCCTCCCCGAGGTGCTAAGCAAGCCGCCGTGGTTCCTAGGAACGCACCCGGCGGTATGCGCAGCATGAACCAAGACCGGAACATCTGGGTTCATCTTATTCAGCATCTCAAGAAGGAGAACTTATTGCCAGCTGTTGTTTTCGTTTTCTCGAAGAAGAGGTGTGAAGAGAATGCGGATGCGTTGAGTAATATTGATTACTGTAACGCTACTGAGAAGAGCGCGATTCATATGATTATTGAGAAGAGCGTTGCTAGACTGAAACCGGAGGATAGGCAGTTACCGCAGATCAGAAGGATTAGGGAGTTGTTGAGTAGAGGGTTGGCGGTGCATCATGGTGGTTTATTGCCTATTGTGAAGGAGTTGGTGGAGATTCTTTTTGCGAAGACCCTGGTTAAGGTGTTGTTTGCGACAGAGACTTTTGCTATGGGTCTTAACTTGCCGACTAGAACTGTCGTCTTTTCGGGAACTAGAAAACATGATGGAAGATCTTTCCGTGATTTGCATCCCGGAGAATATATCCAGATGGCCGGACGTGCCGGAAGACGTGGTTTGGACAGCTCCGGTACCGTCATCATTGTTTCTCGCGAGGACGAAGCTCCTGCTGTAAGTCTCCTTCTCCCCCCTCGACGGAAGATATGGATGGATTGCTAACTCAATACTACAGGAGCATATGCTCAAAGCCATGATTCTCGGCGACCCAACCAAGCTCCAGTCCCAATTCCGTCTCACCTACACCATGATCCTGAACCTCCTTCGTGTCGAAGCCCTAAAGATTGAAGAGATGATCAAGCGCTCCTTCTCCGAAAACACAACCCAGATGCTTCTCCCTGAACACGAGCGGAAGGTGCAAATGAGCGAGGCTGATCTAAAGAAGCTAGTCCGGGTGAACTGCGACATCTGTTCTACCGACTTGGACGCCTGCCATGCCGCCGCTATCAAAGCTAGCACCTTAAACGCGGAGATGATCATGAAGGGGTACCTCGTTGCCAAGCGGCAGAAGTTGTTCAGCGCCGGGCGGCTGGTGGTTATCAACGAGCTGCAAGGTACTCGTACAATCGGAGTTCTTACTGCTGTTGGAATCCACGCCGGTCCCCAGCCTGTCTTGAAGGTTCTCTTACTGAAGCCAGCGGATGAACTTAACCGGAAGCAACACTCCGACCTTTTACCTTTTGTGTTACATAAAGAGTTCAAGATTCCCACTCTCAACACTCAGGGATGGCAAATCCGTGGCACACACATCCCGATTACGGCAATTGAATGTGTAACCAAGACACAAGTGAAATTTGATATCAATGCATGTATCACAGGAGACACCGTCACCCTGCAGCAAGCCAAGGAGGAACTAAACCATTATGCAACTGATTGGAATCTTCCCGAGTGGTTGGAAATGGATTGGACTAAGGTTAAGGACTTGGGATTTTTGGAGGTTGTGGAGAGGAGACGAGAACAATTGGCGATTGCGGCGAATTCTATTGCGCCCCAGTGTCCGGAGTTTCATAAACATGTGAGTATTATTCTAGAAAAGAAGAAGCCCTGTGACTTAGGGTACGACCCTGGAATGATTATGTTGCTGACGTAACACACATACAGTTCGCAATGCGTAACGAAGAATACACCCTCTCCACTAGCATCGAGCAATTGAAACAACTAATCTCCGACCAAAACCTTCAACTCCTCCCCGACTACGAGCAGCGTGTGGCGGTTCTGAAGGAGTTGGCCTTCATCGACGAAAACTGCGCCGTCCAGTTGAAGGGCCGTGTCGCCTGCGAAATCAACTCCGCCAACGAGCTAGTCCTCACAGAACTAATCCTCGAAAACGTCCTAGCAGACTACGACCCTGAGGAAATCGTCGCCCTTTTATCCTGTTTCGTATTCCAAGAAAAAACCGACACCGTCCCAAACATCACTACTCGCCTTGACCAAGGAATGAAGACGATTTTAGATGTTGCAAACAGAATCAATGCTGTGCAGACTAATCATCAGGTTTTGTTGAATAATGAGAATGATGATTTTTCTACTAGGCCGAGGTTTGGGTTGATGGAGGTGGTTTATGAGTGGGCGAAAGGGATGTCATTTTCGCAAATCACTGAACTGACGGATGTACTCGAGGGGACGATTGTTAGGGTTATTACTAGGCTGGATGAAACTTGTAGAGAGGTTAAGAGTGCGGCGAGAATTATTGGAGACCCCGGACTGTTTGAGAAGATGCAGAAGTGTCAGGAGATGATTAAGAGGGATGTTTGTCATTGTGCTAGTTTGTATTTGTAGGTGGGGTGGAGGGAGGGAAGCGAAAGGAAGCGAAGGGTAGTGAAGCGGAGTGGAGAGAAACGGAAGCAAGGGTCCAAGTTTTTCAGATCTGGTGGGAGGAAAAAAAGGAAGAAAAGTATAACAGAAGGGGTGAGGAAAAGGAAGGGGTGGAGAATCCAAGAAAAAGAGGTGCAGTACGAGGAGTGCGAGGAGTTAAGGAGTTGGAGTGAGGAATCAATGATATCACATGACGGGAATATTTTTATCATGCCACGAGAAATTCTGGGGAGTTAATGAAGGGCGAAGTCTCGAAGATACATATTTATCGCTATCTTTAATAAGCCATCTTTATGTTGCAGCCAGGAATGAGAATTTATATGTTCCTCGCCAACCTCTTATTTCATTCTAGCCGCTTTTGCCCCCGCGCTCCTGAAGACTGAGCATGATTCCACTGATCTTCCGCCGTAGAACGAATCAATGACGATGACCCTCGCCTGGAGTCGGTGCAATCTAAGTATAACCCAGCATTGAACTTCCAGTCTTTCACAACCTCATCAAAGCCCAACTGGCAACTCCATTATTACCTCATCTGATTTTATTACCCGAGATTGTCGCCGATAGTAGAAATCATCACTCGTAGGTGTTGATGAATCATGAGAGCAATGGGAGTGCTAGTAGAGTGTCGTTTTCAAACCCACGTAAAGTGCCTAGACTCAACATCAACACTCCGCGTCACTGCTTTCAACCCACCCCCACCTTGTTCCTGCTGCAACGTCATTTTCGTCAGTGTAAAGTGGTGTTCTCGACTGTTAACAATGCCGATATCAACCCTTCCAAGAACCGAACTTTGTCCAATTCGTCCAATAAAATGGTTGATGTCTTTTCCTCATAGTGTGGATAAAAACCCCTGGGGTGTTGGCTGAGGACTTCGAGTAGTGAGTCATGTCGACTGACACGGTTTTGATATATGCATTTTTATAAAAATCATAACGGCAGGTTTAATATCAAGGAGCTCGGATGGTCTAGTGGTATGATTCTCGCTTAGGGTTAACTCTAAGTACCAACATTGGTTTGCGAGAGGTCCCAGGTTCAAATCCTGGTTCGAGCCGATCTTTTTGCGGTTGAAGGGAGTGAATAAAGTGGAGTGCTCTGGTTTTTGTGCTAGTTGCTGAGGGCTGAAGAATAGAGGAGAGTGCTGGGTTTGGATGCGTGTCGTGGTTTACGACAGGGTGGCAGGGTAGCGGGGTAGAGTAATAGTGAAGTGTATGGTTGATGTTCTTGGGGTTCAAGAAATCTGAAATCAGATGGACTGAGAAACTGAGGCATATTGACGGATGGTTCTATGTTGGTAATGTGTTTTCAAGTATATGGGATAGAAAAAGTGATTCAGCACTGCGAACGATGCGCTTAATTATTTGCTGCTAAGCAGGGGTTACTATCAATCGTTTGCATGGGGATCTAGCGTCGCGGGATTTACTCAAGTCACAGCATAGACATAAAATTA
Organism: Pyronema domesticum; assembly: GCA_024516145.1. Lineage (NCBI taxonomy): Eukaryota > Fungi > Ascomycota > Pezizomycetes > Pezizales > Pyronemataceae > Pyronema > Pyronema domesticum. The sequence goes on from JAJJXL010000033.1 coordinate 391,678, forward strand.
GAAACCGACAAGATGGAAACAGTTAAGAAGAAACAAGAAGCATCCCACAACATTCAATGAACAATATGAGAACAGCATCTGAACCAACCACAAGCTTTAGGTGCCCCGTGTAACACCGAAACCCCATCTCTTTCACACATCGTCACAGTCACTCTGTAAACCGCCATGCTTCCCTTACCCGTAAATGGGAATAACAACAATCACTTTAAATCCGTCTTACAACCGTCTCACAACCGTCTTGCAACCGTTAGTAGTCTAAACTTTCCACTCTAGCTCTTTCTTAGCCGATGGATACTGAAGGATCCACGCCATACGGCCGTTGGCATCGGGGATATCGTCTGTCGAGAATTTACCAGGAACAATTTCATCGGAGACAGGTGGAATATTGCCTCGACATAGAATAGCTTGTGCTCCATATTTCGGGTTCTTAGGATCGATGGGCATGAATATACTATCCATTCTAAAGTTGAATTCAGGGTTCAATACCGTTTTTTTATGGATGTCCAGAAGCCTTTTCCACTTATCCTCCAGATCCCCTACGGGTTCCAGGTCTTTTTTAATATCGAAATAGCCGTTCGGGCCAAGGCGTATATGTTTCCAGCCCGAGTTTGAGAGCATTGATCTTGGGAGTAATTTCTTCACAGTATTGCATTCCTGTTTCACAACTCTCAAGTGCTATTCCATCATTAGCGTTGGATAACAAGTTTAATTTAAATTTGTATCTTACAATTTCTGCTGCCAGTTTGTACACATCTTTACCAATGTCCTCTGATGCGAGAACGACAACCCGCTTGACTGAAACAGGAGGTTCATTTGGATAATATGGAGACCAGGTGGCATTGGAAACCGTTTCAAAAAGATCCTAATTCTGTATAAATAACAAGCTCAGACGTAGTAATTTAGAGACAGGGTATTAATTACCTGAAATGTTGTGAGATCACTCGTATCTTTTACAACGTGTTTGTAGTGATTGCAATGTTTTGAGTCAGTTGACACAATCACGACATCAATCATTTCTCTGCAAATGCCACGCGCTCCGAAACAGAAAGATCTAGATCCCTTTTTGTCCTCCACCGGACGACCTCTAAATATGATCTTTACTAGTCTGTCCTTGGACTCGAACCAAAGCAATGCTTTGAACAGTAGCTCATTCCAGGCCGCATTGTTTCCACCAAATAGTGGGGCGTTCTGCCACGTGTAATGTATTGCTTCAATAATGTGAGGGATCTCCATAGGTACGGTGTACTCAGGCTGTGGTCTATACGGAATTCTGCGAAAATTCTGGCAAGTGACTAACTTTTGCCGCATCTCTGTATGTGTTTCAGATATCCGCGGTTCGGGGCGAGTGTCAATTGAAGTTCCTGAAATGGCAAATAAAGCAAGATGCTCGACAAATGCCATAGTAGGATGTAGGATGTAGGATGCTGAAGCGACTTTCATGTAAAGAAAATTGTCCATCTCGAAGATACGGCACTTTCTGGGCCACATAGTCCAAAAGCTACGATGCAAAGTTAGCAATCCGAAGAATTCCAAGAGTCACGGATAAGGGACTTATGAGTTGCTGTACATTCTCCAAGGTTACAGAGCTAAGTCCTCCATATTCTTCCGCGGGGCAATCGCAGTCGACTTTGGTCTCGAAACGATAAACATCCTCATCAGAATCGTACATGTCTAACTCTAATAAAAACTTTAGGGCCGTATCAGCCGGTTCTTTATTAGGCGGCGCTCTTTCGTTTGGCTCTACTTTGTTGACTGACTTTATTCCATCGTCATTGCGAGCGCTTGTTGGAGTTCGATCTTGGGACGTCGAGCCCTGAATCTCTTGCTCAGCGTTGAATAACGTTGGGACCATGGCTGTCCTTGGGTTTGTAGAAGAGGGCTATGTTGTGATGGTGATTAGCAATGGTGCGGAATGAGGTAAAAAAGCGGGCGTGTTGCTGAAAGGAAATCGAAGTTGCAGGTCTGAAACCGAAAGCCTCGCTGGTAGATGATTTGGTAGAAAGAGAATGAGTACCGTATGTTGGTCGCAATAACAAATATCTTTTTGAATTGTGTCGCTAAACTGTCGGTTTTAGGCGCTGGGGATACTGTTGGGGTAGGTATATCGACTGTGAATACGAAGCAACAGCAGTGCAGGGGCTTGTGGTACGTCGTGAGATGTTCGTTGTGTTCTGACGCTCAAATGCAGTACAATAGTTTCTGTAATAGTTTGTGTAACAGTAGCGGATTTCTGAGCGGTGTAGCAAGAAGTAGGGCGTAACCGCGTAGGATCAGGTAGATGAGATTTTCTGACTACAGAGCAGCGCCGAAGAACTTGAGATGCCAGGAACACCGAGTGTAGTGGTCCAGAGGATTTTGCGGAAGAGTAAAGTAGGCAGTTGGCGTAGGTTGACGAGATGCTCCGTGTGTAGATCGCACTGAGGAGCCTGAGATACTCAAACGGGGACTGACGAGAATGGACGGTGTGTTCAAAGCGGAAAGGTGCAGCCGTTTATGAGAGAATGGCCACTATTCTCCGGGTGCACAGAGGTCAGAGAATGTATCTGGTTTTCGCTGACAAGGAGTTGAAGCAGTGAAATTTTGAAAAAAGCGAGATGAAGCAGCTATCACAGTGACTTGCTTCAGAGCGAAGGTTATGGTGTATGTAATGAGCATGGTGCGATAGATAGAAGCCAGGAGAGTCTGTATTGTATCCGTAAAAGGTCGGAATGCGGTAGAGATGTAGAATTCTGGATACTGAAATTAGACCTCCGGGTGAGATTCAGAGGAGATGGAGAGAGGCGAAGGAAAGAAACTGAGAGGGCGATTTAAACAGAGAGATGTCGGTAATTTCCAGGAGAGCTGGTGTGCGTGAGGCAGCACTCATAAACGACAAACGGAACCACTGAATGAGTATAGGAATGTAAACGCATACGAACATGGATATGCCTCACGTGCTTTCTGCGTCACCTTCGGGTGATACACGATGCCTCGGGCTGACTCATGGAGTAATACAAGAAATGCCCATTTTATGCTATGCACCGGTACGACGCGTTCCTATTGTGTTGTGGACTTCTCCGTAGAAGTTGCCAATGGCTTATGAGAGGGTTGCTATATCCGCTGGACGTGCTTCGAATGCTTGGGGTAGGGGTGCCGTCGGTGCGTATTCGATTCGTCGATTCAAGTAACGGTAGCTCAATAGTCCCACACAGTTCCCCTGATAGGTAGTCGTAAGCGCAAGAACTGTACCCCACGCGCTTCCAGTTACATCGCGGCTGTTGTTCAGTTATCTCTGCTCGTGAGTCGTTTCTGGGACGGCGTGTCGATGAAGCTATTTGACTGTATCGATTGTAACTGCCACAGCGAATGAAAAGTAGACATTCCAATACTACTTTTCGCTTCCGGCGTCAGTAAGCTCCATCGTGCGGCGAGGTTGATGTCTGTCGAATTACAGTTCGCGTTCACTACCCGTCCGCAAGGAGCGATAGCGCTATCCTGCGGCAACCGGTGCGATTCAAACGTGATGAGAATACCACAAATTGGCCATGTAAATATCGGATAGCTTGATCATTGATGGGACTGTAGGCGAAGATCTGGAGAGAGAGAGCGCGCCAGGGAACAGACTCATCACCAATATATTGAGCCGCATCTGCGCCATACTGCCGCCTCCCGCGTTTCAAGATACAAAACAGACTGTACTAGAAGAAAAACAAATTCCAGTAGCAACGCTCTTTGAGAGTGCGACAACGTTTGCGTGGTTAAGTCTAAGGTATCATGACCTAGTAGACTGTGTCGAGGTAAAATAGGAATACGACGATTTCACGATTTGAAGCATGAAATACACGCGGAATATCTAAGCGCTGTGCATCCCGTAGCGTTGCATCGCCAGGGGAAACTGCGCGTGTCGACGCACGGCGCACGCGCTACAGGGTTCACCGCGTGATACATATACATACTCGCAGAGTACAGCGGGTGCTGGTGTGGGTACTGGCTTCTGGAAAGATCTTCGATTCCTTCCATTAGTCATTAGGCTGCGGCTGCGATTGCAGTTGTTTATCTGGTGTTGGTGCTGGAGACGAACTGACGTATCTTCAAACAACACTCTAGATCTGAGGCCGGCTTCTTGTGCCAGCAAACGTGTGCTCCCACTCTTCAACCGCACCAATTTTCAACCGCCCCATCGCCGCTGTCTTCCATTTCTGAGATAACGCCACCCTTCTCATCCTCATGCATTACTGCAGAGACATCTTCTTCGGCGGCTTCAAAGCCATTGCGATCACCAAGATCCAGCAAATGCTCGGAACCATCAGAATGTAGCTCATGGGTATAATCACGCACTAAAAGAGGCCTTTCTGGTGTGAATCCTTCGATTGAAATGGTAGATTCCCTGTTTCCATTCACCGGCACTGCAATACCTGTCTTCTGGAATAAGCGGATGACCAACTCCCTTTTGGTTGAACAGAACTCCTTCCATGCCTCTCCCACTACATGAGTCACCAAGACTCCTCGCTCTCAAACAGCTTTCTCTTTGATGAAGCTGGATGAATGGGGTTTACATGGTGGCGGTGGTTGTTTTGTGTTTTGAGACATCGTCGTGCCGAATCGGCACTGAAACGGGACCCTAACTGCAATTCTGTGTACCCAAGGGCTTCTTTAAGCATAAAAACCAGGCTTTAGAGTACAAAAAGTTGCGCCTATCGTGATTACAGTGTAAAAACTAGTAAAATACCGATCTTACTCTACTCTACATAAGGTGCCTCATGTGCAATATGATCCACTTGCGCACTGTTTTACATCGCGTCATAAACGATAACTGTACAAACGAAAGTATCCGCTACAATAGTATCGAATAAGGTGTTCCAAACACGCCAAGGTATAACATACGCGTACATCGACAATTATCAGGAAATCAACGAGCCAACCGAAGACACAAATGCATTGTAATGTTCCAATGTAGGGAGAAACTTTTTTTTCCTAATATCGACCTCCTCTTTGCCATATACTCCTTTTGCTTCGAGATCCTTAATGGTATTCTTCGGATATTCCATCTTTGGATATTCAAATGCTGATTTATATTGTTCCATATTTAGGTCAACGTCATAGTCCTTATCAATATCATTCCACCTATGCTTAAGGCTTGGGCGTTTAGGAGTCTCCTGATATTCCTCAGCCAAATGAAAGCTGCTTAAAACGACCCAGTCGCCCTTGCTATTTTTCAAAAATCTGTTCTCGGGGTGTATTGCGCAGGGTATGCAAACGACGGGCAACTTCCAATACTGAATCTCAAGCCGGGAGGAGCCTTTGTAGCATCTGATATCGTCGATAGTGGTAGTTTTTACAGGAAGTGGATTTTTGCCTATGATAGCCTCGATTCCGGTACCGCATGACATGGTCCGAAAATAAACGTTGTAGATACGGAACTGGAGCCGTTTGTTGACGTGTGCTGCGATTGCATAGTTCCAAATATCTTCGCAGTCTTTAGGTCGATATGAAATTTCATTCTCTTCATCCCGTAGGATGATCCGTTTGAGCGATTTCTTTTCGTGCTGTCGCACTAGAGCGCGGAGATCCTGATTGATTTGCGGTAAGATTAGCTGGGAATCTCATAGACAAATCTAGGTACTGATGCTGAATACGTACCTCATAAGCTCTGATATTACAAAAGTCAATCTGAAGCGGATGTATGTGCTTCCTTATGGCGTAGTCGGCGTCCTTTACCGTGTCCAAGAAGTGAAAGCAAATTGGTATCTTGTCTTCGAAAGTGCTATTGTAGAAAACCATATCATGATCTGTGGCGGAAATATAGATCATACAGAAATAGAACGTGACCTCTACCCATACGTATTTCATAAATTGTCCTGACTTGTAACTGTGGAACCATTTCCATCTCTTTTCTACTTCATCCTTGGCGTTGTGATCGATGTTAATGTCTCGCTCCGGATCCCATTCATTTCCCTTTCTCAAAAAGGTTTCGTAGTCGAGTTCTAAATTAATGCACTCGAGTCCGAAATCGCCGCGATATTGATATTGGAGGTCCAGTTTCGTTTTGTGGAGACTTTGCAATACTTCTTTCATTTTCTTCAGACTGGTTAGCCTCATAATTAATTGGCCAATATAAGCCAAGGAAAACGGAGTTAACGCAACGTGTGTCGTGAAAACTCACTCTAAAATCATCATCCCACACCCCGGAAATCTGTAGTTGACGTCCAAGCCCCCATTTACTGAAGAAATGTCGTTGATGTGAATCTTCAGAACATATCTGCTGAAGAAAAAAATCCACGTTGGCCTCTAGAAGTTGCTTGCGCCTTCCTTCAGACTTCAACATTATCGATCGATCAACAGTTTCAGGGTGCATGATTCTCGCAAAGATATTGGAGATACTAGTCTTCAGCGTTAGTCTGGGGAGAAGGAAAGCAGCGCAGGTAGCTAGGTAGTGCACACATACCCGTGTATATGTCTTCAATAAGCAAGATATTATCGGACCGTAACGTAGCTGGAAGTAGGTATGCGTGACCGTCGATCAGTGCTGAATCGTGGGAGATGGCGATGGCGATGGCGGGATGGCGATTTGGACAGCTCACAACAAGGAGTGTGGAGATGGTGCGAGGGCTGCAAGTCAGTGGAGTATGATAGAGAGTGGGGGTCCATGGAAATGGCAGTGGTGTATGTATGGTAAGCGGTCAGCTGCCATTCTTTAACCTCACTAGTTCCAAATTGTCCGCATACATAAGTAGATAAACAGATTCCAACAAGCGATCTCACTGAAAAGTTTGTTTGTTTTGATTAATGTACGGAAAACTCGTCGTGAACCATGCACAAATCGAGCCACAGCGGTGCCCTGACGGCGCCACAGCCGGTAGATGGTAGCCGGACCATAGCTGTTTATCAAGAAGATCTAGGTGCTGTATCTTCGCGATATCGGTGAGATGGATATGGAGGATGTTTTAAAGACTCCTGATAGCTTCTAAGAAATTAAGTGGACAGTGGACTAATGAAGTCTGCGACACGGCTCTTTTTGCGGCACGGTGAATCCCTGTTCTAAATATTTGCATACCATTACAGCCTCAATAAAGCTATCTACATTAAGAATATAATCTTGACAAAGAAAAGAACGAGCTCCTACACAAGGCAGTGGGGTTTAATGATTCACATCAATCTCGAGCCCAAATATTATCAGTGAATCTTTTATGCCGGAGCATGACAGACCATATGCAAGTACTGTCCAAATGGAAAAAGAAAGAGAAAACGAACAAAAAAAACTTGATAAAATCAAACATCCAAATTCTCGCCAAATTCCACAAGACGGAGAAAACAAACTGGCAGTCTCAATAAGACCAAAACAAACCAAACAAAAATAAGAAGGAAGATACCCACCACCGTGCAACATAAGGTCTTATGCAACAAGCGAAAACAAAACAAGCATGTAATATATTACAGACAAACGCAATGGAAAAAACACCATAATAAACCCCACAAAAGAAATAAGAAGTCAACAGCATCTCAGAAACCGTATCGATACCCTATCCAAAATCTTAACAACCGTCACACATGTCGTTCCTCGGTCGTCCTCTACCGTGACAGCCAAACATCAGTAGAGAATGTTGTTCTGGTGATGCATCAGGCGGAATATTCTGCGAAAATATTGTTAATGGCGGTCTGTAGGTGCTCGGCCACTTCTGTACCGTTCAAAGAATGAAATTTGCTGTCCATCAAGTGGCACCGCAGGTGTTCACGCGTGCGAAATGGAACTGCGCCAATGCGCGAGTGGACATGACCACAAGTTGAAGTCGACATGAAACATGGGGTGTGTAAAGTGAGAGTAAAGTTCCTCTTTGCTGATACATGTGTAATTACAAATTAAACACTTGACTGGTTCCGGTATCCCAGTTGTCATAATCTTAATTGCTTCATCCTTGGCTTTAGTTCTTAATTCTTTCTTTGCCCTGTGAGCTTTATCTTGGGTTTAGATTATGTGATTTGTCAAGTACGCTTAAGAATAGAACCGGCGGAATCCATTTGAAGAACCTCCTTGCCTGCATTTAGCGAAACATTTAAAAGACCAATAACCCGGGTGATGTTTTGGGAAGTACTTAACTAATCTTGTCCAACTTCCGTAAGGAACGCTACAGTGGCCACACACGTATGATTCTCCAGGCTGTCGCGCGGTGGCTCCTGAGTTTGTAGCTGGATGATTTCTGCGGTTCCCGCCGTCATCTTCTTCGTTCCCAGGCAAATGTTGCAGCTTGGTGATTGTGCTAGCTGATTGATCTGCTAGCTCTTCTTCATAAGCCCCTTCACCGGCGTACACTTCTTCGCAATGGTTCACCATTGAGCGAGGTGGCCGTTCCAAAGACTATCAAGTGGTGATTCTGCTGGGGTACAGTGGGAAATCTCGGTTTCAGTGCGTCGTGATAGGCCGCTGTAGGTGCTTTGTCGATGGCAGTCTCCCTTGCTTCGGCGGATTTTGATAAAGCGCTCGATGGGGTTGCTGTGATGGCTATCAAGTGATGGATCAAACTTCAAAGTGGTGGAGTAAAGTGGTGGTTGCGTTGTGGTCGTGACAAGCCGCTCTTGATGGTCCCATCAGCTAGCACCAGAAACGGTAATCACACAAAACTATCTCACTTCATGCAGCCATCTCATTCGGTGATACTTACAAAACTGCTGGTACAGTATTAGAAGTTACGCTATGATTAAGTATTATGTAAACAGGTGCCATAGAACGCTCGCACAGCCCCAAGACTGTTCAGTGGATGCGGGTGATCGTTCGACATGGTTTCGAGGCGCGTGAGAGGGGTGTTTGCGGGACTCCTGAGAGCTCTGAAGCTCAAACGAAGTCTGCGGCACAGCTCTCTGCGGCCTCTCGATATTTCGGTTACCACGTGACACGGAAACTAACCCCTAATCGTGATAACCCCCAAGGGCCGCCACCATCGCCGCCTACGCCCCTAGATAGCTGTGCAATGTTTCAACTGGTTGTCACATTCCTATAAAAGCGACGTAATTTGCTTCATGGATCAAAATACATTTGTCGGGAATGCGATAGATGTCCACAATGTCGCGTCAGTGCTCATAAGGCACAACAAACACAATGGATTAACACCAAGAACATCAATAATTGTCGCGTGCTCTGGGTCACATGGTGTAACTTGATCACTGGGATTTTTGTAGCAATACCCACGCAGTACGGCCGCTAACACGCCGGGGGGTCTTGACAAGAATGAACCTCATTGAATCTCCATGTTTAGCTTAAGATCTTTGGTAATGGGGAAGAATGGCGGAGGAGCGAATCGAGTGATGCATAAAATGCACATCAGCCCATTGTGCTAGCAACAAAAGGGTTGAACACTGGGCGGTGCGCATTATGTGACATGCATAGCCAGTTCCACTTCCACTTCTTCATTCCTCCGTCTTTGTTTCATGCTCTTTGTACATTCTCCACCCGTTAGTTTCATTCATATTCTTTATCCCCTCCCACCATTATCGGAATACGAACTTTGTCGTCGACCAGAATGTGTCAATGGCGTTGCAACTTTTTCACCAAATGCGGTCATCAACCAGCTTATGTCGAAACCCTTTGTTCCCACCAAAAGTCTGAGAGAGATACTTGGACTCGTGGCATAATCATGCAGGCATGCGGTACCTTTAACATTCCGGAGGTTCAAAACCTTGACGATATCTGCCCCGATTGTACAGACCTGAAGTATTCTGGTTCCGCTTCTTATGAAGATCCATCGTATGAGACCAACAACCCCACTTTTTCTGCCTATGTACTAACTACAGATTCCAGAGATGAACACGTTAGCCACAAACCGTCTCTTTCTGAGCTGGAGGCTGCAATCACGGCGCGGCATATGAAAGAGAAGCGAGAGGCTAGGGAGAGTTCCCATACCTCAGCACCTAGCGAAAAATCAATGTTCTACCGACCGGGATCCTATTTCGAGCGGCCAACACAGTCGAATCGACAGCCGACGTTTTCAACACAAGGAGAGGGATCATCCAGTCGTCAATATCGGCCTTCAGAATCCTCCAAGTTAAGCATGCAGCAAGTCCCTCAAGTAGGCCGCGGAGGAATCCCGAAGCAAACCCCAAACAAGCCTTCACAGGGTTCAGGATCCTCTTTCATCGACCAACATCTCCGTGCGCAGCGCGAGCCAAAGCTGCAATCATTCTCCGCGTCTCACTCCACTTCCACTTACGACCGTACCTCGATCCCTATGCCCTACGTCCAACTTTCTCACCTCTCGACACAACATAATAGCCAACGCCCATCCTTCAGTAGCTTCTCCGAGTCATCCGAGCGTACTCGCACCCCCACCACCCCGGAGGGGCGACAACAACAACGAACCACCACCCGTGACCGAACCCCCGAATCCTGGGAAAAATCCGCCTCCGCCTATTTCCAAGCCCGCCAACGCACCGCAACACGGGAATCTATTCTCCGAGACCCGGCTTACTGGGCTAGGGCTAGCGAAATCACTAATCGGGAACAGATGTCAAAGGGTTTATCGCCGTCTGAACTTGGAATGAGATCGATCACCCCGGCGGAGTGGAGAGCGATACAAATGCAGTTTATAGCACAATCTTTACCGGAGAAACAAGGAATTTGGCAGCAGCCTCATTCCAGAGCTATTACTACGCCTTCTAATGATCTGGACAGTAGGGCTATGGCGGCGGCGATTGATGGCGCGAGCCCGAAGAAGACGGGAAAGGGGAGGATGTACCCGGGGATGTGAGAGGTCAGAATTTGGTAGAGATTAGATGCCAGGGTATGGAAAGGACTTCGTGAGATTGAAAGTACGTGGAAGCGGGACTACCGACCTCTCGATAGCTGTATCGCAAGGCGCGAGAAAGAACAAGCGTGGAAATAAGCGAGAAATCAAGAAGCAAGCGTGCAACAAGCGCGCATCAAGGAAGCAACTAGCGTGAGACAAGCGAGAATGAGAAAAGCAAGCGTGAAAACAACCGTGCAATCAAGCGATACGTCAAGCTACCAACAGAACATGTTCGTTCTGCTAAGATGGCCGAATTCTATCCAACAAGAGGCGAGGCCATTGTTTCGGAAGCAGGAGCGCCCTTGCTGCAAGCCTAACGGACACCGTTAGCTCGTACCTGGTGACGGTACGACGGTAATTAAAACTTCACACTGGACCCCCTCGATTTATGTTCGACTGCTCAGTGTGACGTTTGAACAAACATTGGTGATTGCTGCATACGACCGCTTATACCCGCTACACCCAGGACACAGCCGATACCAACCCATGGATACCGACGTAGAGCCATTACCTTCATCCTAAACCCCCCTGTACCAGACTCCATGGTACGGGACACCAATTCGAACAGGCCTCCGAAAGATTCGCTAGTTTTGCACCGAGCTCTTCTAGTCGGCATTGACAAGCTTTAATGGCAATACACAGCACAGAAGAACTATTGAATTTGCGCCCGTTAAGATCATCTTTCAATAGGAACCCTGGCACAATGCTGTGACTTCCAAAAGAAGGTTTCGGACTTCGTTGGGGGCCGATTGAACACCATCGACATAGTTTTTTTCAGCGTCGCGGCAATCTGACCGGCAAGACTGAGGAAGCCGGCAACGGCTGCAGAAATGCTTAATGGATCCATAACCCGTCCGTCGGCAGTGTGGTAGACTGAAGATACTGAATCTCGATATGGCGGTGGGCAACGATTGTAGTCTGTGGCTGGATGGAATTGGTGTGATGATGAAGAGGGGCGCGCAACCCTGTATACCCCGCAATTACGATTGCTTCGCAGGCTACTCGCAGATATCAGTCGTGACCGGTCGATCCTGGAATGATCAGATAACCGGATAATATTCCTGTCATCTTAAGACTAATGCGATTCCTTATTCGTTAGATAACCTCCGATCAACGTTGTGGAACAACCACATACCGGGTCAAGGTGGAACTCATCCAACAGTCATCCACCTGTCATCCATAAGGACATGGGCAGTCATTGGCCGTACGATGTCTTGCCAAGTGCGCTCACGACTGATACTTGCGAGTAGTTCATGCAGGTTATGTACATGCTAGAGATCCCCGGCGCTTCGCGCCTATAGGCCGAAGATTCCCATTAAATCATCGATGTTGACACTTTTTCTGTAAACATAAACTTCATGCACTCGCCTTTAATTGATGTCGGCTTGAATCTTTATCTTTAACTCCTAGCTTTCGGGCCTCCGAAACCATCATCTCCTCTTCTCTCTCTCTTGGGCCCATCTAGTCTCGCAGGCTAACTCCACGTATTACCCATTCTTATCCATCCTGTGATACAGCGTACGCCTTCTTCATCTTATGGGGTCCTTTCCCGCTCTCTGGAGGATGTATTCTGCACTAGCAAGTTACTAGTAGCACTATCCCACACATACTTACGACCTCTCAAACGTCAGCTAATCGTCCTATCGATAATCAAGGGTATCTTTTCAAAATTCAACCACATGTTTAATCGAAATTTCGCGAATTTTGAGGGTCGAGTCCGTAATCTAAAGCTTCTACCTCCGCCAGATTTCTTGCCCTTTTCTACCCCACTCTCCTAGCATTAGTAATATATACCGCTTTCAATTCTGGGTATCAAGCTTCTTTCCTGCACCATCAACAGCAAGTCAACAACAAATATACGCTTCTAGATCCCGCAACCTGTTCTCCGAAGAATATCTTATCGAACAACAATACCTCATCACTAAAAATCTCAAGACGCTTCCTTACCTTATCAAATACCCCAACCTCCAACCACTTACTCAGAATGGGAGCCTGCTGTTCTTCTCCTCGCGGCAATAAGTCTGCACCTGCTGTTTCTGCAAGTGGAACTAGCGACAGCTCTTCGATCGAATCCTCGGAGGAGCTCGACAATGCCGAGATTCAAATTCCTATCATAACTCTGACCAGGCCGTCCCTCAGCCTAAACAGGACGCCCACCCAGTTGACCCATGCGACATACTCCTACATTATAGACTTGTACTATCATCTGCACGAGGCTGATAGAGGACGTCGCCTCTAGGGTAATTGGGAGGGTGGGGGACGGGGAGGTTGGTGACGGGGAGGTGGGGATTTAACTACTGAGATTTTGACTAAGAGAGGAGGAAGTTGCAGCTGACAGTTGGCGAAGCAACATGCGAAAGAAAGAATATGATTTGAAGAATACCAGACCACCAGACGAAAATTAGGAAGACTAAATTTTGAGAACAACCGAGTGGACCTTAGGTTTAAGCACAAATTATGCATGATGAATATTTAAAGCCATCTATATCAGGCCTGTATGGAGCTGCTTTCTGAAGAATAAATATACAAGATTATTGACATTCATGGAAAATCAATGTTTTAAGTTTCGCATAGTTTGGAATAAAATTATTACTTTTTAAATCTGTACATCAGCCCTGACTTTCAGCCCTAAGGGTTGCTACCTTTGTCAAATAGCTCATCGAGTGCCTCGGCCCATCTTACATCACTATGCATTTTGCCCTTTCCCACCCCTAGCGTCAGCGAATATACCCTCAGCCTTGGTCGCTACCCATGGCTCTCCCGTCATCATCCCGTCATCTTACATTCTAGAAGCCTCAAATCCACTGTCGTCCTACCCGCTAGTTCCCTCGAGGCAAGTTATTAACCAACCGATAACCTACCGACAACCTGTTAGCAACGTTACCCATCACACCATCCCATCACCAGAACTCACTCGCTCCAAAAATGGGCTCGTGCTGCTCCTCCGAATCTGATTCCATCCACCGATGCAAAAAACACAGAACCACACCCGCATCACCTCCCCCAACACCATTCCCGGATTCCCTTCACGCCACCCCCTTTCTCCCCTGGGAGCATGAAGAATCCGAGGAACCCAGGGAGCCCGGCGGAGAGCCCAACCACGAAGAACCTGAACCCGGAGAACCCGGGGAACCCAGAGCCCTGGTATCAACAGTTGCTCTACCAAGTTTCCTAGCCCACAGCCACACCTCTGGGGTCCGAGACAGCATCACCCGCCCCTCTCGTCCCTCGCACCTAACCACGACAACCATCTCTACCATCACTGCTCTTTCCTCTCCATCTCATATTGCAGTACACCGCAGTTACTTACTACCTGGTACTTTAGCTGCTCGGTGGAGATCAAGTCCTGCTGCGAGAGAGCCGGGAGCTCCAAGGGTTACTGAAGTGCCGTTTGTGAGGAGTGGGCAGGGGGTTTGTTTGGCGTTGAGAGCGCCGCCGGGGAATAACAGAGGGACGGTGAGTGAGACGGTGGTTTTTTGGGAGGGACCGGATTTGTAAGAACAGAAAACCGAAACTGGTGAGCTTTTCGGGGCTGACAAAAAAGAGAGGGTGATGGAGGATGATTAAGCAGTAGGATTGGATTTGGGCGCGGATATGGAAAACGTTAAAGGAAATGGATTAGTGGAGGAAAAATAGACGGATAGAGAAGGATAATTGTAGAATACGGATTTTTTGTAATGCGATCAGGGCCAGCTTTGTGGCGGCCTGTACTTATTGTTTATGTTTGTGCATGTACACATGAAGATAATAATAATAGATAATGGATTATAGATATATATCACCAGATAGAGACTGTAAATCATTCCGTCATCATTGTGGGCGAATGTTGGATCGCCGTAGACGGCTTGGCACTCTACCAGCGGGGGGTGGAAGTGGATGTAAAGGTGGAGGTGGAGGTCGCGGGTGGCTGGGAGGATAGGAGGAGGATATACGGCTGCATTACATGTTTGGACTTTGCGTTTCGGATGATAACGGAAGGGTGCTTTTCTTGCTGTTTTTTTTTTTTAACTATGTAATACATTCCAGGCTCAGTCGTGGCGTTGGTCGCTTTAACTGCAGAAGAATTGATAAACAAATTGGATACCTTCCCACCGTAAAGGACTCCCTGCCAATTTATCATAATGTGAATGATGACAACCAATTATCCAGTTGAATCATTCTTTCTTACTTCGCATGCCAATATCCAATATCCTCGAAGATAAGCAGATAACTGTTCCCAAACGTTAGTAGTTACAGAAATCTCGATCCCCCCCGTAGTAATCCATCTCAAGATAGCCACAGAAATCTTGATCTGAACAACCAGCGGGAGTAATCCTCGTCATCAGTATGGCCAATACAACTGTCTGCGGTGCTTGGGGTCCTTTGTTTGTTTGTTTGTTGCATAGTCTCTAAAAACATTTCTTCTGCTTTGTCCCCTTCGCTTTCCTTCATCGGTACCCGACGTCAACACACGTTACATCGGAACTGTTCGTATCAGCAATTTTTGCATCAGCACTCTTTGTATCAGCGTTTTTCTCATCAGAACTCTTTGCACCAGCACTCTTTTCACCAACATACCGACCGCATCAGCAACTCCAAGTCCCGTCTCGTCTCATTTCGGAGTCCGAAGCCGAAAGCTATTTCAACGAAGCAGAGTTGTGGCAAAGACTAAAGTCAGAGGACTCGTCAGATCCTGCTGGAAGGAGACCTTTCAAGCTAGCTGAGAGCATAGTTTGTTAACTCAGTCCTGCAACTTACTCGGTGTCCTGTCGTGTCTTCCTCTCGTGTCATCAAGGATTTCGAAGCCCAAAGCTGTCCCCCGGAGCCGACTTCAAAGTAAAGTCACAGCGAATATTCGTCAGATCTTCGGGAGCGCAGTTGATCAACCTTACCTCCTGTTTATATCTGCAACTAGTAAGTAAACCTCCCACATGCATTGTGGAACTACTTATCCTAACTAGTTCCAGTCCAGCATCATCATGGGTAATTCCATCAGCAAGCCTTTCTCTTTCTTTGGAAAGCGTGGGAAGTCCGACAAGCCCTCCAAAGACAAGCCCTCCAAACCCTCCAAGCCCTCAAAACGCGGGAAGCTCTTCAGGTTCTTCAAGCGTTCTAAGAAGCCTGGGAAGCCCGAAGAGCCCCAGGAGTCTGAGAAGACTGAAGAAACCACTGGATTTGGACTACCGACCGTCATAGTCACTCCACCCTCCTCCGAACCGTCTGTTTCCGGAGACCGAGCCTCGATCACTGGTCTCTTTCCCCAGGAGGCCGTTGAACCTGACGAGATGGAAGAGAACGATCACGCCTTCGAGCATGAAGAGTCGGAAGACCCTGAAAAGGCCGATGAGTCCGCCCCAATTGTCCACCCCCTCGTTTCCATCCCTCCTCCTCCGCGGCCACTCGATGCCGAATACCTTGATGGTCCAAGTATCGTACCTGAGGGGTCCAGCCAGCCCAGCCCGCCCAGCCCGCCCAGTGATCCCGAGGAGCCTAGAGAGCCAAATTCCCCTAGCCCAACCACCGCTCAGACCGGCACGGGAGACCCCAGATCCAGTCCTGTTGGATCTCGTGTGAACATGCGTCCCATTAATCCACCAGATTATGGAGCGGTGCCAAGGGTACGTGCTAGGAGGTATCCTAGTATCGAATCAGTTCTCGTGGAGTATGAAAATACTCCTATTGATGATTCAGATGAGGAGGCTGGATCTGAAACTGGGAATAGAATCGGGATTTTCGTTACAATTGTACAAGTTATTGAATACTCCGAGAATGCTGGAGCTGGTGGTGAGGTCGATGAAGAGGAAGAGGAAGATGGAGCTACTGAGCAAGCTGAGAAAGCCGCGTCTGATGAAGACGAGTATGAATCTGAGAAAGAAGATGGAAACGGCGATGAGGAAGAAGACCAGAATGAAGATGATGATGAAGGTGAGCATGAAGACGAGGAAGACGATAATTGTGACGAGGATGAATTTGAGAAACAAGATGACGATGACAACGATGCTGGAGGAGAAGAAAATACGAAGGGAGACAAAGACGCCGAGTCTGATAACGATGGACATGAAGCCGAACCCGAGACCGAACCCGAATCCGGTACCGAAGCATCCAACTCTGATGCCACCGAGTCCAATATCGCCGAGTCCAATGCCGCCAAATCCGAATATTCCGACTCGCAGTCCGCCGGTTCTATGGTATCCCAAGACGGCTCCGCATATTGTGAATCCCAGGACGAAGACGCCGACGAGGACGCAGAATACTCCTCCACCATCGGAGAAAACGGCTCCGTCTCTTCCGAACCAATCCTCCCACCCCCATCCCGACCACTCCGATGGTCCGATTTAGCCACCGGTAGACATCGCCATCGAACCGATTCGCTCATCTCCGAATACACCTCCCTAGCGAGCGAAGAATACCGCATCCTCTTCACCGGCCGCCGCCGCCACAGCGCCCCCGTTTTCTCCCCTCCCATTCCTGAAAACTGGCGACCAGCCCCTCGCCGGATGGCTGCGGTCCTTACAACTCCCATCCCCGGCTCAGGGGTGTGGGTGGACATATCCCGTTTTGATAGCGAATTCGAAGGCACCGAATCAACTGCAGCAAGTGACTCCAGCAACGACAGTGACAACAGCGATATATACCTATCAATGAGATTCTGGAGAAGGGGCGACGCTTATGGAATGTATGACAACGTCCAAATCCTTCGTGATTCATCACGACCGTTGAACTATCTTTTCAACTTCCTTGTCGGTGCCATGAGGCCCCCTTGGGTTGATGCGGCATTTCCTGTTGCGCCTGACTGGTTTTTCACTGCTGCTGTTTCGGTTGATGAGGCTCCTGTCTCGGTTCCGGTTGCAGCTGTTCCGTTGTCTGCTGCGGATCCTGCTGCGGATCCTGCTCCGGCTCCTACTCCTGCTGTACCGTCTCCGGCTCCAGTTCGGGCTCCTACAACCCTAGCTCCAGTACATCCACAAGGCGGGTTCAGTATGGGCCTTGCGTTCAGGGTCGTTACATTTGAGGGAATGGATCGGGTTGATGTTGGGGAGGGGAATGAGATGGTGGGGATGATTTCGGGTGGGCTTGTTAGGCGGTGGGATTATTAGGGTGAAGCGCCGAATCCTGAAGGTGGATGCCGAGGGTGGGTAGCGATGATATGGAAGGTGGAGAATGGAGATCAGGAATGTGTTTGATGTTTTTGGTGTTTTGGGGCGTTTTACTTTTTGCTCGTGTTCGGAGATCTCGGCGAAGGGTTTGAATTGGAGTTTTTGTTACGGCGAGGTGAAGGAGCTCGAGGTGTTAAAAAGGTGGAGATGAGAAATTTGTTTGGTGTTTTTTTAGGCGTTTTACTTTTCGCCCATGTCGCAGTTTGTTTTCTCGGCGCTTTGGAAGGGTTGGAATTGGAGTTGGGGTTTGCATTGTCGGGAGGTGAAGATGGTGTTGAACGTGATTCGGATTAAGAAGACAAAGCTCTAGAAGCATTGCGGGTGGGAAGGATTAAATTCAAGAATGTTCTGCCACTCGCGGTCACGTGGAACGGACGGCTTGCAGGATGATGCTCGAGCTTTTGGTGTGATTTTGGCCTCTCCATGCATGCCGCTCCAATGTAACAAGTCGGTGTTCTTGCATCAATCGAGCACAATCACGGAATGGAACTGAGTAATTAACAAATAAACTATAGATAACCGGATCTGATGTCCCCGTTCTAGATTCAGCAGTAATCGAATTTCGAATATTGTCTCCTGATTCCTATCTTCGAGAGTGTCAGGAATCGCGATTTGGATAACCTTTCGAGACTGATATGATAAGTAATTATGTCAAACTGCGTATATGATAGCTAGGGATAACCCCTCGATTGTTAAATACGTTATCAAGTTTCCGTTCATTGAAGATTTAGCCCTTGCAGGTTCCACAAATCTCAAGAGAATCTAAATAGCCGCTATGCTACTCTACACCTGTCACCGCTGTTTGAGTGTGTAGTCTTGTCGAGGAGAACTAAGTATACGAATATATGTACACTCTAGGAAATAACTCGAGATTTAAAAGATACCGATAGTCGCTTGCTTTTAAGCTGTTGGGGCGCGCGGTTCAGCCCTGGGAAGCCGTGCATACCGTCAGCTGCAGCCTAGGAAGCTGCAGGAACCGAAGGCATTTCTCAGCCTCAAGCTGCACCGTCTGCACCGCCGTTGATGACTGCCGCAGTTTATTCTAGGGTACAATGCCGATGCCGAGTTTATGCCGTCATGTTTGCAGCTGTCATTTTGAAGGAGGCTTGTACATTTCTAGTTAAGATAGTATAGAAAGTTGTGCGTAGTGCGCAGGAAATCATTTACGTTCAAAATGGCCCAATCCAACCGGTCGATAAATTCTAATGTTAGACAGATCTCCATTGTTTGGTGGAATTGGCTATTAAACAAACCGGCATCATCCTTGTGGACGATGATTTGAATGCGAAGTGCGCTTGTCGGTTGTAACTTGTCGTGATGAGCTTGTCGGCTTTTGTCAGGAACTAAATTACAGTTTACTTTGACAGGCAGGCATGTCAAGTCAGCAACCCCAACTTGGTCAGTCACCGAAGAGCGAAGCCTTATGAACCAACCATAATTTCGCTATCCCTATCCCTATCCCCCGCGGGTAGCTACCCCAATCGCGGTGACATTTATGCACTATGTAATAGCTCCCTATCTCCTCAAACAGCATCAGCAGATGCACAGGTTCCGAATCCGTCGGATGACTTCTTTTCTCCCCCGAGCCTCATGGTTCCGACACTCGGGTCGAAGCGCTGCGGAGAAGAGTCTGTGCGACCAAGCTCAGTGCGTATGGCCGGCCATCTTTCCCTGTGCTCCCACGGCTTCACGCATTACACAGTGTAGAGGCGTCGGGCTGGGCTGCAGGCTGCATTTACGGCGCGGTGTGAAATCCCAGGGCTCCCAGGATACCCAGGAAATACACACCCAGGTACATACGCCGCACACCGAATTGACGGACGAGGAACTCGAAATATCGGGAATGTACCGGAGCCGAATCTGGATGCAATTGGAAATGAGCGCGGGACTCGGTGGATGTTTTGGGGGGAGCTAGGAGGGATCCCTGCTGGTTGCCTCAACTGGCCGGTGGTTCGTGTCTTGGGGAGTTTTCTGGTGGCGACGGCGGCGGAGGGAACAGTCGACGGGGGGCGCACTGGGATCGGGTTAACTGGAGAGAGAGAGATCAGTTTAACTTGATCCGTAGGGAAACAAGTGATGTCCTCGTAAGAAGATTTTGCGGACGAACGAAGATGAAAAGATGAACTAGGACTTCTCAGACTCCAGACTTCCCCAAGCCCCGACCGACTCGGACTTCGGGTACCCTCCGACGGGCTCTGGTCCCCTCTGTCCCCTCTGGTCCCCTCTGTCCCCTCTGGTCCCCCTTCAAAGTTCAGAACGTCTTAGCCTGGCTTAAACTCCTTTAACTCCCCTCCGCCGCCAAACTCACCCTAGCTTCTCTTGATGCTCCTTGATGCGCCGACTTTTGACATTCGCCAGAGCTACTCTAGATACGTTTGATGGCTTTCCAAACTCTGTCTAGCACCCGCCACGCCTCCCTCTTCCAGTTACAAAGTCGTCGCCTCTGCACAATCAAGGCACCCGCTGCGAGATGTAGAAGCGGGAATGCAGTCGACGATGTATCCACACAGACGGTACTGTAGGGCGATGGGATGGGAATAATTGCTATTCGGATGGGAATAATTGCTATTCGAGAATGCTTCGATCTGCCTCTTCTCTGTTTGTCATTTGAGTTTGAGTTTGTCGCAATTCTCTCTGTTCTCTGTGCACTCTCTCTTGTGTCAGTTTGCTGCGCTGCGCTTCCCTTTTCAGCTCCCCTGCTTGGCTACGGGCCCCTTGCTTGAATCCCCCGAATCCTCTTGTGGGGCTTGGCCTCGCATATCCATGCCACGCTTCTCTTTCTCGGGGCAACTGGCCTGTTAACTAACTAGACGAGTCTAACGTAGTAAGCTCTTATTCCTTGTCGCTCGTTGCAGTGCAGGCGAAAGAAAGCATCGTGTTCGCGAGCGGAACCTCTGACCAGGACTTACCTCCTACACTGCTGAGGAACTCCACGACTCTCCACCAAAGGACACAACGGCGAAAAAAAGCAACGGACGACCAAATTATCGCCCTACCCGTCATTATCTCGCTTTTATCCACCTCTACCAACCGTTGTGAACCAGGTGTAACACAGCGACAAAAAAACGAACTGCGATAAATACGAAAAAATCCCAGAAGTTTTACCTACCTTACACTCTAAGGGGGTCCAACTAAAGGTAGTCATTCAATTGAACCGCCGCCCGAATCACGAAGCGACAGCAAAGCCCACCCGCCAACACAGCGAACCTTCTACAACCTGACACCTCGCAAACCTACGCGTTCCAACACACACCCACCACCCTCGTTTCGATCTCGACGTCCCTACCTACGGTTGACTCTCGAAGCCAGTTGTTGTTGAAGTTCCACCCATCCACTGACAACCTTTACACTTCCACCACGAATCTCCACAACCGAACAGCACTCTGCTACACATCCACACCAACAACCACCACCATGTCGCACCCCACCCTAACCCTCTCCCTCCCCAAATTCGAATCCCTAACCGCCGGCACATCTCTCCCCCAAGTATCTCTCGAAGACTTATCACCACCCCGTTCACCAGCATCCTCGATCGCCGCATCTCCCGCCGCACCAGCCGACTCCATAACCCCGCCTCAATCCCCCAGTACCTCAGGACCAACATCTATGCGTCGCTTCCTCTCGAGAGTTAGTTTAAACAATCCTACCTTCCCCGGAGCGCCACCACAGACTGCAGGAGGTGAAACTTTGGCGGGTGATAGGAGCGATAGGATGTCGATTTTTTCGGCGGGCACGGAGAAGAAGAAGAAGAGTAGTTGGTGGAAGAAGGCAGGGGGAAAGAGAATGAGTAGTTTGTTTGGGGGTGTGGCGGAGGTCGAGAGGTCAAGTGTTACGATGGCCCCTCCGAGGTTGCCGGAACTCGGGTCCGTGGGGGAAATTGATGGGGAGGTTTTTAGGAATTTTAAATAGGGTGGTGAATACTGATGGAGAGAGTGGTTCGACGAAGGGCGAAGGGGGGGATTTTAAGTTGAATGGAAAGCGGAGGCGGATTATTGCTGACCCGAAAGACGGAAAGTGGATCTTGAATTAACAGGATCTTGGATTTCCAGGAACGTGGATTGGATGAGCGATTGGTCAAGCAGGAAGTCGGAATCCGAGGAAAGCAGTATTGTCGAAGTCGGAAGTTGTATCATACCCATTTGTTTTTTTGCGTTTTTTTGTTCGTAACCTTCTACTGGGTCTTTTTATTATTTCTGGGGGTTTACTTCATCAACTCTCTTTAGGTTCCTTTGTAGGTCTCTTTTATTCTTTATTCTATTTGCCATTAACCGACGAATTAATAACGGTTGGCTTTTTATTTTCCTTTTTTTTTTCCTTTCTCGAATTCGATATTGGTCAGGTGATGACATCTTTTAAGGAGGCTTATGGGGTGATGCTTGCATGTCTTTCTTTTCCTTTCTTCTTGGACCCGGACCAATAACCGTAGCTACTTTTTTCCTTGATGCGTTTTTTTGATACCCGAAATTTGCAATGGCAATATTTTTGCCAGGTAGTGATAGCTTTTATTTACTGTAGGAATGAAGTAAACCCACCTTGGGCGTGGGAGGATCTGACATATTATTTGTTCCAATTGAGACCTTGAATGACGCGGAGATGTGAGTGATGTCTCTTGTGTGATATTTTAGATCAGAAGACTGGAAAGTATGTTCCTGCATGTCATCGCGTGCCACGAGGCTTTGCATGAAGTTTCCACCAATGGAGACAGGCTACGATATCCTACGCATATCCTGCAGGCAACTGGGTGGTCGGGGAAGCCGTACATATAACTTCTTATTGGTTGGATCATGTATGACTTTACCCTAGTCTTGATCCTTAAGCATACATTCGACCACAATGAATGTCGCGATGAATATTACAGGTTGCATATTCTATATCTAAGCTTGACTGTTTCCCATTTCCCATTCCCCAAGAACTTAGAAGTAGCGAATTGAATTGAAAGCAGCGCTAGCAATAGAATGTTTCTTTAACTTCTTTTCTTCCGAGGAAACAACAATTCTGATTAGTTATCGTAACGAGTAACGGTATCAAGCGAGCGCCTTACAGCATTGCTTGCGGGTTAAACTTACTTACTTTTAAGCTTCTGTTTTCAGCCACAGACGTCACAATATGAACGCATTCATGATTTAACCGCTGCGGTTCACCGTATATCAAACCATGAATTTTACATGTGATCCTACAATTTTCTCTGGCGCGTCCCATCGACCTCGATAATCTATATAGATTCAAGATAACCGATATATACATAGGGAACGGGGTAGACCTCCATGCGCATCTCCATTGATTTACCAACACCGGGGCAATCTCCGACCCGATCCGATCTCGTCCGTCCCTCGTCCGTTCAAATAACGGACGTAACGGCGCCGTACCCCGCTCGTGAGTTGTCGTCAAATAGGCGGGTAGTTTGCGCCGTCAGTGGCCGGGTTGCTCACCCGGTGTCAATAAAACGTTAGCTAAACCTCTAATTACTTCTTGAGTTAATAGTTTATTTTGTTTCCAGGATTCGTTTTCCATTTCTCCCAGGATTTTGTTTGCTGTCCAAATTCAAATGAGGCTAGGCATAAATTTTGGTGGAACACTGATTAGCTAGCTAGGCATCAAATGGGAGGAAAAAAACAGACGGATCTCCGCCAGTGGCCGGATTTTGCTCACGTCCACTGCCCAACCTGGTGTCAATGTCAACAAAACGTCAGCTAAGCCTCTAATGTGTTAATCACATCTTGAGTTGTCAATGGGTTGTTTTGTTTCTAGGATTCGTTTTTCCACTTAAACCAGGATTTTGTTTCTCGTTTAAATGAGGCTCGAATTGAATCTTGGCGACTAGGCATCTTTATTATATCACGGCCCCTCATATCTAAAGTGGCTTAGAGTAGCTAGGGTACGGCGTAGTTTAACACATCTATCTCCACACCGGGCCGGATTAACACCCCCGCCGCTCTAATGCTTATAAGGCTTCTGTATGATTTTTGCATGTGAAAAGGTGGGAATTGAAGTTGGCGTAGTTTAATTTGCCATGGTGGGGGTTTGCCGTTTTCTTCATAAGCTTTGTAATCCCAAACAAAACTCCAACACGTGCAAACTAACTGGTAAAGCAATTCCATCTCCGTAGATCCATATACGGCAGCAAAATGTAATTTCGCTTTCTGCTACGATCTGCAAAACTGTAATCTACCCGCAATTACTTGCATTAAGAGGTGGATCTGTCATCCTCAGAATAGCGAAGGGTTCTAGAAGCCACAGGGCTAGCTCTCTCGGCTGATGATGCGGCCTGTCAGGCCTTGTCAAGCCCTGCTGCATGCGAACTACGCATTTGTGCTAGTGGAATGGATTGGCGGGGATTGGAGTTTGGCGGACGCGAGGATCAAAGGCGCGCCAAGTCTGAGAACAAAGGTGACGACAGAACAACGCTAAGTGCGCGTCTCCCGTGGCCTGGCCTCAGACACACGTCTTCCATCGCACACGCGTATCACGACGACCGGACACAACCAACACCATCATTACCGCCGCAAAGACTTCGAAAACACCGGACCCGTCCACCGATAATATCAACTCCCGCAACCCACGCACTACAACACCACCGCCGCGATGTCGAACCCCCCCGACCCCAACCCCGACACCAATCCCGACACCAATCCCGACACCAATCCCGACACCAATCCCGACACCAACCCCCCAGATACCAACCCCTCCGACCCCCTCCTCCTCTCCCTCCGTCACTGGCCCTCACCCGCCCCCGAAGAAACCTCCCTCCCCCACCTAGTCCACCGAATCCACACGCAACGCTATTTCAACGGCCTAACCGAAGACACTCTTCAGGCGGAAATCAACGCCTCAGCCTCCAATGACACTTCTGACGCCTTACACGACGCGCGACCTACCACCATCCCCGAACCCCCTCATATGGTGGTAGCAAAAAGCCGTATGGTAGACTACATCTTCCATGCACACAATGAAGCTATGATAGCTTTAGATTTTATTTCCCTTGTCTGTTCCCTCCAAGCTCCTGAGATTGCTACGTCTAGTATGAGCCCCATGTTGAAAGCTTCTGTACCGGTGGGTTGTCTGGGGCATTCCAGGTTGGTGAGGAAGGTTGATAAAGCGGAGGTCGAGAAGGAGGAGAAGATTGCCAGGGAGTGGAAACAGCAGGGGTTGGTGTCGGCGGCGGATTTGCTGCTGGGCGCGAGTAAAAGACTAGGGGAGGAGGTCAACAGGGAGAGGAGGTATTGGAGGGAGGTGTTGGAGATTAGAGAGGGGGGATGGCTTGTTACTAGGATGCCGAGGGAGAAGAATGGGTTGGGGGTTAGGTATGGGTTTGCGGAGGCTACCTTGTCGGGGATTGCGCCGTTGAGAAGGGGAGAGGATGGGGGTGTGAGGATGGAGCAGGTTGAATCTGGTGGTAGGATGGTGAGGGTACGGATTATGAGGGGGGGTGAGGTTACGGGGGAGTCATGGCAGAGGGTTGGGAGAGAGGGGGAGGGGATTATGAAGAGTGTTCGAAAGGCGAGGAATAGTATTTATGAGGAGGAGCTGTTTGCGGAGGTTATGAAGGAGGCTAGGATGTATGCAGGTATGGGGATGAAAACCAGGGAGGATGAGGCGACGGTTGAAGTCGGCGGAGTGAGTGTAGTGGTTGATATGGTACGTACTGATATCCTATTCCCAAACCTCAAATCACCAAATCCAATCCCAAATCCCAAAACTCAAAGACCAACACTGACACAATCTCCAGGCCCCAATCGACGACCCCAACCACCCTTTTCCCCTCATGACACCCGACACACAACTCGCTAACTACATCGCGCTCTCCCTCCGAATCCTCCTCTCCTACAACCACCGCCTCTCTCTCTCCCGACGCTCACGTCCTCCTCCTCCGATGACCCCCCACAAGCCCACCCCCGAACCCATGCGCCTCCTCCGCCCGATCACTACCTACCTATTACACACCTCCCACCAAACCCATCTCTCCACCCTATTACGGCGATTATGCCTAATCACCACCACCGCCGGTCTATCCTCCTCCTTCACCCTAACCCCTTTCTCCAACACAGTCGGTAGACCCATCACCTCCGTTGAAACCGCCATCGACTTGTTCATCCACATGCTTGAAACCACTGCTTCTGTTTCCCTTCCAGGAGGTTGGTCTTTAACCATCACTATGCGAACCGCCCTTCAGCGCCCCATACAGGGGACGCAGTATGTAATCACTACCCATCATGATGGGGTTTCAATAAGGCAAATGGGAGAGCAAAGGTTTTCGAGTGAGGAGGAGGCGGGCAATTATGTTTGGTGGTGTTTGGAAAGGGCGGTGGTGAATCATATTAGGTTAATGGGGGAGTGGGTACAGGAGGGGTTGGGGAATGAGATGGTTTGTAAAAAGGGAAGAATAAGGGTGGAGGTGCAGGAGGGGGTTGGATTGGTTTTGGTTTGGGGGAAGCAGGGAGGACGGGATAGGAAGGAGGTTTGGGATGGGACGGAGAGGGGACGGTCTTTGGCGGAGGTGTTGGAGGGCATTGTGTAGAGGGCGGCGAGCGATAGCGAGCTGTGGTAGCGGGAGGAGGTAGTGGGCGAGGTATGATGGTTATGAGATGATGAGGGGAGGGAGATAGACATGATACCATGAATGTAAAAGCATTACAACGTACTTCTTTCCAATAAGATATTTTTGAACTAGGATAAGTGATAAGCAAAACCTAACTAAGCAACCCCAAACGTGACGTCATTTCATAAGTCAATACAAAAAACCCGAATTTCAAATGTTCTATTTTGTTTACAGGCACAACAAACAGCAGTATTGTATTGGATATAAATGCTTTTACAATCCGTTCTTGGCACGAGCCTCGGCCTCGAGCTCCTCCTCGGCGCGGCGGTAGTACTTGAGGGTGTCGACTCCGTGCTAGATCAGTTAGCTTCTGTACATACAGCGTAGCGGGGGATTCGCAAGACAGTCTCGAAGGAGAGCTCGAAGAGGATCTCGTCTTGCGGGTGTGAAGGGGGGGGCTTCGAAGGAGGCTCAGAGGGGGGTTTGGGTTCATCCTATGGACTCGCCCTATGGACTGGAAGGGAGCCTCATCATGCGGATTCGGCAGACTCAAACATACCTGGTTGTGGTTGACCAAGTTGAACATAGGCAAAGCATGGAAGAAAATCTGGGAGTAACGAGAGTTTCTTGCAGCAACTCCCTGCATGTAAGGAGACAAAGAGGATTCTCCGTAGAGAGGCTCCTTGTTCTTGACCTTTTGGACCATCTCTCTCATGTCCATCTCGACTTCGCGGGCGTTTTCGGTCCAGCCCCAGAAGCGCTCTATGGTATGTAAGTCAGTGTTGATCTAGAAAAAAGAATCCCACGTCTGAGCCTGGCTTCGCCTGTCTGAGCCATGTCCGCCACACAGACAATGAGCACCCAGGCTCCCCGGGCTCCCAGGGTATATCCAACCACCCACAACACCCCACTACCAGAAGGAAATAACATACTAGAACTCTCCATATAAGCCCTCAAAAATCCCGCGGTAATACCAAGGAAAGCAACAAAACGGTAGTTAGTCTTAAGAGCCTTAGCACCCGAGTGAGATGGGTGCATTTTCTCCATCAAGTGGAACAAGATGGGTCCCATGGACGCAACACCAGCTCCGAGCGCGTAATCATACGGCCTCATGTACCCGATCACTCGGTTAAAGTGACTGTAGAATAGAACAAATACTCATATCAGCTCTTCTTGTTCCATTGTCCCGCAGTCGCTGCCACCACCACCACCACCACCACCACCACCATCGCTGCCTTTATCGCTATCGCTACCACTGCCGCTACCGGTGTCGTCATTGTAGCTTTGCAGGGCCTCGCAGGGCTTTGCAGGGCTTCGCAAGCTATCCCACGGTACCTCAATCTCTCGTCCCAATTCCCTTCCTTCTCCTTCGTCCAGCGCAGCGGCGGGGCGTGGTAATAAGCGGCGGTAGTAACGGTGGTGGTGATAATCGCAGAGCCGCGTATTTTCGTCGGGGAAGCGGGGAGGGGATCACTCACGGGTCGGTATCAATGACCTATTACGCAGTATTTGCGTCAGCTCAGAAATTCCGCATTACGTGTATAAGATCGCTATACTCACCGGGTAGTCGGTCGGGATATTCTGGGGGGGAACAATCTCGCGTTCGGCCATGGTTGCTTGTCGTGATGCTGCTTCGTTGTAGCCTGACTGCACGGATCTGTGGAGATGCGGTTGCTTAGCGGCGATTGGGAAAGGGAGATTGTGATAAGATAAGATTGCGGGGCTAAGGTTGGGTATGGCGCTAGTTTCGGCGTGCGGGTCACTCGGTTGGGATCAGAGAGGATGAAGAGGGATTAGGGTAACGGATGGAATAAGGGATGAGGGCGGAGTATGAAAAATAGAGGAATTGATTAGGTGGAGTAAATTTCGGAGTCAGAGTAGCGATATATGTTTGTTGATTGAAAATTACTCGAGATCGTACTTAGCGTCTTAAGCGCGTCACGGCTAACACAGAGATCTCGGCGACATGCCGCGAAACCAGAGGAAGAGTTTCAAAATCACATTATTGGAACACGATAATTGTAAACAAATAACAATAAATTTCGCCCGAATAAGTATCCCAAAGCCAAGCTACATGATCAATCATAATCCCGAAATGCCAGTACAAGCAACCACCCCTCGAGCTCGCGCATTACCGCACCTATGATTCTATACATTTCTATGGCTCCGCTAATCACCACCAGATACTTAAAACTCAACATCACCATCCTCTTGACCACAGCTGCTACCAAATCAATAAAGGTAGGAGGTCTGTAAGACAGCTTAATAATGTTGCCATAAACCGTGGGGTCCCAGTACTGGCGATCTTGCAAGGCCGCGGGGGCTTCTGTAAGTTATGCAAGTTAGTACAGGAGTCATAAAATAGTGGAACCAGGGTACATGCTCATGATTTCGTAGACGAGAGAGAAGTCGAAAAAGATCAAGAAATGAAAGATAAAACCAGCGACCACAATCCAAAAGAGTTTCATTTCGAAGCGATCCAACATTTTGCGTGTAGTGTAGCTTCGTATTCTGGTTGATCGGTTTCGGTGTAGGTTCTCTAGATAGGAGATGTGGCGTGTAGAGGTGGCGGAGAGGAGAAGCAACTTTGACCTATCTGTGGGGATTAAGCATGTGTTGCTTCTGCACTGTCGGGCCGTGTACCAATCGACACCCAACAAATGAAGATGTCGTCACGAGGAATTCTGATACCCATTGAAAGGTCCGACCACGCGAGATGCCAGAATATTCCGTTAGGGTCGATAGCGGTTAATGGAGGACTTCCCGTCGCGCTATTCCGGCGAATAGCAACATCAGCGACATGCACATTGCGCCATCTTACAATTGATTCAAGAGAAGAAAAGCCTCCCCCCAATATCATCCAAAACGCAGAGTCCAAATATGCAATGCATCAATATATCCTGCTTCAGGACTAGCTGATTAAGGCTCATCTTTGGGGATTAGTATGTATTATTGTTTTAATTTGTTCGTGCACTGCCGTCTAGCGATCCAGCAGACACGAGGAAAAGGGGAAAAACGAAATATGTAAATCAGCATAGCCCGCTCTGGGAATACAATAATATGCTACAATAAATTAAAATATGGTGGAGTTGTTACGGTTTTCACTTTTGAAATTTTGCAAAACATATTCCAAGATGGGATTATTACATATATTGCAACAGACGAGAGGGACGGTGACTCACGGCTTGAGGTGCACTGCAAGATATCATTATCGGCTACATGTAAACATGCCGCGAAAGTTGGAACCGGGAGAACAATTTCATAAACAAATCATGGGAACGTGATAAGTGCAAATAAAAATAAATTCCGTTTTAGTATCTGCCTATCCCTACAAGGCCATTTGCCCAGTTCATGTAACAACCATCCCACTTTAACCCGCACGCATAGCCGAACGCATCTGCATACACGCAACCCCTACCAAAAAATAAAGCAAGAACCTCAACTCCCTCAAAACAAAGCTCCCATGAAATAAATAACGGTCGGAGGTCGGTAAGGCAGCTCAAGCATATCCTCCCCACCAAGTGAAAGGACCCAGTAACGTCCCTGTTGCAAGCTCGCTGGGACGTCTGTAGATCATGCAAGATAGCACAGGTGGACAACAGGAACCAGAAAGTAATGAGAACGAGGTTACGGGTAGAAGCACGTACTCATGATTTCAGAGAGAACAGAGAACTCGAAGTTGACCCAGGTATCAAAGATGCAATAAGCGAACAGTGAACACTTCCCGTAGACTTTGGAGGGCCTCCAGACGAGGTCTGGGAACCCAGATTCTGGAAAAAAGGGCATCTGGGAATCATATATGTAGGAATCTGAAACATCACCTCCTCCCTCCCCCCTCTTTATAATTCTGAGTGTTCATAATCTTCACTCAGACCTTGGAGAGAGCGCTCGGTCCCGAGCAAAGCACTTAGTGCAGTCCACTATTCCGTTCTCCGGCATCATGACATCATTCTATCTTGCAAACCACGACCCTTAGCGAACTAAGGCTGTGACTAAAGCACACTTTATCTGAGAACCATGATGTCTAACATACATTACAGTTGGGAAAGTGACCCAGATCCATGACTTTTATACCTGGGTCGTGGAGTATCATGAATCCCAGATTCTACGGGAAGTGTTCCAGTATCCAGGCAAGCAGTGTTTCGCGGCGGTCTAGCTGCAGCATTCTGGGTGGACGTGTAGTTTAGAGTAGGGTTGTATTCTGATCGATGGGTTCCCTGGATTACTTTATTTAAAGGTCGTGACGGACGGAAAGGATTCAAAGGAACATGAAGGGACTTTATCTCATCTTTTTAAAGATAGCATTAAATAGCTATCCAATTTATGAATATTCAATGAAAATACCGGCAAGAGAAATGCTAATACCCGTTGAAAGGTCATGTCACGCGAGATACCAGACTGACAGGGGCGGACGACGGTTAGTCATATGATAGATGAATAAGCATACACTTTTCGATGTATGATTACGTATTGTAATTATGTATATATGCTCAGATTAAATATAAAACAGTTGATAACAGGAGTGCATCTAAGAAATTGAAGAGCTTCCCGGACTTCGAGGGCTTATCTTTGGCGGGCTTAATTAGTGGAATTCTCATGCTTCTCCCGCTTAAAAGGCTTTTCACAGAAAGATGAGGGCTTGCTGATGGAGTTACCCATGATTCGGGGAGATGATTAGCAGGTTGTTGCATTGTGGATAAGATGTCTGTTTACTCGGTGCGGTGCAGATAGAACAGAGCGGATAGAGTATATCCGGGTGAGAAGATATGACCAGCATATTTTCAAACTTGAACCTGGGAAAATCTTTTTTTCAACTTTGAGAGGGTTAAAACTTCAATCCTAGAGTCAATGACCAGCAATCCACCGCGAAATTCATTAAGCGCAGATAAATTTCACCTTCCCGCGCTACTACCCCCACTCTCCTATAAAAAGCATCTCTTTTCTGCCAAAGTCTGTCTGTCTCCTACATACATCCTCATCTCCTACCTCACATTTCGACTTCCCGTCGTCCCTCCTTTATCCCTCAAATTCGACATCGAATTTCATACCTTCAACAACAAAACAATGACTGACAACACCTAGCCCTCCCTTGCCAAACTAGCTTCTCGCTCCGAGTCCCCGAAGTCTAGCCGCACTCCCACAGGTTTCTTCCTCTTACTTAACAACCATAGTGCCTGACACTATCGACGGCAATACGACCACCGCCCCCGCCGACAACGGCGACAGAACCAGTACAACCGGCACCACTGGAGCCGAAGACACTCTGTTCGCTGCTCCCGAAGCCACCGTTCCCTCCCTCAGTCCCCCGCGCCACTTTCCCACCACACTCGCTAGAACTCTTCTGGATGGCCGCGAGTGGATCACAGTTACCACCTTGATGGTCGTTGACAAATGTGACATGATAGGTGAAGTAGCGAGAAAGCTTACGGACGCTTTACGTGACGTCCGTAAAGGCCAGGGCCAGATGATTGAGCGCATCAAGGTCCTTGAGCAACAGCTAAAGGACCAAGAGATTAAGTTTGAGAGTCGCGAGCGCCAGCAGATGTTGATTCTGCAGGCTAAATACGGCGGAAAGAAGATGGAGGAGCCGTTGTTTGTTTTGAGTATATTTTGTGGGGCCCCGATTGAACGGAATTAAAAGTCGTTTCTTCTATTTCTTGTTGAACCAGGAGAGGATTATACGCTTTTCGCGAGGATTTTTCATTGTCATTCTTTTTGGGCCCCGTGATCAGGGTTTGCCATGACTTTACTTAATTTTCCGCTCTTGTGCGAGTGATACGGCATGACTAATGGATCCAACCAACAGCCTGGGCCCCATTTCCCTCGACCCTCAGTAATACTAGGCCCTTATCACTTCGTTCTATAATTTGCATAAGTAGTACTGTATTGTGAACAGTGATGATATTTGTGACTGTATTTTAAAGCGCTCACAGAGGACCTACTGCCCATTCGAAAGCCATAGCAATCTAAATGAGCCACGCGAGGATGTGAATTCATGTTCTGTAAAGAAGCTCCGTCACAAACTCCCACAGTATGCCCATAATTGACCCATCTCTCATGACACATCCCCATCAAGTCCCCCAATCCGCAAAACGCAACAATGCATGCCACCTCCTACGAATAAGCACACCCCGCCGCCCACACTAACTCCACCTCCGGCGCCACCTGATACCCCTCCATACTCTGCACTCTCAGGAGGGCCTTAAGAACCTCCATAATCAACGGATACCCCTTCTCCACACATTGCGCGGCCGTCTCCATCGCCTCCATAACCGTAATGCTGCCGCCATGTTGGCCGACCGGAATCCCTGGGAACCGGAACCCTGCGAATCCTGGGGGCCCTGGAGCTCCTGGGACGGAACCAAAATTGATGGCCTCAATTCTATCAACAACACCGAAGTTGTCACAAGGCAGGAGGGCATGGTATTGGTTTCCCAACGCAAACACTTCTAGGAATGATAAATCGGTTCGCCCAACGTAGGCGGGGAAACTAGCGGAGGTGCGAAGGAAGTAGTAGAGTTCATGTACAGGGCGCTCCAGGAAATGAGGGGAGAGACGGTGGCCGAAATGGTAGTAGGCCTGTTGTTGGTTAGTGGAAGGGAGAAGGGTAACGGAAGGATGGAGGGTTAAAGGTAAAGGGTGGAGAGGATAAATGAAACGGGGGATACGGACGACGAGGAGGATTTGTTTGACTTTGTGGAGGAGGTGGAACATAGTTGGGTCGATGGCGGTGTATACTGGGGGCGCGGTGGGTGCTGGCTTCATGGTAGTGATGAGGGTTGGTTATTAAGACGGAAGCAGAGAGGATTGTGGATGGGATGAAGGAGGGTTGATGGTCTAGAAGTTGGAAGGGTCGAGAGAATTGGGGTTGATGGTTGGGCCCGTTAGACATGTTGAATCACTGGAATGAGACTCCAGACTGAAGGTACTCTTTTGTGCTTCGGGAATTTATGTATAGAGAAGCATCTCTTTCAAATTCTACTTGATTTTTTTGTTTAGATCTTCAATGATGTTCTAAGCATCAAAAAAGTAATGATTCACACTTTATCACTCAAGTCACCGTTTCTCAGATGTAAATTCTCAAACGCATTTCAATTCCAGCATAAAGAGTGTCATGGTCGTAGCTCCAAACTACCTTCCAAACAAAACAATCAAGCAAAGAGCGTCCGAAGCTATTAAACCAATTCTATCCCAATTCTATCCGATTCCCAGTTCTATCCCAAAAGTCCATCCCATTCCATCATCCCATCAGAGATCGCATCTAGTTCTTCTTGTAGCAGATGGCATTCTCCTTGAAGTCACACCAATTGTGCTGGGTGGCGTAGTAGAGTCCCTTGGGGCACTCAATCTTGACAGGTCCCCAGGGGTTGCACTTCCAGAAGACGGTGCAGTCCTCGGCATCGGGGAGGAGGGTGTGGGCATCGTCTCTCCAGGGAGGGCAGCTATTACTTTTATCAGTTTTCTATTCCTCTGTATTTGTCAAGAAGAAGAAAGAACATACACTCCGACGGCGGCTCCGAGAGCGGAGGAGGCGCAAGCAAGAACAACGGCGATGGTGGAGAACTGCATTTTGATTGTAGTGTTTGGGTGGTTGGTTTGTTGGAGTAGTTGAGTGTTTGTGTGTGAGAGTGCTTGTTGGATGAAGAATAAAAACGAAGGAAGAATACGTGCCTTATATGTAGAATTCTTTTTGCTTTGATCGATAAAAACATACGCTGCGGTCTCGTCCGGCGAAACATGACTATCACTGAAGCGTGAAGTCGTGAGCCCGTGGAATAGGGGTGCGGGCTCGAGCGGTGTTAGTGAGATGGCCGTGCGGGCAAGCTACCGGTTAGGATAAACCGGATGCGAGTCGGGGCCTAAGCGACCGCCGACGGAAATTCCATGGAAGGGTTGGCGCTTCGGCGGGCGTCCGTGTGGAATGGTAGCGAGCCGGAGCTAACGCATGCTAGTGCTAGCCTAACGGTCTTAGAGCTTAGAACCGCCACCGCATCGAGCTGCATCTTTCGCAAGTTCATCGTGAGAATGTTGAACTCTGAAATATTCTGCACCTTTCTAATAGAGATAAAATACAATTGGAACAAACAGCAGGAGGATTAGAATCTTTCATGCTTTTCGCTGCAAAATCAATTGACTTATCAATAGAATTCTATCACAACCACTGATAGAAAGCTCCTCTTCCACTGGTTCTTCGGATCAAAAACGAGAAGAATGTACATTAGTTATTACAAAAAACTACTACGTATCAGACATCAGCACACAAAATGGTTTACCGAGTAATCAAGAACTCTCAACGGCTTTACAGGCCACCAGCAGCGCCCGCTCGCCACGACTGGAGATGCTATGCCTGCGACTACCAAAACACATTCTCCGACTGGACCTGCCATCAATGTCACATCGACGCTCCTAAGCATCTCCACCCGATTTCAGACCTCGAAACGATTATTGCTAACACCCCTTTAGAGGCATGTTTGAAGACCAACCCCTGCAGCGTTGCTGTCGGTGTAAGAAACAGCATCGGAACCTTTACTACTGTACCCCCTGTGGAAAGATAAGGTGTGAAAAATGCCAGGTTAACAAGATTCCAAAGTCTAGGCCATACGCGAGGAGTCTGCTTTGGCGATAGCCCGGCAATAGCTTCGACTTTCAACAGTTGATCCCGAGTTCGCTGCGCGCAATATCGGAAGAATTGAATCGAAGCGAAACTTTATTTGTTATTACTTGCCGATGCGAACTAAAGCCACGTATTTAGTTGGTCTTTAAACTGTTTACTTGATGCACGCTTAGGGGTGTGGGGTTGGAGTCTAGAAGTAAAGACTGTAAAGATCGTAACGTCTCGTGATCCCGAAAAGGGGCAACCACCCGTAATGTTTACATTTAACTCCTTAAGTGAGAAAAGAAGTTACTTGTAGAATGCTCTACCAACCCGGGTAAGTTTTCTACTTGCTTAGGTACTTATGTACAGAGTATCCCGGCCGGTAATAAAACTCTGAATATACCACCAAGTCGTAGACTGTTTCCTTGATAGTTCTAGTTACTGTCTACGGCTTCATCACCAAATAGTTTCGAGTAATCTACCTAAGATCCACGTGAGCTCGGGGGGAATGTCAGAGTTATAATTCTCGCTGAGTATCATAAAGATGCAGAAGCATAACTGTCCAGTCACGAGTCACAAACAAAATGACTCATGGCACGCAAACCTGTAGGATACAAGTGAATTTGATATAGCATAGGATAAAGTGGAAACGACATTTGTATTTCTTCTCAGTATCTATTACTTATTCCACCTGATCTGTTGCTCCCCTCCCTTACTCCAAGTCATTCCATTTCGTTTTGAACTCGCTGTCATCAAGCTCCATCCCCATCTCTTTGGCAAACTTGATATCTCTGAATACCATCTCCTTAGTCCACCCTAAAAACTCAAACCCCTCGGAAACAGATACAGTAATCTCAATGCCCTTCTCCGGGGCATTCTGTTGCTTGGCCAACTTCTTCAAATATCCCTCAACAAACTGTGGGTTGCTTTTTTCCTTGTAGAGTCGAAGGGTTTGCAACGCCTCCAGTGTAAAGATGTACCGGGCCATGATCTTCTTGGACTTGTCGGCCTTGTTGTTATTTGGGGCCTTGTTGGTGTTCGTGTTCTTCGTAACCTTGCTGGCCTTGTTGTTCTTGGCGGACTTGGCAGCCTTGCTGGCCTTGTTGGGCTTGTTGGACTCGTTGTGGGTAGTAGTCGAAGTAGTTCCAGTTGGCTTGGGCTTGGGGGAACGGCCGCGCAGAGTCATGCCGTGCTTGTTGGCAGAAGTGGTAGCTGTGGTGGATGGCATCTATTTTCCGTTAGTTAATTTGTAAAGTAATCCAAGTATCCTCGCTAGCTAGCTGTGTGGTTGCGAAGTAACTTACCTCGAAGTTTAGATGGTGGCTGTTATTGTGGTAGTTGCTCGAGTGGTAGTTCGCAGTCGCCTGGGAATTGTTGGGTACTCTAGAATTGAGTTCGCTGGAAGATGAAAACAAACGGAATTCAAGATTAATTTATACTTTGGGGCCCGGGAGAAACACGTCGTTTGAGGATGAATGGCACCTTTCTTGGCGTCTCGTGCTTGGTTGAGGGTGAATGGCGGTTGGGCTTGGGCGTTTGTTCATGATTACAAGTTCAGAGTCAATGGTGACTGGATGTCTGCGCAGGCGCGGATGGTGGCACACGTGACTGTCGTTGTATGGTGAAACTTTGTTATGTACGATTCATTCGCTTGATGCACCGAATAACTTTCCCACTCAGAGACAACATGTAAAACTGCAGCTAGCAAAAATTCCGAGAGACTATTAAAGTTCCGTTATCTGAATCCGCGGCAAAAGAGACGTAGCGCCAAGGTGATACGAGGGCTGGCCCTACTTCATGTTTAATGGCTGTGTAACACCCACGAGCGTAAATTCTAGAGGCTAACATAGCTGCACATATTATTCACACAAGCCGCTCGTACAGATACATACAGAATAGATATCCCCATAACGCTCATAACCACCAATCACATTCACAGTTCCATACAAATACAGCCCGCTTAGCAATTGACAGTTCAGGAATGATATCCCACATCGATTTCTCCCTGTTGAAGTTCAACGCGGTTCAACCATCCCGAGACCCTCCTTCTCTCCTTCCATCCCACATTCCTCCATCCTGCTCCCCTACTTCCTCAAAAGCCATGCAATTCAGCACCCACAACCCCAAGTGACCAGCTGCCGGTATCCTCTTGAGTCCCCCCTAACGAGGCGTAGTCCACCCAAACCCCACCACACCCTGTCCATTAACCCTGACCACAGTAGTATTTCCCGGTCCCGGAATATAAAGCATCCACACCGCCTGAGGCACCGACTGCTGCGTCGGAGGGCCCTGAATATAGATCATCTGCGCTGCTTGTTGTGCACCGGCCGTGGTAGTAGCGGTCGTGGTTGGAGGAAGAACATACTCCCGCTTAACCACGTACCGTAGACGATTCGAGGCTGCGGCTGCTGTGTAGCCTGGAGTTTCGATTGTGACTGTCTTGGGGGAGGAGAAACAGTTGCCCATGATGGTTGGTTGGGGCTCGGGGGGTTGGGTGCGTGGAGGTGGCGGTTGGGAATGTGGTTGTTGATTTTAATTGGTAAGGTCTCGTGACGTGGTGACAGGTGGGAGTAGAGGATTAGTAGGCGGGTTGCTGTGGATGCTGTGGCTTCGGCCTTCGGGATCAGGGTGAGATCAAGGCGAGGACGGGTGAGACGCGAGGAGACGTGAGTGAAAGTCGGGAAATTGGGTTACGTGTACGATGGAAGGCTGTGCATATGGCTGCGACCTGTTGGGTTGAATACCAAGGGTCGAGACTCGAGGCTCGAGATTATGTGATTCATGTTCGATCACTCGATAAATGGGAAGGGGTGATATTGTGTGATTCGCTGTGTAATGATAGCGGTCACCTACTCAAGACTCTATTCTGTTGGGTATATCTTACAAAGGACTATTTGTACCGACAATAGACCTTTTCGATAAATATATTTCATCAGTTCTCACATCCCGGGTTAAGTATTGTAAGGCTCAAGCATACGAGACTGTCTGGCTTATTTATTGGTATTCTCATATTATTATCCTCCACATTTCCCCATTCTAAAAAACCGTTCTCTTCCTACCCCTCTCTTGCGACTCCATCAAAGGTATCAGACCTAACCATTCCTGTATCACTGTATCATTATCCATAGACTGTTGATTAATTTGGCGGGGTGTTTGACTCTTATCCCCAGCCTCATCATCTTTCCATCCTTCAACCTCCTCCGCTAGGAATTCATGCATCACACGACCTCTTCTTGAATCGCTTCCTGAATTCCGGTTCTGTGCCGATATCAACGGTAATAAGGTATTCCATTGCTGGACTGTAGGGTCCCGGTCAGCAACTTGCGTAGTCTCTAAAGACCCCACAGATCCCATAGACTCCATATGATCCCTTCGACTTCGTGAACTCTGTGCTGAGATCAATGGAAATAGGTTATTCCATTCTTGGACTGTTGTGTTAATTTGTGCACCCCACACAGACTCCATTGACTCCACAGATATAGGCACCACAGACTCCACAGAATCCTCAGACTGGCCAGACTTGCTCGACTGGTCCGACTTATCCGACTCCACAAGCCCCATAGATCTCTCAGTATCACCTGCAGTCGCCAGCTGTATATCATCCTGGGCCCCTGTCGTCACCCGTAACTGCTGCCCCTTTTTCCCCTGCTGCCCCTGCTGAGCTTTAGCAGTACCCTCATCATCAGGAACCTCAGTGTTCAACGAAGAAAGATCCAACGTAACATCTTCTAATCCAAGGTGCTTGATAGCCAGGGCGATTAGGTAGGATGCTGGCATTTTTGGTGCGGCAGTGGGTTTGTCGGGTTGTGGCGGGCGGGATAATGACTGCGGAATGATGACGTGTGAATAAGTGGAAGAAACCCGAGGACGGGGGACGGGGGGACGGGATGAATCGTGTAGAATAGAAGGAAGGATGCTCACAGATCATGATGAAGGGAATGAAAGGGAAGGCAAGGTAAGGTAAGGTAAAGGGGGCAAGATGAAGTCCGTGCTGACACTGGTCGGCCACTCGATGACGTCGAATGAACCAAACGAGGCAAGGATGTAAAAGCTATGTTGGATGTAGAGAAACTTATGTCTACTCAGAAGCCAGATGATAACGACAAGAACCTTGAGATAGATAGTGAACATTCAGTACACGTTTATTCGCGATTGAATTAATTAAATAACACCATTGATTTTGGTATATATTCAAAGTCAACTATGTAGTTCTTCTCCATCACACCTTATACCCAAAAACCAACAACTTTGTCAACACGAACAATCCCGAATTCTCAAACATCCATCATAAATCATGTCTATTTTCTCTAACAACGCTAAACTTTTGAGAAAACACCCCTTACAAAATAAGAGCGTCGAAAGCACCGGCAGGGGCAGCACCCTTAGCGATGATCTCGTTGGCGGTGATGGCGTAGACAGCCTTAAGCTCAGCGGTACCCTTGGCAACGTTCAACTTAGCGACAAGCTCAGCAAGCTGGTCGGGGTTGATCTTGTCCTGGATCTCCATGAGCTGGTTGTAAGCGACGGATCCAGCGGGGGCGAATTCAGCAGCAGCAGACTTGAGAACACGACGGTTCTTCTTAACGGCGTCCTTAGCTCCCTTCTTGTTCTTCTGTGCCTCGGCGGCGGCGGCCTTAGCAGCCTCGGCCTCAGCAGCAGCCTTCTTAGCATCCTCCTCAGCCTTCTTGGCAGCCTCCTCGGCCAAACGCTTCTCCTCGGCCTCACGAGCGTTCTTCTTGGCGTTACGGCGCTCCTTCTCCTGCTCCTTGAAGACCTTGATACGGGGGTCAAGGGCAAGGACCTTGTCGACGAGCTCACGGAGACGAGCAATGTCCTCGGACTTTCTCTTCTTGCGGGCAGCGTTGTTCTTACGCTCGACGTGACGCTTCTGGTCACGGTTCTCGTTGTCATCAGGAACGTCCTCATCAAGGTACTCGAAGGTTCTCCAGGAGTCGAAGTTGTAGAAGAAGTTGTAGAACTCGTCGACCTCCTCCTTGGTGCTCTTCTCTCCTCCGAAAGAAGGAATAGGCTGCTTCTTGGAGAAACGTCCCTCGGCAGCGAAAACAGCAGCCCATCCCTTGTAGAAAGACTTGGAGGACTTCTTGGTAGGGGGCTCGACCTCGGCGTTCTCGTCAACGGAGTCAAACTGGCGGCGCTTGACTGGGTCGGAAAGAATCTCCATAGCCTTCTGGATGCACTTGAAGAAGGAGTCGTCCTGCTGTCCTCCAGCGGAGGCGGCAGCCTTCTTGTCAGGGTGGTGCTTCAAGACCTTGCGGCGGTGGGCCTTCTTGATCTGCTCCTCGGTGGCTCTCCAGCGGTACTTGCTGAGTCCGAGAACGGCGTAGTGGTCCTGGTTCTATTCAATTAATTAGTATTAACTCGTAACTCGAGGTATATCTCCAGAAAAATCGCGTACCTTCCAGTCCTTGGGGTCACGACGGAGCATCTCAGGCTCCTCGGGCTCGGAGATCTCGCCGGCATCCTCATCCTCAACGTTCTTGACCTTCTGGGAAGCCTGGATTCTGTCATCCTCGGAGAAAGTGCGCTGGTGACGCTTCTATTTACTTTGTCAACATCCGTCCACGTCTAATTTAATCGCGGGGTAACAAACTCTGCGAGCGTGGGCGAGGAAGTGGGGTCCAAGGGGCTCGAGCTTTCTGTTAACGGGAGCAGAAATAGCAGCGTGGGAAACGAAGTTTCCCTCAGCAGACCACTCTCCGGAGAAAACGGGGAGGGCGGAGTCGATCTTGATAGAAGAGGCCATTGTGTTGGTGGATGATGGAGTTGCTCTGTCGTCGAAAGTCTAAAGCTGGTGGGGGTTGCCAACGAACTTAACTCTTCTCAAACTTTTTTTGAACTAGCCGTTTCAGACACAGTCACCTAGTTCTTTGAGCCTTCAGCCGCAACATGCAACGTTCCACAAGGTGTTAGCTACCCTAGAGTATCTATCAACAGTTAGAACAACTCTACTCTAGTCTATCCGCGCCAAAAAGATAAGATCCGCGCCCCAGCCAAGCCAGCAACCTGATCTCCTCACCTTTAGCCAGCTCCACCACCATGTCTACCCCCCTCGAGCTTCCCGCGAGCGTATCACCATTCTTATCCACCTATCTACCTCCAGCGTCTCCATCATCCTCTCCCGACCCTCTGGAACCCGAAGAAACCGAACCTGCGAGTCGACCTTTCGTCACCCTAACCTACGCGACCTCCCTCGACTCCCACCTTTCCATTGCTCCCGGAGTACAAACAGCTCTCAGCGGCCCGGAATCCAAAGCCCTCACTCACCATCTTCGAACCTTCCATGATGCTATCTTGATTGGTGCATCCACAGCCGTCGCTGATGACCCAGGTCTTAACTCTCGCCTCCCAGGAACTACTCTATCCCAACAACCTAGACCCATTATCTTGGACCCTACCTTCCGATGGCAGCTGACAAGGGAAAGTCGTGTTCTCCGGACTACACGTGATGGACAAGGCCTTGCTCCTTGGGTTTTTGTTGCCAAGGAACCGGAAGCTGGTGATGTCCGAGTTGGGGTTTTGGAGGAGGTTGGAGGCCAGTTAGTGGTTCTGGAACAGGAGGATGGGAAAGAGTGGGGTTGGGAAAAGATTCTAGCAAAGTTGGCGGAATTGGGAATCAAAAGTGTTATGGTAGAGGGTGGGGCAAGAGTTGCAAATGGATTGCTCAAGCGCGGAGATTTGGTCGATTCTGTAGTGGTTACGGTTGCGCCGGTTTATTTGGGAAAGGGAGGCGTAAATGTCAGCCCCGAGGGTGTGGTGAGGTTTAGGGATGTTGCTTGGTGTACCCTGGGAAGGGATGTAGTTATGGCGGGAAGAGTCGAGCTTGTGGAGGGTGTATAGGGTATTCTTCCATAAAGCTGTGCCGCTGCGTGGGGGCAATCCTATGGCATAGACGACTGCAAGAGAATTATGGTTGCTATATGATGCAATGTGGGGCTGAAGGGCAGTCGGATGGTTAAGGAATTTAAGGAAAAGGAGTTTGGGCGGTTTCTGAACGGCGTTTGTTTTACGGAGATATTTATAGCTATGAACAGCTTTTATGCAGCTTTTATGTAGATTCTAAGCTTCTTAGATACAACACACACAGACTATGCATATCACTTCATCATTCATGAGAACTATGAGATAACTACTGGAATATCCTGACTTAAATTTATTCATGGCTCCGTTTTACAGCAAAACGCAATAGCAAAAACGCGTGAATAACGTCTGCGGGAAGTCCTCCAATGTAGCCTCGATACCACTCTCTTCGGTTCCTGGGTGCTCACTCTGCCAACGTCATGTTCTAACCCACATCAGCATTCCATAGCCACCGTCCTGCTGTCTAGAATCTAGATGAAGCAACACCTATGGGTTAGAACGTGGCGTGGATAAACTGACCGCCCCACGAACCGAAGAAAGAGCCTGGTATCGAGGCTAGATATCTACCCATAATGAAGAACTTCGAGTGATACCACATGGCCCATATCACCGAGAACTGGAGCACGTTTCTGTTTCGCCATTTCTCCTCTCTCTAGAGTACAACATCTAGGATACCGCATATACCCAAATGAAACTACATAGACCCAAACAAGAGAGCACGCTGTTTTAGGTTTTAGTGCTAGGGCAGTGGATAACTCCAGCTCAAACTTTTATATTGGTTTATGAAGGCAACAAGCAAGCAAAGCTTTAATGTTTTTAGTGGAATCTACGAGTACTATGCATATGGCTGATGCTAGTAGAATAGAAACCTCTTTAGTAACTTTTCCTTATGATTAAGTGGATCGTCCCTTGTTACGAACCACCTCCCCCGGGCCCCTCCCTTCCCTCCACAGATTGCACACACAGAACACAAGATCATGAATGATTAAGAATAAACTATTTGGATATTAATTCCAATTCCAAACTAAGTAACTAAGCACCGATTTTAAACCCACGCATTAACAATTACAAATATCCATTGTTGAAAATCCCAATCATAATCATGCCCAAAAACAAAGCCCAAACCAACAACTCCTATCAACTACATCTAACCTATCATCATAGCAACACCTAAGCATTCAAAGGCTTCCTTGCGATCATCATGTACATAGGCGTAAACAAGTTCTCCTTAGCACCAGCAACCAAGCAATCAGCAGCGACAGCCAAAGTATCAGCAGTCTTCTGAGTTCCCTTAGGTGCAACACCAAGCATCTCAAGTCCTCCAACAAACTTGTGAACAGCGGAACGTCCAAGCTTCGTCATACGGAAAACGGTGAACAAGTCACTGAGGGAACGAACGTGCTTGAGGTCTCCGGCGAGAGGGTAGTACCAGGGAATGACGTCGGGACGCTGGGCAAGGTCCTCGTGGTACTCTAGCTCGAATCCGGCGGCCTTGATGGCGCGAAGTCCCTCGGAAATCTTGACCATCTGGGAGATACCGTCACCACTAGGTGTGGGTTAGCAAGCTGGTCGGAAATTATGGGGTTGAGGGGTACAAACATCTCAATTCCG
Source organism: Pyronema domesticum (assembly GCA_024516145.1). NCBI lineage: Eukaryota > Fungi > Ascomycota > Pezizomycetes > Pezizales > Pyronemataceae > Pyronema > Pyronema domesticum. Next base: position 435,190 of record JAJJXL010000033.1, read on the forward strand.
TGGCAGATCTCACGGTGCTTGGCGTTGTTGGGGTCGTAGTCGTCGGTCATCAACCACTCGTAAACACCGAAAACTCCACCGGGCTTAAGGACCTTGAAGATCTCGGAGTAGACACCCTCAAGGGAGGGAGCGTGGACGGTAGCCTCAATAGCGTAGACGGCGTCGAAAGAGTTGGGCTCGAAAGACATTTGCTAGATTCCTTATTAGCCGAAGTCCCGTAAAACTATAATCTCCCGGAAAGCTCACCATGAAGTCTCCCTTGACGAACTTCTGCTTGTCCTGAAGACCAGCCTTAATGGCGTAGTTGGTAGCACGCTCAATCTGGTAGTCGTTGTTGTTCAATCCGACAATGTTGACACCAGCGAATCTGGTCATCTCACGAGCGGGTCCTCCAACTCCACATCCGACGTCAAGAACGGTCATACCCTCCTTCAATCCCATCATGTGGGCGAGGAAGTGCTCGTGACGGGCGATGGCCTGGTAGAATCCCTCACCGGGGTAGAAACGACAGAAGTGGAATGACTGTCCCCATCCGTTCTCGTAGAGGTCGGTAGCGAGGTTGTAGTAGTGACGGGTGAGGGTAGCGTAACTCTCGACACGCTCCTGTGTAGTGTGTTAGATGGTGTTTTATCTCAATGATTTACATGCTCTGTTCTGCTCTGCGGCTTTGCGGCTTTGCACTCCTCGCCAGCCATGGCAACGGATTCCAAGACGCACCTTCATGTCAGCATCAGTCTCCTGACCGGCTCCCTTTCCGTCCCAAAACTTGAAGTACTCGTCAACAGCCATCTGCTGTCCCTCCTTGTTCTTCTTAAGCATCGCCATGAAACCGGCATCCTGGGCGGCGGTCTTTCCGTGCATAGCCTGCTTGAAAGCGGCATCACGCTCGTGGTCCTCGCGCTCGAGCTGAACCTTGTTGACGGCCATTGTGTATAATTATTAAAAGACGGTAGTTTATAAAGACAAAATAACGAAGGAGGTTATGGTGAATGAATTAGTGGTGGGGGGGATGATGAAGTGACGGTGTTGAACGAAGAGATGAAAAGGAATTGGGGGGGACAGGTGTTTTGTAGGGCACTGTAACTGTCCGTAGTGGTTGTTGTCGTGCTGGTGTTAAGCTGGGTCTGCTAACTCCCGCTAGTGTCTTTTGACGGAATTAAAATTATTTGTTGTTCGGGTGCTGGGTGGACTCCCGAGTAAGAGTACGGACACGATGGCGAAAGGGGGAAAAGGGAAAAGGGCGCCGGGGAATTTGCTGGGCGTTAGATACGACTGGATTTCTGGCCACAAAAACGCGCGCTCTCTTCCTTGTAAATTCCACACACATGCCAGGAACACCCGCGTGATTCACGTGATTAATTGACCCCTGAAACGTTGGCGAACGTTGGCGAACAACGGGAGAACAGCGGAAGTGTTTCTACAATTGAGATGCGCGGAAACAGACGAAGAAGAAGCCAGATTGCTTGTTAGATCTGTTGGTGATATGCACTCTAGCAGTTGGTGGAGAGTTGAACACCTATGCAAGAGAGCACTAGAGCAGAGCTACAGCGTGGCGAATCGAGGGAGAAGGGAACCTGTGGGGACGTGGGGACACTCTATTTCCAGCCAAGTCGATCCGAGATCGAAATTCCTCTAGCAGGAATTTTGAAGGTTCCGCGTTGTCTTCCCCACAAAGTCATCAACGGATGTCACAGTTGGAATTGAGTTTCTGTCGCCTCGAAGGTCGTTGGCATGTGTTCTGGAGCTACACCAGAGGAGCCGCAAAAGGGACCACCAAACTGGTGTCTTGAGCCGGATTTGCCGAAGACCGCGAAGGCACGTTTCTTCGCCTTTGATGCTTCCGCGGCCTGCAGTATGAACAACAGAGCAGAGAGCCTCAATGGATAATGCCGCAATCATCAAAGAGTATCATGATAATTTCCGATATCAACAGCCCGGTGTAACTCGGAATGCCGGAAGAAACAATTCCCTTCGATCGTGCACTGAGCTTCGTTGTGTCGATAATTGAATTGTCTTAAGAACCCAATAATGCCGCAGGGTTATCGGCTGCCGAATTCCCGGCCTTAGAAACTGGAACGCGAAGTTCGCATGTCGGAACCACGGAGAGCTTCTCGGGAGATCCTCACACATGAAACAGCTTGACTACGACGACGACGTTTAACTGCAACTCATACTTATGTGATCTCAAATTTCTACATCCGCAACAAAAAATTCGAATACGAAAACGCCGTAAATCGTGATCTGCAAACCGGAAAGCCACACCTCCGAGCACACAACGATAGTGGCTTCGCTTAGATTACTCTACGATAACGGCCCTCAGACGTGATAACAGCACGGTGCTGAGCCGAGTGTGGTGGGGTCCGAATGGGAATGAGGACCGGCCGTGCGGATTGCCCTTTGCTTTTTCAGGATCCGGATCGAAATGATTGCCGGAGCGGCGGGGCAGCGCAAACGGCTGTCAATCAGGAACCCGAGAGCAGAGACAAGAATGACAAGCATCAACAGCATACATACCTAGCTCTCCGTGGAAAATTCCATACGGAAGTTCCAAAGGTTCGATACGAATACTAGATTTACTGAGGAGTACGTACCTTCTTGGCGAATATGACCGGCGGTGATTAAAGTTTGGGCGGCGTGCGGCGTGGATCTCAAATGCGAGACAACGTTGATGACGTCTCTGGCAGATGCCAGAAGATCCATGGTTGTTGTGTGCACTTCCGATTCTCTTAACGTCGTCCAGATACAGTTTATGTACAGCACTAAAAGCACGTTAAGATAAGGTTCTTATTTCTGAAAATAAGCTTATGCTGGATGCTGTCATGATTCTGCAATCCAATTGATGTTTCGATCCTAAGGGTTACATATTGAGAGCTCTCGCCATTCAATAATCACAGCGTCGGCGATCACTCGTTGTCCTAGGACAACATTAATTGTTCCTGAAGTAATGAAATCAGAAAAACTCCATCAAAAACTTAATCTCATGGCTCCAATTTACACGTGCAATTTCTCGTACTTTGAGTCTTTGACGGTACTTTCCTTTCGTATCCCTATCCTCGTATTCGTCTGCCCTGATAGCTTCAGCTCTCCCTCCATAGCTTCCCGAATACGAAAACAACGGATACGAATAATACCAGCCATCTAATTCAGCTTAGCTTCCCAACCACGAGTGACTTCTCGGGTTTCCAAGGGTTCCCACGCCGCAAATTGCCTAGACTTCGTTAGACTTCGTCAAGGATCACCTTACAAAACACATTTACACCTCCAAACCCCTTCGCAGATCCAGAGTATAAAGACCTCTAGGAGCCGCCCGCCATCCTCACTTCTATGGTTGAAAGATGATCTTCCTCCACATGTACTCTTCACACAGCGGCATTGGAAATCCTCACCCCCACTCACCCACCAGCTGCAACGAGTGATGTTGTGCACGGTCCCTACGATGGCTTTCGTGATTGGTCGAGACCTTCATACACCACACGTTGATTGGACAAGGTCTTAGACATTGCTTACCGTTTACGTTCCTGGAGTTCTAGATTTGTTGCTCACGCGACTCAATCTATCTTGGAGATGCCCCTGCGAAAGCTTGTTAAAGTGAATAAAGTAGATATAGTCGTGTATATGGAGACACCGTTGCAGCTTCGAATAACAGATGGGGACCTTTGGATGGCGAGACGCGTTTTAAACAGCTCTGCGCGTATCCGGCACCAATTGGCGGCCTCATATGAAGCCCTCTCCGGCCTTTGCTGGCTTGGAACCGCCGGTAAGCATCATGGACCCGCCTTCGGCGCATCCCATGTCCAAGCGGCGGGAGCCGATGACTGCGACTGGCTGCGTTACGTAGACAGAACTTGCCGTACAGCTCGCAGCTATGTCTCCTGCAGCTTGTTATCGTGACTTGGGGAATCTTTGGGGGCATTATATATCCCCCCCATCGCCGCAATTGATAGCTTTAATCCCTCTAAAGCGAAGAAAGGCGATAAATACAACTAATACTTCACGACTATCATCATGACTACTAGGTACGTTACGGCTCCCTCCGGCCTGGTGCGGAGAGCTATCGCGAGCTATCCAAGCTCTTTGGTCTTGGGGAAGCTATCGCGCCGCGGACTCCCCCAAGGTCCTTGAGTTCCTCAACTTCCCCAGTTTTCATAGATCCTCCATCTCTTGATTTCCCCACTTCCATCTTCCATCTCTACATCATCACAGCTATCACAGCTATCTCAAGCTCCCCAACAGCTATCGAAAGAACTCTGAAAACTAATGTCTGGCCTACCCTCTAGATACCGCGTTGAATACGCCCTCAAGGTACCTCATCCTCCCCGGCATCCGCAGTGCCATTCCGCTTCACCTAATCACCCAATTATCACACGAATCCCCATACTGACATCCCCAGGCGCACCGCCGCGATGCCCTCATCGAATTCATCAAAGGACTCCTTGCCGTTCCCTTCGTTCTCCACTGTCAGCCGACTTCCACCAACTCCCCGAAATCCCTAGAAAACATGGCCACCGAAGCACACCGCCGTTACAAGGAGATTATGCAGGACATTGAGGAGTTGGTTAAGGACCATATTCAGTGCGATAATGCGGGTACTCCAGAACGGTCAAAGCTGAGGTTCTTGGTACCAAGTGTTGGACGGTTCTTTACTCCGTTGTCTCTGGTTAAGGCGTTTGAGATTCAGGATGAGAAGAGGGCAATTTCGAGTAGGAGGTTTGTGGCGCCGAGTTTTAATGATATTCGAGTGAGTCCTCTGCTTCCCTTTGGAGTGTTATGTATAGCGAGGGCCCATCCTGGATCCTTGCTCGAATCTCTGCTGTTGTGCCTGCTGTGCATCCCTGCGATACGATGGATGGTGGCATGAATATTGATCGTAGGAATGGCTCACTAACTCACCTAGTTAATCCTCAACACCGCTCAAATCATCTCCCTTGCTAGTCTCGACGGACCCATTAAGCTCATCACATTCGACGGAGATGTCACTCTATACGACGACGGTCAATGCCTAGTTCCTTCGAACCCCGTGATCGGCCGTATAATGTGGCTACTAGAGCACGACCTCCGCATTGGAATCGTCACTGCGGCGGGTTACACAGACGGTGCAAAGTACAAAGAACGTCTTCTTGGTCTCTTGGATGCCATTAAAGACAGCACCGTCTTAACGGAGAAACAGAAACACAATCTTGTTGTGTTGGGAGGAGAGTCAAGCTACATGTTCAGAAGCGCACCGGAGCACAAAGACCTATTGGAGTTTGTACCAAGAGAAGAGTGGGCGTTGCCGGAGATGAAGTGGGAGAAGGAGGAGGTTGATGCGTTGTTGGATATTGCACAAGCTTCTCTACTGGAGAGTGTGGCAGCGATGAATCTACCGGCGACATTGATTCGAAAGGAGATGGCGGTGGGAATAATCCACTCTGAGGGCGGAAAGTTCCCACGAGAGCAGCTTGAGGAGGCGGTATTGGCGGCACAGAAGGTCCTAGAGTTGTCGGAGGTGGGACGCAGGCTACCGTTCTGTGCTTTCAATGGAGGTAATGACGTGTTTGTTGATATTGGAGACAAGAGACTTGGAGTTCTGTGCTGCCAGAGCTTTTTTGGAGGATTGAAGGGAGGACAGACGCTACACATTGGAGATCAGTTCCTCTCCGCAGGACACAACGACTTTAAAGCGAGAATGGCTGGAACCACAGTGTAAGAATATCCCTCCTACCCCCCCTTTGAATGCTGGTTCTAACAATTAATAGCTGGGTTGCTTCGCCCACCGAAACCGTCGCCTGTCTCGCCGAGCTGCGGCATCACATGGAGACGAATCACACCAAAGTTGCCGCTTAATCAATGCTATTAAGCTTTAATAAAGATAGAAGAGACACTCTAATTTAATGGCGAGGATGGCGGCGATGTTTTGCAAGGAGGATGATATCTTTTCACGACGAAGCAGCGGTCGAGCGACATTTATTGCCGTGGCGTTATATTGAATTTCTAGTTCATGTTTTATACCATTGATATTTTTGCAATTACAACCGCTTGGTTTATGACTAGTCTATTTATTAAGATTTATTTTTCCGTTTCTTTCTCAAGTGATCCGGGTGCGTTGTACCTTCGAAACTCCTCAAGCCTAGCGCTCATGAGTGACCTCCCATGCCTCGGCACGCTACGGAATCGGCATCCCGTCCCAAGTTTCTTTAGAAAATGCTTGGCTACATAACCCCACCCCGCCGAATTAGCGGCTCACACGCTCTCCCGCAGCTGCACGTCAGCCGTTCTACCGCCGCATTGATCAGCTCTCGTGCCTCCTCTTCGGCGAGACGAACTCAACTCGGTGATCCGAATCAGCACCTCGATTGATAAACACTCACAGTCTGACCTGACACCCGGCATCTCGCTCTCTGCACTGCGTCTCGTCCACCGAACACCGTACTTCGTCCATCTTACGCCGAACGCCGTGCTCCACACATCGCTCGCTACAACTGCTACACCGCTACACACCGTTACAACTGCTAAACCGCTACACCGTTATTACCGTACACCGTTACAACCGCTACTCGCCGTGATACGCCGTCACAATGGGTGAAATTCATTTAGCAGAACCGGACGTCGCCATAGGGATTATCGGTATGGGTGATATGGGGAAGATGTATGCTAGGAGACTGGCTGCGGCGGGTTGGAGGTATGGATCCCACAATCTTTCGGTCGAGAGAGAGGAGACGAGGGGGAGGGAGGGAGAGAGAGAGAGAGAGAGAGAGAGCGCCGGAGTGCAATGAATATGAGCTGATGGGTTGTCGTTTACAAACAGAGTTAACGCTTGTGATCGCGCGGATAAGTTCGAGAGTTTGAAGGAGGAGTTTGCAGGTAAGGATAATGGGGCCTACTTCGGGAGTTGGATTGGGGAACAAAAGCTAACGTAGAAGAGAGATTAAAAATGTTCACATCTATACGAATGGACATTTTGTGAGCCGACAGAGTGATTACATCATCTACTCAGTAGAGGCAGAATTGATTGATACCGTAGTAGGGTTATACGGACCGTGTAAGCCTCCTCTCCTGCTGTGTGTGCAACCCAACTGACAATACTGCGATATTCCAGCCACCAAACTCAACGCCATAGTCGGCGGCCAAACCTCCTGCAAAGCCCCCGAAATCGCCGCCTTCGAAAAACACCTTCCCAAAGATGTCTCCATAATCTCCTGCCACTCCCTACACGGACCCAACGTAAACCCCCGGGGACAGCCTTTAGTGATTATCCCTCACCGAACCAGCACCCCCTCTGCTCTCGACCTTGTCACCAGGATCTTAAGCTGCTTCGACTCTGCTTTTGTTACTTTAACCGCGGCGGAACATGATCGAATCACTGCCGATACTCAGGCCGTTACTCACGCTGCTTTCCTTTCCATGGGATCTGCTTGGACTGCTAACCACCAATTCCCCTGGGAATCTAAGCGGTGGTCCGGTGGTATTGAGAATGTCAAAATCAACGTAACTTTGCGCATCTATAGCAACAAATGGCATGTTTACGCAGGCCTTGCTATTTTGAACCCAGCGGCTCAGAAACAGATTAAGCAATATGCTGATTCTGTGACGGAGTTGTTTAAGTTGATTTTGGTGAAGGATAGGGAGGAGTTCACGAGAAGGATTAGAGAGGCGGGAGAATTTGTGTTTGGGGGTAGAGAAGAGGGATTGCTTTTGAGAGATGATATTTTGGATCAGTTTAGTCTTAGTGGAGTACCTAAGGCGCAGAGAAAACCGAATTCCCATCTAAGTTTGTTGGCGATGGTGGATTGTTGGCATAGATGTGGAATCGTGCCTTATGATCATATGATTTGTTCAACTCCGGTAGGTTTTGATTTCTGTGGTTGCGAATGCGGAGCTTTTCTTGGTGTTTTTTTACACACTGCTAACTTGAATCTCGAAGCTCTTCCGTCTCTGGCTCGGTGCAACTGAATACCTCTTCCGTCAACCCGAGTTACTAGACGACTGTATCCGTTTCGCCTTAGATGACGAATCCTTCAGAAGCGATGACCTGGAATTCACCTTCGCTGCCAGAGGATGGAGTGATGCTGTAAGTAATGGAGATTTTAACGCCTATCGCCTTAGATTCGAGAAACCGCAAAGTTACTTTGCTCCTAGGTTTCCTGATGCTATTAAGCTTGGAAATGAAATGGTCGCGAAGATTTTGAGGAAGACGGAGGAGATGGAGAGTAGAGTTGGGAGTAGGGATGGGGGGAGACCATAGATAACGAGGGGGGAGGGGGATGAGAGATGAGGGATGAGAGAACCTGGAAGAGAAAGTGGGACAGAGGATGGCGCTGGGATATGAGAGTACTTTAAATGGACACCGGCGAAGCCTTTATTTTCGTATTTCATGATTGAACTATGGGTTTAATGCAGCTGATGTAGATTTCGCAATCGGTTGTGCAAGGCTAGTTTTGGAAGCTGGGCTTGTTGAGCGAGAAATGATTTGCTTGGCGTGATCTACGGGTATAAATGTACCTCTGCTTTGTTCTTGACTTTCTGTTGGTTAATCATCCACATTCTTCTATCTTTTGCTCCATTATATCAGTCAGTTTGACTTACATATAAATCCGGTTGTAACCCGTGCGGATCATACAGCACTCACAGCGCGGAACTATTCAGCATGTTAGTCTTTCATCCAAATAAATGCAGCTTGAACCATCAGCCATGTTAGGAAGTGTGCCTGTGATTCTTTCTTTTGCCTATCGAGGGGCCCAGGTATAGATATTGTGAATTTCTACTTCTTTGGAACTGTAGATTTCCTCACTTGTAAAACATCACTGCGCTGAGCCGTGGTGCCTATCATAATCACCCCTACTGAGTTCAGATAGATAAATTAATGAATCAATAAACAAACAAACACATTTTTAATTCGAGGCATATTAAACTTCCACATATTGAATGCGTTATTCCCCAACAAAATGCACAGTAACATTTACAAAACCAACCGACCTAGCCATCTAGTTACCAATCAAAGCCCGAGCATTACAAATAGCATAATCCAGCATAGCACAAACCCAATAAAACCAGTCGCTTTAACATCTTTATGCAACCACTGTCTTTCTTGGTACTGTTAAAACATGGGGTTTCAGGATAGAACACTGACCTTCTCTTCTGTAATCACCATTCCATCCACCACCAGCCTTCTGTACTTCATTCCTCCTTCCACCGACACACTTCCATACTCACCCCGATATTGCATCGCAAATTGACAAACTTGAACAAAAAGAATGGAAGGAAATGCACTTACATGATCGAATCCACTTTCTTATTAGTATCTTAAAGGTCCTAATGGTCTGATAAAGTTCTGCAGAGAGAGGGTCGATATCAGGGTCCACGGGGTCACGGACTGTATGCCAGATGTATGGCAGTGTATTCTATTTTTCAATGCTCTATAACTCGAGCTAAGCGGTAGACCTGAAAGATGATCACCAATAAGGGTTCCTGGCTAAGTGAATCGAAGGGTCTTAGTCTTTATCCCATATGTTGGATGATTGGGGGAGTTGGAGCTGGAGCTAGGGGTGGAATCGCTAGTGGTTGGTATTAATAATTAAAGATTAAAGATTATGTAATTAAGTGTGACTGATCATAAGCATTGAGAACCGGGATTGTAGCCTTTTGGCTAAGGCGTCCAGAGGCATCCAAAATTTATAGTAGAAATACATTTGTTTTTCGTTGCTCTATGACGATCTCGAGCTGAGTGCAGATTCTGAAAGCAGTCACGTCTTGAAAGAATTTGCGCGATGCGGTGACCATTTTCCTTGTATCCAGCACCGGTATGATGAGAGGACAATGCTGTGGTATGAACCGCTGCTTTAGATCTTAGCTTGATGTTGGGTAGTAGGGTTGGCATCGGTAGCGATTGGTATTAGAAATTAGAAGTATTAAAAATGAGGGTAGTGAAGGTAGTCGGGTGTCCAGAAAAGAAAAGGTCCAGCCTGTTGTCTGGGGTGTTCCAAAAGGTAAAAATATATTTATTTTTCGTTGCTCTATGACGATCTCGAGCTGAGTGCAGATTCTTCAAGCAGTCACTTCTTGAAATTGAATCTGCGCGATGCGGTTGGCTTATTGGTTGGATCAAGTACCAGTATGGTGAGAGGATGGTGCTTGACTATGAACCACTGCTGCTCTGTTGAGGTTATGGTGCACTGGTGGAGTTTATTTTTCGTTGCTCTATGACAATCTCGAGCTAAGTGCAGATTCTTCTTCAAGCAATTACTTCTTGAAATTGAACTTGCGCGATGCGGCAGCCATCTTTGTTGTATCCCGTACTGGTATACTGAGATGACAGAGGTTTTCTATGAACTGCTGCTTGAATCCTGTGGTGTATTGAGGTGGGCGATAAAACATTTGTTTTTCGTTGATCTATAACGATCTCGAGCTGAGTGCAAATTCTTCAAGCAATGACATCTTGAAATTGAATTTGCACGACACAGCAGCATTTGGTTGTGCCACATTCATTAGTTTCCAGTATTGCTAGAGGATATGATGGTAAAGCCAAATCCTCGTTGATGACTCTATCTACAATATGCGGAAATGTTAGCAACTGAATTGTCAAAGTAGAGGCCTAGATTTGGAACAGAACTGACCTGTCTGTGAATACTTGACCTGCGAAAGCCCAGGGGATATTTCAAAGATAGAATCTGGATAGCCGCTTGTCAGTTGTGTAAATGCGGGTGTCGTCCATTGATTTATTTTTCGTTGCTCTATATCTCGAGCTGAGTGCAGATTCTTGAAGCAACCACAACTTGACATTGAACCTGCGTGATGCAACAGCATCTGGCTGTGTCGTATCCAGTTCCAGTATGGTGAGAGGACATGACAGGAGACACACCCTTATTAATGACTCTATCTAAGCATGTGGAGAATTTTAGCAACTGAAGAGTCCAGGTAAAGATTCGGAACTTCACTAACCTTCTATTCCAAGTTGAGCTGTGGAAATTCAAGGAATATCTCCAAGATAGAATCAGGATAGCTGCGCATATGCTACATGAGAGCGATTCCAGGTTTCTCATATAACTTAACCGTAGCACTTTCCCTAGGCCAGGGATGATAGCTAATTGGTGTGTTGCCAATGACTGTTACTTGCCGGTGATGGAGGAGCTTAACGGGGTGGCCAGACTAGCTACTGGCTATCGAGTGTGTTGCCAATTACTGTTGCTCGAGATAGATGCACAGTTTGACCAGGGTGGGATAATTTCTGTAAATCTCGAATGTCAACAAAAACCAATTTCAAATCCCTAACAACGACAACTTTGTTAAAAAAGAAAACAAGCAAGCCAATTGCAACATCAGGGTATCGAGTTTAAAGAAGTGTGCCGGCTGGACATTTGAAACCAAATGAAAGAAAGGTCAGTGCCAAGATCAAATTGCGGCGACAAATTAGAAGCTAATTGAATTCATGAAAGGGGTTAAAAGAATTAAAGAAAAATAAGGCAGCGGTAATAGAACAAGAGACGTTGCTTATCCATGTAAAGGTAGTGCGCAAAGATGGAAGCAAGTATGCCTTAAAAGGCAGTGGAAGGCTCGCACAGTGAGTGGAGGTGGATGCAAGTCCCGCGGATGAAGAGAAGGCAGCGAAAGTCTAGATGACAGAAGAGCTTAAAGTACTCGGTGGTGCAGTCCTAAAGATGGAAGATATAATGCCGTCAGACTCCGACCGACGCACATGGCCGGCACACGGGATTACCCTCGAGCCGAATAGCATCAACCCGGTTTACACATGTACTCATCCCATTATATACTAGTCCATCCTCACACATATTAACGGCAAAACTAACCCAAAAATACAGTCTGATTCTAGTCCATTTTCACTACATTCGCTCTTCCTCCAATTTGCAGTCACTCACTGCTAGCATGCTTCTGCCCTCATCACAACGTCACATCGCCACATCTGTCCATCTCCCTCTCCCCACACTCGGCTGCAGGAAAGCACACCCTCTCGTGGAATGAGTCTAACGACGTTGGAGAGCTTGCATCTTAATCAGGAGACACGAAACACACTTCATGTCGTCGATCTAGCCGCGGAGCCTCATAGATTATGATGACATATATCGTACTCTGCTCCATCTGGGATATTCAAAGTTCCGCTTTCAGACATGGTGGAATCGCTACGTTTTTTGGCAGCATTTTCGGCGAGTCTCTAGCTTCAAGGCTAACCGGAGTTCTCGCCATACTCGGCTTGGCTCACGTGATTGTCGAAGGAAGAGGACGGGCAACAGGTGGAGGTGTATGGAGAGGGGTTTAACCATTCGCTGAGCCTCATGGATTGTGATGACGTACGCACTTTTGCTCTCGCACTCTCGTGATCTGCCTTATACGGGTTACATCCATTATAAGCTTATTTTCTCACCCAACACACACCCATGGTCCTGGAACTGCCAGAGTCACTGGGTCAGTTCCCCTAGGGTTCCTGGTCTGACGCGCGCTAAATCACCAAGTGGTGTAACCCGGCAAGCTGTGCTTCAAGCACCCTTCAAGCACGCATGTGCTCAGCTTCCAATTTTCGCCAATGCACGTGCAGAAGCGTCAACCTGTCAGTTTTTTGCACGAGCACTTACCCCGCACTTCGTTGTCATGGGAGAAATCATATCTCATCTTTCTTACTCCAAAGGGCTGAAGAACCATTGAACTTTAGAAATACAGCCAACAACTAAGCCTAGAGTTCTAAAGGACCCAGTTCCAAGCTTGAAGTTCCAACCTTAAGCTCACCAAGCTTCATAAGTGAGCCGCCGGCGGCTGCCTGGCTCTTCTGCTGTATTCACCTTTCCCGAATGTCACCTAATTCCGCCAAGATTGTAGACTCGGTCATCAAGTTCAAGGATCTTCGCACCCGCAGCAGGGATATTCGCACGCTATCACTCGTCAACACTTCTTGACACAAGCTGCTTGGGTATCTAGAGTACATATGCATGCTTGATATGTCGATACTCATGGATTCGCCGCAGGCGGAGGCCTGGGAAGCCCGCTGGTTGGGTGTTGATCAGTCCTATGATAGCTCTTTGCAGACCTTTGGCAGGGGATAGCTTTGATAGGCTCCTGCTGGGAGAGGAGGCCTTCGACAAGCTGAACATCTGTATTGGAGGGCTGAAATCGTAATCGATCGACCCCCCCCCCTCGACAATCATTAACGAGTAAACTTCTTCCCCAAAATGCCGTCCAACCTTCATCCAACCGATACTACTGTCAACTCACGATACGAAGATACTTTTGCTGCCATGGCAACGGCTACCGGAAACGGAAATGTTTGTGTCCTAAGCTCCCTACATAACCAAGACCTTGAGAAGGAAGATACTCTGCCATGCCACGAGATTGCTTACATACCACGGAAAAACATCAGGATTATGAAGCCAGCTACGATCATGACACGGTCTTGGTTGCAAGGGAGGAATACCAAACGTTGAGAACATGCTATGATGAGTATCGTAAGTCATCCGCCCCACTCTCACCCACTGCCATGACTACGGATTATGGTGGAGCTCCCCAACTTACTAATGGTCACACTAGATGCGCTTCGTAACACGCTACTCAATGGCGGCGTGACGGAGGAAAACCTTCAGGTGAGCTAGAACTCCGCTAGAAACCCTCTAGAAGCTCTCTACCTCCATCTCTACAACCTCTACGAGCTATGCGAGCTGCGATCGCAAGGCCGCAAAGCCCTCAACCACCTCGCACCTAGCTAACCATCCAGATCCTCATAATCACCGGCCTCACTGCCGCCGCCGCCGCCAACCCCCCGTTATCTCCCCAGCTCCCTCCAACCCCGCGTTCAGACAGCACCCCACTCTTCGCTCCACCTACTCGCGCCTCGGTTCGTCTATCCAAGGATCCCAACACCTCTACCAACGGCACCCACGACGGGAAGCACGGGAATGGGATTCATGGCAACCGCGGGCATGGGCACGGCTACGGAAATGCCGTGCATAGTCATCACGCCGCTGATTCTTATCCTTCGCCTGAGAGGGAATCATCTAGCCGCCACGGTGGTGGGCATGGGCATGGGCATACGAACAACCAATCCACATCCCATGCAAACTCCCATGCAAACTCCCATGCAAATTCCAATGGAAACGGCGGACAAGTGATAGAGAGTAAGGCTAGAAGAACTCTATTTTTTTGTAATCTACCGAAGGAAGCGACTTATGCGGATCTGGTGGCGGTGGTGAAAGGTGGTCCGCTTGTGGATGTTTGGATGAAGAATCAGGATCGCTGTGCTAGTGTTAGCTTTGTTAATCCTGAGGACGCAGATAATTATCTTAGGTGGGGAAAACAGAATGGGGTGGTGGTGTTGGGAAGACGTGTAAGTCCCTCTTTCCCCCTGATTTCCTCATAATATCGTAGAGACCCAAAGACTTGAAGATCAGTCACCTGTCACCAGGATAAACCAATACTGACCCCCTCTTCCTCCTCTAGGTCGAGATCCGCTACCGCGAGCCCTCGCGCCAATTCACAATCCTCCGCAACGTCCTCCGCCAAATTCAAAACGACGGTGCAAGCCGCATATTACGTCTCCGCAACGTCTCACTCTCTATTACCGATCAGCGCCTGCGTGACGATTTAGACCATATCGCCAACCTCCGTATAGAGAAACTAATCCGGACCTCCCCAACCGAAATTATCTGCAACCTTAACTCCGTCTGCGCCGCCTTATTCGCTCGTACCTGCTTAAGATCTCGGGCCGCTTATAAGGGCTGTAAAATTGAGTTTGGTGTTGACGAATGCGCTCAGCCATTGCCTGATCAAGGAGCATATTATGGGAAGCAGGAGAAACAGGGGAGGAATACGGGGGATATCAGGGGGAGGAATAGGTTTGATGTTTTTTCGGAGGATATGGGGTTTGCGGAAGATGGTGGGGAGGAATTGCAGGAGGTCGAGTTTGAGGGGGGATCCGAAACTACGGAAACCCAGGAGGAGGATACAGAGGAGGATTTGCAGAGTTGGGCGGATGAAACGGCGGATCATACTGATGGAGGCGCCGATTTGAGCGGGTATTGGGCTTAGGTGGCTGATTCTCAACGTGAAGTTTAAGGCGCCGGGTGTGGGGTGTGGGTTATGGGGTTCTGCAGATGAGGCACGGATGGGACGAATGGGAGTGCAAAACTTGGGGTAAGGGAAATGTCATGAGACGGATGCGAGGGGACGGAATTCTAGACATACGGGGAGGTAAAGAGCACGATGAGAATGGAGGAGAGTTGTTCTCGAGAAATCACTCGTCATAAGTGCTTTTCTTTTATGGCAGATCTACTTGTAGGTCTTTTACGACATAGCGAAGCGCGAAGCACGATGTTCTTAGCGAAATCTTATTTTACTGATTTTTTTCACCTTTGGCTTTGTTTCTGTTACGGGATTGGTTCATTCGGATTGGTTACATAACTTACGTACGCATACACATGTTAGGTACGATATGGCTCGGTCTCTCGTTTTGTTGTTTTTAGGCTGTATGCTGAATAGCTACGTTGGAGGAATACTAGCTTCACTATTTATTACCCTCATTATACTATGGTGCATGATAACACTAAATTATTACATCGCTACATATCACATCTTGTGGGTTTCTTTTGAGTGATAGTGAAGAGGGAATGATCCGCTTGCCCACTCCGATGCGAGCTCTCCAACGTTAGACTCTTTTCACGCGAGGATATGGTATGTTCGAGTCAATGCGGTAGCATTAGTAGAAAGCGCAGGAACCATAGAAGTTTAAGCGCAATTCTGCGTGCCGCTACCCAATCCGTGCCAAGTAGACGTGTGGCGGCCATTTGTGCCGGTCGGCATCCGGTCCTCCATCTGGGTATTTTAAGCAAATCAGTCGTCTTCTCTCTCGCTCCTCATCAGACTTGATCCCACTTCCACTTAACGTGAGAGCTTTCTATCGGCCTTTGCATGCCATTTCATTTTATCAGGCGTGAAGCCACTTCAATCTCTGTCATTCTTGGAGCCTTCTTATGGCCTTGGCGAGGTTTAGCCACACGTCTTCTATCATTTTCTTCACCGTCCTTTGACCCGAGAAAAGACTTCTCTTTCATGCTAGATTCTGTGATTTTTCCGCTATCCTTTCGAGCCTTTCTCTATTTTTATCTTGGTTCAATCTACCTTTTAATTGTCGCCAAACCCCCCTACGCTGGGTTTCAAACTTCCGACATTCCAGCCAGCACACACTTTCTTGGACTTGATACCCTGATGTTGCACGCTGGCTTGTTTATTTCTTTATTTTAGCAGAGTTGTTTGTTAATATTCGAGATCAACAGAAATCATCCTATGCCACCACTGGTAGCTAACCGGCTCGCCTCTACTTGATCCAGACTTTTCGGAAACACAGAATTACCCCACGGCAGTTCATACCAACGCACCCGATAGCTATTATCCCTTGAAAAGGGATAGATAGTGCTACTGCTAAGTATATGAGAAAGCCTGGAATCGCTGTCATGACAATCAACAAGGGTGTGACTTTCCTGTCATGTCCTCCCTCTCACCATAATGGAGCAGGACATAGCAGAGATGGCTGCCGCGTCATGCAGGTTCAAGATCAAGTTGTGGTTACTTGAAGAATCTGCACTCAGCTCGAGAGCATAGAGCAAAGAAAAATCAACGTTTTATACTCCACCTCAATGCACCATGGGATACAAGTAGCAGTTCATAGCAAACCTCTGTCATCTCAGCATACCGGTATGGTATGTAGCAAAGATGGCTGCTACATCGCGCAGATTCAATTTCAAGAGGCTATTGTTATGGCTTGAAGAATCTGTACTCAGCTCGAGACTGTCATAGAGCAACGAAAAATAAATGTATTTCTACATTTTGGGACACAAGCAAATGGCTGGAAACCAAACGTCTTCGGTCAACCCACCACATCTTGGTTCATTCACCCCTGCCAGTAACACAACGTCAACCACTAGCGATTCCACACCCAGCTCCAGGCTCAATCATGCAATGGAATAAAGTCTGTTCACGCTTGAGATCGACAGAAATTGTCCAACCCTGGTTGCTCAACTCGCCGCCGCCACAAGCCCTCGGCTACTCTCTCCAAGTATTGTTTCGATGGCAACACACCTAATAGCTTTCATTCCGGCCCAAGGAGAGTGCTACTTTTATATGAGGACCCCTGGAATTGCTCTCATATACAACATACACGCAGCTATCCTGATCCTGTCTTGAAAATATACCTTGAATTTCCACAGCTCAAGTTGGGATATAGAGGTTAGTTCAATGAAAATGCTATACATGACTTTGACTCTCCAGTTGCTAACAGTTTCTGGATATTTAGACAGATTCATCAACAATGGTGTGTCATCCCTATCTTGTGCTATCACCATAAACAGCATATGATAAAGATTGTTGCCAAATTGCGCAGATTCAATCCCAAGTTGTGGTTGCTTGAGGAATCTGCACTCAGCTCGAGATTGTCATAGAGCAATAAAAAATAAATCCACATCCCGGCCAAAAGACTGGAATGTGTTCGGAAAACCCGCCGTCCGCCATCTGCCACATTATCTAACTAGTGGTTCCCCCTCGGACTAGCCTCAGTCGCAATAATTCACCAGGATCAAGACCAGCAACATATAATCCATCAGCAAAGGCGGATGTGGCTTTTCTGTCATGTCCCGGCTCCCCTCACCATGCCACGACTAAATACAACACAGCCACATGCAACCGCATCGCGTAGATTCAATTTCAAGATCTGATTACTTTCTTGAAGAATCTGCACTCAGCTCGAGATTGTCATAGAGCAACGAAAAATAAATCCACATCCCGGCCAAAGGCTGGAATGTGTTCTTCAGTCCAATCATTTCTAATACCAACAACCACTGGCGATTCCACCCCCTAGCTCCAGGACCCGGCATGCAATGGGATAAAGACACGAAGTAAGTGAATTTCAATTCAACCTTTGTTATTATTTGTCAATTTTCTATACAACATCGGGGTAAAAGTATCATGAAGGTGTGTTGGCTGGAATAAATGAAGTACAGAAGGCGGATGAAATTATGATTACATCAGGTCAGTGCTCTAGCCCAAACCCCTGTGTTTAACAATACCTTGATAGGCTTCGTAGATATGCTACATACAAGTGACTTGTTTCATGTGGCGTATGTTGGATTATGCCGTTTATGATTCTTGAGTGTTCTAGACTGGTTTTCGCAACGTTACTGGTTTACTTAATTTGTTCACGGATGTCATATGATAAGCTAGTTGTTGGAAGTTCACTATCTACGGCTTGAAATATATTTGTTTCATTTTATTTATTTATTAATCCATCTACTTCTCTAAGCTTAAAGCGATTGATGACTGAATTCAGTGATTATTTGTCAAGTTGACCGTTTCATCAATTGATTGATACCATTCGCAACTCACCATTCACCCTAAATGTTGAAACCCAGAAGTCTAGACGCAAAGTAAATATCAATTTGAGCAGTCTCTTGGGGCTTCTGTATGTATCTTTACCGTTCCACGGCCCACCACCAATGTTCGATGCCGAACCAGAGTGATCTGGCGTGAACATCCATGGCGAGTACATGAAGTCCAGGTAGGGCGGTTTCCGCGCTTATCTAGTGTAGTTCTATCCCCACTAGATTTCTTCCTCCCTTCCTTTCTTCCTTCTTTCCTTTCTCTCTCCTCTTCATGACACCATACAACACCACTTGGTGACCGTGCCTCCAACTTTGGACTCATCCTGTCATGTCAACTATCATCAACTCACCGGAGTTTTATTGGCCAAACAGGAATAAGTGTCAGCACTACTGTTACTATTGTCCGGTACGCGAATTACGCGAAGTACACGAAGTAAGTGAACGAATCTTTTCTATACGCGTCACTGCTCCTTCAAAAAGTACATGGGCCCTCTGGACTCCCAGGGCCCGCTTGGTGACAGGTGCTGACAACTCCCCTAGGTCACGAAATCGGAAACGTCGTGTTGTATATTACGAAAACACGTTCTTAGCTACAAGGTAAGACCTCTTCTTGCATCGCTATTACTTCCTCAGTTCGACCACTCGAGTGTCATCAAGTCCGTGGAGTTGAAAGTGTACTAACTTTAATACAGTTTACAGATTCCGAATACTTGAGTATCTTCGCACAGGATGACGCTACACGAATCTAGAAACATGAAGGCTGGCCGCTGAAGCTCTTTACTGAGCGGTGCAGCTTATCAACTTCGTAAGTTTTCTTCTTCCATCTCTATATCAGCGAAGATTGTAATAACTAGTATCTAACCTCTAGTTATCCAGGTGTTTCGCAGCTTGCGAAGGGGCCGGTTCAACGTTTTCAACTAAAGTACATCACGTTGGGTCCTGGGTGAAACGAAGCCTATCAGACGATCAAGGCCGCCAACGAACTCGCTGCCAAGAGAGTCGCGAGCAGCTAGTAGAGTATGGCCAGCGGTGCAGCTTATTAACTGAGTAAGCCCTCTCCAAACTCGCTCCGTATATAAACTCTGCTGACATGTGCATAGTGGCTTCAACCGCAGCCGGACTTTCCCAGACATGTCGGCCAGTACACATCACCACCGAACAACACCGGAATAACACCAATTGGTGTGGGCCGTGGCAGGCCTGGTTGATAAACGATCCGCGTTTTTAACCAAAAAGTACATCAGATTGGTCGCTGGGGCTGGGTGATAATCAAGATCCAAAACCCATTCAGATGCCACCACCAAACCTTCTATGCCCAGCTCTAGCTACTCCCCTCGAAGTCTGGGTTTGCCGAGCCAGCATTATGTTAATTACGTATCGAAGAGTGTCGAAGAATTACAAAAGCAAAGAAAAGAAAGGAAAGAAAAGAAAGATTGCCAAGGACACTATCAGGTTTGCCTTCGGGCTGCGTTGCGTGGAAAGATACATCAGCGATTAACACTGAGCAAATAAACCACTAGGTACACATGCAATAGCTGCATATCTTTCTCAGCACGTCTTTAACGACAATCTTAACCAGTCCCCTCCGCCTGGGAGCTCTACCTATCCAGCACCATGGCCCCTCGTCTCCCCGAGGCTCGATCGCAAGTTGCATGAAGATACACTGAAGACCTTCGACATTCATCTCGGCCCCGACCGTACTGTACAGCATTGCCAGAGTCCAACCATGCCTCAACGAGCCTCAACGCTGAAGAAAAGACGACCTCCTACCATTACAACCTTAACCAGTTCCCTCCAGTGACCAAAAAATACCGTAAGAACACGGATACTCTTTAACCTTATTCGACCACATTCGCAACCGTTACTCTGTCACCACAAGCATGGACGTATCCCACCCATCGCCTGGGCCCCACGCATCGTCTATACTCTCGCCGAAGACGTAGAGCCAGAAGCTTGACAAAGCTAGACTAGCTAGTCTAGAGGCCATTCCCGAGGATACAAGCAACTTATCTAGGTTCTGCCATTCTGGGCACCCAGAGTCTATGAATCTTTATGCCACTTGGTAGTGGCTCATCTGCTTTGGATTAAACGAGACTGGGAGCAAGATGGCGAAGGTAATTGGCGTTGTTGAGCGTGGCAGTGGTTACAACAGTGCAGCGGAGAGCCTCGAGGAGCAGGAGGAAGAGGCCAGAGAAATACGAGAGATGTTTGAACGGGAGAAGGAGGCCCGGGCCCAGAAGATCGAGAAGGCCAAGATTCTCAAGATGATGGGACCCAAAGATTTTGCTCCTCACAGAAAAGAAAGCCGAAGAGACCGAAGAGGATAAGGAGGAACGCCGTCGGATTCAGGGTGAGAAAGACGTGGCAACCAAGAAGGCTATCGACGATGCCAGAATGCCTTTAATAGTGTCGTTTGGGATGACAACGACGAATGGTGAACTCGCGAGGGAATGAAGACACACCAGCAACCAGCAATCCACTACCATATTCCTACCGCTGAATATTACTCACTCCTGCTGACACTTGACGATGAACTCGCGAGGGAATGAAGACACACCAGAAATCCACTACCCTATTCCTACTGCTGAGTATTACTCATTCCCGCTGACACTTACCTACCTACCTATAAAATCGCTCGTCTTTCCTACCAACTTTCATCTACCAGATCAGCGTCTTCCGCAGCAGAAGATATCCTAGAAACTTCAGATTCTACACTATGAAGCCATCGCCAACGCCGACAACGGCAACGGCCCGACTATCGGCAATCCTACTGTCCCCCCTCCCCCGGCCGAAGTCAATCGCGTCGTCGGAATGATGATAACCATCGAGATTATGACCCAGACTCGGGCGTCCTATCCCTTCGCGACTCGGTCCACAACTCCGAAAAGGCCAACGGACCCCTCCGATCGGGACTCTGGGAAGTCCGGCTACTTTTATCCAACCATGGATGACGAGAATCTATCTCACTGGAGAGCTTTTGACCTGCTCTCAGCATATAGACGGTGAGGCTGTGGGGAGGCTGTAAATTCCACTCGGAATGACAAATTGGTCAATCTGCGGAAGAAAGGAACGGCCAGATTCAATAATACCATCTATTATCAACTAGGAGGAGGTGAAAGGGATTTTTTTCAGAGTACTGGAATGATAAAGAGGTGTGTGTAATGTTTTATGTAATAATTTATTTTGAAATCGATTGCTGTGTTCTCAGTGATTTCAAATTCACATGCTGTGCTGTTTTTTTTCAGAAATTGAACTTAATTGTGATTATACTGCCTGCCGATTCTAGAACCATTTTGTTTAACAGTAATTGATGCTATTAGTTTATTTACAAAATGCAATAAAATAGTATCCCCAAACACCCTCATGGGTCAAGTAAACCATCCCACGCTCCGTTGCGTTCTCAAAGATCCTCCATTCATTGACCTGACGGGAAATTCGGTAGCACACGAAGTGGGATAAGATTTCAAGATGAAAAGTGGTAGCTTACGTAGACAAGTATTACCAAGTGGTATTACATCCTAGTTAGGGTTAATGGATAATGGCGGGAGAGGCAGCCAAGGAGGAGTCAGGGCGGGAGGAGATGGGATGGGATATCCATCGCTGGCTCGAGAGCTGTATTTGGAGATGATTGAATCAGTACGATGGCGAGGAGGCCTATTGGTTGCTAGATCGGACCATCGGACAGATCTGGAAGGGGATGGAAGTATGGGTTCGCAGGCAACAGAGGTTCAATGGCACCGGAGAATTACGAAGGATTGGGATGCTGTCCCACATTCCATAAGCGTCACCCCGTCTCCAGAATCTCATTGATAGGTATATATCGCCGTCGTCGCTGTCGTTGCTGGATTCAGTTGCATCGGCGCTTTCGGTGTCTTTGGTTTCTGATCTGGCCGCCCATGCTTCAGAGGCGGGGAGGGGAGTTGTAAGGACTGCGGCCATCCGGCGTGGGGCTGGTCGCCAATCTTCCGGAATGGGAGGGGAGAAAACGGGGGCGCTATGGCGGCAGCTGGTGTAGAGGATGCGATATTCATCGCTCGCTAGGGAGGTGTATTCGGAGATGATGGAATTAGTTCGATGGTGAGGATGACCATGAGTTGCTAGATCAGTCCATCAGAGAGGTCGGGATGGGGGTGGGTGTATTGGTTCGGAGGAGACGGATCCGTTTTCTCCGATGGTGGACGAGTAGTCTGCGTCTTCGGACTCGGCGGCATCGAACTCGGATCCTTCGGTGGCACCAGAGTTGGGGGCTTCGATTCTGGACTGGGTGGCGGTGGAAACAATAGAGCCGGAACAAGATTTGGTATCTTCCTCGTCCTCGGTTTCGACATCATGCGTATCGTCATCGTCCTCAACGTAGCTTTCTTGCTCTGAGTCTTTATTTCGCTTCGCGTCTTTCTCAGCGCTATTATCACCTTCATCTTCTGTCTCATATTCATCATCATCGGCAGTAGCATCTGCGTTATCATCGTCGTTCGCATCTTCGTTCACATCTTCGTCCACATCTTCGTCCGCATCTTCAGTAGACCCAGCAGACTCGGCATGCTCAAAGTTCTCAATGGGCTCTTTCTCCTTCTGCTCTTCCTCCTTCTGCTCTTTCTCCTTCTGCTCTTCCCCCACCTCATCTCCAGCTCCAGAATTCTCGGTGTCTTCAACAACTTGTATGATTTGAACGAAAACCTCAACTCTCCCTCCAACTTCCAATACAGCCTCCTCATCCGAATCAACAATCGGAGTATTTTCATACTCCACGAGAACTGACGCGATGCTAGATACCTCCTAGCAAGTACCCTTGGGACCCTTCCATGATTTGGTGCATCGACAGGACGCATGGCCACACGAGATCTGTTAGGACTGGGTCTGGAGTTTCCCATGGGCTCCCTGAGCTGAGCGGTGGTTTGGTTGGAGGAATTCGGCTCTCCAGGCTCCTCGCGCTCACTGGGTTGGCTGGGCTAACTGGGCTCCTCGGGAACGATGCTTGGACTGTCTTCGGCGTCGAGCGGCGGAGGAGGGATGGAAAGAACGGGGTGGGCAGTTGGGGTGGGCTCATCGACCTCTCCAGGCGCCCCGAGCTCTTCAGGCTCTTCGTTCTCTTCGTTCTATTCGTGTTAATCCAACTCAACTGCCTCCTCAGAGAACATGGCAGTTATTGATGCAAGGTCTCCAGAATCAGAGGCCTCAGAGAAGGGTGGGGTGACTATAACGGTGGGCACTTAAATCCCATGGAACCAGCAGGCTCCTCGTACTCCTCGTACTCCACGTGCTCCTCGAGCTCCGGCTGCTTGGGCTTCCGCTTGAAGAACTTGGAAAGCTTCCTGCGCTTCGAGGGCTTGGAGGGCTTGTCATTAGTGGGATTGTTGGACTTCCCACGCTTTCCAAAGAAATATGAGGGCTTGCTGATGGAATTGCCAATGATTATGCTGCAACCAGTTAGGACATTGATGAAATGTGTTGGGATCATTCGGATGTCAACTTACTCGGTGCAAAGGGATCATGACACACTTCAAGAACGGTGCAGACAGCAGGCTTGATATAGGCTCCCGAGTTTTTGCATCTGATGAATCCTCTGACTTTGCCTCAACTGTGCTTTGTCGAAATGGTTTTCGGCTTCGGACTCCGGAACGAGACTCGACAGGACTTGGAGTGGCCGGTGCGGTACGTTGGCGAAAAGAGAACGGGCTCTCACTGAACCAGAGTACTCTAACTAGAGCACGTCGGCGGCCCTCCATGCATAGTTGCATTTGCGAAGTTCAATGCGTGATGTAGGTTGTTACTCCATGATTAGAGAACCGTGACAAGCTTCTTCGTTCTCCGTATCCTTATTCCTCGTAGATCTGAATTTCCATCCCAGGTGGGACATCTGCTCCGTACAACTCTGGCCAGGAACAGAACACGAACGGACGGTTCAGGTTGATTCTCTAGTGAGATTCGTGAGGCATTCGTAATAGCCCAGTGGCATTGAGAAGGTGGGTCGTTGATTTGATGGTGAGTCGTCGGTTGTGGAGCTGTGAGGAGGAAGATGCATGCGGGGTTGACGCGTTGGCGGGGAGCTGGGAGCTTACCCCGGTCGCGTTCGAGGGTTGGAGGCCAGGCGCGTCTGAAGTCGAGTCATGTGGCGTCACGTGGTTGGGGGTGATACATGCTGGCACAGCTAACATCATCGCTACTCTCTACGCAGCTCTGAATGCGATCGGATCAATATACCATATCACAACCAATACATAGAATCATTATGCTGGCGAAGTACTGCTGAAGAATGAAGGCAATCTACATGAAAGCTTACCGTCCGTGCACTCAGATGATCTGGGCTCGGGATGTGGGCAAGAATGATCTGACAAGGGCAAATCGGCCCGTCTCGTCGGGGAATCAATAATCTGAGAATTCTAACTAAGAAATTGCTGATACTTTACTCGAGGCAACCTTCTAGAAAAATTGAGTACCATGGTTCCGTGATGCTTAGGAATATGCAGTACGGGAATTAATTGAACCGGTTTGGGGTAGATAAAATAATACGGGAGTGTACAGTAGCTAAAATAGTTTATTAGGCTAATGTAAATGGTATATAGAGATGTATTCCTACGCTTAGATTCCAGTTCTTCAACTTCGACTCCAGCTTCGATTCTCTCTTCAGACTTCACCAGTTGACTTTCATTCTCGGCACCGGCTGCCAAAACCACTCGCTTCAGTACACTCACTTCCACACACCACCCATTGATACTCAATCCCCATCATCATGCGTCCTTCCACCCTCCTCCTCGCTCTGCCTTCCATGGCTCTTGCTTTCCTCTCCCCCGGTCCCCTCCACAAGCGTGACTCTTGGGGTGGTTCCGTCTCCCTCGGTCCCACCAAATCCACCATCATCAATGCCGTCACGACCATCATCCCCGGAGCGGCACCTCCTACTCAGAATGGAATGCTCTTCCTCTGGCCCGGCATGAGTAATGGGACTGGGGACCTGGTCCAGACGACTCTTGAGAGTTGGCCGGATAACTCCTGGTGCGGAGCGACGACAGGACAGTGGTGTATTAGAGCATCTTTGTTTGGCAGTTTTGGGCAGCTTGATGGATCCGCTGGGGTTGTTAAGGGGACGGATAAAGTGAAGATCGAATACAACTTGGAGGCGGATGGAGAGACTTGGAAACAGTGAGTGACTCGGGATGAAGGAACACCTTTGATACCGGGTTAATGAAGGATAGGACCGTCACCAATGCCGATACAGGCGCCGCTCTATCATCATTCAGCTATAAGTCTGGTCCATACATGCGGGGGTAAGTTCTTCATTCTTCATCGTCCCATCGTCTCATCGTCTCATCCCAATTTATCTCTTCAACGACACCCACTGACTCTCAACAGCTGGGGAACTGGAACTGAATGCAATAACGACTGCACTGGAACAGTGGCTGCTCAGCAGTATATTAACACTGTCATCACGCTTAAGGAAGCCGATGCCACGTTTGGTAATACTATTGCGAAGGCGAGTGGTGCGACATATAGTGGGTTGGCTTCGAGCAGTGGCGGAAAGGTTTGGACTATTAAGCAGATTGATGTGCCATCTATGTCATAGGTGGGGAGTTGAGCTGATATCAGGGTTTGAGGGAGAAGCTGCTTGGAGGATAGAGTGGGATGGAGCGAATCCGAGTGATAGTGGGAGGTTTGGGAATTTTTGGTTGTGGTTTGTTTCTTTGACGGCATCTGGAGAAATTAGAAAACTGTTTTTGCTGGGCTTGAAGAAGTGAGGTACATGCCGAGTTATGCCAAACAGTTTGAACCCCGACTCAACCCGAAATTTGGTACTTGGATCAATCATTCTACCGCTCCTCGAAGTCAAATCGAAGTTCGTGTGAAAGACTTAATTGGTTCAATTGTATTTCACGAAGAACGAAGTGAACGTAGATTCAGCGTGAAGGTGTACAAAATATCGACGCATCTCCATTGACGGTATTCTCCGCAGCCGCCACAACCGCTTACCAGCAAGCCTCTTCTAGGCTCTAGCCCTCCAGAATAAATTTTATGCACACACTACTGTACACACCGTCACACGTCATATTGCCGGAAAAAAGCCGTTGCATAATGTGAATATGCACTTGGTTTAGCTCATAGTTCATCTTCGGTCACCGCGGGCTTTTCGATGTGTAGCACCGATAAATGGTGCATACACTCAGACGACGGAATCTCGTCTACCGGCGATTGAAACATGTGACACCATCTTGGCCCTCCCGAACGGTTGGGTAGAACGCTTCTGTGGCGTCCTGTGCACTTTTACAATGAGGATAGACACTTAAGCCACTGCCGCCGATGACATGGACTTGGATCCAAAGGCGGGGTAATTTGAGCTTGATCTGAAGTCCTCGGCCTTCATGTGTTTCAGTCTACCAGTTTACCACCAGTATGACTCGCTCATTTTTACACGCAATGTAAATAATCATTACAGTGCGAAATTATGGCCACACAATTCTCAGGGGGAAATGTGTTGGGTGCTGATCATCAAACTTCAAGCCTCAATTGACGCCGATCACTTGGCATTTATGTTACGAATCATCCCGAGTGGACACCGGTTGCAAAAGTAGACATTCTCTTATCTCTGAAATGATCTCGCTGTATTTCTTGTCGTATCTTCAATAAGTACCAAAGAAATTTACCTTCATGTGCTCTCCAACTATAGAGTTTGCAAGGACGTGAGTCACCGCCTTGCTTACCGGCCGCAAACAGTATATGAAAGAATGCAAGCAACCGTAGTCTACTTGTGAGTCTTTTGTTGCTGAAAATATATCGTTACTTTTTGTCGTAGCTACATAGAAACTTTGCAGTCTATGTAAGTTGTGGAAGACATCCGGCCGGCGGGTCAGGAGTCGAAGCGAAGCAGTCTCGCGAGGCCGACGACCATGTCAACTCTACATACCGTTCTTCCACCTCCGCTTCTGCTTCAACGTCGAATTCCAGCCCTGGATATCCTTTTTTATCTCCGGACATTATTGTTTGGCCTTCGAATCTGTTGGCTTTTGACCTAAGAATAGAATGTCAGCGTGTTTTGTAGATCCGGAAACGGCTTCAGGTACATCTGGCAACTCAGATGAACAGCACTCAGTCGGATAACAACAGTTCAGGCATCCGAGTACATAGATACCATGGCCTTGGGGGTGGGGTTAAACTTTCACCCGGTGAGTGTCACAATTGCGGTCGGCGTTGATCTGTGATAACATTGTGGAGCATTCGGGCAGTGTACCGAATGATTACTTTGCAGTACATAGGGATGCCGATTATATATACTACTTCGACGCGAATCCTCGGGGTCAACTCCATGTCTTATATAACCACTCAACGCGTGTTTGGATGTCTCCACAAGTGGTGATCCCGGTCAGTCCGGAGATCTGAAGGCATCCACAACTTACTTTGACGGTTAGTTGCCGGTAACATAAAAGCGGAAAGCGAAAGCTAGTTTTTCAAGTTTTTCACTGTAGTATCCCGCTTGGCACTCATCATGCCTCGTCATCGTCGGATGTTTGCGCTCAGTTTTCGGCATTCCTTGGAACTCGATATTTTGGTCTCCGGATTGGACATATCGACCCCTACGATTACATAAATACAAGTTACGAGTATCCTTTGTGCCCCGAAGATCTTCTTCACTGGGCATCTGTCATAATATATTGACAGCAGGCATTCGACATCTATTATCAGCATATCTAGCAGCATTACATTCTTGAGCTGCCGAGACTCAATTCTCCACTCAGAGGTTACAAGCATGGGCCTTGCAACAAAGGAACCGTATTGTCTCCGCAATCGGCATGGACAAGGGTTCTGGAAATCTCGGCCGATATAGCCATGGTTATTGCGGAAGTATTTGAAAAAACAGTTCCACCAGATTAGTATTACATTCCTTTGGAGCAAACAACACAGCATGAAGTGATGTTAGTGGCGTTCTCTCTAGGGTACGCCCTAATACCCACGTCAGCAGGGCTTAATCTGTGGCCCCCGTACAGTTGTTTCGCCATTGGGTGCGAACCATGGCAGCGGAAGTGTGGTGCGATATTGTTCCACCTGGCTCACCGGGGATCCAATGAGTCTACTTCCAGAATGACACGGTTGAAGTTAAAGATACCGCACCGCATTGTTTGTTGTACTGGTACCGGGTGTTTGGCCTGTTGCTCTAGAGTACAACTCCCGGCCATTCCCGCTTTTCTTCAAGACTGCCGTTGGAGGTGTAACCTTTGCACTACCGACCAGAAAACCAATTGGAGAGGTTCCGGAAACAACTGCACACTCAATCTGCAACACACCTGAGACGGGCCACGGTGCAGGCTCCGTGCGTCAAAATAGCTGAGAATCTGCGACGCGTACCTTCATCTGAAGTCGACCCGCCGTATAACTACACAGCAGATACGTTCAGCTGGTGATTCGAAGCTTTCTTTTTCGATGATCGAGCTCTAGGTTCAACCCTAGATACACGAAGAGGAGGTATACGCGTCCTCCTTGGCTGCTTTTTTCGGCTGAAAAAGCTGATCTTTGCATAGGAACTCCGCGGCATTCTGTCAGGCTTCATTCCGCGGGATGATGGATAAGCTTCGCACAGTGAACCTCGCCACGAAGTCTCCAAGAAGATACTTGGCAAGTGAGCTCTCGCCTACTCGACGAGCAAAGTACTTTGCAGCAGCCTTTTTTCGCCTATTCTACCATGCACCTAGAATAGAGTTACGTTTCGTCAAAGACTGTCAAGGTTGAGTGAAGCACTGCAGACGCCGTGCTCTACCGATCGCCAGCACAGCCCAGAGTCTACGCACGACAACGCCGCATATTCAAAGCACTATCTATTCGAGCACCTGTACACGAGTCTTTTGATATGTCAACATCGTGGAGCTATTTCAGAGAACCTTGGTAATTGTCCTTCTTATTGTTTGATCACGCTGCAGTTTTGACGTTTTTTTTTTATTTTTTTTGTTCGTTTCAACTGTAGAAGCGCGAGCTGAAGCATCCTAAATATAGCAGCCGAACCTAGTTAATTAATAAGCTTTTCCGGCCAGGGCTAGGCTTGTTTGTACCGAGATTGTGCTCGCCAGGGCTCGCCACGGGTCTAAAGCACTGAGATGCGTTGGTGTGGCCATACTCGTCAGTGGTGCCTGCTCTAGAGTACATACTCCCTGCTCTAGAGTACATACTCCCCAGTAGTGCCTACTCTAGAGTACATACTCCCCTTGTATTCAGGAACCGTCGCTCGGGGGAAACCGCCTTCACTCGTGCCTTGGGCGAATCTAAAATCCTCAATTGATTGCCCTACGCATGGCAGCGGTTATCGATAGCCCTCCTGCAGCGCTGTGTGCAGCCCTCTGATTTCTTCCAGCTCAGGTTGAAAAATGGCAGCCAATCATACGTGCGATGACTGTGCAACATCTATTCTTGTGAGCTCTGCATGCAGGGAATCACCGGCATTTTGGAGAATTTGGAAGGTCTGGATGACAGCGTCGCAGGCCGCACCCCCTGATGATGCTTCTTTAAAAAACGACCCTCCCATCCTCCCCCTTCGTCGCGTCACGGTAACCTGGAAAAAAAAGCCGGCTATTCCGATAACATACTGATCAACAGAAAGCCTTTGGCGCCCGGGGCTGAAAATCACTACCAATCTAATACAAAGTCAGCATCCTAACACTACTTGCCGCCGAGCTGGGGATTGCATTTGGGGGCTTACCGAAAGAACACTTTCTTTCTTCTTTTCCTCTCCTTACACTTCACGACTTTCTTCACGAAGTGTCATATTTCGACATTGAAAAGCGTTTCGATATATCACAGCAATGGTGTCGCTAAAGTGGTCATTATTAGGCGCACTCTGTGGTCCGTTACCCCCTCGCATACCGTGCTCATCGAGCCCGCTAATCTTCCCCAGCCTCCGCGTGCGCGCTCGCACAGTCGCCGACAACACAATCGTCAACGCCCGGAGCAACTCCCATCGCGCGATACTGTTCGAGATCCAACGTTTGCGGAAGCATCAATATTCCTTCAACAACATCAAAAACGACATATTTCCGGATACAGGGTCCAGTATCAGCAGGATGGGCGGCGATCGGTCAGGGCTCTGGCATGCAGAACTCTTTGATCTTTATAATATACCCGGATAGTACTGGCAGAAACGTGACGGTATCACCGCGTTATGGGCAGGGCCATTTCGAGCCACCAGTTGCGCCTGATGTCAACATTCAGATACTCGATGGAACTGGGGTGTCCGGTGGAATCATGACGGCCAATTTCAGATGTATGTTGAGTCTGGATCGACGATGAAGGAATCATGCTGACAAGAAATTAACAGGCGATAACTGTCACGACCGAGACTACGGAAAACTCGACGTTACTCAGAATACGCAAAACTTCATCTGGGCAGAAGGGCCGGGGGAGAAAATCAACTCGAATTCATTGGACTACTCAATCTCGCAGCACAACGCCAAAGGAACATTCCAGCTTGCTCTGCAAGGCGCCATTGGAAATGCCGGCTCGAACCCTTTCCTTGCCTTGGCACCTGGAAGTCAGGATACGACCACAAGTGGCGGAAGCAGTGTTTCTATCCTCACCAAGGCTGATAAGGTCCTGATTGCACATGGTATAGTCGTCGCCATTTCCTTACTATTTCTATAGTTTTTGCCATATTTCCTTTTCCGTCGGTTACACATCATGACCTCCGGTTTGCAGTCATGATCCTAATGTATTGAATGATGCATAATTCCCTCAAAAGAGGGTCAACCTTCCTACCGTACGAACAAATAGTAATGAATCTCCGTTATAAATAGGTGTAATAATGGCCCTCACTTGGGTACTATTATTCCCACTGGGAGCTGCGGCTATCCGTCTTTTCGGCGGAATGCTGCCAAATCCCGTCTTGTGGCATCGCTCGATCCAGGTATTTAATACACTCCTGGCAATCGTCGGCATGGCCCTCGGTATGTACACAAGCGGTATTAACAGAACGGTACGTGAACCTCTACTTTTCTTTCTGTCAAATTGTGATTTCTGGAAAACGTTATATCCCCAACCCTGATGTTATGATGGCGGGGAGACCCACCCACCTGCCTATTACATGCCCTAATATAGCGGCCGGAACCACGTTCCGAACCGTATCCCAGTGGTAAACTGGCGGGTCCTTACACACTGTATACTCACTCATATCCGCTGGTAAGGCTTGCGCTCGCCTGCAATCACGGGGAATGCCGGCGGCGATTACTACTTTTGCTAGCCGCGCCGCATTGCTGCATTAGACTTTGTCTCTTATCCTTCCTCCCTTCCTTCCACTCCGAATAGTCTAGAGTGTCACGCGTGGCGATGCTGCCTTGACCTGCCCGCATTTCTCCGCCCTTGTGTTTCTTCTAATTGTTTTTCTTGGAAAAAGTTTTCTCTAGGCAGCCACAGCTGCCTGTTTTCTATTTCAAGAGTTTCTGCATTGGTTGTTGGCAAGTTCGAGGCAATCACATCTTTCCTGCCCCCATCCGTCTGCAGTTTCCTTTGTCCATGCCTTCCGCATCCTCCCGACGTATCTGTGCCGCATAGCCTCTTCCTGTATCACAATCTGAAATTCTCTACCCCATCTCTTCTTACATTCCACTATCTTCATACCCAAATGTGATGACGCCTCAACTAACATACCTTAGCACTACACCCACTTCCACCAATACCTCGGAACGATCCTAGTCGGCTTCCTCTTCATCCAAGCCGCACTCGGTATGCTTCACCATGCCGAATACCAGCGTACCGGAAAGCGCAGTGTCTGGTCTCACATGCATATCTGGACTGGTCGCTCTGTGATCTTCCTTGCTATCATCAACGGTGGAATTGGATTGGGTCCTAGACTCGCAAATGCATCTGCTGGGCAGATTGCGGCTTACTCCATTGTTGTGGTTGTAGTTATTGGTGGTTATGTTGGCATGTACCTCTTGCAGAGGAGGAATGGACAACTGGGTGGTAGGGGACGGGGGAGAGTTTAAGAGACGGGGAAGGGTTTAAGAAAGAAGCATTGATGAACGGGGTTTTAACGACATTTTGATTTTGATTTTTCGGGAAGAGGATGGAGGGGGTCTAGAGGACGGGAAATGGTTTTTTTAATGACAGTTTTTGATTTCTAGGGACGAAAGTAGAGAATGTATATCCACAAGGAAGCGCAGGTAGTAGGCTAGCTATGATATCCACGGTCAAATACAATGAAACAAAACTTCCGTGTTGACTCAATTATTTACATTTATATGAAGTTTCTTGATATTCATAACTCGTGACTCAAGCAATGTGCACATAGTTCCAAAATCCTGTTTCCAAAAATTTTACTCTGTCAAGATGGCGGGGGTACCACGTCATAGCTTCTCGGCCCTTTCCTTCTCCCTCTCTAGGCGGAAGCGAATATTGATGCCTTCGAGAATCATGTACATAGTCCTATTCATCATCAGTGCTGTCTCACCTACCCCACCTCCTTACGCGCCAGCCCGGAGAACTTACCTCATCCTGTGTACCTCAACCCCATGTTTCTCCGCAATCTTCACCATATTCCCACACAGCACTTCCGTCTCCATATCAATTCTCTTCCTACAATCCTGCAGCATACTCGGCGCCATATCGAGATGCCACATTCCATCAAAAAACCCCTCCACCTCCTCCGCGGTGATGATATAACCCTCCGCCTTCGCCACCGCAGCAATCTCATGTCCCAGCTCCCTAATCAAGGCTCCAGCATGCTTTATCGCCGGCCCGGTATTAAGTCCCGTCGCCGCGCAAACCGTCGCAAAACACCCATTAAACAGCAGCTTCCTCCATCTTTCAAGTTGAATATCCCCCTTTAGAGTAGTGGTACATCCAGAGGCATTGAAACGCTCTATCAACGGGTGATGAATAGGGTCGTCGATCTCCCGCCCAGGATAGTGCCCAAATAAAAGGTGCATGTTTTCGCCGGTTTGGAGGATATCGCCAGGTGAGGGTTGGGAGGCGATGATGTACGCGACTCCTGTGATCAAGGCGTTCTGTGGGTAGGCTTCAAGGTAGGGGGCTTCGACGCCGATGCCATTTTGGATTAGGATTAAGGTGGTGTTGGGAGATACGGGGTAGCCGATCAATGGGATGTGTCCGGGTGTCGCTTTGGTGGTGATGATGATGTAGTCGAAGACCTCCGAGGGAGATAGGTCGCTGGGACCGGAGATCACTCGCGCTGGCTTGAAGGTGTGGTTGCCGAAGACCGAGGAGGTGATGTTGTAGCCGCGGGAAGATACGATCGGGTAGGTGCTACGAACGGCGATGGTGATGCGGCAGTTGAAGCGACTGAGGCAGGATGCGTAGATGGCGCCGATAGCTACGCGGGGTTAGATGATGTAACGCAAGAGGTACATAGCAGGTTGATGGCTTACACCCGCCACCTAGAAATAATATGTTGAGTTCGCGATCTAGATCCATGATGATGTGGTTTGTAGGTCGCGCCTCCATCATATGAGGGCGCACTGTATTATACATATTGTGATACAGTCCAATGCTGCTGCAGGAACAACCGAATATGCCGAGGCTGAGACAATGCTGATTGATCACCCTTCCCCCGCATTTTACTTGAAAAGAGATTGGTAGATATCGTAGATGACTGGGGTAATGCGGGGTTACTTAGTTACGCTTGGGGGGTCTCCGGTGATGGAAGAATGCTCGATTAACGGCGCGTCAGGGTGAGGTCGAATAACGGCACGCTACTTCACTGGCTGTTACTGGAGCTGAATCCGTACGTCACGTTACTCGGCACAGAGTGGTGATTTCGGATGCGTTGTTCTGTAAAGCTTTTGAGTCGGCCAAATGGTGCACAGGTATCAATGCTTTCCAGACGGAACACTAGGTATGCTAGGAGACCATTGAAGGTGGGACGACGGGAGGCAAGCTGTGTAGATTTCGCCGTAGATTTCGCCGAAGCGCACCAAGCGCAGGCGGCACAGGCTGCGCAGGTTCGGCCTGATTGTATCCTCCGCCTGTGTCTCCATCCACCCCTTCTGTTTTATTACGGCCTCGCAGTTCCTCTTCTTCTAGTTTCCTACTACATCCACATCCACATCCACAGACCACAAAATTCTTTTATTCGTTGCCCTCAAGTTTCATTTCAAGACACTCTTCAATCCTCCTAGCCTTGATACCACAATGATGCCGAAATGATACGCTTTTATTGCTTGCCTTGTTTTTAGCAAACGAATTGCTTTTGGACAATTCTTATTTGCTGACTTTAGCAATTAGGCTGTTGAAACAGGCAAATCAGTTCAACGACACCCATTTTCTGTCCCCCCAGCTTATTCACTGCCCCACTGCCCCACTGCCCCACTGCCACCACTGCATCAACAACAGTCTCCGATTACCAACGCACGAGCAATTGTGTGGAATCACTCTCGTGTTGAGGTTGGTATCCGCCCTTCTGGACGGATTGGACTTGGACACGCCCCTTCTGCAGTCATCTATCCTAAGGTCATGGCGTGCGAAGAGTTGGTTCCCCCCGTCTAATGGATCCACGTTATGGGCTTGGTGCTGACACTGAATAAATTTGCAGATCCTGTTTGGAGACTGTCAATATAAGCAGTATCGTGAAGAGTGACACCCAAGCGATACTGCGCTCAGCTCGAGATAAATAGAGCACTAGAAAAAAAATACTCAACAACAAAACCACTACCATGGACTAGATATATTTTTAACGCCCCGTGTCACTAGTGATTCCCCCGGCGGCTCAGCTCGAGTCATAGAGCAGAAATAAAAAAAAAAACAGTCAAAGAAAATGGTAAGTTTTCAACTACTTATTATGGTGCAATACTGTACTGCAAAGTGGAACTAAAATGTAACGTGAAACAGATCTTCGTTTTTCTTGCAAAATCATTAAAAAAATGATAAAATAATCAATTTTTAAAAAAGGTATGCCTGGACGGTATTCGAAGTTCCTCATAGATGTATTGACTGATGTGTGCCTTAGATTTTGCTTTAACGCTATGATAATGGATCCCACGATACCCTGTGGCATACTTACTGCTACAGGGCGTATTGTGCCGCTTTCGTAAAGCCAAAGAATCGGTAGTAAGTAGAGTTCTGTGTTCACTTTCGTCGTTGATTTTACGCATCATCCCCGTCCCTCTCCCCGTCGCCTGCTGCACCGCGAGAAGATCAGAAGAGTATCATTCGATGTCTTGATGAAATGAGGAGCTTGAAAACGAATGAATTGAATATAATAGGTGTGTATCCCAAAATCTCTACCATTTTGGTCTTATTGCTTTTGTGTTGTCTAGCTTTGGCCATGGATATTTAAAATTTGTATTTTGGAGTATGTAGAGAGAAAAGGTCGCGGAGGACGGATAGGAAATGTAGACATCTGCAGCAAAGATCGATCTGGGGAAATCTATGGAGTTTTGTTTGATTTTGAATGGCCGGGTTGTTTTTTTGGTTTTGTCAAGTTAATTAAAGGTGTCAACGAAAGTATCTTGCAAGCTTAACTCGGCTTTACCAATCATTGATGATTGAATTAAGTAGTTTGCTTCTCCCAAAACGCGCTTTTATGAGCAATTTCTATAGCCGTTGCCAGTGCCTCTGATTCATCTAGCTTTGATTAAGCTGAATCCAGGAGCCCTGAGCAAGATGTTTCAGAGAGCTTTTTTGAACCACATCAATCGGGATAGCTGTACGATAAGTGAGGAAAAAGCTACTGGCCGTGCATATAGTATATCATAGCCGTGTGCGGTTGTTCATAATACGGTGGTTGAGGGATCTAAATGCTGGTCGAGGTGTTTTCCTCTCAGACCCCTAGACAACATTTAGATAGGACTAAGAAACCTTTCCCCATTGTCGACCCGCCTCTGCACTGTTTGACCCCTCCCATGAAAAGTTGTCTTGGCCCGCCCCATTTAAACCTCTTTCATCTCCCGCTAGTTCCATCTCTTACCAACTCACTCACACATCCTAACTTCTCTTCTTCCACTTTCACTCCACCTAATTACCATCGACTCGACCACTTTTACAACCACTCTACGCTATCACTCCTCACTATGGTTCAGGTTCACCAGCTCGCGACCCCTCACTCCCCAACCCCAACGGCTAATTCGGGTGACCAAACTATGGAGCCCAAGTCTTCTGCAGACGCTACTGTTAACCCCAAGCAGGACACGCAGCACTCGTCAGCGTTCACACATTTGGCTGAGATGTTAACCGTTGCTATGGATTGGCCCAAAAACGCACAAAACTTCCAACAACAAATTGACCAACTTACGAAAGAGAAGGATCTTCTCGTAAAGGAAAACGATCGCCTCGTTTTGGGACACCACCAGCTCGAGGAGAAAAATAATCAACACACAGAAGGCAACAAACAGCTCGCGAAGGAGAACGGCCAACTAAAAGAACAGCTTGCAACGGTTAACGAGCAGCCCAACACTCCCGAAACTCAGAAACTAATCGACCGCCTTACGATTGAAAATGGACAACTTAAGGAAGCGCGTGAGGCTGCTATTGAACAATTCAAGGCTCAACCGATTGTGCAGGGCATGATTAACAAGCTGGTTGAGGAAAAAAAAAACTAGAGGAAGAACTTTCTAAGCTTAATGAACACCCTAACAGTACGGCTGAAATGGAGAAGCGGATCCAGAAATTCCAGGAGGAGAATAAACAGCGTCACGAAGAGCTTGTAGCAGTCTTCAACCTACCTAGGAGTACACCCGACATGGAGATTCAACAACTTAAAGAACAGAAGGAAGATTTGACAAAAGAACTCAAGATGCTGCGTAAGGAGAACACAGGATTGCAGAACGAGCTAGACAAGGTCGGCCAGGATGGACCTACTAAGGATATGGCAAAATTGCTCAA
Source organism: Pyronema domesticum (assembly GCA_024516145.1). Lineage (NCBI taxonomy): Eukaryota > Fungi > Ascomycota > Pezizomycetes > Pezizales > Pyronemataceae > Pyronema > Pyronema domesticum. The sequence goes on from JAJJXL010000033.1 coordinate 472,335, forward strand.
GAGATACTACGAAATGGAGGATCAATTTGCACAGATGAAAAAAGAGATCAAGCAAGACGTGAAGAATGTTTTGGCTGAGAAAGAGAAGAAGACTGTCCAACAGGTTCAGGGACACCTTGTCGAGAATGGGAAAAAGATGCAGAAACACGTCGAGAAGCGTCTTGGAGAGACCGAAAATCATGTTCAACAACAAGTCGAGAAGAGTCTTGGGGAGAATGAAGACCATGTTCAAAAACAACTGGAGGAACGCCTCACAGAGAATGAGAAGCAGATTCAGCAACTTCTCGGGGTCAATGAAGTTACAATCTGGAGGCATGGATAGGAGATTCAGCAAAACGTCAAGGAAAACATCGCTGAACACGATCATAAGATGGAGGAACGCATCGTCGAACATAATCAGAAGATCCAAGAACAGCTTGATGATTGCCTCGAGGACAACGTAAAGGAGATGCAGGAACATGAGAAGGAAGTGCAGCAAGAAGTCAATGAACGCCTTGAGGAGAACGAGAAGAAGGTGCAAGAACAAGCAGATAGCATTCTGGCCTCTGCTAGTCTTATGAAACAAGCCGCGCATAAGGCTCTCGATACCCACACAATATTGTTGGGCGAGGCTATCAACAAACAGGGCTATTTTACCAGAATGATAGTGAGAACTCCACACCGTTGTTTTTATTTAAGGTGATATTGCGGATGAACTGACTCAGACAGCCAATGAAAGAAATACCGAATGACATGACTCAATCAGTGGCACATGTGACGGAGGCTGTCTCTATGTATATGTGGAGCGTAACAGAATAGCAACATATGATGTAAGTAAACGTCAAAATGCTTATTAAGTCTTGTCACATGTAGGAAAACCAGCTAATGATGATTTTAGAATTTCAAAAATTTAATCAAGAGCGTGTGGGGACTAGATTTGCAACTTCACAATCTGGATAGCTACAGCTACAAAATTAACGGATTCAATAGTATCGGTTACAACACCGACCACTACTGGCGTAATCATCATCTCGAATTCAGACGTATCACTATCACCCCCGACGATAATAGTTACCACAAAATGAGCTGCAATCATTAAGATCTACGCCCGCAGAAGAAGAGATTTTGGTATTCCCACCACAAATCTATTCCCGCTCCTGTATCGCCAAGCAGATCAAGAATCTTCAGAGCACACAGTCTTTCCTCCCGATATCTTCCTATCAGAATCCAAAAAAAAAAACATCACAGGCGAGATTTATGAATATTTCTTATGATATAATAGCATGTACTTAGCTGAAATAAACCTTCTCACCTGCTGCATGAATTCGTTTCAAAATGTTTAATGTGACACTTAATCTGATAGAGTAAAGTGTTCTGTATAGTCGTGGCTGTGTGTGGTTACTACAGTTGAATACCCGTGTAAACTGCAAAAGCTATGACTCTGCAATAGAGTTTCTACACCTACCATTTTTTGCAACATCACTGAGGGTACTTAGATTGTACTCAGCAATCTGTCACAAATCCAATGGGTGCTCCGTTCTAGACGGTCTGGTACTCAACGGAGAATCCATCAACGGAGTGGAGATAGAACTAGAGGCGGAGGCGTATGTCATGCCGGTAGCTAAGGTGGATGATAGGGGGGGTCAAGGAAACCACGATCTTCGGATCATATGAATTAGACCTGTATTGGGGCATAAGGGCGCCATAGCCCACTGTATGTTGTTCGCTGCGTTACTGAAGAAATTTCCACGGGGGAATTCTGTAAAGCTCTTGCTCCCAAAATCATATGTTGGATACTGCAGAAGGGAATTGAGACAGAAATAGACTATTGGCTCGGAACTGGCTAGGCACCGCGGAAAGAGTGATGGGCCGTGATGCCCCCCCCCCCCCCCCCCCCCTCTTCCCCCTGGGGGCAGTCGAGTCTATGATTGTCTAATTTGCTCATGGGTATAGCTTATCACTTTTCGATAGCTGCTGCTTTAAATGCCAACATTTCATATATCGTAGACCCCCATTGTGTGTGTTCCTTCCACGCGTCGTGGAGGAGGTGCTCCATCAAATCCCCGTCGGGTCAAACACGTCCCAGCATAGCCCCAAGCCCTAGCAGATTACGCGCAGTATTCGGCAACACGTTCACTTTTTCTTTTAGTGTATTCTTCCTGTCGTTACGCGAACACATCACCACGCGTCACCATCTACGCCGAGCACGACAAAAGCATTACGACTCTTCAGCTATGCATATTGCCTATCTTTGAGCTCTTCAAGAGCCGAGAACATCTTCTGGCCTTTTTTTAAACAAATCTTTTCCTCTCTTCCTGGGTCCAAGCACAGCAAACCCAGTCACCGAGAAATGTCTTCCCTTCCGGCCCTCCTCATTACAACCTATTCGTCCTCCCCCTTCTTGAGTACAATCTCTTTTGTCACTCTTATTGCACCTCCTCTTTCTTTTTTTCCCACTAGGGATGCGGCGTTCACGGAACGCTCGCCGTAGTACACCTGTACTTAATCCTAATTTGGATTTGTTGAAAGTATTTTTACTCAGGGTCCTTGCATGAGAAAGAATATAGCTAATGATGCTTGAATTAGCAGTCTACGCAGACCCCGCAAACTTTGCACTACTCCCGAATCGCCCGCTTCACACGCTTGGGGCTCCCCTTCCCCCTCTCCCTACCTATTCTTTCCTCTCTCATAATTCCTCTCTCATATTTCCTCTCTCATATTTCCTCTCTCATATTTCCTCTCTCATATTTCCTCTCTCATATTTCCTCTCTCATATTTCCTCTCTCATATTTCCTCTCTCATATTTCCTCTCTCATATTTCCTCTCTCATATTTCCTCTCTCATATTTCCTCTCTCATATTTCCTCTCTCATATTTCCTCTCTCATATTTCCTCTCTCATATTTCCTCTCTCATCGTTTGTTCCTTTCTTCCTCTCTTCCGAGTTACCTCCCCTTGGAGTTTCGACTAAAACTGCTTCCCACATCTTTCTCACTCTTCTCTTCTTTCGCTTCTCTCTTCCCTAGCTCCTCTCTTTCGGGGTTCAACTCGGTCTTGATTCTTCGGTCTTCGGTCTTCGGTTTTATTCCTACCGGAATTCCGTGATCCATCAAAAAGTAAGTTTACCACGCCTATCAACATCTACTAAAAATATAGCTAATCTTATTCATAGTGAGCTATTTCTACTTGCTTCTCAGCGGGTATAACGGAATTGCGCACGACGAATAATCCGAATTCGCGGATTCGGATCCAGCAAACGTAAGTTGACTCCAGATTCCTTAATGGCTTGTGATAAAGATAGCTAACAGCCTTCAGCAGGCTGTCTGCTCTTCATCGAGCATAACGGAGTCCAACGTAGTGCACAGTATGACTACAATTTTTTTCGACAGTAAGTTGATACCATTATCTCTAAATAGTTGAAAAGAACACAGCTAATTTGCAATACTAGTGGACGACATTAGCAACATCTGGGCTGGCGGAAGCTACCATGATGGACGATTAGACTCTACAGAACGTTGGAAGTAAGTTTGTCCCATTGTCTCTGAATGTTTAAAAAGTAATAAGGCTAACATTTAATCATAGTGTCCCGCTTCTACTCTTCCACCGCCGGAGAAAACGGATTTTTCGCCTCCGAACCCATCCAGGACACTCCGATGGTCCGATCTAGCAACTGATAGACCTCCTCGCCATCGCACTGATTCGACCATCTCCCAATACAGCTCCTAAGCCGGCGATGAATATCCCATCCTCTACACCGGTCGCCGCCACAACACCCCCGTTTTCTCCCCTCCAATCCCTGAAAATTGGCGACCAGCCCCTCGTCGGATGGCCACAGTCCTTACAACTCCCGTCCCTGGCTCAGAAACCGAAGGCACCGAAGCAACCTCAGAACCCTCAGACCCCTCATCAAGTGAATCCAGCAACGACAGCAACGACAGCGACGACAGCGATATATACCTCTCCATGAGATTCTGGAGACAGGGTGACGCTTATGGAATCTGGGACAATATTACAATCATCCACGGGGAAGCAGGGAGCCACATATGATGCCCTTAGAGGTAGTGGACAGGAATCGGGTCGGTGGAGGAGGCGGTTTCATACTCAGTAATGAGTGCACAAGTCGCGGTAATAAAATTTGATTCAAAACAAACAAATTACAATCCTCCGCGAATCTCCGGCGCCATTGAGCCCTCTTTTTAACTTCCTGGTCGACGCTATGCGGCCTCCTTGGGTCGATGCTCCTTTTTCTTTTGCTCCTGACTGGTTTCCGACTGCTGCTCCTGTCTCAGTTCCCGTTACTGCTATTCTTGTCTCGGTTCCGGCTGCTTCTGAGATTCCTGTTGAACCAGCTCCCCAACTTCCCCAACTTCCACCAATCCCACCAGTTTCGGCTCCGGTTGCTGTTGCAGCTCCCACGACTCTAACTCCAGTGCATGCACAGGGTGGGTCCAGTATGAGGCTTGCGTTTCGGATCGTTGCTTGGGAGGGAATAGATCGGGTTGATGTCGGGGAGGGATCAGGATGAGATGGTGGGAATGATTCCGGGTGGATTGGTAAAGCGTTGGGACTATTAGGGTGAAGTGTACACGAAGCCTAAAGGCCGAAGGTGAATACCAATTGGTAGTTGGCGTGGGGGAAGGTGATGAGATGGTGGGAATGGTTGCGGGCGAGCTTGTTAGGCGGTGGGACTATTAACACGGTGATAGTACGGGTTTATAAGATTGCGGTTAAAGATGGGATGAAACTGTGTACTATGTACTGTGCTAGCAGTGTGAAGATCGAAGTGTTAGCGGAAAGTACAGGGCGGGAGTGGTACAAAGCTGTAGAGTAGAAGTGAACTAATGTAAGAAAGTTTAATGAGGTTTGTGAATGGAAGAGACACTCGGGTTGATATGGCTTTGGCTTTTTGTAATCTTCGCTTCTCAATAGCAATCTAACTCTGTCGTTTATAACTGTATCGAATCTCGTTACCTATGTAAAATGTGATGGTGCTTGTGGAAATTTGTCCAATCAGTCCGCGGTATAGTTGACTGGCCTTCATTGTTGAAAGTAACCCAGACAGCGCAGAGCAACTAGCCAGTTGCGGTAAACTTCACGGTATTAGGGGTTATTGCCAGTTGGCAAAGTCTGATATACCTCACCCGCAAACATGTTCTTTTGAGATGGGTGAGCTACATACCGTCGAATGAGTTGAAATCTCATGAACACGGGCTGATCCTCGATGAATTCAGAATACTTTACGATAGACGGTGGAATACAACAAAAACTAGTATTCGAAGTGCATGATGAGACGGTACATCATAGATTCTTGATTGGGAATAAGATTGGAGAAAAGGACAAAAACTACAGTATCCGGGATTCCCGTCTGGTCACCCACGACAGTACTAGCCGGACGATATCATGCTTAAATAGCGCAGAGCGGACGGGATGCGTTGTATTCATGATTCTATGACCGTAGCTGTTATTTAGGTAGCCTAAAACAATATAAAGCATGCGTGTCCTGAGGTACGTAAATGATCATTAGAACTGATATAATACTTTTGATATTGATCACTCGATATTGCAGTGCATCTTTACATCACTCGTTCAAACTTCTTGTAACACGCCGTGTGTCGCTCCACTACCCGCTATCCTCACCCGCTCTGTGACGGCCCCGTGACACTCCGTCTGATCCATATCGACAGTAGTTTACGAAGATTGTAAATGTTTGCTCCCGAAAGAATTCAATGCCAGGTCCCGTCATTACTTAGCACTACCAAGCCGACATAGAAGCTTTTGAGACGTTACAAAGAAGTTACAAAGAATTTACAAAGAAGTGCAAAACATTTGCTAAGCGTTTGCTAAGCATTTGTAGGCAAGAGAATACGAGTCGTATTACGGATGAACCGTGGTTTTATCAGGTGGTAGCTGGGTATCGACAACCGAGATAAACATTGTCCGGGAATCAACATTACATCACCGTTTGCAGTGCAAGTTGTAGTGCAAAATCTAGCATTTTCGAAAGCCCCCCTCCCCTGGGGATGCGTGATCGACGGTGAAGCTGTGAGTGGGTTCCACAAGCAGGCTTCACGGGTTCCACGGAACCAAGATGCCGGAAAGTCATCGGGTACTTACAGATGCATGTTGCATTGTAACGATCCCGATCTTATGGGGGGTTGATCTTAGATTTGGGCTTATGGAATGCAGGATGAAGGGCATAGGTGCAGGAAGGACGGGGGGTGGATGCTTGTAGGTACGGGTAGGCTGGGTTGATGTTTGTGTACGTAATGGAAGAAAATACTACTTTACTCAGCCTAGGTAGGATTACGAATGGTTTGACAAAGTTACAAATCTTTACTTATCTGACGGGTCGAAATTATGAACGCGCCGGATGCCGTAACGTGGCTGTCAATATCTTCCGGACGCCGATTGACGTTCAGATTGGACCTCTGGAACTGAGCGTCCTTTTTGTATGGCAAGCGGGGGTAGGAAGGAGGTGACCCGGCTGAGGAATGTATGTGGAGGTTGCCTGATGAGGCGCACTAAAGGATGCTAAGTTCTAGAGGTCTATGTAATGTGGACGTCAATCGGCGTCCGGGAAACAGTACATGGCCATTTCAGAAGTCTTTCTGCTTCGTTATTGGCGCCTTCCCATATCGGAAATAGAAAGTAACGTAGTACCCATGCTATTCTTACAGCTTGCATATACCAGGGTTTCCACTCAAATCATCGGCCACCCGCAGAATCGCATATTTTGAAAATATCTAACCGAAAGGCCTCATGGAAATCAAGGATCATGGTATTTCTGTCGTCCAGGGTACTATAATTGCACGAAGGATGAATCATGATCAATTATAGTAACCGCAAGATTGAGACAAACAGGAGACTAGGAGTTGAACCGATCCCAGATGAGAACCATCATCCAAGGAGACATGTAGCTAGATCCGGTGGGAAACGGTGGGAAACGGTGGGAAACGGTGAGAATATGATACACGTAGAAGCTGAGGAGAACGGTTGATACGATGCCTGAATGAATAGAGCCTACAATTAGTGGGCGGGGGGGGTCACAAATAAGGCGCCTGGACATCTGATAAGCTACATGGTCTAGGAGGTGTGCATATGTTCAAGGTGGGGAAATTTGACACACCTTAGAAGAGAAGATCTATAGTTTTATCAAGACGGAGGTGAGGCTTCAAGCTTCAAGTGAACGCATATGATAAGCTTAATTATCAAACACAGTAATAGTACGGAAGCTTTGGTTTGTTTTGTCTTGGTTGGAAGTTAGTTAGAATTAAGTTGCAGTTGAACTTAACAACTAGCTTGCATGCACGTCTAGTGGTGCTAGTACGATTTAGGTCTTCATCTACATGTCAGCCAAAACAGCTGTAGTATCCAAGACGTAATCATCAAAGCTACACAGATTCCCACATCTCTTGACGGCTTGACTGCCTCGAGATCGTCGCAAATCTTCAAAAAAGTGGTTGCTGCCTGCATGGACGGTGTTGGCTAACTGCATCGGCACATAGCGAGAGGGTTAGTAAGGCCTCGACCATCCTAGTGCGCCTCTATGTGCTGATTCAGTTAGCAAATTGTAGAACTAGCTATGCAGGCAGGCAGCAACCACTTTTTGAAGTTCGCGACGAGAGATATGGGAATCTGTGTATCGAATTTCATTCTAATCCCCATAATCTTTGAAGCACAAAATTATCTTCGCTCGTCAGAACCTGCCGTGGAAAAAACAAAATTTCCATCCGATCGCACAGCCGATCACCACCGGTAATATTCCATACCATCCATCATCTGTCCAACTCATATGATCGGCTCGTGATGCAGTCAGAATTATAGCTTAGATTCCTCTAAGATTGCTATGGCTCTTCATGCCACAAAAGTTGGCCGATATTGTGTGAGTCAAACATTATCAACCACAAGTAAGTATTCAAAGCTAACTTCGGCCAACAGCTGCTCCCATGGTTAACAAAAAGTTTCAGTGGCAGGTATGACACTCGTAGGACCGGAACAAGAAGCTCCTAGATAGTTGATGTTGCGATGTTACTAGAAATGATGAAACTCACTGACTTCGGTGGGTGCATCCATGGCCTGCCCTCTTGCAGCGAGTCCGAGTGACATAATCACCCAATCCACGTGATCCTCAGCCACACGCGAATTCGCAGAACATCCAGATTCCGCGAAGGAAGTACACAGAATTATGCAGCGGCCTGATCCGATTCGTTTCCCGAGATATCATCACTTTACTTTCAAAGGCTGACTGAAAGTAGATTACCTAACTAAGTACCGTGATGGCCGGGTGGGGGTCGTTGCGACTACCTGTGTATAATCCTAACCACGTGATACGTTCCCGTATTGAGCCTCCACAATAGTGTATGACGTGCATAATAGACGTGTCAAGACTCTTGCACAAATACTCAGGAGTCCTCTCAATGAGTTTCAGACGCTTTATTCGAGGTGATTAATATTCAGTGAAGAATCATCGTTGTGTATCGAGAGAAATCGATGTGCGGAGGCGGTATCTCAACTCTTCCGTTATCTCAGCACCCAGCTTTTTACTTTTCTTGAGAAATTCATGGCTGCAGAAAGACGTGTAGCATACATTCCGATTATAAACACTCCTATTAATACCAGTTCACACGCATCAAACAGCCAGAACCCTACATCTTTATGCACCTGTGCACGCCAATCTTTGCACGAAAAAGCACAACCCCACTTCCACCCGATGATAATTCTAAGCATTAACTTGTGCTCTGTTCGGTTCGCAAACCCGCATAAGTTGTGACGTATGTATGTTCTCTGCACATGAAAGGCTACATCTGTCCTACACCCTCGTATCTTTCCTGTACTCCTGCACTCTGTACTTATCTTTCGTCAGATTTTCCCGATCTACAACTCCCAATGTCCAATGTCATGTCGCATCAGCTGTGCCACTAGCGCTCCTGGGGTCCATCATCTGAATGCGCCACAGCACTAGGGGATTATTCTAACCGAACCCAACCCGGGGAATCGGACCTTTGTCTTTAGCCCTTTACATAGCCCTTCAGCCCTTTAGCCCTTTAGAGTGGGTTGTATCTCTGTCTGTCCTACTCCCACACGCTCTTCGGTGTCCGAGTTTACTCCGAACCTTAACCTTACCATTGTCACATCGTAATTGCTAAAGAAAGTTATTGGTACCTACCTAGCTACCTCGCCGTAACCAATGTGTTCCTATTCCTAGCCCTACAATCTATGCGGGTACCCTTTGATGCTGCTTAGTCGCTTGGACATTCTGCAGTGTAAGTACTTACCTGCAATCACCCGTTGATCTGTAAATTTTTCCATGAGGTGACGACATGAGCTGTGTGGTAATATCTGGGGGTTAAAATGCGCATAAATAAGAGTCGGGACCTGATTAAGGCTGTCTTTTCTATCACAGTCCCAATTATTCGAAAAAGCAAGCAAGACAACTTAAGATGCAAAGGGAATAAGAATGAATTTGTATCTGTAATGCACCCCCTACAACCGGACATATCGTGCCTCCCCATAGAGACGAGGAAACAAAAAAACTCCGAACCAAGAAAGAGTAGCAAAGAAAGAAATAGCCGAAATCTCTCAAAGAAGAGCCAAGGACTCGAAGTAAGTTAGTCAAATATAGAAAAAACAAAAGTTAAAAAGCCAAAAGAGAAAGCAACGCCGTGCCAAATAGAAAACTGTACAAAGACAAAGAAAAAAGATTTTTCAAAAGGAAATAGAAAAAAGGAAAAAGAAACGCCAGAAATATCAAAAAACCAAACCGCTAAAATAATAAACAAACCCACCATTACATCTCTTCTCTCCATAGACCCATCCTGTTTCATTCCGCCCCATCTTAGGAAAACCAATAAAGAATGTGTCGGTAAATAAACAGAGTATTGTGCAAAGCACCGTAAAGAAAGTCTATATACAAAACAAATGAAAGGACACCCTTCAATCCCAAAATCTTCTAACAAAAAAAGGGTAAGATAAATAGTTAATGAGTTTTTCAAGACCGCCCGTGGCACCGTTTCCATGTGTGTCTTGTCGTCCCCGTCTTAGTGTACTTGCCGAGCTTCAAACATCCAACCCCTAGCTATCTGTTCCGTCGGCTCCATCGCTCCTCCTCTTCCATAATGCGATTAGAGCGGCCACGACCGCAACATGAATAGCGACTCTGCCGAGTCATAGGACCATTGCCCTCGCCTGCTGCGAGTGCGAATGCCAAAAGTTCAACATCCTTAACTCAAAATCAGACTCCAACTTCTTTCTCTTATTAAATCCAAACCACTCACCAGTTCCTTTCCATAGTCCTAGTCCAACCCACAGCAATCTCCAAGCGTTCCCTCACACTCTGTGCCTTAATCATCTGGTACTGATTGCGCCTTGCTATCGGTAGAATCACGGCCAACCAATATGCTAGTGTCCGTTCATTTCTCGGGGGTTCTCCGTACGCCGCCATAGCCCCAGGATGCAAACCAACTGCCCAGTACTGTGCAAACTCGAAAGCCTCCTCCATCAGCGCTCTGGTTGATGGAGCGCCAGCTGCAACCCTTCTCATTTCCATATTTTCCTCCATCGATGGCGGGATATCGGATATTCGTTTCGTTGATGCCACGAGATATTCATCCTTCCATCCCCATTCGTTAATTATGAACCGTGACGTTCCACGACAGAAAAGATGGCTTCTTCCATCTTCCTGAAGATGTAGAGTTTCGATATAAAGCATCGTTCCGTGGCGATTGAAGTGGACGTTGCCTAGACCCTCGTCGGTTCCTAGATTCGGTAGCACCATTCCGAATAGTCTGTTGCCATGCCAGGCACGCTCAATCATCAATCTATACCGAGGCTCGAAAATAAAGAGTGGAGTCGGCATATCGGGGAAAGATGCGGCGCAAACAAAAATTGGGGTGTTGATGGATTGAGTTCGAGAAAGTTCTTCGGCTTCGGCTATTGCTGCGTCGGCTCGTGCGGCTAATTGTGATGGGATAAGTCTGCTCATTATTCTGATGAGGCGGGTGTTAGTAAGGGGTTGCTCTGAGAGATGGAACTCTTTGCGGCATATTGGGCATAGTGATCTCAAGTTTGTTCCTTCGTTGACATGGTAAATGCACGAAAGACAGTAAGTGTGTCCACAGCTGATGGTGATGGGCTCATGTAGTAGTTGGTAACAGATGTTGCATTCTAATTCCGGGATGAGAGTTGCGCTGATACAGTCGGTGATAGCTTGGTATTCTTGTGATTCTGGTTCGGAATTTGATGCTTCCGTCGGTATTGATTCGATAATGTCGCTTATTTTGTTTACTGCTTTACTTAGGGTAATATCAACTCCACAATCTGCCGTGGAATGTTCCCTGAAATGACAATTCGATTCCGGACACTCAAATCCAATCCGCCGTTCCGGGTTGTTTGGATATGATATCCCCTGTCTTGTGTATGTCGGGGGTATGCAATCTCGGCACACATCGTTACCGCATGGTAATGCCAGTGGCTGTCGTAGCGTCTTGGAACATTTCGTACATTGAATTAAATCCAAACATTCATCTTTGAGGCGGCGTGGTCCAGGCATTGGGACGAGTGATAGCTTGTTGATCGCCTTACGGATCCATGCAATTTAGAACACAAGCTAGCGGGCGTAGTCGGAGCAAGTGGGGTGAGGGGTGAGAGCGGGTATCGGCACAGTTGGTGTCCACGGATTCTATGTACTGATTATTTACCGGCTTTTTGAGAGTTTTATTGTCGTCAAGGTGATCATCTGTGCTCGAATTAATTAATAAATATTTAAACTCGGATGTCCGTTTGTTTAACATGGATAGAGGGAAATCCAGGCAGGACGGTTGAGCATAATTTTGTCCCACCGGATTCTGCTGTAGCAGACGATCCATTATCCATTCATCGTTTACCCATCCTCCGTATCCATATAAATGACAAACATCAAACGAGGATGGAAATGGTACCTGCTAGTGCGTGTTTGGCCAAATAACGGGAGCAAGCAGGTGTTGATGTCAGATGTGATGATGTTTATGTTTGCTGTGTTCTCAGATTAACCGGTGGCGATGGTGTCGTGTGGTGTTGAACACGGACTCTGACGTAGAGATGAGGTTGATCTGGAGAGAAGTCTGGAAGTATGGCTCTCGTAGGGGACCCTCTCGAAGTGTAGTCCCTGCTGGCCTGGGGGACGGGGGGCTATAGTACTTTCTCCGTGTAGATGCTAGCCAATCGACAGGGAATCCAAGTGTCGAATGGGGGTATCTTCTGTCTTCAGTTCTGTTCGGTCCCGGGCTTTCGACTTGGGGGAACCCCGACTATTCGCAGTAGACCCCGTTCGACCAGGATCACCCTCTCGTAGTGTAGACCTTAGTTCCTTGGGGCTCCGGCTCGAGTTGCTTTCGTTCTCAGGTCGTCAGTCGCCTTACGTCGCTTCTGTTTATCTTCGATTTCATTCGCGCGATGCAATCGTCAATCTAGATGGTGTGGTAAAGTACTCTTAAATCGCTGCAAGACCACACTCTATCTCGGGACTTCTCAGCCGCGTTCGCCGTAGACTCGAAAGCCCGATCGCAACCAACAATGTTGATCTACCCACGTAAGATCGTGCAGACAGATCAGTTAGATAGAGAATCGACATCCTGCTGGGGTAAGGGAGCCGTTTTCCTGCACTACCGTCTAGTTTGCACCAATTGATGTGCATGTCGTAGCCCTGTTTAAGCGTGCGAATTGCCATGCGACGTGCGAGGATGCGAGGCCGTGCGCGAGGCCGTGTGAAGGCAGATGTAGAATGATGCCTAATTGACCAAATTCAATCGTGGACGCTTCGAGATGTTTTGTTGATAGGTATGTAGCGCGCTGTTTCATCCGACAAACTAGGGAGAAATATTACGAAAACTACTGTGGCAACGGAGAAATGTTTGCGCTTACGTATGTACGTGTGCAAGTCATATGGATTGCGTATTTGAAGAGGTAATTGGTCACGGGTGCCTAGAGGCGAAGACACCTCTAATATCAAAACTTCCAGGCTTGTATTCTACTGAAGCAGGCGGACGTCTGACATTTTTTCACTGCTGACTGTATGTATAAAACAGTGCGCCGTCGCGACATCATGCTCGTTTACCACGAGCCTATCAAATTGCGTACCCCAGACCTTTTGCCATTCATACAGCAACATCAGTTACAAAAGCAGCCTGTATGCCAGGCATCTGTCATAGCTGATTTGTTCGTTGGCCGCTGACCGTGCGATCGATCAAGCACAAGCGGCATGATGCTTTTGCAGCGGAAACGAACCGCAAACACTGTCATGTCATATCCCCGTCATACCTCGATCTTTCTAGGTCTCCCATCTATCTTCATCTGAACGCTCAGAGATCAATAGGCATGTTTCCTTGACCGTTTCTGGAAAAGAAAATCAAAGCTAACCCTCCCGCTCTCGCTCGCTATTAATCATCTCCAAGAATGTTTAGTGTAAGATCGAAACCTAGCCTACCTAAAATATTCAGCTACAACAAGTGCAAAACACAAGCTCCCTAGTGCATTTTTTGGATCCGTCATCTAATTCGGTGCCCGGGTTGACTTTCATCTCAGGATCTCTTGGTGTTTCTCCCCCAGAATTCCCAGCATCTTCCTCGACACGAGATCAACCTTCCATCCTTGACTCCTCCTTCAACATCCGGTTACCGAGTTCATCGTCTCGTTGTGCTACATAACCCTGTTGATATTCTACAAAACGAGTAAGGGAAGGAGTCGTCTCGTCGAAGGGAAACGTATCCAGCCATACCCTGAAACACCCCCGGCGTAGATAACCTAGCAGCCGGCAGAATCTGCGCGTCATATATCCTTCATCCCCCTTAGAAAGTGGTGTAGGGATACTGTTTCTTCACAGCCAATACTTTCCCGTCTTCTAGAGTGATCCCTGTGGTTCCGTGGTTCCGTGGTTCGCGTATGTTGTTTCGCAAAGTAAAATCGAAGGCTGACACAATTAGTAGATGGCAAGCATGCGTCAGAACCAGGCTGCTTGTACAACCCGTACACACCATCCGATATCCAAACGGAACTCATGGAACAAATGGAACAAATGGAACAAAGAAAGTGTAGGCAGAGCTGTAGGTGTAGTCAGAAGTGTAAAGAAGTGTCTGCCTACATTACTCCGTGTAGTCGTCATGTGCGATCGTAAGCAAATATCGAAAAATACACTATGCCGACAAGACCTGTAGATCCGTGCTGTGTTAGTTGTACTACATTTGCGTGAACCACTTGAACCGTAAGGCCCGACCATGATAGCGGGACCATCTGAGCATGACTTTCTGTGGCCATCAAGCCTATCGCGTAAGGAATATAATTTCGACCTCAAAGCAGAACTTAAAGACATCATCCAAGCCATAATAACCTTCTTCCTTCTTTCTTCTATTGGCGGGTGTGGCTGTCGGTCGCGAATTGTCGCGAAAGCAGCGCGAGAGAAGCCCAAAGTGAGTAGGAAGTAAAGTCTGGAGTGTCTCTAAATGAACACCAGCGTCATTTTGATTCAGCTGCCAAAAGTGCATTTTTCACTTGTATCAAGCCAACAACCACCCGCGCATCATACATCTGGCGAAGCCCGCAAAGCCACCTACCTCTACATACGTCCGTCAACGACGACAACGCATTTTATCACGGATCAAACAGAGCAGATGGAGTAGGCGAAGTGGAGCAAAGGTAAATAGTAGAAGTTGACAAAACTCTTTCTAATGATTGACAACTCATCCCTCAGCTCACCTACAAGGCCGGCCGCGTTCGGAACTGCATCAAAGATTATGTAACAGCATTCAAATTTGTTATCACATGACCGGCTGGCAAACCGACGAAAATCGATGACGAATTTGGCGGCGATGTCAGTAGATTCAAGTGCTATTTACTAAGTACTGACGTATGCATTAGTTTGAAATTATATGAGCATTGCATAAGATATCCTGCAGGCACTAGTAAGTAGTTATTTAGTTCGATACCCGCCGGTCTCGAAGCTCGGAAAGTGGGGGAGTAAGTATTTCTGCGGCACCGATAGTATCATCACTTCATGACCTCGGTCGGTTAAAACTCCTACGTAGGGCTAAGGGCAAAAGGGGAAGGGTATGGTTTGTACAAGATCCTGGCCAAAGAGGTAGAGGTGGATGTGGATATGGAGGTGAAAGTTCAACCCTGAACATCCGTAGCCATCCGACTCTCACTCAACACACCTCATCCGCGGTATCGGCTTCTGTTTCTGCTTTCTTGAAAATCATACCACATTTTCTGGGAACCCGGAAGTGAAATCCAGGGTCCTTAGTGATCTATCAAACCGACCCGGTGAGGGAAAATGTACATTGTGTTTTGCCCACATGATACCTTCGGCTTGTTGAGTCTTTGACAGAACATTTAACGCAACCGGGTTTCAAAAAGTCTATGCAAAATGTATGTCGCTGCATGTTTACCCTCGGATCCGTACCTACATAACCGGATAGACATATGTGTGGCTTACTGCAAGTATGTACCACTTTTTCCACTCTACCGTGGGCATAAACTCCATGTACATATTTACATACACACAACTCTCATCATGCACCTATCAAGCAGCCTATCGTTCACGGCGTGCATACACCATGCATTGATTGGCCAGTACTCAGACAATCCTCGCTTCCATGGCATCAGTGGCGCTGTGAGAATGGACAGATACAGAAAGTGCAAGTATGGAGTATTTGCAATATCTATGTCAATCATTGATGATCTCGAAGCTTTAAGCCACGGTTTCAATAATCGAGGAGTGAGAATATGATGACGATGATGATTGTGGATGACGACGATGATGACGGATCACTGGTGATCATATGGTGTTTCTGATGGTGATCATTGCAGTTGGCTGAAATGAAAGAACTAGCTAGTAGCTTCTGCCTACTTAAAACGACAGGTACATCTGTGCTCTCAGATTGACTGTGCAGAATGGCACGGTGCAGCTTGTCACAAGTTACAATATGATGATAGTATGTAGAGTATCTGAGTAGCCAACGAGGCCAAAGATCTCCTTCTTTGAACTGGGGCCCTGGGCTGAGATGGGGGACTACACTTCAGATACCTCCAGCAAGCCTGACAGTACTTTACATATCCCGTGGCGTTTAAGTCCGTGGCAATGCACCTATTCACAGGCTATTTTCTGTCCTCTGGAGTAAACAAACCATCGTTATGTACAAATGTCGAAGGAAGTGTAACCAGGATCCCACGGGCCACTGTCTTCAATAAACAAGGTAGGCAACCCATTAAACATACCCATGTTATCCTGGGTAAATCAACCTAGCAAATCACTGTCACAATTAGACGAAAGTAGTAGGGTCGTACCCCGAGCCGCGGAACTTGGAAGTGCAACATCTGACATACTTATTCCTCGATAAACAACTTCAGCCACAATAAAAGTCATCGATTCATCAGTTTGACCCGGCCACTTCTGCCAAAGTAAGTTATTCAAGCCCTCTAGAAGTAAACCCATCATCAGATTTCCGAAGGAAGTAATTAGGCAGGGTTCGAGAAATCTGTAGATAAACAACTTCTCACTTCAGCCACGGTAAAACTTTTAACCGACCGCCTAACAATTTACACTTCTACAGCCCACAGGTTTTCCTACACATCAGTGTAGCCGCCTCTATCCATCGCTACAGCTCTCACGGCTTCAGTGTTCCCTCTCAACCTCCTTCCATCATCCAGCACCACCAAGCACTCTAAGCCCATCTCATCCCAGGACCCAATCGCAGTAGTACAGTCAGTTAATCTCAAGATCATTCATAGTAGCTAGTTCACCCTAACGCCTATTTAAGATAGTTACGCATACATAGTTACGCACACGTAGATAGAGCAGCACTAGCTTTGATCCGTATCACTAGTTTATATCGGTTTACATACATCATCCCATTCGATTTGCTTACTGATATCCGATCGGTGTTCATAATCAAGATTTCCTACACCGGCCAAGTCACTTAGATACATACACCTCATCGATTCACAGCTCACTGCTACCTTATCATAGGTTACTACAGAGTCCAGACGAATACCCCACTACGCCTTTCTACACCTCTAGCTCTCGACAGCAGCAGCTCACACCGTCACCACATCTCTTAACACACACCTCACCACAGCTCTCAACCCACAAGATCCGCTAAGCCGAATACGAAGCATCTTAGTTCTTAGTTGTTCCGCAATATCATTCCCCCACAAAAAAAAAAACAATGCAGTAAGATAGATACAGTTTACGAAAATCGATTGAACCCAACGCCAGCAAAGAAAAGTAACGGTAAATATCTCTAGAATCCGACTGTACTGAAAACGGCTTTGGTACAGTTTTACCCGAGACCCTTTCTAAACCCCAACAACGCTAAATGATCCGATTGAAGCTTCCCCCACTCTGTGTTGCTAAAAACTAGTACTGTCTTCGACCTTTCCCCGCATCACCCCGCTTTATCCTCCAAGTCTCCGGTGTGCGGCGTCCTAAACACCTATCTCCGCCTTGAGGTATCCTATCCCGCTATTCCCACCCCCTCTCATCATCCCCATCACCTTGCGTTTGATACCCATCCCCATCCACAAACCTCATCCAACCCATCTCATCCGTAACCGTAACCTCAACCTCCGTAACATCCACCCCCGTGACATCAACCTCAGCCCCAAGTCCCTCCTAAGGACTCCTAACACCAACCATAACCTCCTCCGGTGACTGTGGTTCACCCTCAACTCCCAATTCCGCCGCGCCCTCCTTAACCAAATTCTCAATAACAGATTTATCAAATAGATCGATAATGAATCTACGAACTGAGAGACGGTATCGGTAGGATTCTAGGAGTAGCATTACTTTCCGGTATAGGGTTACTGAAAGGAAGTGCGTGGGGTGGAGGGATTTGTATCTAGAGATGGATGTTAGTGAGGGTTGACTTTGTTGAATTGGGGTTGTGGGGGGGGGGGGGGGGGGGGGGGGGGGGGGGGGTTGTGGAATGATGAAGCGGGAGTAGAGAGAGAGGTAGGATTTGCCGATGCTCTACACCGAACCCCCCGGTGCTTCGCTGCTTCGCTTCGCCTTTGCTGCCGCCGGATAAATTCATGACAGGGATAAGTGACCGGTGTCATGGCCGCTGTCGAGGGGTTCGAAAGGGCCGACTTTGCAGCAAAGAAGAAGCGAAGAAGGAGTCGTGACAGGTGCGGATGCAGGGAAAGTATTACCCGCCGACAGCGGGAATCAACTCCTGTCTTAGCAGCGGTAAAACCCCATTGCAGCGGGTATTCCTCCTCTGTCGCAGCAAAAGAAAAGGAAGAAAGAAAGAAAGAAAAGCCCCGAAAGAGCTAGGAAAAGGGAACCCCCAAACCCTCGCTCACGCTCGGTAGGAAAAAACTTACTTCAACAAATCCTTCGTCGCCTGACTTTCCCTGATATGATTGCTAAGATTCGCAATAGCCGCCAGGATATCAGAATCTACAGGGTCCTCGCCAAATACCCGTGACAAAGCTGATGGACGGTTTGTTTCGGAGGTTTCGTCGGCTGTATGATCCCAGGGTTGTACCTTAAGGAAGGAAAGACAGAATTAGCATTTCATCTCGACGGATCAAGCGGCTTCTGGAACTGGTGTTTCTGGATGGGATAACTTTTGTGAGGCCTCGCGGGCTACGCGAGCTCAACAGGGCGCGTGAGACTTCATGAGGCACAGATGAACCTCGTAATGTCTCACGCGCCTCGCCGGGCTCCACAGGGCTTCGCGAGCCTCGCCTCACCGGAACATCCCGCCACAAGCAACCATCGTCCAGATGCGGATGCCAAAAAACCGAGTGACAAAAGAAGAACATACCGACAACAATCTCCACAAATCCACCGGTACACAGAACCCCAACGTCTCCCCCATTGATCCCGTTGTTCCATCCCACCCATGTTCCAACAATATCTCCAGTCCCTGCATAGTCTTCGCCACCAATCCCAGGGCAAAGAAAGCCGTCCCCTTCAAAGTCAGAACCTGCGATCTTTCCGCAATCTTAATGATATCCCCTACAATCTCCGCCTCATCCAAAAACGGAGCTCCAAATGGCATAGACCCAATATTTCCTACAGCCCATAGACAACCTTTAACTTTTGTAACTATTTCTGGGTCTTCGGACTCGGACCAGTGCGCTTGGATATAGGCGGCGAATTCTTGGAAATGGCCTTTCTCTCGGAGAAGCTTACAGCCTTCGGATGTGCGCGCTAGTTCGCGGTAGAAATGAGGGGGTACACTGCCGATTGGACTGGGGTCGAAGTTGCGGGAGGGTAAGGGAGGCTCGTCGTCGGCGAAGGCGCGGGCTAGGGAGGCTTCGACTGTGAGGACGTAGGATTCGTTGCGACCCTGTTATATCAGTCAGCTCTGCTCTTTGTGTGGGGCATTTGGGGTTTGTTAGGGGGACTTACGTGGAACCAATCATCCATTTCCCTATGAATATAATCCAATTCATGAAGATAATGATACCCAACACTTGTTGACAAAAACCTCAACAACAACGGAGCACCAATTTCTCCCAAATGATCCAACGCAGGTCTACACTTTACAACATACTCCAGTGAATGAGTTGTATTGCAGGCTTCTTCGAGAATCTTGACGGCGGTTTCACAAACTTCCACATCTGGATCATAAAGCTGGGTGATGAGGAGCCTAATGGCCCATTCCGCAGTTTCATTAGTTCTTGGAGAGACGGGTTTTTCTGGATCCGGAGGTGTGGTGAGAGTGCGGAGGTGGTTAGTTGCGTAGAGTCTAACAGCCTTGGGGCCTGAGGTAAGAGCTTTGGAGAGGATAATTCGGGGGTGACCCTCACTGTATTACAATTCGTTAGTTGATAGTTCATGAACCAAGGGATATGAGGAGGGCTGACAGTGAAAAGTCCATAGTGGAAACAAACAGCTCCAAAATATCCGGCCTGTCTCTCAGGTCACTGATATGGTAGAACATATTAAACATTCTCCATCTCTCCATCATAGCGAGACCCTTAGGATCACTTGATAAAGTTCCCAACATTGCAAAGTAACCCCGACTAAGAGTATCCTTTAATCTTTGCTGGGAGAATAGTGGTTCTTGGGAGATGATTCCGGACATCTGTATATCTCATTAGCCTTCTGTCCCCACCAACATCACTAGCCATCACCCCAACCAGGCCCCCAGGGAAAACTCTGCTGAACCGACCTTATCCAACTGCGCCAAACATTCCGCAATCTGTCTCAAAATCTTATGCTCTCCCAGAAACGCCACACCTTGTGGAGTCTGTAGTAGGGTATGAAAAAGCGCACATCCCGCCTTAACATATCTCTGATTCGGCTTAGTATTTTTCGCCTCACAAAATCGAAATTTAAACGGTCTATAAAAAGACAACAATCTCTTCATAAACTTAGTAACCTTTATCGCTTCCTCCAATCGTTTTGGGTTCAGTAAAGGTCCTTGGATGATTTCGATAAGTATATCCCAGTTCCATTTCATGTATGATTTTGTGTTAAGGACTCCGGTATCGACGATTAGATTTGAAAAGTGACGGTCGTCGATCGTCATGTTAAGTTTCATTTTGAGCTCAATCTGTCTTTGACCACGTTTTTCATCTTCCAATGCCGAGCGAGTTTGGGTGCTGGGGACTAAAGATCGATGGAGAGTCCTGTTCAATGTGTCAATTTGGTACACAGCCGCCGATGCTGTGAATCTTCCATCCAAGCCGAATTTTGCGGCGGAGGAAAAGAGGTTTGGTAAAAGCTGCATTCTGGCCGAATAATTGCTAGGAAGTAGGCGGGAAGCAAGTTTCAGAATTTCACCAAGAAGTAAAGTAGTCTTTCTGACAACGGTGGGGTCGGAGTTATCTTCGACGACGAAAATCAGGACTTCTAGGAGTCCGGCGTCGAAGAAGGTGGCGAGGAGTAACGAGGTGAAGTGGTCAACGAGGTTGCTTTGAGTTTGTCCGTCGGGATTGGAGGGCTTGGAACTGCCTTCGGATGCAGTGAGGTTGGCGACGCGGCCGTAGGTGGTCAGGCGACGTCCGGCTAGGAAAGTCGCCGACCAGGAGGGGGGTTTGATGCGAAATATGTCAAAAAATAACTCCAAAATGACATCCTTTACAAAAGCATTAGCATGTTGGATAACATGTCAAGGATATCGAATACCGACCCGAACTCCAGAAGATGGTATACGCAAGGAATCAACTAAAGACCGCAAAGCACGCAAATCGAACATTGACAAACAAAGAAGCCCTGATGTAATTAGCCCTAATCTTGGATTTGGTGCGGGTAGGTTTCACAAACCTGGCCATGACTTTAACATGCTACTGATGACCTTTGCGGCGGACCGTAGCCTCTCTTCATCCGAGTGGTTTTTGGGTGCGGCGGCATATGCATCGGTAAAGGCTGAGAACACGATCTACGATAAACGATTTAGACTCGGAACTTTCAAAGGATAATAAACAGATGCGTTTAAAAGCTAATCCTACCTCTAAATCATGACCAGCTCTCACATAATTTCTCGTGGCAGGCATATCTAAAAGATATAGGAAGGCCAAACTTATAGAATCAGCTATTTCCCATGGACCATCGCCAAGGACCTGTGTCAAGACCCTAACTCCTCCTGCAGATACTACCAGCGCCGGATCAAGTACTAGTATTTCTGCAAGAGTTTCCATGGCGATTCCTCGTAAACGGTCGTCGACTTGTTCGGCGCAGGAAACAATGGACCTAACAACTGAGCGTGATAGCTCACTAACTCCGTTCGGGATTTCCAAAAAGGCTCGCACAAACTTCAAGGCCTGTTCACGCTCGACAATGGATTTTGAGACGAGTGATAGTATAACGACCTGGTCAACATTTAGTTTCCGGACCATTCTTAGCGAATGTACGTCTGTGAGAGCAGAACGTGTAACCCGGTATCCAGCTGCGACAACTTCTTTGCATTCATGTAGTAGCATGGAGTGTAGCCGATGTCCGAAGGTGTCCCAATTGAGCTCGTATTTAAGATTCGGATGCTTCTTAAGCAACACGACTAGCTGGTTCGCTTTTTCGATATAAAACTCGTTTCTCTGGGAGGGTTCTTCCATATCTCGTAGCACATCCGTTAACGACACTGTTGGTGATTCTGAATCGGGGGTTTCCGTTCCGCTTCCTCCAATAGCACGTGCTCCATTCGCGATAAAAGGTATTGGTCGGTTCTGAAAGGTTTCAATAGATCGCGGTTTCACTGGTGTTCCCCGTTGGGTTTTCAGCGCATCAATCTGGTTCTGAAGTAAGGTAATCTCCCTAGTTCTCTCGTTATATTCTTTTTCGGCTTCTATCCTTGCCTTCTTGGCTTCTTTTGCCCTCTTTGGATCCTTTTCGAAAACCTGTAGATAATTCTCTGCTCCTTCCTGGTATTTCTGTGCCTTGTTCAACTGATCCTGTAGCTCCTCCACGAGAGCTTCCGACGAGACCTGGGTCATTGTAGCGGTAGTTAAGTCGGTACTTGAAGTCATGGCTGCTGTAGAAGTTGTTCTCATACTCGAGCTGAATCCTCCGGGTCCGTTCGACGTATTCGAAGATCCCATCACTGCTCCTCCTGTCGCCGTTGTTGCTAAACTTATATTACTTGTGCCATTATTGCGGGGCGCAACTAGATGTGCACTACTTCCACTGCCTCCCCGTACGCGCGCAGACGCAGGGTATGCCTTTGGAGAAGTCGTAGAAGCGTTGGGCATTGTCCGAGACTGCCATCAACTGGGACTGCGTCCGAAGTCTAAGATCAAGCTGTTCTCCGATCGGTGATCATGTGTGTCGCGGGTATTCGTTTGGTATAGTTGTTGTTTCTGAAGCTGGTGGAGGAGAGTAGTTCGAAGGGAGGTGGTGGTCGTGGTTGTCGAACAGGGATTGCTTGGTGGTAGTTGTCGGGATGCGGGGTGCAGCGATCGGAGTGAGACGAGGGCACAAAGATGGTAATGCTCCGGATGGTGAGCAGGTCGTGGATAGTGATTGATTGACGAGTTTCGCGAGAGGGCAACGACGAGAGGAGGCGACTTTGCAAAACGCGGGGGAGAGGGTAAGCTGGTTTCGTACGGGCTGTGGTGGTTGGTTGGGGTTGGGTTGAACTTGGGGTGCATAGCAACGGACGTTGTGCTAGGGAATCACAGTGGTGGCCGAGCAACGACAGCGAGCGGAGTTGAAGGATACTTGGCCCAACGGGGTCATTTCGATATTTTTGGGATTGGGTATTTCGATGTTTTTAGGATTTTTGATTATTTCAAGGGAATCTATTTGCGAAAATTTAAGCATCAACAGTCGTCAACATCGAGAATCAAGCGTTGAATGATGAATCGAAACACCAGTAACACTCCAGCTTCACCAAAGACAACTCTGACCCTGCAGATTGCTACGCTTTGATATCCGAATCGACCCGTGTGGGAAAGGAAAGAACGGCCGAGACAGGCCGACGGCGAGCACAGGCCTCAGAGGAATCAAGAAACAAATAACAGCAAATCAAAGGAAATCAAAGAAACAAATAGAAGCAAATCAAAGAAAATCAATGAGAATCTGCGAGCATCAGCGAGCATCGTCGGGAACATACCATTAAGCACACGACTCAACACCTTAGAGAGAACCCTGGGAACCATGGGAATCATAAATCCGATTCTCCAAAGTAGACCCTTAGAGCTCTAGACAACTCCAAGCTATGGTTACAGCGACGCAACGCAACAACTCCAAGCATATCCGACGATCCAGCAAGGAACAGCTCCGTATCCCGTTACTCTAAGCTGATCTACGAACACAGGAACACAGTAAATTAAATTTCGCTTGCGTCAAACTTAAGCTCCTGGTTCAGCTTGCTGCTTCCCCGTTTCTGTAAAAGAAACTTCGCGAGTGGAAGTAAGCTTAGTACCGATGACGTACGGGGTAGAAGGTTTCGAGGCTCCGCAATGAATAGCACTTATGTAGGTAGGGTAGGAGTTTCGGGTTTCGGGTTTCGGGTTTCTAGGAGAACTCGACTCGGCATACACCCGGATGAAGAAGTAGGGAAACAGGGACGCACAACATACACAGCCTTACCCGTCGTACCTTTAGGCTTTGGGACCCCGACGTGCTGGGCATGCACGACAGGTTGTAACTTGTTCCGTAGGTTCCGCGGGAGCAAACACCATTCTTTAATCCCTACGTGCTGCGAGAGCCAAGTGTTGAATGGTTTTTAGTTTCCAGCCTCAGCGATGCAAATTCAAACGAAGCAAAGTGATCTCATGAATCAGATCACATATCCTGTACCTTATGTAGCTCGGAGCTTTCGTCGAGCTCCTTCGCTGATCAAAATCGTGAGTTCTTGCCGGCGGCACTCACGGCTACTCTACACTTACTCCATGTACTGCTCCACCCCCACACGACTTCCCCGTTCCCCGGGCTTCCAGAAAAGATGCGTGATCGCCCGGTATGTCTTCCACGGCACGGAATGTTATGCATCTGCAGTGGACAGCCGTCCATCCGCTTGCTTCCCTGGCTTGCTTCCCCTGGTGAAAGGAGAATCGGGAATCAGAATTTTGATTTGCAGATGCAACTTGTGATGGTCACAACTTTCTCCATAAACTTTATTCACCTACTCTTAGACATGTGCTCCTGTGTCTTGGTATTTTTATGGTTGTGATAGGGTTGACGACTCTGCCCCAGAGCAGATGAAATCGGTTTGACTTCCATAACGTCAGCGTGCATCGGATGCACTCGGCCTTTTGGATCTTGGACCAGCTCCACGGACGAGTGAGACAAAATGGCATGACTTATCAACTTTATCTGCTGGATTTCACCTGATCCGGATAAACCCCTGGCCGGGTGTTGGTTGTAGATATGGAATGTTTTGATGACAGATGATACCATCTCATCTCAAAGTCATCCCATCATCGTGTGTTTCTGTATGTAACGCTCGTAACCGATTCAGCATCACCAGACAATTTGATACTCCGGGTCCACAATAAGTTACTCGTACTCTACTCTAGATAACCTCGTTACACATCTTACACATCTATTTTATCAAAGATATACCAAACCACAGCCAAAGCGTTGACTTAAACCCTCCCCTGTCGGAGGCAGCCGCTCTCCCAAAGTGCGAACTTCGGAGACGAGTTTGGGTTTTGATTTCCGTTTCGTAAGCTCGCCGAGGGCCTTCCAAAGGGTGTTGCCGCCCTTACATGACAACCACCCAACACGCATCATCGGCAGGCTCCGGTCCCCGCGAACATATCGGGTCCCCTGGTCCCTGGGCTCCCCGGTGTCACAACATGCCGCCGAGTCTGGTGGGCGCTAACACAGATCCGGTAAGGAGGCATCGGGGGAGCTGGAGATATCCGGTGGGAAGCCAAGGGAGCTCACGCGAAAGCGACAAAAGAGCTCAATGCGTGGATCTGGATAAGGACAACACCGGCGATACCCAGACACAGGACATCAGATAGAGGTATTTATAAGAAGCGACTCGCACAGGACGCAGAGATAGACAGATACTACAACTGCAACAACTAAACAACTAAACAACGAAGGGATTTACTCTAGGCAAGAATTACGGATACTATAGATACAGATATAGATACAGATACACACACAACAATGGCTTCGATTGCGTCTGCGAGATATGGAAAGGTATGTCCATCTCCTTCTCCCTCAATCCTGATCCCTTGTTTCGGGGCTTCAGTCCCTCCCACAGCTTGACAACGTCCCGACAAAGTCCTGGAACCTTGGGAAGCCCTTGGGGAACCCTTAAGAACTCCCCCCCTCCCCCATGGGAGCTCTGATAATATGAGAGAAGAAACTAACAAGAACTACAGGACAACGTCCGTCTCTACAAAGTCGACCGCGACCCGAAGACGGGAGTACAGACAGTAAACGAGACCACTGTTTGCGTCTTGCTCGAGGGAAAGATCGATCCTGCCTATACCACCGCTGATAACTCGGTTATTGTCGCGACGGATTCGATTAAGAATACTATTTACCGTATGTGGCCTCTGAATTGGGTTGTGGAGTTGGGGAAGTTGGGGGGTTGGTGAGGGATTGGGGAGGCGGATGCTACGGAGACGAGAGATAGGGAGGTGGGGATAGAGAGGAAGCAGAGCCGGAGTAAGGAGGGAGATACGTGCAGTCCTTATCACTAATCTGGTCTTGTACGGCCTCTCCTGCCCGCATGCTTCCTGCACCTCGCCGCTGTTGTGCTGTTGTGCTCCACCTCTATCTCCCCGCCCAACTCTCCGCCTCAATCCCTTTCCCAAACCCCCTGTCTCCGCAACTCCATTCCTCCAAATGAACCTCCTGCTAACTAGTAACCCCACCAGTCCTCGCCAAACAAAACCCCGTCACCCCTCCCGAACTCTTCGCATCCATCCTGGCCAGCCACTTCCCCTCAACCTACCCCCACATCAGCGGCGCCCATGTCAGCATCATAACCCACCGCTGGACACGTATGACCGTACGCGGTCAGCCACACCCTCACAGTTTCTACCGCGACGGCACCGAGACCCGTAACGTCCTCGTCCACAGTTCTCCCCTCGGTCTTCGTATTTCCTCCTCCATCAAGGGACTCACTGTATTGAAATCCACGGGTTCTGCTTTCCATGGTTTTATTAAAGATGAGTATACTACGTTGGGAGAGACGTGGGATAGGATTCTTTCGACGGATGTGGATGCGACTTGGGAGTGGAGGGTTTTTAGAGATGTGGAGGAGGTTAGGAAAGAGCAAGCAGGATTTGATCAAGCTTGGGAACACGCGAGGGAGACGACGATGAGAGTTTTTGCGGAGGATTATTCGGCAAGTGTTCAGGCGACGATGTATAAGATGTCGGAGGAGATTTTGGAGAAGGTACCGGGGGTTATGAGCGTGACTTATGAGTTGCCGAATAAACATTATTTTGAGATAAGTATGTATACCCTACCCCTACCCGCAGCCCCCGGAGCAGAGAGAGGAGGAGGAGAAAGAGGGGGTGCAGAGGCCTTCGTCCCTGGCCCCGGCAAGGGAGAGAGAACTTGGTTTGGTTTTAATAGACTACTAACTATCTACAGATATGGAGTGGCACAAAGGACTCAAGAATACCGGAAAGGATGCGGAGGTTTATGCTCCCCAGTCTGGACCGAATGGATTGATTAAGTGTACTGTTGAGAGAAACAGTGCTAAGCCTAAGCTTTAGACTTTTTAAACGGCCGTAGGGCGTTGGAGTGGGGTGCTTTGTCGAGTCCTTTTTTATCTAGTTAGCGGGTTTTTGACGCTTTTAATTCAACTTTTTATATCATTATACCATCCAGGCATGGGGTATGCGTTTTAATATACAGTATACTTAATACTGCAGCTACAGCTACAGTTCAAGGGTTTTACGGGTCTGATTTGCCGTGGTAATTTGATGAATCGAGGTTTAATCTTCATGGAAGGCAGTGGACACTAGCTCGAGTGATCCTAGAAGTTGGTTTGTGAATTGGAGAGAATCGAAGCAAAACCTTGTGAACTAGCTCAGTACTTGTGGTATGTGCTATGATTCTACAATGTGATGAAAACCCATGAAAACTCATGAACATGAAACAAACCCCCTTGCCCCTGTAAAACCAGCAACACCGTGTAATGAGTGAGAATGGAAAACGGAAAGCAAGAGAATAGAGAACAGAGAACAGAGGCCAGAGGCTAGAAGTGTCAGGATTCAGAAGTGACATGTAACAAGCCCTAGTTACACACTGGAAAATTATGTATAAAGAACAAAAATAAACGAAAGGTTAGGTAAGGATTCGGGGAGAAGATAGCTAGCCCTGAGAAAGACAAGCTAGCTGCTTCAAGAAAAGATTGATAGACAGACAGATAGAAAAGAAATTTAGAAACAAGATAAGATCATCAGTAAAGAGCGAAAGACGAAACGAAAAGAGATAGAAGGAAGCCCAGTCTCCAAAGAAAGAAAAGTATATAGCTACAGTACATGAACAACAAGATCAAAAGACAGGACTATCAGGAATTCACCGTCTCTAGAAAAGAGTGTAGATTCTCTTAGTAGCTTGTAGAGGGTGTTAATCCGAGATCAACCGCTAGGGCCCGGGGAGCCCGGGGAGCCCAGGGAACAGAATGAATGAATTGATGAATGAAGGAATGGATGAAGTTTGAAAGGAAGAATGTACAGTATGAAAATAGCTCGCCGAACGCTGGATGCTGAAAATTGATGTCAATGATGAATGAGTGGCGATGAATGGAAGGGTTCGGAGAGACTGGTAATTCGGGGTGGAAAGAAACGACCGAGGTAAGGACAGGACGCATGACTGGCTAGCAGCCGAAGGTGTTTGGGTGGGGGACATGAGTTGTAAAGAGTGACTAAAAAGCTGGATTTCGAAATGGGGGCTGACTGAGACTTGGAGGTTGGAATGAATGTGTTGTCATTGGGAATGGGAATGGGGCTGGGCATCCCTTGCCCGGCTGAGAAAGTGCTGAGAAAGGAGTGTGCTGGGTTTGATGATGCCGGGGTCCAGGGAGTCCGGAGCATACTGCAGTGTAAAGATTCAGGAAGGAGGGACGGTAAATACTGAAGTCAGGTTCGGTGTTGGAACTTGGATGTGAACCGTGAACGAGTGATGAGGTGGGGTGGCGGAATGAACGTTATTGGGATACTAGTAGTATTGGTAATAGTGGCGGGCTCCGGAAGAGACAGTGTAGTAGGAACCCAAGAAATTTGGGTGCAGAAAGTTTAAACGGAAAGTACAGCGGCTATCTAAGACGGAGTAGGAAAGTCAATGATGGTGTTTACTGTTCAAGAAGCGAATGTTGTGCTGTAAGTAGTGACTGTAACGGCTAGCCGCTAAGACTGAAGATGGCCTCCGGGGAATGAGTGAGCTCAGTAAAGTGAAATTGAATGAATGGCCCGGACTCTGAGGTAATGAAAAAGAGTGACGGTAGGTAAATGAGTGAGATATGCTTGCCGCTTGCATCCAGAATAGCTCACCATCTAACATTGTAGTTAGAAGGTAAGACATGCCGCAGTGAAAAGCTTAAAGGTAAAGACAGGTGAAGCCAGGTATTGGATCCTCTGGAAAAGAAGGTCCAGCTTAGAGAAGCTAATGAAGGGATTGAGAAAACAGCTCCATGGGCTGCTTCCCCGGGGTTCAATGAGCGTGGATATGGCTTGTAATGATTGATGATGACGGAGATCGCAGTGAATGACGTAAGAACCGTTCTAAATGGATGTTGATATCGTTATGAACGCATTGGCAATTGGAACATCTGATGACGTGATGAAGCGAGTGTGGTCATTCTGGTAGACTTGTAAGAGGCTGTATGGACTGTATGGCGACAGTGCAGAGGGTCAATGGTATGGTTCGGTAATGACAGTTGTGGGCCGGAGGTGGAAGCGGGTGATAGGTCTGGAAACGAGGGGTCCAGGGCTGGTCATGAGAATGAATGGATATGGCTGGAGTTTAGTGTAGCCGGTAAATATTTCAAAGGAGTCGGTTTAAAGATTGACGATGATTTATGAGGGAGAAATGAAAAGCTCCAGATGCCTGGCATTGCCTGCTGCTAGTGAAAGAGAGCCAACGAAGAGTAATCAAGTGCTGAGAATATGTATAAGCTTTACCAGTAACCATGCTGGATGTTCAATTGGGTGAAAATCGATGCAACGAGCGACAAGAAAGAAACCCCTCAAGGACAGATGATAAAAACGAGTGATGTGACATGTATGATGTGTCGAAATCTGAGGCTGCTTTACAGCTACTGATTTTTAGTGAGCGTATCGGAGGGTTTTGGTCCTGTGGAAAAAACAACAACTTTGTCAATCTATCAACGAGTAACCCAACCATTTAACCCAATATCCAGCTGGCGATAAGAAACCCGCTCCCAAATTATCCCCTCATATACCCCCTCTCTTTCGTCACCGTGACCACCTGCGTACTCTCCACCGTCGTCACCTTAGTCGTAGTAACAAACCCATCCCCTTTTGTGCCTGTACCTAGATTCGTAGCCGCATAAACATCCCTCTTCCCCGTTCCCTCCTTCATGTACTGCTTAAGCCCTCCCACAACAGCAAACGCCGTACTATATTGAAACTCCCCCGTATTATCAACAACCAACTGAATCCCGTACTTCAGCTTCCCGTTACTGTCTTGAAGACTTTGGGGTACGTTCCATTTAAAGGTTCCTTTTTTGTCGCGTAGCTGGTGGTTCGTGGGGATCCCGGTTATGATGTCGAGGACTTTACTGCAGTTGCTGGGACACCCGTGAAGCAGGAGGAGGGAGATGGGTTTGGTGGAGAGACCTTCCTGGTGGTTTGTTAGCGATGGGTTTGATGGTGAGGAGAGGGGCCCGGGCCATTGAATGGAGGGTAGCGAAGTCGGAAGGGACAATTAGAGGGGATAAGGGCATAATGCATTGAGATAGGGCATCAAAATAAGGGTATTAGAAGGAGAACTTACAGCATCCCAAACAATCTCAAAATCCTTACCAGCAGTAACGGGGTGTTCAGAATCCGGTAAACGGACAGCACCAAGATTCTTTAGCTGAGTAGTTGGCTGTTTATAAGAAGCGAGGGTAAGGGTGAAGAATGCAGATACCGCGATTAGGGAGAACTTCATTGCTATCTTTCTGTTAGGGGGTGTAGGGAAGCAATAGAAAGTGCTGGCAAAGCAGGCTCGGGAATAAGGAAGGGAACGAGGGAAATTCACAGTCTGACAGATACTGTAGGATAATGTTCTGCAATTTCGTTAGAGTGCGGCGGAATGTGGGGTGTACTTATGCAAATTAAACCCCGCAAGCGAGCCTCTGAAAGACTTCGCGAATCTCTGTAAGGGGAATTCTATGTGCGAAACGTCTTCCCTTAGGCTTCGGTAAATCGCATGATTGACGTAGTGGCACAAGAAACAAATTCTATGAGAAGTGCTTAAACACTTTGAATTGACTGTCTCGTTTAGCTGCTGCTTAGAACTTTTCAGTTGACGGCGTGCTGGCGTAGAAGGCGTGACGTCGGCGTTGGCGTTTGCGCAGGCGCTTGTTGAAAAGTGTAGGGAAACGTGCACTGTACAGCGGATGGCGTTTGGTCTGCATAGAATACAGTGGCGGCTTGTTCGTTTGTGCATACATAGGTACACAAACATTGGTAACTGGCTTGTTTGCGCGTGGTGAGTGAAGTTGGATTGAAAGATGAACAGGTGATTTCGAGGCATCGCAGTTTGATATATAGAATAGTTGGTATGAGTGATGGTAGTTATGGAAACTCGTCTCCTTCAAAGATTAATGGTCGTAGATAAAGTACCTACAAGGTAACACACGGGAAACTACACTTTATGGGGAAAATCGGTTGGTGGGAAAAAGCACGGGATCTGGTTTATGTGATACAGTAGGCTTTTATGCGAGTCAGAATAGCATACTATGCCAGTACCGCTGTGGATTGAGGTTTCAGGAATGATGCTTGCGCGTTTGCGAGTTTCACTAAACATCACTCGGAATGGATCCAGGATTATAGAAAGGTCACTTGGCAGCCAGGCAAATCTCCTCCGAGAAGTAATTTTCGAATAGTACAGCAATCAAGGTGGTAAAGGCAAACATCAGTGAGGGAAGAAATAGAAGGCCAATATATTGCAGAAGTACTTCACGGGTAGTTGGTGGTGCGGAAAAACCTCGCCACGGCAGGCTGCAGGCACACCGATACTGCACGAACTTAGCATCTCGAGAAGCCCCATACCCGGGATCAAGTTGATTATGGGCGCGCGGCACAGTAAGAAAACCAACAGCCGAATAGAATAGTTATCAACGGGAGGCTGCAGATACTGCGCCTACAGTACCTGTAATGCATCCATGAGATGTACAGCCAAGATCTAAATACTCTATCTCCATCGATTTCGCAAACGGTCCCGGAGCGAAGAATCCGTTGCACATCGGGATAACTGATGAACTTTTCTAAGGATGGTCACAGACCTAAGTACGATTCTCAAATCAAATAAGTAACATTCAAATACATCCTCTACACAAATCTAATCCAACAATTCCGCAGAGTCTAGACTGTCCCTAACTCCTCCTCCTCCTCCCCCCCCCCCCCCCCCCCCCCCCAATCCCTCGCCGCGGACCCTGCGGACCCTACGGTTGCTCGACGGTTAAGATTCGTGATTTTTAACGAGGGGTTTGAGAAGATGGCGGCTGAGATGGGGGTGAGGAGGAGGAAGAGTGTGAGGAAGAGGGGGTACTTGGGTGGTGCATGCTGGGGGGATGGGGATGGAGAGGTAGGGGATGGCGTGGCGTGGGTAAATGGAGGTGGTGATGGAGGTGGTGAAGAGGATGATGGTGATGAAGCAGCAAGCTTGGAGAAGGAGTATGCTGCACAAGGTAGATCAATTCTTAGAATTTCAGCCGCTCAGAGAATTGGGGCTTGTTGAGCTGTGAATTGGGGGTGAATCCAGTAGTTACTAAGTCATGGTAGATAGAGCTGGTACTTATCTGTGTTGATCATAGCGAGCTAGAACTAAGAATTCTGAATTCAATGGCTCAAAGTTCGAATGCTCTGTTTGAGGCTCGTTTGCAGCTGAGGCGATTTACGGGTTATCCCAGACTCTAATATTCATATACAGTACTTTAAGGCTTGGCGTAATATCCTATTCAGCCCACTCGATGATATCCCTACGCCAGGTACCACCGCTAGGCATATAGTACTTATCACATATGGCAATAAGTATATCGAATGTTGCACTTGATCAGAGCCTCAAACCCCGTGGGATGTAATTTAAGTATGTTACATTATATTCTGCAAGACACAATAACCGTTTAAAATCATCTTCATTCTATGATTCTAACAGCATCATTGGCCAATTACGCAATCTCATGGCGCCTGTTAATCTGCTTTGGATGCTGTGCCACACCCGCGGCCCATGAAACCTTATACCCAACGCATGCAACCTCCCGGGACAACCAACCGGGACCTTAGTATGTTTACCCCGTCTTTTCAAACCCCCGAATACTTAGTAAGTCTTTATCCCTACATGTATCAGTTCGAATACTATGAGTATACTTATATGTCTATTATCATACTCCCTCACTCATTACTCACTCACCCACCGCCACTCTTCCGCATCACGACCCAATCCCCCATAACCCATAACCCACCATCAGCCTCACCCCTATAATCTCAATACCCCTTTCCATCTCATACGCACCCCATCCACCCACCCATCCGAGAATTCTCGGTCTTCAACTTCTCAGCCGTTCAAGGACCAATTCTAACGATCATTTACGAACTCGGGCTACTTATGCTTCATATTTGGTTAAGCTATACATCAAATAGCTACGGTCATAGAATCATGAATACAACGCATCCCGTCCGCTCTGCGCTATTTAAGCATGATATCGTCCGGCTAGTACTGTCGTGGGTGACCAGACGGGAATCCCGGATACTGTAGTTTTTGTTTTTTTTTCTCCGGCATTGTTCCTAATAAAGAATCTGTTATGTACCGGCTCATTATGCGCCTAAAGTGCTATAGTTTTGTTTTAATCCACAGTCCGTCGTAAGTATTCATCGAGGATCAGACTGTGTTCAATTTTCGACTCATTCGACGGTAGCGCACCTGCCAAGTAAGTACTCTAAGTAAATTCTTAATGGCTGAAGAGTCATGTTTTTTGGCTTGTGATCACAGGAATGATTGTTCAGAGAGAAACAAAGTTGTATCTTAAAGCTTGGTATTAATTATCAATCGTTCTGTTACACACCAGAAATACCCAAGACCAAACAATAAATGACATATACAGAATCAAATCTACCCAATCCAACATAAGTAACCCATTCGCATATTCATAATTCAACCCCGCAAGAAATTATACCAGACGCATCAACCCGTAAACAACCAATGACATTACAAAAGTTATAGAATGTGGTATGGAGTGGTTGAACATACCTATGATGGTAACAGACCATTCTTTCGCGGTAAAGTTACCATAGAGCACCATTAATTCTGTTGTGCACACTTCTAGCCACGCTCCATAAATGCAAATATTACCTTGATATCACAATTCATGGTCGATGGAAAACAAAAATCAAGAAACATAAAGAATTTGATGTGCGCTGGGAGACTTACTGTTTGCTGTTATCGTAAGATGGATTCGTCTGATACCGATTTCAGTTGACCTCAAAAAACCGATACCCGAGCAAGTCAGGATTAAGTCAGAGTGGCTTCCTGTGTTCACCAACACAGCCAGATCACACCCTTGAAATATGACCGCCATCTTCAACCTAATCCACTTTCCATGGCCAACAACGTCAGGAAGATTTGGACTGAGTTCTGATGCTATTCACTAGTTCCTAACTGTCGTCAGGATTAAGTCCGAGTGGCTTCCTGTCCATGTTCCACAACACAGTCAGGTGTTGTTGCGCACTGTAACAGCGATCTTTGAACCGATCCAATACCCATGGCCATCAACGTCAGGAAAGTTCCTCGACTGAGTTCCGAAGGTGCAGCACTACAAGATTCGTTAGTCATAATCAAAGCAATTCGGTATTCAATCAAGTGTTCCACGTACCATTAACATAGGACTGACTCTTTTTTTAACAAGGCTCTATAGCTCGAGCTGAGCACTTACCTACTCGCAGTGCGAGTATTCATAAATAACACCAAGCCAGTATTCTTGTCTGTTAACGGCTGCAGAGCCCAAATCTGCAAGATATGTTAGCCATAATTAGCTCGCAGAGCGATTCGGTATTCGATCAAGTATTCGACGCACCGGGTTCATGATTGGGCTTCGACCTTCTCTTCTCTTGCAAACAATCTATACATGACTATCCCACGGAGCTTCCACCGGAGTTGGACCCAGGCGAGCCTGCTCTATAGCCTGTTATAGATGGTATGTCCAAAAGGATAAGTAGGCGATTAATCTACCCATCTCTTGTTAGCATGATAATATTCTCAACATAAAAAATTTAATGCAGGATGCATGAATCGATGTGGCATTTGGGTATAATAATAGGGCTGCGGTTAGAAGTGCGCACAACTGGACAGTGCGAGTCCCAAAGATGTTCCAAGGCAATATGGAAGTGGAAGTGAGTGCTGAGGATGATGAGGATGATGAGAAGGAAGAAAGGAGCAGGGCGAAAACTGCAGTTTAAAGCACAGGGGGCGTGGAAGTACTCGGTGGAGAACAAAACGCCGCACTCCGCACGATGCATGTCTACTTGCAGTTGCTGATGAGGCACGTCTGTCTGCATGGCACAAAATTTTGGCCGCCTATCTGACTCTCTCCGAGTTCTACGAGCTTCCATGAGCGAGACGTCGGATTCTAGACTAGTTTTTTGGCCGACCGCAGGGTTGAGATAGGTGAGATTTCATGTCTCTGTGCACGCTGTGCGGCTCAATATCACTCGATAATTTTGTATCCGCGAATGTAGCCACGAACTATTGATATTCACACATACATTAAAGCGCCATAAAAATTCGCAGGTTTACAATTTATCGGAGCATAAATATACACAAATAGTGTAGCATTATAAGCTGTCTCATCGACAGAACGACACCAAACCCCCGTAAACCAATCAATTCAACTTTCAAGCAATTCTCTCACAACAAAACCTCAAAGCACCAATCATAAGTAGAGTAGGTTTTAAAAAAAAAAAAAGCCAAACCATCATCATCAGAAATCAAACAGATATCACGCCAAAATCCCGAAGAAAAAAACAAGTATCATGAGATGCAAAACAACTCGAAAAAGAAAAAGAAAAGACAACTCCGCTCCGCTGGCAATAAACGAGAGATCTAGAGTATTCAAGAGGTTTCTGTAGAGTTCCTGGGACTTGCAATAGATAGAGCATTCATAGCGCCATCTAACGCTACTCCACCTCCAACAGGTGACGGCGAGTCCGAAGTCGTCATTGATACCGTCTTAGGAGATGTACCGTAGCTGTTTGGATCTTCGGTAGAGTTGAGAGATATAGCGGAGGCATCACCAATCTCAGTGGTGCCAGAAATGTTTCCGTGAATCATGAGCCCACTGGACTGCATGATATCGGCGTAAACTTTTCGACTAGGGTCGGCTCTACGCTTTGCCTTCTTCTTATCGCGCTTGGATGAGGGACGAACGACGATGACGGGGACTGGAGAGTGCTGTAGACAGTATTTGGATACTGAGCCGGGGAGAAGGCCCTGGAGACCTCCTAAAGAACGGCCACGAGTACCGACAATAAGAATAACGGGTTCGTAAATATGGATCTGGTGCAGAAGTTAGCCCAAAAACTTTATCCCCGAGAAGAATATCCCTACCATTCGCTGGATAGTCTCGTGAACTTTTCCAACTGCAAACTCGAGGATTATAGAAACAGCCTTTTCGTCTTCGTTCTTTTCGATAATCTGATCCAGCAACTTTGTAGCCTCCTGTCTGTATAATTTCTCCTGCATAGCCTGGTCGCTACTAATCTTGCTGTCTTTGTCGACAACTCGTAGACAGACAATCTCGTCACCGTCGTCCACCAGTTCGTCAATCAACCATTCCAAGGCAAACTCTGAATAATCATTCTGGTCTGTACCGCATAAAAAGGTTCTAGAGCGTCTACTGTAAGAGTAGTCACGATGCTTAGACTTCAAGGTAAGCGAGAAATCCGTGGCATCCCTGTTATCGAAGGTATCAAACGAAACGCGTTTCTGAAAAGCGCTAAAACACACGTGACAATTAGCTTTTAGTCATAGAAGATGGCGATCCTCGACCGCACAGCTTCAAAGTAACCTCCGCAAGTAAAGCACGAGACGCAAGCAAGCAAGCACCGTGGGAAAACGTAACGACCGAGACTTTATAAAGTTGTGTAAGGTGTTGGTAGGGGTGTTGTAAAGTGGGGCAAAAAGAAGCACAAAACCGGGGAGGGGGTACGGTACACATACGGAGGCGGAGGCGGTGAAGACAACGACCTTCCTGTGCGGACTGAGCCCGACCCTGACGAATGGTATCCGGTAGCGGGGGTTCCTGGAGCCGATGCGGAGGCAGTTACTGAAATCGACGTCTGTCGTCGACCTTCAGCTAGTGGTACCTCAGGAAGCTTGGTCCAAGCTATCGACGTTCGGCGTGGATCCTTATCGACGCTGTTTCGTGGGGTTGCCTCGTTTGGTGGAGGAGTCGAAGTCATCCAAAGAGCTATAGACGGACGATATAAGGTTCAGGTACTCGGGGGTAGTGGTAGATGGAGCGCGGATCTGGTGTTAAGGGATCTCGTGAGTGCTGTGGTGGATAGGTCCTTAAGCTCTTTGCGGAAGGAGGTCGTGCTGTTTTTGCGTGGATGGTTCGAGTAGTTGGGGAGTTCTGCGGGGTTCGTTTGACAAGAATAGACTTGCTTCTCGTGAATGTCAGGTGTGATGCTGTTTGCTGGTTGATTCTTGACTTGAGCAGCCTTGGGATCTGACAGGGACGAGTCGGGAGTGGGGTTTCGCTGGGCTTGGGATGTGCCCAAGCGTCTTGGGGCTGGCGGACAAGCGGTTTAGGCACGTTTAAACTTCGCCTGGTGACACCCTACGCCACGCTACTACGTAAATCAGTTACGCAGCGAGCTTGGGATCCCCTTAGAGATCTCTTGGGAGAAGAAGAAACCGGCTGGGCGGTCGCTATTCGGAATCGATTGCCGCAGAGATACATACGGTCTGCGTTTTAGAGCTTGGTGATGAGCTGGGCGAGGGGAGCAGCAGCACCAGCAGCAGCAGAGAAGCGTTTCAACTTTTGAATTCGCATCGCAGAAGGTCGATGCAGGAGAAATTTTATGCCAGAGAACCTTAAAGAACCGCAGGGACATCGCTAAGATCCGGACAGGACAAAGTGCAGCACGTTGTCGTTGATATGTCATCATCTCGCTACTTTACCGAGCCTCCTCCTTTACATCTCCAGATCTACAGCCCTCCAATTGCAAGCGGTAGCCAGTGATCCGTATCTTTGTCCACGGGCAAGGTTCGCCCGGGTAGCCCGCACACGCCGTGTAGTCCGCGTATTCGACGGTGTGACAGCTCCGAAGGGTCCTCCAAAGGAGCATCCAAAGGTCCTCGGAAACCTTGGTTGAGCTCCCTGTCTGCAGGAATTCGTTAGGCGACCGTACCATTCCACGCGTCCATCAAGATGTTTCGTCATCCCTATCAAACATGCTTGTTCAGGACGAGTCAGCACTGGTTGATCTCAACGCTGGAGACGAAGCCTGACGAAGTTCGGACATGTGATGATGCACCGTTTCAAACTTCCATCGTCACCCAACTGAACCTGTTCCCTTTTCGGAGGGCGAGTCGTGTCTATTGAATATCTATCTCTCTATCTCAAAACAGCAACTCCCCTTTCCATCCATGCAGCAACGCAACTTCAAAAAGCGGTTAACGAAATACTATCTATGTTAATCACGCCGACGGTCGACCCAGCAGCTCCTCACCATGCATAGCATAA
Source organism: Pyronema domesticum (assembly GCA_024516145.1). Classification (NCBI taxonomy): domain Eukaryota; kingdom Fungi; phylum Ascomycota; class Pezizomycetes; order Pezizales; family Pyronemataceae; genus Pyronema; species Pyronema domesticum. The sequence goes on from JAJJXL010000033.1 coordinate 510,630, forward strand.
AACCCAGCTGTCTCCAAGACCCGGTGAGAATTTTATCATGTATCTCAGCACAAGAAGTCCAGAAATGAGATGACATTCAGACACGATTCATAGACCAAGTAGAATCCAGGGCAAAGCCCGGCGGAGGCCCCTATGTACCCGCCACTCCTGTGCATCGATCTGTCGTCTAGAATCTTTCCTGGTCGGGGCCTTTCGGTCACCGGTACCGGCAGCTAGCTCAAGCATCTATCTAGCTACTCTAGTTGCCAGCGCAGAAGCCGATCTGTCGATAATTGTCGTCACTGGGCAGCGAAGTACCGTACCGTAGACGAAGTTAGACGAAGTTAGACGAAGTTAATATATATGTGCAGAAGCCTTTATTTCTCCCAGCCATAGAATTAACAAAAAGTAGCCACTGGCGACGAGCTGCATCGTGCGAGCGAGCGAGCACACGACACCGAGGGTCACAAATTAAAGTTACAATACTATTCCATCTAGTTGCATGAAATCTGGCATGACTAGCACAGCAAATGCCTATTATCGTTATTTACAGTTGAATTTGAGATAACCATAGCCAATAATTGATGGTACATGTCCATTTACTAAAAGCGCCTATAAAAGACACATACATAGCGACACACGAGCTCTCTGAATGGGAATTGACCAACGAAAATCTAAGAGAAATTTAAGACATTCCCCATTGTAGGAATCCTTTACTCTGCCGTCGTCTATTTAGACGCCACGGGCCCGGTGAGCATCATGCGTTGTTATGACGAAAGGCCTCGGCCCTTCTTTCTCTATCCATCAACGGGAGCTAGAGTATTCTATCACGGAAGACCATGTGAGGTTAAAAGCTTTGTATGTACAGCGGCTCACATTTATGCTCGACAACGTTGTAAATCACATTCCTGATGGAAATCGATGAAAAGAGGTCCTGCCGCGGAATATTCGATAGCAGCGTAGTTTGCTTCCATGGCCAGCTTCCGCTTCCCACGCGAGTTTAACTTTGACGCTACGTATCTTTCGGAGCTTCGTCTAAGGCCTAAGAGTAAGCCGTCCTGAAGAAATCCCCAATCAGACTTCCTCAAGGGCAAGCTGCCAGCTGTCATGATTGTTGAAATTTGAAAGATTTTCCTACGACCCTTACATCCCAGCCATAACAGTCAACAATTATGACAGCTGGCAGATTGGAGAACTCGTTGAAGAACCGTGATTGGGGATATCTTCAGGCGACTTGTCTGTTAGACGAACAAGCTAGGCTCCTTACATAATTCCTCCAATTCCTCCTCCTCTTGTGAGTGATCCCTAGTGAGTCCCCCAAGCGACCCAGTATCAGCAAGCGACCCAAGTATCCACGCAGTATCCACACTCAAGTCCTAGCTGCTGAGTGCTCCCGAGCCTTCCAACTCCACAAATGTCAAAAAATCCCCTGAATTCTCGGTGGCGAGCGAATCGATATGTAGACACCGGCAGGTTCTGCGTGTCCCTTCCCGTGCATACCGAATCCTTCACTCGGGTCCTTTTCTACGGTCTATGCCCCTTCATGTCACCATCATCATTAGCGCCAGGCTCCGGCAGCTATGTATGTGAGTGATTCCTAGTGAGTCCCTCTACACCGGTGTACATAGAGTATGTAGCTAAGCCATACCTTAAGGACCCCTAGAGTAGAGTAAATGCCCGCAATGTCTATCGATTCGCTCGCCACCGACGGATGGGGTGACGTTTGCGGAGCCGTCGAAAGGCTCGGGTGCACAGCTACCGGACCTTGCAGGTTACTTGACTATTTGGATACTTGGCGCTGTGATGGTTTAGCAGGCGTTCACCGAGTTTCGCCAAGCCGGAGCCGCGTGTCACTTCCATCCCGTCGTGTTCGGCCCGTGGTTTGGTTTCGATGCGATGTTATCCAAGCCGAATTCGGGCGGCGTTGCATCATGCATGAACGGCTCGATAAATATGAGCAAATCAAGTTCTACTCCGGGACTCGCCAAGTTAGTAGCTGTTTGTGACCTCAATCCCGTGCCGTGTTCGGGCCGTGCTGTCAACTTTCAAGCCGGATATGATCAGAAGTACATAGACAACCATACATACAGCAACGGCTTGGAATGAAAAGCGATTTATCGGTTCTCGCCAGGAGTGTCGCATGACACCTGCATCCCGTATCTGTATCGGCCACCCTAAGTACTTGGCGTCCATTCGGTCCGCCCGGGCAAGTACTGCTACGTTCATCCCGCTCTCAAGGCCTACATACGGCACAAGACCAACTTATTCCCGACTTTTTATCTAAGACATTCAGAACACCTAATCCCTCACTCCCCTATCCATCACCAAATTCCTCTACTCTAACCTCAGTAGTCCAGAGCACTCCAACCTATGAGTGATATCCAATGACCATACCTTGCCTATGTTACACCAACCCCGCGACACGTTTTATCACTATCGGCAAGGCCCATCAAAGCAAGTATCCGTCCGAGCCCCTCACATCCTTGACAGCGAAATATCATCAGCTATTATCAAACCTGCCAGCTGTCACTGCAGAGTGCACGATGAAGATTTCTTCACATGTTAGATAGACAACAGCCCCCGTATTTTGAGGTCCCATCTCGCACCCGATGATTGTGAGGTGAGGGTTTCCCCAGGGTCAAGGAGTTCTGACTTCTGTAGAGCCGTGCCTCCCGTGAGGACTCACTCCACCAATTCAAGACGGTGAGTCGTGGACCTTTAACAGCTGCCTTACAGAAAATACAAAGGCTGAACTCAGTACTCCTCAGTCATAGCGATGACATTGACAGCCGCGGTTGCAGCCTACATCATTGCATCAACTGGTTAAAAAATATATTTATTTGAATTACCCAAAAATCAGCTACGGTCATAGAATCATGAATACAACGCATCCCGTCCGCTCTGCGCTATTTAAGCATGATATCGTCCGGCTAGTACTGTCGTGGGTGACCAGACGGGAATCCCGGATACTGTAGTTTTTGCTGTGTGTTGCCCCGACTTTTTTTCCCGGCATGTATATCTTTTACTTTTCTTTTGTATCCATTCGCAACCGTGAAACCCGCTATGGTACACTTTGATGATGGACTAGAGTAATGTCGACTTCATTTGCTTCATTCGCGTCATTCGCATCAGCCTCTTAAGCCCGTTCACCTACGAGTGCAGTCCCATGGATCCCCTTCTCGCCTCGCCTGGCCTTATTCCAGGTTACGAACATTTTTTCCTTTCCCCAACCCATCTCTCACCCATCGCCAAGTCAAGTCTAAGCCAGCTGTCACATCAATACGTGTTCCTTGCACAAATAATCATTAACGGATCGTTGACGAGTTGATGCCTGCTGCCTTATTCCTTCACACGCACGTTGCCTACACACGAAGCTGAGGTGGTGGAGGAGTGACGACACTCCGCGCGGGTGGGGCTGTGTGAAGGGGTCTAGACCATCTGCTGTCCCCTTTGGCAGCTTCTCGTTTAGATATGTATGGTTGATCTCCGCGTGTCGAGCTTGTCGAGTTATTGGGCTATCGTTGTATCGGCCTGTCCCGCTGCGGGGTTGTCGTGTGTACTTGGGTACAAGGGTCACCGCGCCCGACTTTTTCCCCACCATACAACAGGAAATACCAAGAACACTGCCTTCCATGAAGCACCAAATATCTTTTGTTGATTATGGTTAAAGTTAGCTATCATAGGGCTCTTAATCCTTTACCTTTTCTCAGGAAACCTCTGAAGTTATGGTTGTGCTGTTGCTATGTGCAAATTGTATGGGGGTGTGCCATACTTAACGCAACCCCCGAGTATATCTACCCTCCGGGGACACGCGGTAGGAATTGTCTATGACGTCAAGGGTCAAGGGCACCGGATCTTAGGCTTTGCGAGCCTTCAAGTTTCAACCCGCAGGCAACCGGCGACAATAAAGTTTTTGACCCCGCGACGATGAACCAAAGAAATTTTTTCATGATAGGGTTTTTTATGTCATCGGTTTAGATTATAATGAGTCGAGACCGTGCAGACAAAGGTACAAGATACAAGATACATCCGGCGATAGGAAATGATGCGGTACCGACCGGCGGTGTCCAAAGTGCTGTTGTGCACAGTGGTCGGAGCTTCCGAAGCCCGAGATATCGCTTACTAGCATCCGACTGTCAACGTCATCGGCCCGGGCGTAGGTCGGCCCGAGCGGTGACTCAGTGCACCGCACCGTCAATTGGTCATGATGTAGTCAGTGGCGAAGCAGCGGTGATGATGCCGAGTCATCATAGCGGAAGGCTGAGCTTCCGGGGCTACTCTTGAGCTACGCCGAGCCGAAGGGTCTGGGCCTTTACAAGGCAACAGGCGCAAATCGTTTGTTTCCCTACGGTGGCCAGACGCCAAACGTGTAAGCTACTTTAACTTCAGGACCTGAGCTTGGAGGGGTATTTGAAGGTCACAGACTAAACACGGGATCGTGAATCTCTATCTAGACGAGGAGAGACGAGGGGTGGACTCACACGACCTTGGGGTAGGTCCGAAGCCGTGATCAGCCGTCTACGGCACAGTTTGGTGGTTCATACCTCAACAAACAAACGCAGTGTTGCGAGTTGCATCTCGTGATAAGCATGATAAACCCTTTAATTCCCTTGTCATACGGGTAAAGACATGTAGGCAGCCTTTGGGTACCTTTGTCGGCCTTTTGCGAGCGAACCACGGGACGGGAAGTCGTAACACATGACAATTGTAATCTGCGTCCCTACGCTCGCGGCAACAAACGAGCAAACAAAATGCGTCGTAAGTGCAACAAATGAGCACGGGATGTCATTCGCTCACGATTGTATGCGATCACCCGCCCGCGGAGGCGGAGGTGCAACTAATCCGGAGAGTATTGGGAAATAGGGAGCAGATTGGTAAACTGTAGCCACATTTTAAATTGCGGGGACGGGTCGGCACCTTGTATGGCCTGAATGATGGAGTACCGATGATGAGCGGCCTTGTACAACCATCGAATAGATGATCTCCAGATCATCCAACAACTCTAACTAGGCTGTGTTGTGCTTCTAGATAGCTGATACAGAGTGATAACCGCTCGCTACGTTTCATCTTTTCAGCTGTCCACGAACTCCGTGGACTTCACAACTCCTCCATGATCTCCGCAGAGATGTACCGCTAAGTCCACGGTTAAGGAGTTCACAAGACTAATTGGACGGTGTTGGTGATCATGTAAATCCGCGTGATATACCCTCGCGGCCTTATTCGAGATCTGATTAGATGTTAGGCGGTAGTCCATGGATTAACCGCCTGGCCCTAGCTATCTGCCAGCCGAGAATCACTGCAAATCACGGCAACAGCAAATCATCTTCATCCAATCCGGTTCGCCAAGAATCCAGCGGTGAGGAGAATTCAGAACCAGCAATCCAACAACGACATCTTCACACGTTTTGTGACCGACATAACATCCTCTCCACCGCGGGGTGAAGATCTCCGCAGTCATCTGTAGATATGTGCCCCTCACTGCATGACTTTATTGGGCTTCACAAAGAGGGACTCAGGAAACATGCCGGGGAAATAAGGTTCGACCGGCTCAAACTTTACGGTCCTCTGTATCCTTGGCCACTTAGAGACGACGATTTGCGGGGCCCAGACTGTCAGTTGCCCCAGATGAATGCCGCAACGCCGCAAGCCCGTGTTTTCGGGTGCAAGGGAAGTATGTTGCCTCCAAGAGTGCAGGATAACCATACAGCCATGCAGCATAACGTTATCCGATAATCTCTGACATGATCAGCCTCGCTGTGGGGAAGACGAAAATCTTTCGGAACCGGGAGAGTCAAGTCCCAAGCCAGTACATATATCTAGGAATTTAATATCGGCAGCGGTGAAGCGGTGAAGAGTTCCGTTACCGTCGTCGGAGGGATTAGAGTTGTAGATCTCGGGACAATCTTCATGTGCAAGCCGTAGAGTAGTCGTATGATCGATACAAACGCCGAACCTTGCCGGCAGCCGGGCCTTGTCGGTACATTTCGGGTGTCATTAAGGTATCCGCGGGGGTCACATATGCCGGCGGAGATAAACTTCTTACCCCCACTTCCCCGTTCCCATCCGAGTTGTAGATACCAATTTATGTCAGCACCGGCAATCACACTGTCCCGCCGCACCGAGATTTCCAATCCGATTTGAAAAGTTTTGTAACTTCGGATCTTGCGGTGATAAGTTACACAACATTCATGACGAACAACTGTCATTGCGTGTCATATGCCGCAGGGCTGCATATTGTATTCCTTAGCTGCATAGTGTATGGATTCTGTGGCTGTGATTCAAGAATACCAGTGGCTGATATATGGTATCGATAGGGATCTGATATGTACGTACTTTTGTATACCTGAGGAGCGATATCGATATCGATATCGACAAGCCGATAGCTCCGATAGCACGGCTTCCCTATATTCGGAAACTGTCAACCTGGCCGCCATACCGAATTGGGTATGCCCAACCCATCGGCAAGAGAATTCTTTGTGGATCTGGAGCAGCAACAGAAGGGTCCCAAAGGCCGTGCGTAACGTCTACGCAGTATCGATAAAGGTTACTACAGATACATAACCCCCCGGATCCATTAAATCCCCCGTCATAGGTCCCGACTCGCGCTCTGTTTTCGATTTGTGGACCGTGATCCCCGGGTTCACACTACACGTGCGGCCAGTTTCCACAACCGAGAACTCGGGCTGCAGATGGCAGTTGCAAATTCTTCATGAGATGGTGACATGTTCAAACCTTTCCGCTTGCGGAGGGTACAACCGTTGACCTACGCAGAGACAAGCGAGTTTCGGTAACCTGAGGAAACTTTAACGTCGCCCATGGATATGTTAGGCGAGAGTACAAGGCGAGCCAATCATGTGTACCGTTTAATCCGTATCGATAACTCCCGCCAAGGCTCTCTATGAGTAACTGCCGTATCGACTCAGCATCGGAGTAATCTACTGATGGATTATGAATATCAGCCACTATCAGTACGATGCAACTACATACTATACTCAGCCCGTGTCCCAGGCTGCTGCCGGTGTTCGGTCCATACCCACGGAGTATTTTTTTTTTCACCTCTAGACCTTCCTCGGATCTTTGACGCGATAAAGTTTTTTTTGCCTCCACGACGGACCTTCGCTTGTTCGCATCTACTTGCGGATTTGTAGCTGGTGTAAATCGATGGCGTGAAGTATGCGGACTATCGCGGTCCACAGTCGTTAGCTGCGCATACTGCATGCGTTGTTGGAGTTGACCACCACCACCACAAAAGAGGACAACACATCCTCTTGAGCAGCTGGACAACTGTGACCTGTCTGACTTTGCCGAAGGAACTGGACCGAGTCTTTGTCCAGCCCAATTGCCGAAGAGTCCGTCTCAGACCGTCTCTGTGGGCGATCGACTCTGCATCGACGACTCTGCACCGCTGTGCAGGCGTGTAACCAGCTTCCAAATACTAAATCCGGAAACCTGAGGCGGTAGTTAGCAGGAAAGTTCACCAAGCCGATCATGACGAACCGTGGGGGAGTTGCATTGGAATGGTAACCGACTGCGCGTGAGGATCTCGGATCAGGATTGCACACGACCGTTGCGAGAAAGCGGGTGCAAGCGAGAAGCGAAAAGCTCCCGAGGGCAGGTTCAGATCTGGGGGTGGTCTGTGCTGTAGGGTAGGAGACGGGTAGGAGACAGGTAGGACGTAGATGGGGGATCGAGGGACCTGTAGGCCATGCAGCCATGGTACCCGCTCTGCTCGGCTACTGGGTGCAATATCACGATGTTCTGAAGAGCAGTGTCAGGCTTCACATATGAAGAACTTGAAGACTTGGATGGTTACACTTGCGTGTGAAGCAGCTTGAATTCACAGGAGGTTTCGGCCAAAATATCGCTGAATCAACGAAACTTTACTGTTTACCCCACCTTCACCATGAGCTATAGAAAACGGTTTCATCTCCAAAGCGGGGGGTCAGGACAGCACATCCATCACCTGCAAGCCGATCGTGTACACTATCCGAAGAACCGAAATCGGCAACTTCGCGGGGATCGTGTTAGCGATTGGTCGCCAGACAAAACACGCGAACCAAAAGAATCACGGGGGCTAAAGGCAAGTAGGTCACAAACGCCGACAGGATGTTCTCAGCATGTGTATACCGAAATCGGCATGTTGAGGCGTTCGGTAAATCGTGGGGTGGGTGGGAGCAACAGGTAACTACAAGCCGAAGTACAGAAGCGATTCCGATTAGGAAGTGGAAGCGATGTGGATCAGGACTCTTGATGATGGTCACAGCACGCGACGGGAGGCGATATGGGGGTAGAGTAGGAAACTGGGAGAGATGTGCTGGTAGTTTGCACAGATCGGGTCGGTATGCGAGAGAGCGGGTGGAAGCGAGAGGCAAGAATATAGGATTCTATCTATTCATGGGCAAGTTCTGGGGAGCTTGTGGCCTGTGCTTCGAAGTGAACGGGAACTTGGGAGTGCACCTGGGGAATAGGCCCTGCATACAGTTGCCCTCGTCTCCAGATGTCTAGTTTCGTGCGCATGCTCACTATTTCTCTAGGGTCCCGGTCTTGAGAACCCCCGAGCCGGCGGTCTAGTATGACACATTTGGTTCAAGATCAGTCCTCCCCCACGACATCAAACCTCTAGTCTTCAAAGTCCTCCAACAAGGGAACACTGTGACCAAAGTGGGGGTTCGGATTGGGATTCTTCACAAGGGATTTCGGTATCAAAAACCAGTATTGTCTCTTCCGAAACATCTTCTTTTCCGTTGGTTATTCTCGAACCTTACTCTTCAAAGCAACTGACAGCTTTGGTAGACCGGATTCTGTATTCCGTGGGGTAAAACCCGCGGCCATACGGCCTCATAGAGGTACCTCGAATCCGCAGGAAATAATTCCCCATCCGGGCCAAATATCTCCAAGCTACATCATGCCGAATCCCGTTCCGAATTCCCCAGCTTATGAAGACGAGCTTCTGGATGCAAAACGATCGGCACTCGCTTACAGATATGCTTAGGCATGACTGATGGCGGCTATCGTTCACCGATTAACCTTCGGGGGTTGATGACTTCGTCCTTAGCACGTGTTGTCGATCCTCCGCAGTTTGGGCAGCGCCGTCTCCGCCCATCTCCAAGGAGACACCACATCAACCCTAAGGAAACTCCGAATTCAACTACCGCTCGCAGAATTGGCGCAGCCGCAGCCGGAGATAACTTTTCGGAGAGCTGTCACCTAGCAACAGGAATAAACGGAAGCGGTGTACTATTGACGGTTTCTAGCTTCCGCGATGATGATCTCGGAAAAGAGGAACGAGACTTACAAACCTTATTCATCAATTACACGTGGTGCTGATCATGATAGGTTGATTACATGATGTTCCTAAGGCTAGCCCGAGATGAACCTTCGGTCATCCTTTAGCGGGGAGCACGAAACATGTTTCCAGACTTTCGCTCTGAGTAATTCGTGAGTAATGGCGGTAGAACGTCATCTGATCTTACAAACCTTAATCATCGCCACGTGTGTCGATCCTCAATTGATTGCGTGATGCTCATCCATAGCACATCCCGAAATATCTTCCGTCTACATAATTGACGCGCAGACGCCGGAGATTCGTTATCGACCATCGGCTGCTTGTCGGTCGTAAATCGCAATCACTAGAAACCAAACTCCGAAACATCGTCACCGCCTTCCTTGAAGAATTCCCTTGAAGAGTCCCGCCAATTATTCCCTGATTATTTTCTAGTACCTGGAAAAACAGAGTGGTGACCCAACAATTCCACGTTTCGTTGATCCTCCAGGTCTTCCCGGCTGGGATGGGAGCACTTTGTGTTACCGACTCCACTGCCGCCCGCAGACGCGGAAATTCGTTTTCGCTTCTCCTCTCGGCGCCGTTGGAAGTTCGTCGTCATCACTTGCGAAACTCCGAAACATCGAAACGAAGAAACCACGTCAACTCCTTCCCCTCTGAATAATTAATCCCCAGGAACACCAATACCCTGAAAAAGTCACACAAGAATCCCCTGTATGGTTCCAGTTACCTGTCAAAATTTTCGGGTGACCCGGGTCAATCACACATGCCGTCGATCCCTTCAATCCTAAACAGCCGTACCGAGTAAAAACCGAAACACCTTCCCTCCATCGTAGTCGTTCCTAGGTTCGGACATAATTCGGTGAGATAAAATGGTAAATACTTAAACCACCATCACGACTTTCCCAAACATCGTCGTAAATCCCTGCTGAAGAATTCTGCAACAAGAAGTTTGTTTGCTAGTAATTAGCACATGCTGAAGATCCCATTAGATAAATAGCCTAAGGACCCGAGTTTCCTAGTTACCGCCCCCATTGCCGTCCGCGGCCTGCAGGCGCCGGAGATTCGTTTTCGGATGGCAGACTTCGTCACGAGAGTAACTCCGAAACATCACCACCTTGCTGACTGAAGAATTCCTTGATGAATCCCCTCATCCCCTGGGGATTTCTTCTAAAGGTTAAAACTTACCCGTGACCCAAGGGCCAACGCAATACTGGATGAATGCGTAATCCATCATCCGCACACGTGGTGAAGATCGAACCCATGGCCATCCACACCTAACAGCCGAGAGACTAGAGTCTAGAGTCTAAACAACCGTCCCTGCCCTACTCCACATCTGTCAGTTCCTAGGCTCGGACATAAAACAAAGGGTATCCACATCAAAACACCATCACCAGATATCCCCGAATTTTCCTGAAGAATTCTTATTCAGGAAGTTAATCTCTATTTTCCCCATCCGTTCACCCAGAAAACTCTGCAGATCTCATCTATCTGGAGACGGGAGTAAAATAGCCTAAACATTGGATATTGACTTACGGCCCGCGGTCCCTAAGTTCGGAATCATTTCATCCATCACAGCCCTGAAACCTCTCCTAGATAATGAAGAATTTTTCAAAAGAGCCTGCATGATCCGTATTATCCATTACATAGGACTCATCGCTAAGATCATCTAAGGACCCTCGCTCGGAAATCATCAGAGATATTTATGAGGGGACGCAAGAGACGTAAACGGTAACTGAAACCCCGACTCTCCTGATGAATTTCCCCTCCGTACCGGATACGGCATCATTATCCCCCGGTGCGGTAACAATCTTGGCGGCCGATGGGTTGGCGAAAACAAAGAATGAAGTAGGGATAGGGATGTGACTTGGGTATGACAATTCGGTGCGAACTTCGGCCCCCATCGCCTAGATGAGTAGCGGCGGATACGTTGATGACGATGGCGTTTGGGGGCCAAACGCTATGGTTGCTATGTGTGTAGTACAACATACCACGCGGCAGTTTCGCTCCGAGGACCCCCGGGTGGGATGGGGATCAGTAAAGTCCGAATCCAACGGAAATGCTATGAAAGAATTCAGAACCCGAAGATGAGAAATGTAATTTAGGAGTGTCGGGACTGTTCGCCTCATAGATGAATCCAAGTTTCTTTAACCTCAATATCACAGGAAGATCTCCAAAATCCGTTCTGATAATAGGTGGTAATGGCTAAGAATGGTAGCTATGAGGATCATTACATAATTAAATCCGAGTTCAAAATCTGAAAAGGGTAATGTGAAGGAATGTGTGATGTGGATCCTGGTTCCGCAAATCGCAATATCTTCAATCCCACGTCAAGTTTCCACTCGTACGAGAATCCCCAAAGATATGTCTCGGAAGACGTATGTAAGGTTCTGACACTGAAGATCTGTAAACTCCGACCCTAGAAAATGTCGTGATGAAGCCTTACAAGAAGTGTAATTTGGAACAGTCAGGATGTTCGCCTTGCGAATCCCAATAGCTTGAAGCTTCCTTCAATCTAAGTATATTTCACGTAATGATCTTCAAACTCCGTTGCCACTCTCCAAGAATGGTATGGAGAGGATTACTAAAACCCGAGTCTAGAATATCGTGACGAAGATTAATAAGAAGCAAACCTCTATGAAGTCAGAAGAGGAAGTAACAAAGTGTAATTTAGAACTGTCGGGATTTTTTTCCTCATTGATCCCAATTCCACATCCAACACGACGATCTTTAAAGTCCGAAAGTATCTAGTATCTAAGAATGGCATGATGGAGATCTAGGGATCAGTCAAGTCAGATTCCGATTCAATCGTCCCTGAAAATTATCGTGAAGCTGAATTTCGTCTCCAAGAAAAGCAAAAAAATCCTCAAGCTCCGAACCCAAAGAGATCTCCAGGGGAAGTTTACTGTATTGTGAAGTTCAATCCCATATCTTCAAAAAAGCCACAAAACTCCGATTCTAAGAAAAGAAATCCTGAGCCAGATGAAACTGATGAACCCGATACAACCCGGTACAATCCCCCCAAAGGACCTCGAGATCATCAAACTCCGCGAAATCCTCAAGGAAGCGGCGTTATATGTTTTATCAAATCAGGAGGATCTCCAAACTCCGAATCCAACGAAAACACCCAAGACTTGGCATCACGAATTCAAATTGCATCTCCAAAAGCGGCATAAACTTCCCCATGGAAGGTCCACAGAACCCCCATAGAAGCCGCAAGCCCTCATTCTTCAAACCCTAAGTCCCGAACCCTCCTTCCACTCTCGGGTGAAGCTACTGCGGCTTTCATCTTGCACCCTCTCCACCACTTTGCCCCGGTCCGGGACCTCGGTAGGCATATCGGCGTCATTGGGGACGATTGGATGTTTCAGCCACCACCCCATCAAACACCATCGGCCCCCATCTTTGAAGATTCGAGATTAGATTAGGGATTGGATAGATTACACAAGACTCGAGGGGCGATACGAAAGTCGAGCGTCGGAAGTCTGTAACCTGGTCGCATAGTCATCTAAGCAGCCGCCAGTGACAGAGGCGCAGCGCACGCCACGAAGCCGGCCGGGGTCACTGGATCCGGTGGCCGGGAACGAACCTTGAAGCTGGTATCCGATAGAAGTAGTCTACAGTCTCATCAAGCCACAAACAGGCGGGGACATAATGCGCCTATCCGATGAAACATAGGAGCTTGTACTTCATATCACAGCCCAAACAAATGAACGGCGAGGATCCGGGGTTTGGTTTGTTACTAAAGCCTTTTCGCTTAGTCAGGAAACGCAGGAAACCGAAGTGAAGGAAAGTGAAGGAACTTGAAACACATGCCTCAAGTTTCCTCTCCACTCCCGGCAAGAACGGATGTATTTCAGCCCGGTCAGCCGTGCCCTGAGTTTGCGTGCCCAATTTACCTCCCAAGTTCAAGCTTCAAGCAAGCTTCAGCAGCCGTGCCCTGTAGACGGCGGACATTGCACAAGCCGCGCGTTCGGACATGGGGCGTGAGAGGCGCCAAGCTCATCTACTACTGCGCGTTCCCCTTGAGTTTGCAAGTGTCACAAGCTCGCGTCTAATTCATGGGCCCTTTCATTGATCTCCGCTGCTCTTCAACTTCAGCTCATCTGCTAGAGTTAGAAGAAACCCCCAAACTCCAAACACATCCCCATTTAGACTGTCATAGTCAAGCGGACGGACAATATGTAGACCCCACGGTTCCCTTGTGTTAAGTTTAAGCCCCTGTACCCCACGGTGGCCGTCGGCGTAATGGGGGTTGACAGTGGCTACGGACTACGGGGTCTCGGCCAGCTTCGCCAGCACTCCAGTTTGGATCCGGTCCCTCACCAACACCATCTCGGGATCGGGTCGAAGCTTGCTGTAGCTGCTCTAAAGGGCTAAAGGGCTAAACGAGGACGGCCACTAACCCACACCCGAAAAGGAGGGATTAGAGTTGACTTTAGTCTCCCTCCTGCCAGTTCCCCCCCCGCCGCCGTCGCGCTGTGGCGAAGTCACGAAACACCAAGTCTACATACAGTCGCCCAGTCCAACACCAAAACAACGGGCCTAGCGGGCTAAAATCTCGATAATCTTGATCAGATCATGAACGGTTCGGATGTTTGGATCTCGTCCGGTCATGTTGGAGAGTTGCCACCGGATCTGGACCGGTGGAGCTATGCATGGGGCTTGGCTTTAGGCTTTACCATAACTCCAGCGCCGGCGCCGTAGGGACTGTAGGATGTAGGAGACAGCTCATGTTCTTGGCTGTTGCATGCCCACGGGTTGTCTTGGAGAGATTGATCACGGTGAATACAGGATCTGATTTTTGACCACGGGTTCTTGGCTGTATTTTGAATGTGATGAACTCTTGTCAACCTTCGCAAGTTTCGACAAGCTTCGGCTTCCTGCGAGCTCGTGTGCACTGTGAACTCTATAGAGTAGTACACCGGTAATTCATTCTTCGGTGAACATGGTGATGGTTGGTTTCTCAGTCCCACGGGTTCTTGGCGTACCTTGGGCTTTAGGAATCTTCAAGAGGGTTCGAACTTCGAACTTCGGTAAAACTAGAGTCAACTCTACAGCTCATGTTTTCTTGGCGATAATTCGTGCAGGTTATTGCGCATCTAAGAGGATCAGTGAGCATCCCGCATCCAGATTACGTGCCCACAGGTTCTTGGCAATAACTTGAGCAAAGCCATCCAACTCATTGCCAAGAACCCCGTGGGCACGCAATTCAACGCGCAATTCAAGAAATCCTCCATTTGACATCCTCCAGCGCCGGAAACCCTCCGTCTCCGCCAGTAACCCGGACGGGAGTTGGGAATTAGAGATATGGTACCATATACCCGGACCACTTTGCCCAAGGGCCCGACAGTGGACACTGACACGCTCCCCGGCCGATCTTATGCTAAACCGGTTTGCTGCTCATGATGGAGCTTTGTTGCTTCTGTCTATGATTCACCGGATGGCGGGTAAACAAAGTCTAAAGGTGGGAGAGGAGAGTCCAAAGTCCAACCCACGCACAACCACATCGGTGTCGGGAGTATGGTAGCAGTTTACTTTTCTGTCTTAGTAAATACCCGCGCATGGCTGTTGTAACGTTGTAACTTCCGCACGTTTTTGTGCTTTCGATCTGTAACGGGTATGATGCTGGGTCATAGGGATGGGATGGATGAGGATAATAGTCGCCGTGGAAAGTAAAACGCGCAATTCCCTATGCTCCTCTACTTGATCAACAGCCGGAATTCCGAACTTCAGACTTCGCATCCGCAAGCGCATGAGCGGGGGACTGTCAGGAAGTTGGATTAGGATTGTTAACAGCCGCCTGGCCTGCTCGACAAAGTTGGCGTGTAATTAACTACCGCGGTGACAAGTGACAGATATTTTTCTTCCGTTCCGACGAACCCCATCATCGGTGTTGTCGGTAAAACTTTTTGTGACGTTTCACAAGTCTGTAATGTTTGCCTTGCAGTGGGTAGGTATGAAATTTCTCGGTCGCCTATCTGTGGACCGCTTTGCTGGAGTCAAGCTCCCAGGTGCGGGAGAGGGTTGCCCGTCGCCTTATGACGCAACACCGCAGTCCGCATTTCGCTATCTTGACGCAGCAGGCGGTGGGCGGTGACGAACCTTCACTCCACCTTAAAAAATTTGAGCCCCGCTTTTTGGCTTTTGGATTTTTCGCCTATCCCCGCCTGCGCACGTCACTGTCAACTGTCGACCGTAGGCCGGGGAGCCCGTAGGAAGCGAACGTCCACTGTCGGCCGCCTTTAGGGGACCTTTTGCCTTCAGATGCAGGTCACCAGATACTACTATCGCAACTTTTACTGGGCTACGAGAAAAATTTCAATGCAGCATCTTGGTCACTGATGGTGATGTGCGGACCGCCTCCGTGGATTTGCCAGTGCCATTCCTACAAGGCTTCGCCGACGGCTATGATAACCTAAGGTGAAGAGACTGCGGAGACTGCGGATCAGAGTCATAGACAGAGTAGGCAGAGACTTCACATCGGCATCATACCAAGGTAGCATGGTGACTGATCCTACCGGCTACGATACTAAAGTTTTTTCTAGCTAGGGTGAAGAGACTGCAAATTGCAAATCACAGTCATCAAGATGGATATCGCTGGAGGTTAGAACTTAGGAGAAACTCCTGGTTCGCCATGGCACCAAGTCATACCGAGCGGACCAGTGCTCGGGAAGGGTCTGGCCGCCTGGGGTGGCCGAGCGGTCCAGTACCGGTACCACCAAGCAAAAGTTATCTTTGCGCTGTCTATCTAGCGGGCGAGGTCAACCGGCGAGATCTAGACTTCCAACGCTGGGTCAGAGACAACCGTTGTTGAAGCTAAGGCCTAAAACATACCCGCATCTTTTTACTTGAGAAGCAAAAACAACGGCCAAAACAACACCTTGTTTGCATCTTGTTTGCGGCAGTGCAGATCGCGAATGCACGCTGGGAGTTACCCCGTCGCATCCTTAGCTTACCGTCCTGCTACCTGCTACCTGCTACCGTGTTACCCTCGTTATCGCTCCGTCGCTCCGTCTTTGTTGATACCTGAGGCTCAGCTCAGCCAGGCGAGAATGTATGCCAACCATAGGGAGAAACTTTACTCTAGCGAGAAACAGCATGACCGATGAGACGCAAGGCAAGGTAAGGTAAAGGTAACTTTTACGGGGGGGTTGCGGAGCGAGAATGGGAACCAGGGTGGGATTTTGAAACGGATTAACGAGATCTGCATTCGGATGTTGGCTTTGGGTAGGATTTTCGGATTGGTTCTGGGAGTTGGTAGATACAGCAAGTAATGAAATTTCGGTGAGGATCGCTATCACCGCGGCTATTAGAGTTGTAAGGCTCGGTGGTTAACTTGTAAGGCTCGGTTGGTTGTTGTGGGGACTTATGATTTGAATTTTGGAGACGACTGGTGAAGGGTGAAGTGCTCACCATTAACTTGTTGGTTGCGAACAGGTTGGGCATAAGGTAAGTTAAGGTAAAGCTACGGTTTAAGTGGGTTCGCCTGAGGTCAACCATACGCCGTACACCGCCGCAGTTGGTGAAAATCAAACTATGAGGTCCTGTCCAAAGACCTGAGATATGTACAGTCCAACTGTTGCTTGACATTGGCGCAATGCTTACAGCTCGTCTGAGGTACACCGCTGCTTTCGAGCGATCTACGGTTCCAGCGGACTCGCCTGAGGTGAAGCGACTTGTAGTCTCGTAGTCTCGTAGGTTTTACCTAAGGTTCACCGCAGTTGTATGGCAAATTACCAGGCCTTGTCCGCTGGAACTGCAGAGCCAGTAACCTGAGATATGTACATACCGTAGAGTAGGGTAGATACGTAGGTAAAGCAGACCATAGATCTACAGTCCTCCCCTCGTCGCTACGGTTCGCCTGAGGTATGTACATCGCCTGAGAATTTAAATTTTTCGCTCGCAAAGCATGCTGGAGAAGACCTCGGGACGCAGCCAGCGAACCTCGTGCTCCCCCATCCTGCAGCTATGATTGAATCGTTTTGTATTTCGAGAGCTAAAAATGCGGACTGTCCTAGGTCCCTCTTATTATTGGAGTATATTTCCACGGCGGAGCTTGCAAAGCTGCAACCTGAGGTAGGCCGCACAAGGCCAGATTTTACCATGACAATAAGGAAGTTACATAACCAACTGCGAACCACGGGGGAAAATTTGGGGGGGGGGGGGGGGGGGGGGGGGGGGGGGTTTGAAGAGCTCTGAGCCAGAACTGTCGTATCGCTCGGTAGATGTCCTTTACAATTGGCCATTATGCCTTCGAACTATACCTCTATGCCTCTATACCTCTATGAAAATAAAAGGATCGACACGGGGCGTTTGTAACTCTACACCCCCGTCACCCCAGCTCCCCTCCCCAGCTCCGTCTCAAGCGACAGCAACGAGGTCGCTCATGCTGGGTTCCGTCATTTGGCGACGGTCGGAAATAACTAGGGACTTGTCATGGGAAGCTCGGTGAAAAGAGGGGGCGGCCCAGTTGGTGGGAGTTTCGTCGGTGGGGGATATGTGAATTTGGGTTGTCGGTTGTTTATGTTCAGGCGGAGCGAATACTGACTGAGTCAGGCGCTTGTCTATCGCATGAACAAACAACAAGAATCTGTGCCATACATAATACTTCCGACTTTGCTAATTTCTCATTATTGCTTTGATCATGATGCTTTGAACTTGTGCTATAGCCTACAGGGCCGGAACAGTCACCGGTTCTCTTCTGTTACCTCTGTTGAGCTCAACTAATATGATCTTTACATGACTCCGTCACGAAAACGAGGTAAACGAGGTGCGGAATGACAGACTCTCCGCGTTTTCGGGTAACAGTGACACTTTTTTTTTCATTTCCTCCCTTCTCCTTGTCCTCCCTCATCCTCCCAGGGCCCAGTCTCGCCTAACCAGTGACATTCTTAAGACAGCGGTCGCAGTCTGGTTTTGTAATAACTGATGTAACATACCGGTATGGTATCCTAGAGCGGAAGCGGTGATCCTCAGGCTGCAACTCTGAAGATCAACGGATCAACACATCCAAACAGCCGATTTTTGGTCATGAGAATTCTTTTGTTGCCGGTTTGCTTCGGAATAGTTTGAGATAGACGTATTTCAACAGCGTTTTTGTGGGTTGGATGTTTTTGTGGGTTGGATGTTTTTGTGGGTTGGATGTTTTTGTGGGTTGGATGTTTTTGTGGGATGTTTTTGTGGGATGTTTTTGTGGGTTGGATCTTTTTGCTGTTCCAAGTCGAAGATCATTGCAAAGTCGAGTCCGTTTGATAAGTTTAGAAAGATGGTTTTCACTTTGTTTTCAGGAGAAGTCACATTTTTGATGAAGTGGAAGCAAGATATATGTTTGTTAAGAATGTTGTTATTCTTTGATTCTTTGCCGAATCCCAGCCTTTAGTCTCTTTAGACTTGTTTCCCAATGCTAATAAATGCTACAAGATATGCCATGCCACCCCCTAAACTCCAGTAAAAAATTTACAAAAGAAAGAATAAGTTGTACAGTTCAAAGTCGAAGTAATACAAAAGATAAGATAAAGTAAAAGCCCAGTAAAAATAAACGCCACCCAATGATGTTCAAAAAATGCCGCTCCCCAAAGTTATGCCCAAAAAACAAGACTCCAAACCCATGATAATAATGAAACAAGAAACAAAGGAAAGTCGTGATCAGTAAAAGCTATCTAGTAAACTAGAGTTGCTAACCGATCATCGATAAAGGTTTCCGACTCTCCAGCTGATGATAACCGAGAATCGTAGTATGAGGATAACTCTTTCTGCCCCGATGATGTATGGCAAGCAGAAAAGTAGCCACCTCCATGTTGTTGGAAAGTCGCAGCCATTTCGATAGTAGGGCTAAGAAGCTCAGAGTCCGATTCCTCATCGGACTCATCGCTGCAAAGGCTAGGTGGGCGGTGGGAGGTAGTGCGGGTGAGAGTGTACATTCCATCCTCCTCCTCAAGCTCCTCCTCAGTTGCGTAATCGTTCTCGTACTGCTCCTCTTCATCTGACTCCTCAATGTCGTCAAGAAGGCAGACATCGGCAGTGAAGGAAGTTCTTCTTGCAGGCTTGGTAGGAACGGAAATGATCTTGTCCTCGAAGATCTCCTCGAATTCCTCCTCGTCGTAGTCGCTCTCAGACTCGTACTCGCTGTAGTCCTCCTCAGAGTCGACATCGGACTCTGAGTCGGAGGAGTCGTCGCTGTAGTCGGCGGCCAAGGATCCGTACTCCTCAGATGAGGAAGGAGTAGAGCGGACGGTGTTGTAGTACCACTTCTCCTGCTCGGCCTCGGCGGTGTGGATGTGGATCATGAGAGAGTCGAGGAGGTTTGCATGGCCTATGATGAGAATGTTAGTTATTTGATTGGATGGTTTTTTGGATTAGGATTAAGACATACCGACTAACAAGCGAAGGTTGTGATCGCTGCGGTTTGCTTCTTTTGAAAGCTTTGAGCGAGCCTTGTGGGCGAGGTAGAAAGTTTGAGTTATTGAAGTCATTTTTTCTGTAGATGTGATGTGGATATTCGAAAAGTCGAAGATGTTTTTATTTATCGAAATGTTCGAAGATTGTTCGAGTCGTTTGTAGGAGTTCGAAGTGTGGCTTTGTGAAGTTCGAATGTTGAACTGTGTTGAAGATGCTGATGCTGATAATGATGCTTCAGTTCCAGGTGGGCACAAGCCGTAGATATACAAACTTGACTCGTTCTTTTGCGTCTTACAATCGCGGGCACACCAATACCCTGGCACCCACCCACCCTGGCACACACACACCCACACACTTGCCGGACATTAGAACTGACTCCCTTGGGTAGCCCACCAACTTCGCGGCTACCCGTTGGCGTGGGATGAGTTGGAGACTAACAAAGCAAAAATGGGTCCCCAGGTCAAGTCCCGGATGTGGCTCGGTCCCGGTCCCGGATGTGACTGGGAGTCTGTGGGACCCCATCCGACCGGCGAACTAGCACCCCCCCGCTTAAGCCCACCGTGGGAGAACCGGCCTGAGTCACCCGCGCGCGCTAGGACAAAATCGGCTATGACTGTTTAAGTCCCTTTAGGCCTGCCTTTGGCCTTTCCTTTGGGCAGCAAGGCGAAGCAATGCGCAACGTGAAGTAACTGCTCACGATGCATCAAGCGAAAAAGTCGTGATCTCTGCCTTAGGAACGAGTACCCCAACTCTAGTCTAGTTCGATATAACTATGCATGCGCAACAGCCAGCGACCAGCGATAACCCACCAAGCTATGGACAGCGGCCAACTTGCGGCCGTCGGGTCTCTGGTCTCCGATATGGCTCTTGCGTACGGGATACTTGGGATCGCATCTAGCAATAGCCGGTCGGCTGGGTGGGAGATCATGATCTTGAAGTGCTGTGCTAGAGTAACTACCGTGATCGATTGTAGGATTTTGGGCTTGCTTGGAGCCCTGCTTGGAGCCCTGCTTGGATAGATGGTGTATTTTTGATTTTTTTGACAGAGCCGAGCAAAAGAGTGTAGATTCACTCTCGGCTCTTGGTGTAGAATTGGCGTCTGGATAACTTGGGTCGGTGCATACGGCCATTCACTGCCGTGGTGCATAACTCTAGATACGCTTTTTTCGGATGCTGTTGGATGTATGTTAGTTACCTTTGTCACTTTGTCGGAGATCTTTGTTTCGTGCAGAATCGTTGCATACAGAAAATGAATCATCCCGACTCGAGTCGACACGAAACATCATCGTCATCACATAAAGGAATCAATATCACTGGTAGGAATCAAAGGAACCTAAGGTAACAACTATGCATGATAGATGATTCATCTTGTGTGACGAATGTTTGCATGTTCAGGTGCTCCGCTGCAACCTGAATGACTCAGGTTCACCATGGTGCGCAACTTCCTCAGGTGCGCACAGCACATCCATCTATCCAGTGTTCAGCACCCGAAGACCCATGCACACATCGCAGCAAGGCTAACGAATCGCGAGAATATTGAAGCGTAAAAAAACAGCACATCGCTTGTTCGCTTACAAGCTCGCGGATATGCTTGCGGATGTGATGAGGCGGAGCGGATAAGGATAAGGATGTTTGCTGGTGCTGGTGCTGGTGCTGGTGCAGAACTTTGGCATGCGTTGCCGAGATGGCGAAGTGCTGTCCGCTGTCTATCTACTCTAGAGTATGTAAGTGGGCTTTTACCCCGCAATATTCGCAGATTCAGGTTCTTGGTGCTCCACAGTGCTCCGTAACATCGTCAACCGTCCGTCGCCAAGTCATCATGATGCTTGGCTTCGGATGTATGTAGATGTTTCCTGCATGCCGCATGCGCAGTAACGAAACATCCGAGGATGGCTGGCTTCAAACTTGCCGCAGCCGCAGCCCCGTGAAGATTCCAAAACACCGAAGCACCGAACTTCCCAGCAGAGCCGGTAAACTTGCCTCGTTTCCTCATGAGCGAAATTTCTTCAGTCTCAGTCTCAAGTAGAACTTTACCGAAAAATCTCCTGGCCTTGCCCCGGTCTGTTTGAAAAGCTTCCAAAATCCCCTCAAGACTCTATGTACCTACTTACTCGGCAAATCCGTCAGGACCCAACATAACCCAGACATAGCTGTAGTCCCGGTCAAACGTTTCCCTACAGAAAATTCCTCAAGACCTACCAGATGCCAATCCCAACCGTTTAATTGAGTCCTCTCCTCCCAAGGGGCCTCCCAAGTACCGAAAAATTTCCTCTACCAGTGACAATCCCACCAAAACCCCCCGAAAAACTCCTCACCCGTGAAGCCGAAGTCCCTCAGCCATCCCACCTTCTTCACACGGCATGGTTTCGGCGTCTGTTGTTACTGTTGGTACCGAACGAGACCGGGAAAGGAAGCTCCCAAGGCAAGAAAAGTTAACCCCGAGCGCGGGAACAACCGAGCTGTTAGGAGCATAGCAACTGAGTTTCGGATCTGGGATCATCAACGTCGGATAGATGGGCGTGGTAAATTACAAGTTACTGGTTCCGAAGGTACTCTAAGCTAATTCGAGGGCTTTTTAAGCTTCTTTAAACCTAGCTCGGAGTCTTCGGGCCTCGTTAAGGCTTTCCAAGTTTCCGCTAAACCGGAACAACGGGCGTGACAGGAGCGAAGGACAGTTTGGCTAGGCTTAAACAGGCTTGGTAGAGAGCGGGAAACGGTTTAACCTTGTTTAACGGCGTGGGAGAGCCGTGGGATTCCCGTGGGATGGCACCAAAAACCACCGAGTTACGTCCCCAAATAGCATAGTTTTGTACTGAATAGGTATAGACTCGCCCCGAGAAATCACTCCCACCTACTGCTGAGGAATTCCAGGAGATTGGATACAGACATGGCAACTCCTGAAGAATTCGAAATTATGTTTGGCACCCCCCGTTTCCAGGGCGTTTCCCGTCAATTCACCAGGAGTCCACGACCATCCGCTCATTTACCAATCTACCGGCCTGGGGTCCTGGGACTGACAGGAGGATAAATGGGTATACGGAGCTCGTCATGGCATGTAGGGAATTGGGAAGCGAATATCCAGTTTCCTGGAACGAAGTAGGATCTTCAGGTACCGACTGCCAACGCTGGTCGCTGAGGAAATCCCACTGTCCATAGTTATGACGAGGATTCAAACTTCACCGGGCATGATGAATTCAGAATTCCCTATTGTTTATTGATGGAAACAAACCCATCCCCCATCCAACTAGGAAACATCCCACGACAAAACGAAATGGAAAGAGTAGCCTATACTTACTCCTTACTTTAGGCTACAGGAAGAGGCAGAATAGCACCAGGCAGAAGATGCCCCACGGATCACCTAATCTTCTGCCAGTCCCGTTTTCTGGGTGCGTAGTGTGCGTAGTCAGAACTCAAATCCCCCCACGATATTCACTTCCATGCTCCCTTAGGTATGGACCAGCGCTCCCGTAGATTTGGCGCATTCGGACTCCCTGGTAGCGAGGGTGAAGGGTGAAGACAGACATCCGACACATGGTAACCCCCACGGCTCAGAGCTGAGAGTTACTATTCCCGTCCTGCCATATAACCCAAAAACCCGGAAACTCTCTCTCTGGAGTCTGAGCTAACACAGATTAGGGGATGAATTCCCCTGATGAATTCCAAACTCTTCAGGATCCACACAAAGATCCACAGCCAGAAATCCGAAACATCCTGAGGAATTGAGGTTTTGTGGATTTCAGCTGAGGTGAGGAATTATTGAAACGAAGCCATACCCACTGAGGCACGCCCCGATGATAAAACTTTGTAACACTTCGTAAAAGCTTGGTACCGAAGTCTAGGAAGCTGGAAGCTTGGTAGCGACGCCGTTGCGACGTTGGGTCGGTACCTGCATGGTACCTGCAGCAAAGGATCCCCATCCCCTGAAGAATCAGCAGCACAAGCACGGTACCTGAACTTAAGAGTCAACCGTGATCACGATACCTCCTCGGCACCTGAGCTGAGGAATTTGTGTTCCTGACCCCCAATCACCATCATCACCAACCAGGGGGGAGATTGCGATAGCAGCATAGTGGAAACCGCTGCTGTGGTTGTGGCGTACCTAAGCATACGGAATTCTCCATACAGCGATACGGCCACTCCGTTGGAACGGTGGAGCGGTACTCTTATTCTGTAATAGTCGAGGTAAATGCGTTTCTACTCTAGATATGTATTGCTTGGCCTTTCTACGCATCCGACTACGCATCCCACGGAACGTAGACATTTGCTGATGTTTCCCTAACGCCCCATTTTCTCCACCCCACGTCCTGCCAGGCCTGCGTCCTACGGTGACTGCGGAGGCTACTACTATGGTCAACAAGCCTTAAGGCGACAAAGGCAACAAGCTATTAGTTGAAGTTATTTTGGTTTTGACTGCCTACTTTGCCTAGTGGAATGAGGGGGCTTCTGGCTTCGACTCGGGGCTTACGGGATCGTTCAATTATGATGGTTCTATGGAATTCTATCGCTATTTTACATGGGGGAGTAGTAATTGAGGGGGATCGTGATCTTTCCGGTGCGATAATATTGGGCTTCATCGGAACTTCGTGATGTAGTGGGGAAGGGGTTAATTACGAACGACAGTAAATCCACGCAAATCCACAGTTACCGGTAAACATCGACACCCGGTAAACATAGGAATCAGATTCGGAATTCTGTTGACGTATACACTGGTTGTTGATCTCTGTCATCAATATCCTGGAATATCAATAAGCCGCCTATCATCTGTCATCCATCGACAATCCCCTAGGTACGGCTATCACTTTAACTTCAGAGTTCTAAGTTTTTAAGTCCAGATCCGGTAAATCTATAATAACTCGCGTATCACTCATTAAGCGGTCTATCATCTGTCATCCGTCAATCCGTTGATGGTTGTCAATCTACTCTATGTATTTACGGAAGCAGTCGCCACTCTGCAGGCGTTGACAAGCCAGAACTTTGGTAGCGACGGTACCGTGATATCCGGTATTAGAGGATCTGACTGTTTGTGGCTATCAACGCCACTTCTTCAGAGTCGTGCCATACAACCCCCATTCTTTGGTTGTACCGTTTGTGGCTTCGACCCACCCCACGGACCATACTGCAGTGGTTCTTAGTTCCAGTGGTTCGTGGGGTGTTATTCTTCAGCTTGAGGAAGCTGCGAACTATAGCACCAAAGGTACCAAACACCCCACGGACCATCCTTTTGGCCTGCGAACACCCCACGAACCAACCCACCCAACTCTACGAACTATGGCTGAAAGTGGCACAGACGCCAAAAACAGTATTTGGGAAACAAAGCAAAACACTACCACCCACCTACCACAATTAGGACCTGACCCAACCAACGGCCAGTCCGACCCAACCAAACCCAGACGAACCCAAACAAAATGAACCCCCCACCCACGGACCGAACGCACCAAAAAACATCCCACGGACCAGTATAGTAAAAGAATAAAAACAGGCCAGCCTCATTTCAGATGTGATACCGTGCGCTTGGAACGTCTCCTACAAAGTTATGGTTCTGACATCCCACACTAAGAGGAGAAATGATACTTGGAAACGGGCCAAGCGAACCCGGACTCCCGGTAGTGTATCAATAGTCGACCCAAATAACGGTTTGGCCGACCATACATAGTACCTACGGAGGTCCTATGAAGGCATAATTTGCTGTACCAAATTACTGGTACCGTGGGATATGTAACTAAAAGTACCTAAATGCTCCTGGAAGCCAATGGTAGAAGGATCCTATGGACGGTTTTACCTGCCAAGTGGACCCAGGGAGCCCAGGGGACTGTAATAGACTTCCTACAGCAAGCTAAAGGGCGTAAATCTTCGGACACCGAGATAGCGAACCAATCAGATCTCGAATTCAACCATTACTGTGGATTTCAAGTGAATACTAAGATACTGGACGATTAAACTATCGAACGAAAGAGATGGGGATCAGGGTCCGGTTACTTGGTAACTCCCCTAAAATGAGGTATCTAGAGTACTAGAGTATTGCAAATCATACACTAGAGACTCCTACGAACCGGTCTGCGGGCTTTTCTCTGCTGGGACGAGGCTTTGCTCCTATATGTAACCCAGTTTCACTTCGGCGGAGTCTACCAGCTTATTGGTTGGTTAAGGGAACTAAGGGAGAGATAGGGACCCAGGGAGCCCGGCCGGAGCCCAGTCCAACGGTAGCCTTGGTATGTAGGAGCACGAAATCCCACGTATTTACCACAGTCTTCCGATAGTCGGCAGTCTATCTTCTAGAGTTGATGGACTATCGTCCGTAGACTCGGTACCATAAGGCAGCGTATGATCTGTCTTACACCGGCCGTAGGACTTAGGATTTAACAGTAACTGGCCTTAGGATGGCCTTAAGATGCAGGATGTCATCTAGTATCGTAGATTCGTAGGCTTGTCGTAGGGTATTCGTAGATTCTTCAGCACTATTTTGAATATTCTCCAGCAAAAAGTTTATCCCCAATCCACGGGAAACACAAACCATTCCCCACGCCTTCAGTATTCGGGACACGTAATGAACCAGGAAGAAGAACTAAATCAATGGGATTAACCAATGAGATGGACCATACCAACGGCAAGGTAGTTCAAGATTATTATCGACAACCCAGAAGATCCCACGATCTACCAGCTATCAGGTATTTGCTACCGGCGCTGTATCGAGTCCCGGGAGCTCATAATGGACCCAGAAAACGCTGCCAATTGGATAATGGGATAATAAACACGCCCACTATTCTGGTAAACGGTTTACACCTTCCCGGAGATGCTCAAGTTTCATCCGGACTCTGGGGATTTGGTCCACCGCCTTGATGCTCTATGCTCTATGGAGGATATGAAGATGCTTATTGACCGTCGCAGTGAAGAATCTGCTGTGTGGGGGATTGGGGAAACCAGTACGCCTCGAGACATTGGGCAAATTCCGGCCATTAGGTACCTAAAGAATTAGACAGGGAATGTTGGTACGGCCCCCAAATGGCAAAAGCTCAGCCATACTCCCAGTAACTATGGCCCATACCACTGGAACCTTGGAGTTTCGGATTGGGGGATTGTGACTGACCCGACCCAGCAGCACAGCCCACACGGACCTATTGCGGCCATTAGCGAGGATATCCATGGGGATCAGGTACCGTCCCCCTCCCCTGGGTTGTGTTATGGGCCATACCAGTTGTCTGGGTCCGCCTGCTCAGTCCTGTGGTTGCTATCACCTGCCCTGTACCTGCAGCTGAAGCCACTGCCGGTCTCGCTACCAGCTGGATAAGCCATCCTCTTCGCTACCAGCTCTGTGGCCATGGCTGCTTACTCCCGCTGACCCCCTCGGTACCGGAGCTTGGGATACCGTGATAGACACTCCTCACTGATAGACGGCTTACAACGGTCAGTGAAGATCAGGAGTATCTTACAAAGCCACTGGACCCGGTATCTGCCATAAGCTTTGAGCTATGAAAACACGACATTATGAACACCATAGTTACCCCACAGATTATCGTGGAACGTGGGATCGGATTACGGACAGCGGATTCCATGTGGTAGTTCATTCTTAGAAACCGGTACTCTGGGTTTATCAGGGACCGTTATTCTGTTTTTGGGATTGCTTTACAGTCACGAACCTCATTTTGGGGGCTATTTGTTTTGTTTTTCTGGAAGTTATTGGTGGGATGAATTACGGATTTACAAGAATTGTTTATATCAGTAGTAGGTAAACATTATTGGGCAAAAGATTTACGAAGCGAATCAACACGTTTCTGCTTGGGAATATGTTTAACAATCGCAATGCATCGGCGTAAATAATTGATGAACAATTCAATGCAACGTTGAAAGTTATTATTGCTCTGCACGTGTTCTTGGCAGCTTTCACGATGTGCTTCTACTATTCAACACCATTCGTTGTTCAATTGATGAACTGTAGGAACAAGAACCGGTTTCTTGGTAATGTCCAGATAACCACCGAAATCCCCCGCTGCCGTCTACCAGTGCATCGGTTCTCTAAGATGTGAAGCTTACGACTTGCCAGTCAATCGTAATATCACAGCAGCTTGGCATGCTTTGTCGGGCTGGAGGGAGTCCCGTCAATCTGGACCCCCTGGTCAGGGAGTCTGGTTCTCCTTCCAGGGGTCTGGAATAGCGAGTTCCTTGGGCCGAGGTCGGCGGGTTTCTTTTTATTGGGGACGGGGTCGGCAGTTTGTCAGTGGTAATTGCGTTTTAACTGCTGTTTATTTGGGACGTGGGATGGCTTGCTTGGCGGGATGGTTGTTTATTTCGTTGGGTCGTGGGGGATGTTTCCTAAGTAGAAGTCTACCTAATTTTGTTTGGGAGCTGCTTGGCGGGATATATCCGTTGGTACGGAAAACTGCATTCCTTGGGTCGTGGGGGAACATGTAGGGAGACCCAAACAAAAAACACCCCTTAGTTTCCCCTGATGGGGAGATTTCAAGCGTCGATCGTTGGGTCTCTCTGTTTCTTTGGGTCGAGAGACAGGGGTTTTGGGGCTTCATGGATGCAACTAAACTTAACGTGTTTTAGTGAACACGGGACGTTAATTTCTCTGGGACCGTCGCCCAGCGGGAGGTTCCTTCCCTTGGGTCGATAGTTAGGCTCGCTAAATCGAGTGTCTTGGAGAAATTCTTCTGGGTCGTGTTGCGGGTGGCATTGCGCTGCGGATTCCTTCGTTTGGGTCGATTCCGTGATGATTTCCTTGAGGCTTGAATGGGCCAATTCTTCAGGCTTTTCTGCTTCCCCTCACCGGTGATGGAACCAAGCGTTGTGAATTTCTGGGGATAGGTGGACATTGCGGTGTCTTGTCTTTTGCTTCATCGCTGTCGCTCTACGATGTACGATTCTATTCTTCTGGATCGATTCACTTGAATCGTAGGTTTTGCACTTGGAAATGCCTTCTTGTTTGTACGCCGGCGAAGGTTTTACAAATATCCCAAGATGGCTTTCTCTCACTCTTGTTCGTATCGCTTTCGCTTCGTTCTTTGGGTCGATTCAAAAGGTTTTACTTGGTAAAGAGCTTCTTATTTGCACGCCGGTGCTGGGTGTTTATTTCCTTGATTTTGGTAGCGAAGAAACCATTCCTCTTGTTTTCTGGGACTGGTGGTAATTGCGCATCCCGCTGCGGAATCCTTTCTCTGGGACTGCCGCCGTGGCGATAAAGGTCTGTTGGTATTCGGTTATTTCCTTGGGTTAACCTTTCCTTCCAAGTTCGCCGGCCACGACGGGAGGCTTCTGATTCCAACTCTGGGACAGGTGGTATCAGCGTCCCGCTTCCTTTGTTTGGGTCGATTCTCCATGGTGAACCCAAGGTAGGAACGGTTCTCCTTCCTGGGTTACGTTGGTATCAGTGCAGTTCATCTGCGATTTCATCTTGAACCGCTGTGCCGCAGCTGTGGATGTGGCTTTACCAACTGTCGGGCATCTCCAGTTGTGCCTCAACAAAGTGGTCTTTGCGTTGTGCTTTTTCTGGGACGCCGCCCCCGTCTCCTGATGAATTTGGTCTCCTGGAGAATCTTGGGCGTGGGATGCAGACGTGACCCGACCCCACGGAACTATCCCAGGGGTTCGGATGGAACGAGCCGTGGATGCAGAGTTAGACTGAACCAAAGAGAACCAAAAACGACTCACCATCGATGAATCCAGTAGCTTGGATCCACCCAACTCAACTCCACCCAGCTGGGCGGACCCAGCGAAGCAGAGCATCGTAATCTATTAGCGAACAAGTAATATCCACATGCATCTATTGTTGGAATTATTGCTGAAGAATTTGGGTGATGAAACGCTGCCCGGTCCCCAGACAAGAGACGACCCAAGGTGTTGGAATGAAGTGGACAGTGCTTTGCTTTGGTGCCGCGATACAGAGAATTTCCACAGGTTTGGGACTATCGGATGCATGTCGACAAAGTCTTGGAATAGTTACTTACGTGCTAAAGGTAGACGAAATATGGGGATAACTGAGGCGTAGGCTGATACATGTCGCGAACAGGTGGTAATTGCGTTGCCTGAGGATTTCGTCGGATAGCAGGCATGGCATTGGTGGGGGATTGTGTGATCCATTTCCCAAGGTACGCCACATCCGATTCTTAGGGGTTTCGGATCCTGATTCCTCTCATTTACGCATTCGCCATTTCGCCACTAACAGCATATCCGAGGAATGGGTAGCGAGAAGCCTATTCTGATACGATCTAGTACCGAGCAGTGGGGACTCTGGCAGCACGAAAAGCATGACTTGCCAACACGTTTTTTCAGCTTGAATATGCTAACTTCATCAGTCCTTCGCCGTATCTGAAGCTTCATGCCATGTCAAGACCATTCAAGACCCTGTTAAACACCCTAGAAGACAGTTTCGGATTTATGATTCGTCGGTATTTCTACTCGGTATCAGAAGATCTGCGCTGCCCAGCCACGAGGGATATCGGATTTAGAGTAGGGATAGATGATTACTCTTACCACATGGCTACTATTACCACTGCAATGGGTCTGGCACGGTTCAGCTGACTGTCTGGTCTTGAGTTTCGGTGAGGTGAGGCGAGGTTAAACGAATGGTCAATGAGACGCCCTACTGCCTTGGTCTCTAGACGAGGAGGGCTCGGTAAATATGTACGGCTGACAGTAAATGGGCTGTGAACACTGAGGGCCTTATGCTTAGTTATCACCTCAGTTGGGCGTTGTTGCGATGATCTTTAGACGCTCACATGAGAGTGTGGGCAGTTGCGTGAAGTCCAAAGTGCAACGCCGTACCCATGGCCGCATCACCGCCCTACGGCCTCCACGACCTGTCGACCTGTCAACCTGTCAGGTCTCCATTCACGGCATCTTCTCCTCAAAGTCCAAAGTCTATCTGCCGCGAAGTCACAGTCTAATGATTTACAATCAAAGCCGGTACCTTCCCGTACAAATCACAAGTCTGCACAAAGCCCTATCAAACGAGTTACGATCATGCCTTCCCGTGATATCTGCATATGCCCGACCGTTCCTCTACAACTCTTTGCACGATCCAGCGTATGATCAAGCGCTTTTGTCGTACGATCTTGTGAATGTAGCCTGGTAGGTGCAGATAAACGTCCAACTCATGTGCCCAGTGCCCATTGTAATTTAAGTTTTCGGTTACTTGCATCAAACTTGTACATGGCATTCTTTAACTTGATGGGAATTGTGCATTGCATAATTGATAGGTCGTTAACGTTGAAAGGCGAAGGACCGTAAATTGAAGGGAAATTGAAGCATGAAGCGCGGGTACGGTCGAGTTGGTCCGTCATCTTGTCCCGACTCTCCAATGATTTCCAAGCAAGAGGGCACCCTCAAACAAAACCTAGATATATGATAGTGGAAAACAAGTGACCAACAACATCTGTCGGGTTGATAATCTATTTACGGCTGCTGGCTTCGACATGCAGGTCTAGATACCCAATCCTCGAGATATTAGGAGTAAAACTCAACGTCATCTACTCCATTCAGAGGATATTTGTAATCATGTTTATGCCGCGTAGTACTTAAATTCAAGTTAGCATCTTTATCCAAAACCTAATTGTAGAATTCCAGGACCAGACTCGGAGAAGAACTGGGAGTGTTAGGAGTGGTTCTCCCTATGTATTGCGTGACCTGGCCCCGTGTGTACCTGAACTCTAATTGCATTTGTCCGATGATTCGGATAGATGAATTTTCCCCTGGGATGCCACCGAAATTAGACGTTTCCAGTATCTGGTCTGGGGTTCGGGGTCGGGGTTGCGTCAAGCCGACGGTTCCTCCCTGGCCCGCCTAATATCATCATAAACTTGCCGAAATTAGAGGGACTCCGTAAAGGCACCCAACATCCGTCGGCATAACAACAATAACCGAACCCCCAGATCCAACATTCCCGTACCGTACGAACTATCCGATATTATGCACGGGACACCTCGAAAATGTCAAGGCAGCCGACATCTGTCGGGAAGCCAACGAGTCCGGACCAGCTATGCTTATCAACTGAACTTTCTTAGATCAACATTTGGTTCTCGGGCCATGCTCATGCTCAGACTTCCGTATTGACCGAGTCACCAACCTAAGACTCCTTAAAGGCAGCCGACTTCCGTCAGAGAGCCACGGGAACCAACAATCCCCGGATCCACAATTGGTTCCCGATGACCCCCATGTCGCTCGGACATGCAGCACGAAGCTTCTCGGTTGACTCGGGCAAACCTTATTAAGGAGCGTTTTTAGATTCCGTCTAGAAGCCGTCGGATCACCTTCGTCAGACGCTCCGTCCAAAATGGCTCCCGTCGGATCGCCTCGTCAGAGCTCACCGGACCAGTCGGCCGTTTTTAGAACCCGTCGGATCGCTTCGTTGTCCCCACAGTGGACTGTGGTCTATTCTCGGTTTCGGATAGCCGCCGAATGCCCGTTAAGGCCCGAACTCGGTCAATATGGAAGAAATGCCCTACCCGAGTTAGAGTTGTGGAGTACTTTAGCTCCCGTGCATATTCCGTCGGCAGTTGTAAGCAGCGCACCGATCGGCATCCGGTCGCTTCTGCTCGCAAAGGTTTCTCGACTGGGTGCTTATCTAACTCCCACGTTACTGAGTAGCGAGCTGCCCTATGCTTCAATGCCGAATCCCCATGATCCCAGGACTCAGTCCGTAAGGCCTAAAATATTACCAAGAAACGGAGATCATAGTTTTAAGCACATGAGCGCGAGTTCGGCTGTGACCTATTCTTCACAGCAACTACCCGTAATTACGGTGCTTACTCTACACTTCGTGATTCAGTTTCTTAGCCTTACTCCCTCTCATTGAAGACGAACCTGTCTTAGTTCCCCCGGAGTATGACAGTGACAGAAACGTGGCTCAATATGGTTTCATGAAGAAGTTAGGCTGTGCAAAGTAAGCTGTCACTCAGTTGTGGCGTTGTGGTAAGCCTCATTGTTCTCGGGAGTGTGTAACAATCAGCAAACATGCATTCGACCCCGAGTTTCATCATGTCTTGGTTGGGATTATTTTGCATATATGCACAACGTTCCGTGGGAGCGCCTATGAACCTGAGGAGCCAAATGAACCCGGGGAGCCCATTCATAGACGTTTCAAGTTTTTCGAGACATTCTGTGCATAACACTTTGTTGTCCGGTGGACTTCTTAAACTTCTAACTTCGTCGGAGCGCATACAAATAAATGCACCTGAATCCACGTTTCCGGTACAGGTTTTCTGGTGGAACTTGTTGTTTGGGAGTCGGGACTAAAAAAAGCATATGGTTCAACCTCAGAAGTTTACCTCACGTGGCTGTGTAGAGTAATGTAACAAAGGCTCCTGTACCGCGACAAACCGAAGCAAAAAGCCGGCGAAGAGTTGAAGACTCAGGTAAACAATGGAAAGCCTTGATTTGGCAACGGGGGTTCACCTGAGATGTGAGAGTTTGGCTGAGGTATGAAGTTTTCACCTGACTCCAAGGTCCCGATTCTCGAGGCTTCGCATCCCCGGATTTAGCAGGGTCTCGAGGACGTCTTAAAATCAAGAGCCCGAACCCGTGATAAGGGATCATGCAAAACAAAAAGTGAAGTTGGTTGCCGAGAGAGCAAAAAACTACAGTATCCGGGATTCCCGTCTGGTCACCCACGACAGTACTAGCCGGACGATATCATGCTTAAATAGCGCAGAGCGGACGGGATGCGTTGTATTCATGATTCTATGACCGTAGCTATAAGAAAGCAAAATCAAAATGTTTTATCACTATTTACAAAATCTCTCATGCAGTCGAGGTTATCAACATTGCTGCCGCGATACAGTTCGTGGTCGAGTCAACCGATTACGAGGATGCAGAGAGACTCGAGGGCATTCATCAGCCCGAGATAGTACCCCCAGGCTGAACCGGAGGCCGAGGGCGAATGCAGGGCTGCACGTTCCAGTTAGAGCTTGGGGTCCTACTGCGAGGGTTCCCCGAGGCTTGCAGAAGTCGCAACGACTTCTGTTGGTGACCTCGTTCAAACTGATTCTGCGCCTCTCTTCTCTACAGGACTCGGGACCAAAAACTATCGTTCGAACTTCGGCTGCAATTCGTTTTGCAGTTCGTTCGTCACGCGCGCTTGCTTATGACTCACTGAGGATTTCGTGTATGCAAGGCTGTCATTGAAAGCCGGCAAGCGATATCATCATGCATTCCCGTTCCGAACGTCGGAGGTCGGGGGTTCGGAGTAGCCGCGTGATGCGCGGGACTGACTTGACATTTTCGCCTGTTTAAGCCTGTCCAGTCGATATGTCAAAGTTTGGACGGAGTTCCGTATTTACGGTAGTCATTCATTGCTAAATCTACCAGGAAGAAAGGTTTACAACTGCAGAGATCTAGATTAACAGTAATCCTATCGGATAAGGACCTATCCATACAGTAACTCAAGACAAGGCATATCAGCAATCAATGCATCGTTTCTCTTGATTCCCTTGGTTCCCTTGGTTCGTCATCATCCATTTCCAATGCATCTACAATCCCCGATTACCCCGAGCCTCGGAACCCCGACTTTGTCCGATAACCGAACGAATTTATTCCCACCATCCTTGCGACCACACATAGCGATGACCCTTCAAGATGATTGATCACCGCTGTGTTGTGTCCCAGCGTAACATAACCATTGAAACGTCGCCGGGTGTCGTCTTACCATCCTTGATCGAATTTATCGGGATCTAAGAAACGAATTAAGAACCTTTCACAGATCCGAGTAATACAAGGCCTGGGACCTACCAAACTGGCCAAATAAACAGGGCTTACCTAGATATCTTACGCGGGGTCACAAGTGACTCGTCGAGGATCAGAGTAAGCCGTCAGGACTCAATGAAAATCCCAAGGCGAACCAGAGGACAGTATGCGACAAAGACAGCGACGGCGGATAAACGCTGACCAGCGGTAAGGCTGAGGCTGACATGATGCGGGATGCGGCGCTGATAGGTTAAGCGCCGGGCTGCGCGCACTTGTGAGTCGTAGTGAGCATATGCGAACAGGCGGAAGGCTATTGGTAGAGGTAGGACACTGACTAACTGAATTCACCGACCTCGAGATCCGCAGGCAGGCAAGCAGTCATAGGGACTGAAAGGATGAGTCGGACATCTGCCAACTCAATCGCTCACACTGCGGGGAATCACGAGATGCGGGGCCCGGAAATGAATCATACTTCATGAACCGTAGATCTGCGGGGTGGAGACTCGCCACGGGTACGGGATGACAAATGCTCCGCCACAATCGAAGTCGACTCATCAAATGTATGTATGACAAGCGAAACCTATGTACAAACTTAGGTGCAATGCTTCGCACCTTACAATGCTGGTACTGTAGGCCTTAATCGGACCTTTCGGAGTCAATTCTACTGCATAGGTGGTGCCTTCGGACTTTATCGGGCCACACACCTTGTCGAGCATGGCCAACCCTATCGATATTGCTCTGCATGGGATTGCGTCAAGCACGATGATGACTACATGAATACTCTACATTAAGTGTAACGGACCCACCAGACGGATGAGTCTCGGAGATGGATAGTTTCGGAATTCCGATAGACGAATAACTCGAAAGATGTGGAAATGGATTGAAATAGAAGCGCGATGGAATGTAGAGAAAGATTACAAAATGTGGACTCGGAATTCCAGTGGAACTACTTTGTCATTGATGGCGATGATTGCCGTAGCATCTTGATTTCGGAGGCTATGACGAGTTTGCGAAACGTTGTCAGCAAAAGGCTGTCCCTTTAGCACTGTGACTCGTAATATCAGTCTACCGGAACTGGGTCAAACTACAATCGTAGATCAACCGCTCTGACGGGCCTGAAATAGAAGCTTGATCTCCACGGTTCTAACTTCTGACAGTATTACAAACCCCATATTGTATTGCCCCGGGTCCGGAAGCGACTACTCTGGACTTACTCGGACGACGGACCATCTGTAGTATCTCGAACCATTGGGGAAACATATGGAACACTATCGATATTGCATCGTCGCATGATTCGCATCGCATGATGGAATAAATTAATCTTGCTTGAAACTGAAATCATAAAACAATTGATGTGCGTTTAGGCAGCTTTGGCATTGATTTATACGGATGACAAACTCTTCCATACTACTAGAAACGGTGCTTACACCCTTTACCGCTTCAACCGTGTCCGGATGACATACTGCGATGGTTTCCAAGCCGCTCAGCATTGTGCCTGACTAACTGCCGGCCCGAGTACATGGCCCGCTTGTGACACTTGATGATTGGTGACATACCCCAAGCGGATTCACTACCGACTGCTGACATGTACTGTAGTACAGTAATATTCTTAACTATAGATTTGTGTTTGAAGGTGATAGACCGATTGAAACTCTGATGACATACCTCAAACAACAACACTGCCGTGTGATTACATCACCAAGCTGACATTTTATTAAGCACCATGAGGGTTGTCGCGAAGCGCTGAAAGGTCCTGAATCCATCCAAAACCGTCTATCAGACTCTATCTTTATTTGCGAATCGTTATACACGGCGCAAGCTTCAGCCTTAACTCCACCGGCTCCGGGATGACAAAGGAGTTGATATGTTTGGATTCGAGATCGCCGCAGAAGTCAGGACCTGTCACTTGACTCCGCCGTTCACGGGAGCGGGCATAAACTTTACTCTAGACCTGCTCTCAAACCGTACAACCGCTCCATCCGGGACTGTGACCTTCAATTGTCCATTGCGACAGAGAAGAAAAACAAAGTGAAGTCCGGGATATAGCGCGTGCTAAACAAAGTCCCGGATAATGCGGGGCTCAGGTTCTGGGAATGCGAAATGCTATTAATAACCCCTGGCTCCAGCACGTTACACAAACCAAGCGATGGACCTGGCACCCACCTTTGATGCATAACTGTACACGGCACCTGGCACCTGCAGCCCACAAAGCACATCCCACCGACGCGAGCTTACTTACCATTGTCCGTTTCATCTCCACATCCCCACAGATGTAACTACACTTTCACAAGATCGAGGCTTGAACAAGGTCCAACAACGCCTGGTAACGCTCCGACAAAGCAGAACTCGAAATCACGGGATACAGAACTTGCTTCCAAAACCACGCTCATGGACTTGCACCTTGTTGCATGTTACTATACTTGTCACTAGTTCTCAGTCACTTGACATCAAAGGGAATGTCTGGTAATACCTAGTACTTGGTAGTGGTATGCTGGAGCCAAACGCCGAGGGCATAACTACACCTTCATCTTGACCTGACAAAGTCCTAGATACGGGTACCTTACTGCGGTTGATCTCGCTACACACGGGGTAATCTCGCTACACCTTTTTTGTGAAGGAAGTAAGAATCATCTGCTACACTTCAACGAAGACTGAAGTTCAACGTGTGATTCTACCACGGTGACCGGAATTACTTCGTTCGCTCTCTACTTTAATCAGGCAGGATTTGTGGAGTGACTCGCACTTGAATCCCTGATCATGATGAAGTGACGTACTTACCTGCTGTCGTGGAATTGATTTTTAACTTTCCTCTCGCATGATCTCGAAAAAAGAATACAAGGTTATAAATAGTAACATCTGCTGATCGCTAGTGTCGGAAGCGCTTGTTGAACTTTATGCGTAACAAAGAGCTCGTGTTGCAACAAGTATCTCGACAACCGAAGTCGAACGGCATAGGATACTCCAATTCTTTGCATTTTACCGGTTGCATCGTGGTTTGGCGCGGTCAACTTGGATATCGCGGTGATTATTGGATCAAGTCACAAGGGATGTGAATAAATAAACTTCGGAGACCACAGATGTGAACGATGATATCATTGTTTGGATGTTATGTCTAGAAGCTTGCATATTGCCATCAAACTCATATCCAGTTTCATTCTCGCCAAAACCGTAGAGCTACTGTAGTTACATATTGACTGGGCAATAACTGGAGAAATGAAGCAATAGAATCGAAGGTATGGAAGGTATGAAGACAGAATGCAAGGCGCCTATTGAGGCGACAGAAGCGAGATAGCCGTACGCAGGCATCAAAATGCTCGGACAACTTTGAGAATTGGAGATTGACATGCAAAAACCGAAGCTCCACAGAATGCAGTATGTACCCGCGCGATTGGCGTTTTTTTTGTAGGGAAATATTCACTTTTACTAGCTTCTTCTCACTTCTAGAAATTAAAAATAACCTTCTTTTAATTTGGGTATGGGGAATGCAATACACGATCTGCACTCAATTCATGCATTTTCAATCTTTGTTTAACTAAATCCGGGGGTTTCAATCGAGTGAAAATTCACGACCCGAGGGAAACTGAGTGCAAATTCATGATTACCAGAATAGCTTGTTAGAGAGCTAATTTCCCCGCTTGCATGTCACTATATTTGAGCTATTTAACATGATGCCTACATTTTCAATCAGAATTTCGAAGATTCAAATACCGTCCAGTTCATTTCGAATGATATCCACCACGTGGCCAGCAAGCTGTCAGAGAAGATTCTTTTGGAGTTTAGAGGAAAGTACTTGTATGCAACAGGTATGACCAAACATCTAAACTTCACAATCTGGAAGCCGCAATTCACTTTCATCTATCTACCCACGCACTAAAAAGCTTCTAGAAATAATTAAGCCGGCTCTGCGCATACTTACCCCAATGCACCCACAAAGCCAAAATCATGCCCGAAGTGTGGCTTGCTTGGGGCACCCCAGACTTGTCACTTGAGCGGGCTGCGGGCTTGAGAAATTCATGTTTCATTTCGTCTCTCACTTTCAGATATGTAGATGTACTGATATAGTAACCAGTATATCTGTGACCCACAGTTACAACAGCCTTAAAAACTCTAGAGATAAACACAGCCCCCGCCAGTGTACCAGTAAGTATCTACATTTATGCACCTCCAACGGCCGAACTCCATCAGCCAGCTTTAAGCCGAAATATACACCACAAAGCATGCAAGCCCGTTATGCACGTACAAGAGGCTTCAACAGCCGTAACACCGCAACCGCGTAGAATCCCCCCAAATTGGTTAAAGCGTCTCTGGAGTCGAAATGTTCGCGTAAATTTCGCTTCAAATGTTACGTCAGATTTCAATGTCGTTTAATCTTGGAGACTTGTCCCTCACTTTCTTGCCGGAATAGATAGATGGGGTTATGCAACCCACCGACGTCCCTAACTTGGAGCTCCACCTCCGAACACAGCAGTGCTGCAGAATAAGCATCTCCGTAGAGCTATGCTAACTGAAAGCCTACGGACTTGAAGGGACTTCTGTCAACTTTCTACTTCGTTTAATTTCGTCTGAAGTACCTTACTTTCCTAGCGAAATCTTTACCACCCGCAACGGGGTCTATCGGACCATCTGTCGTCACTCGTGCAACACCCCGGGCCCCATGGTCCGGAAGGCAAGAGTAAGGGCTTGAAGATACCTATGCCGAATCGCGGGAACTCCATGCTGTACGTCGTGAATTGATTAACTATTAGCTTAATTGTACCTTCGTTAAATCTCGTTATATCTCGTCCGGTCCCTCGCTTCTCGCGAGCAAGATCTTCACCATCCATGACTCGTGTAATAGGTACCTACCCCGGGGCCCCATGAACTGCACCAGGTGGCAACATGATGCCATGCCTTTCTAGTGTCATTCCAGTATATATTTAAACACTCGCTTAGATATCATTTATCGTTGCAACTTGCGTTAACCCATGCAAGTTCCTAGGCGAATTAGATCTTCCCTTGATGTACCCTATGAACTACATATACATGCACGAGGGCATCGACTATTCTTAATTATAGAAAATCTTTTAGACTTTAATGTTCTTTCACTCAGTCCGATCTCGTGACCTTGATGCTTCCCAGGACCCAGGTTTCCTTAGACCATACCTTGCCATGCCTAGTCATGCCACCTTGGCCCTTGGTACCCAGGCTGGCCCTGGCTGGGTCCTGGGACTTCCTGAGTAACTTACGTACCAACAGCCAAGCCACCCCATCTACCCATTACTTAGATCTTAATACTAAGTCACTATGTACACAACCAAGCCTTGTAGATTGGGGACACAAACTTTCGCTAGTCACATTAGTCGTCAAGGCCGGCATCGGCATAAAAGTCCGAGTGACTCAATATGAACATCCATACTCATATGCTGATACAGCGGGCACGGCATCTAGAAGTTTCATAAAGTCAAGAAAGGGCGGGGGTTGCAGCCTAGCTGGAGACCATTAGCCTCTACTTTCTTCTTCCCTACCTTCTGTGGTCACTTTCTTCTTCCCTCTCCTCTTCCTCTGATCTACACAACACAACAACACGACATGACACGACATGACACGACAAACACCACACGACAAACACCACTTGGTGCCCCGAATAATCATCTCACAACTCACCAGAGTTATAAAACTCAAACACGAGCAAAAATCTTTTTAAAGTAAGTACCCAGTGAGGCACATCCTTCTCATAGGAGTCACCTATCGAATGGGCCAGCTAACAACCCCCACAGAAGCCTCTGCCGTCAACAAATGTAGTCTCTAGATATAAACAGCTCCTCAACAACATGTCAACATCTACTTATCTTCCAACTTCGGAAAGAGAACTGAAGATATCACGATACTTAGTACAAGTTCCATTCTAATTTCTTTACACATCTGTAAGTTTGATTGCAACTTGTCGATTTATTACCACCCGATTAATCTCTTGCCGCTTTGCAAGTTACAACACGATCACTGTGTGCCAATTCCATACAAACGAATACATTGACTTCTTGTCTAAAGTAACTACTAACATACTTTCTTCAGGACCCAGGTTCCGGATCAGCTTCGGGCTCGAACTACCTACCACTACCAGCTTGTTCTCGTCGACCGAAACCAACTCATGTCCACTGTAAAGAGATGTTATTAATCAACCGTCGATGCATATCGGGACCTCAAGGCTTTCACCGGGCTTTCATCGAGGACTATCGCAAGAACCGAAATGGTAAGCCCTTAACCGTTGACATCGATGGCCGTAAAGCTGAGGTGGGATTGTCAGGGATCCGAACTTGAACTTTGAAGCCGATGAACGTTCCGAGAAAAGAGCGTATGGATTGGAGGTCGATGTATGCCATATCCTGGCTATATGATGCCGTTAATACTTACGCTGCCACGCTAGTCCCGCGCTGCAAACTGGACTATGGTCCTACCGGACAACACACCCGGAGAATCTTGTTTGATCCCATGGAATTTATTGCTGAGATATCGGCAATGTGTTTGAAAGTCAAATCAGTGGCCTGGGAGCATTGGAAAAAAAGCTATCCTGATCCCAGCCACATCATGTCTTTGTCGTGGTCCGTGCAGCTTGTACCGTAAAGTCTGGACTCAATGACTGCAAGTCTGCATCAAAGGTGGCGGGTACGAAGGTACGAAATTTCTTCTTGACTTTCTCAGACTATTTCGTAAGCTAGTTAGCTAACAAATTGTAGCAGAAAGCTGGACCTTCAATCCTATCGTAGGATATCAATGTCGACCTCAACTTGGAAAAGTCTTGAAGCTCATGAAGTGGAGAGTTGATTCCCAATACCTGCATTCTATTTACACATTCATCTCACAGCCAACGGTCAACGGTCAACCTGGGCTATGGGCCATGGCCTCCCCCATTACTCGCCTTGATGCCAACTAGACTACATCCCTTGTAGACTCTGTCAACTCCGGAAGGCTGGAAATACCAAAATGATTCCCGTCAGCGCGGCTGCGCGGGTAAGTTGAGCAGGATCGAGGCCAATACGAAATCGCCAGCTTAAGACTGGGGAGCTTTCGAGATCTAGAGGGGATTTTTCGGACCAGATGTCGACCTCGACCCTCGTGATCGTATTGTTGCTTTCGTTGACCCGTCTGAGTATCCGGATAATCCAGGATGGCCTCTTAGAAACTTTCTCGTTCTTGTTAGAAAGAGATGGGGCTGGATGAGTGTCAGAATTATTTGCTACAGAGATAGCCACGCTCATCGTTATGAGCCTAGGAGTTTGATCTTGGGCCTCAAGCTTGAGGAGGGTGGAAATACCGAGAACCTTTCCTTAAACGATGAAATGCTAAATGTCGTGGGATGGGAGAAAAACGAGGAGAACCAGATCCGTCCAAGACTTGCGAACATTTCAGCACAGATGGATCCTAAGGTTCAGGCCCACTGACCGTGACATTCTTCAACACGGTGATTTCCGCATCTTATTAATTAGATGCTACATGATTCATATCACACAATATCACTCGTAATGGCTTCTTGTCAGGAGTAGTGTGAATATATTGAAAATTGAAGATGTGGTATAAATTGGTTAATCAAAAAAAATATAATCCAACAACAAGTAAAAGAATAATCATAGAATTTAGAAGTACACATAGCAATATTCAATAATCCCACATATCAATCCAAATCATTTTATCCAGCTGCAACATTTTGCCCAATCTCAAGCTCCAACATTCTTTCAACTTCAAGTAAAGGACCGGAGTTGAAACGCACCTGTGATTTTCAATCCTTTCAACTATCCCTAACAACTGACACACCCCCAATCCACCTTCCATGAGATGCAACTTGATGTACGAGGGGAATAATGGGAACTGGAGTGAACAAGAATTGGAAAGGAAGCCCACTCACCCTAACATTGCATTTCCGTCCTCCGTCTGTAGGTTGGTATAGGTTATCACATGCAATCGACATGCTAGCAGAATTAAAAAGCATTACTGGAAGAATGAAACGCTTATCTTGTCGCTGTAAGAAAAAAACAATGGATATAAAACTTGAAAAGCAGGAAGTAACTTTTTTCTCAGGAGCTCGATTATCGAGCTCATGAGTGCAGTGGTTTGTCGCTGCAAAAAGACCATGGGTATTCGGGTATCAAAATTGCAAAAGAAAAAAAGATTTTATTTTGTCCGTGGCTCTATGTCTCGAGCTGACTCGGGTTTGCAGTGGTCTCCGATCTCATGGTAACTGCAATTGACCCATGAGCATCCCTGTCGTCAATGATGTTTTATTTGTTAATATTGCTCTATGTCTCGAGCTGAGTGCAGTGGTCTCCAAGTCGAATCAATGAGGGTCTGCGGCACTCATACAAGTCACCCTAGACTGTCAATTCCTGAATATAATAGGATTCCATCCATGTCTCACGTGTATATCTGAACCTCAATTAGAATCCGCAATATGACCCAAAACTTGAGCATATAGCAAAATTGAACTAACCTTGCTTTCTCTCGACCTCATCTACAGACGGAAGAAAAAGGGATAGTGCCAAGGCAGACAAAACTCGATAACATCCTCCAAGGCTGCCAAAAGAGCGCAGACCGCTAGCGGCCCGGCCAATCAAGAAGTCCAAAGGCAGTATGAGGTGTCCATGCCTAGGAAAAGGCGTACCAAAGGGAAAACAGGGGTACGAAGTTTATTGATATCCTAGGGAAGTGTTACCGATACTAGGTAGATCTGGCCTGATTCCATGCTACCAGTTTACCAGCAGCGGTCGTGAACATTTCCGGGGGTGATTTGCAGTTTTCTTGTTTTATCAAACATTTTTGTCCTAGGAGCTGGAATAAAACAATGTCTGGTTTTTCTACTCGTTCATAATATCAGCAAATAACAACTCGACAATAATTAAACAAAGGCACAAAGTAAAAAGTCAATCAAAAAGTTGCATCAGGGTATCGAGGTGGTTGGGGTTGTGAGTTGGTTCCACTGCGATGGAGACTCGAAAGGAGCCTGGGAACGAGCTCTTTGATCGTGAGAAAGGCTTCAGCGACGAAGCACAGGCGAACGCGAGGAACAGAGTAAGCGGCATCATCGGGATCTGCTGGGCCGAACTTTAGGGAGACGTCGCCAAATTCAGTTTGGTAGAAAAGAAGTTGCCCTCAAAGGAGAAAGCAGAAGAGGGCGGAGATGTGGAGATGTGGAGATGCGGAGGTGGATATCCTATGAATGAGGCATAAGAGTTCTCGGCCACAAGCACCTGTTAAGAAGCCCGGGATGGAGTTTGCGCGGCGAAATGGAGGATGAGAAGCCGCCTGAGAAGAAGCGGCCAAATGGCGGGGCGAAGCACGTCTATCTGCATACTGAAGCGGCCAAAGGGCGCAGTGAAGCATGTCTACACTCCAAATTTGCCGCAGGATATGTA
The DNA here is from genome assembly GCA_024516145.1 of Pyronema domesticum. Classification (NCBI taxonomy): domain Eukaryota; kingdom Fungi; phylum Ascomycota; class Pezizomycetes; order Pezizales; family Pyronemataceae; genus Pyronema; species Pyronema domesticum. Next base: position 554,352 of record JAJJXL010000033.1, read on the forward strand.
CGACGCATGTCGAGCTGCATGCTGAATTTCGCCGCTGAGTTCGCTGTCACAGCTGGGGGATAGGTTGGGCCAACAGTACACGGGGTATGCAAAGCGAAAATTTGTACAGGCTTGAAATAAGTTTTGGGGGATTTGTCGCATTGGAGTTTTGAAATCTTCACAGTGATTCTGGGAAGTCTTTAAGTCTTGATATCTTTGATACACCTCATCCATTGCATTCATTTGATAGCTAGAATCCCCAAATCAAAATTAACAAAAACTCTGTTGTGTAAAACAGATGTAAAATGCATAAAACCCAAACAAGTGTCGCGAAAAAAGTCTCCAGTTAGTTAGTATATCTCAGTATGTGTAAAGCTCGCAAAAAAATCATGAACCCAGAAACGAAGCTCGGAAATATGGTATAGAAGAAAAAAGATCCACCGAAACAGGAAACCGAGTGAAACAAAAACAAGATAGCGTGGTAAAGATGTCGCCAAAAAAAAAAGAAAACGGAAAACCGAAAGAAAAAAATAACAAAAATCCTCCAAGATATTCACCCAAACACAAAGACCCAAACAAATGTGATATAATATGTCGGCTGCTAGCCTGATCATTTGATTTCCTGTACCCAAATCTGTGAAATTATGTCAGCTTTCATATTCTTTTGGTATCACTCGAGCTGACGCGGCGCGACGCTCGGATGCTCGGTGTTCCGGGACATCCTCACTCCGCGTCACTCGGGAAAAATAAACGTACCTCCAATCTACCAAACTCCGATCGCTCTCGTCTCGCCAATCTCTTGGCCGCTGAAATAGCATTGTCCAAATCCTCCTGGTCGCTTAGGGAAATCATTCCATCTCCATCCTCGTCCTGAATCTTGCATCGTACGTTCTTTCGGTAGCCGAACTTTTCTTGTAGACGCCGGACGAACTCTGCGTAATCAACTCCCGTCGTGATGATGATCATTCGTGTATCAATTTCTCCATGAGCCTTGATTTTGATCTGGAAAAAGTCAGTTCTCTGTCGTCCCGGAGTTTGTTTTCACGCGGCTTTGCTCACCTTCTTCACATCCGGCCTCCTTGAGCTGCCTGACCTCACACTCCTACTGTCAAGCATCTCAAACGCCTCCTCCTCATCGAAGCTTGATCCCTCGTACGCATCGCTTGCATACTCATCATCCTCATACCTCCTCGTGCTCTGCTGTCTCCTAACCGATCCCGGGCCTCTCCTGCTAGGAGCCACACTTGGCTCCCTCCTCTCAGATCCATACATGTCATACAAGTCGTCATTGTAGGGGTTACTTTCAATCTCATCCGCATAATCATTTCTCCTCCTGCTCTGCTCCCTGGGGGGTTCCCGTATCTGCGAGCGGTCTCTCTCGAGATCACGCATGGGCGGTCTGTCACCACGAATGGAACCCGAGCGAGAGGAGGTGCTCGGCGGGGCATTGCGGGCGGAGTAGGCTCGGCGGGGTTCGGGCACGACGGAGGTCTGAGTGCGTCTTGGGGGACCATATCCAGGCTCCAAACCTCTTGGGTCACCACCACGTTCACTTCCAGCACGAGACTGGCTCTGATCACGACGCTCCTGGTCACGGATAGACATACTACGTCCACCTTGCATTCCGGGGGTTTCACGACCAGGAGCAGCGACGGTGTTAGCGCGCATTGGCTTGCTAGGAGTGAATTCGTTCTCTGGCGGGGGAGTAGGGGGAAATCCTCCGCGGTCTTTGGTGTCGGCATCGTCCCGGCGGGAGACGAGGTCCTTTTTGACGAGGTTCGAGGCGGCGAAGGAGATTTCGCTGGGGGAACGCTCGTCTTGTGCCGCGGTTTGGGTCATCTCTTGACGCTTGACTTCTGCTCCGTGGAAACCGGTGAAGGCGTTTTGGGCATCGGAGGCGGCGACGAGACGGGCCTTTCCGAGGTAGTCTTTGGTTGCTACGTTGCGGACTTTCGATTCGTTGGGGCGGTAGAGAACGCCGACGCCGACGGAGAAAACGGTGTAGCCCTGGAGAAGTTAGCGATCAACACCCAGCGGGAGTGCAATCGGGATTGTAAAGTACCTCGGCCTGCTCGCGAATCGCCTCGTCGATGACGTTGTGGTCCTCAACCTGCTTCTCCTTTGCCGCGTATTCCAAATCCTTCATTCCGAGCTCGTGCTGCTGGTCGTAGATGTAGCAAAGACCTCTGTTAAACAGCACCTCACAAGAGTAGAGCTTAAATTTCAATCCTAGCTGCTCATAATCGATAAGAGTGTTTCCTCTCAGGTATAATAGCGCGTCGTTAAAGTTCGTCATTGCCTCAGCAAACTCGCCGAGGAGGAAGTTGGAGACACCCATTTGGAAATATGCGACAGCTAGAAACGAGTCAAGCTTTGTAGCTCTTTGATAAGCTTCGACCTGTTGATCATTCTCCTTGTTAGCTAGAGCTTTTTTTCATTCTCACCCACTAGAAGCTTTCCCACGTGGGTTTTGGGCTTCCATAACTTTAAATGGGTGGGGAGATTGCCGTTGGGAAGCAAGTGTCAAGTAATCATGCTCGACAGGTCTAATAGAATAGGTTACGTACCGCCTTATCGTGCTCTCCAAGCGTGGCATGGATCATTCCGACATTGAAGTAGATTTTCGACGTGTCTGCATTTTGCTCAAACACCTCGAGAGCTTTTTCATAGTCCTGGACATCGTAATAAGATAGAGCCTCGACCCAACTTTCGATTTCCTATTTCGCGAATGTTTGATCAGTTTTCTGTTGGACACGTTTGTAACACCCCTGAGTTACGTTCTAGTAGCCTGCCCCGTTGTTCTCTCACCTGTTTTAAAGACATTGTAATGGTCGTAAATGTGTTCTACCGAATGCGATGTGTTTAGGAGACTCTGTTTCTGTTTTGCTGCTCGACTTCACGACCTTCCTCCGTCGTTTCGTGGCTCGCTGGGTTGGTGATGCGTTGATCAGGAGGATAAGAGGGGTGGGTGAGCTTTCTGGTGGCCAAGACCTCGTGGTAATGGGGGCTACAGAGGCGACGAGGGAGGTAACGAGGGATCGAACGCAGAAGCAGTAACCAGGAGACGGCGCGCACGGCTATGCTGGCTGCAATGTGGATCGGAGGGTGATCGAACGAGGTATGTAGGAACGAGGAGCGTAGAGCGCAACGGCAACGCGAGCAACTCTGACTTGTTGTAAAAGGGGAGCGAAGCAAAGCGTGCAAAGCGAGCAGCAGTGAGCAGCGACAAAAGCGAGAGCGAAGCGTGCAAAGCGACAAACTCAAACGCAAATCGGAAGCTCAAATGATGATCTTTCTCTCGCGCAGGAACCAGCCAGCGACAAATAGCAGTTATTGGATATCCAGGGAATGATCAAATGACTTGGAAATTGCAATGTGATCCAAAATGTCCAATAGGATAGAAACTCTTTTTGTTTATGCCTGTAAACAAAAAAATGTCAAAAAAACGAGGGTCAAAAAAAAATAAGATTGTAAGGCCAGAGAGAGTACTGGTAAACGAACGCAGCTTCACAGCAAAGGATCGTAAGGGGGGAGGGGTGCGTACAGAACGCAAGCTGGAAAAACTGCCTTTTCGACGGGATGCTGCCGTGTATATACAGCTTGCGGGGTGGTCTTGTGAATTCTGACTGAGTAACAGCAGCTGTGGTTTGGCCTTTGAAAGGGATCGGGAACACGACAAGGGGTTTCGAGGGGAGGTGAAGCAGAAGCAGCGAGCAGGGCGTTCAAAGGGTGTTCAAAGCGAACGATCGCGAATCGAGCAAAAAAGAGAAAAAGAGAAAAAGAGAGCAGCAGCAGCCGAGACGAGAGCTCGTTCTTGAAGCAAAGCGAAGCAAGCGAAGTACAGAGAAGCAGAGCAAGACAGAGCGAAGCAGAGCAAGACAGAGCAAGACAGAGCGAGGCAGAGCAATGCCCTTGATTCTCTCATTTTGAATTTTCAGTCAGCCAGCCACAGTGGCGCTTCTGGGCTGTTTGGTCCATGAGAAACGAATTTCATTGGAGTGTTGGATAACATTGTTCCCTTTGGATATGCTTGGATGCTGTATTGGAGTGGGGTAACTTGAATATCCAGCTAGCTAGTCTGCTCAGCTGCAAAAAGTGTCTTAGCTCCTTCTGGGCGGGCGGTTGTTTATCGCTGGCTATCAAAAACTGCAGCGTAGCAAAGCAAGCAGCAGGCAACCGCACAGCCAAGCATGTTTCAATTCCGACATCGCCGACATCGCCACAGCCGCTTTGCTTGCAGTGAAGACAGAAGGCAGACATCGAACATCTGAAAATTCGATGTGCTGTCAATTTCAGATCGCGAGCATAACTGCTTTTTCCTCAGTTCACTGGCGAAGCGTTTCTTTTTCAGAACCGTTAAGGAATCAAGAAACCGATTATGCAACCATACGATGAAACACCACTGTAACCGCTGAAACCAATCCCCTGGGTGTATCTAGCGCCCACTACGAAGCGATCAAGCCAGCTGGGCCAACAGGGTTCGGATTCTAATGATGACTGGTGGGGTTATACACCGCGGTTGCAAAGCGAGCAAGCAAGCACGGCAAAATTCTTCGGGACGAAAAAGAAATGCTATCACGACATCTAACTAGGTTACCAGGTTAGACTTCTGAAGTGCAAGTCTCGGAAGGGTTTTAGCATGCGAGGATTCTGTAAAGGTCTGCAAGGCTTCGCAAAGCTCTGCAAGCAAGTCAAGCCATACAAAGATGACATATGTTCACATGTTTAAAAGTCGTCGCCGTATATTTTTAAAGTACTGCGCCATATGTTTCAAAAGTACAATAAACAACCTCCCAGAAAACGCCGGTACTTTTAACGAAATTCCCAAGCATGATACCACCAGATATGTTGTGATATATGTCATCCCAATTCTCATTCTACATCAACTCACCCCTCACTCCATGTTATCCGACATAGCATCCGATATAGCATGATGAGCGATGAGCTTAGATCATACCCTTTCCAACCTGCTCTTTCCGCTCCTCCCAAACAGTTTTACCAGAACAAGCGCAGACCTATTCACATCAAATTAGCCTTTTTCTCCATAATTCCATAATTCCACAATCATCATTCCATGACTCCATCGTGACAATTCAATTATGAAACGTCTTAGTCTTGGCCGTTTGCCTAAGCTAGGAGGTGAGAGAAGAAGAGGGGGGGGGGGGGGGGGGGGGGGGGTGCATAACGTAATAGCCTGACAACCTGACAGCCTGTCGCATAGCCGCATGAAATATCACCCCCCTCAAACAGCACCTGGGGATGACCGAGGAACTAGGAACAAAAGAAGCCAAGTGAACCATGGGATGGAGTGCGAACAACCCCATAAGGCGAAAGGCGAGCAAACGAACGGCCATATAAAATGAAACCGCGAATGACGAGGTAAGGTACCACTGGGTACCCCATCCCGCAAACCCCGCCTCGCCATAGAAAAAAAGCCAAGAAAACCATCATGCACCGAGCAAACCATCCCACCCCACAGCCCGCAAACACCCCCCCCCCCCCCCCCCCCCCAACACACACGAGTGACCACCAAAGGAAAGAAGGGAAGAACCTACAGTTTTCTCATTCTGCCACACGCCCCGCGCTTCTCGCAATGACTCCACAAATCGTATCCTTCTCATTCTCCGCCCACCCCTCCCTCTTCTTACTAACCACAAAGCTCCTTCCAATGAGTTCCCAAATCGCGACCTTCCTCTCCAAGAACGCACTTCCAGTTCCATCCTCTCCCACTTCCACCTCCCCGAAATCTCCTCTAACATCATCTCCCTCCTTCCAAACTCCTCCTGTTGATACAGCTCCCTTTGAAATGTCTCCATTTTCTCGGACGGAAGCAAAGTAACGCCCCGGGGAAAGGCCTTTGATAGAGAGATCGATGATACTGTGTTCTGGGGAGACTTGTACTATACGGGCGAGACCGCGAACGGGGTCCTTTACACCTGGTGCATGCGTTTCGAGGATGGAGACGGCGGCGGAGTTGGGTTTACCGCTTCCCCGCAAAATGGCGTCGCGGCCGGTGGATTGGATTGTGGAGACAATTTTGGAGGGGGGGACTACAAGGGGGAAATGTCAGTAATCGTTCATACCAAGCTGAAACGGTGAGGTGCCGTGGTAGATCTGAGACGTCATATGGTGGGGGAGATTTCGAGGAGTAGATTGGGCATGGACATGGGTAGGCTGTAGGAATACGGAGTAGATTTTGGTTCGCTCGGCTCGGGATGGAGGTGGCCGAGGAGGGGTATGTTCGGCGGGGTAGATAGGTGAAGTAAATCGGGACTATCAGGTAGCTTCGGAGTGATAGGAATATGGGGTAGATGCTGTTGAAAACAACTGCAGGAGTAGATCGGAGTATAGTTTCGGATTGCAGCTTCAAGCCGAGCTTCGAAAGCCGAGCTCAGGACGTACCGGTTCCCTCAACAGCAATTAGCTGTTCCTTCAAATCGGCATTGACGCTGATTATACCTAGTGAGTGATTAGCTATGAACATATAATTCCACCATTTCCACTGTCGCTCCGCGGTGCTCCTCCGTCATAGCATTGGGAAACTCACCAGGCAACTCGTGTAGCTTTTCCGAGACGTGTGCAACACACGCCTCACATTTTAGGGGTACGGCAAAGAGGGTCTGTTCTCGATGTTTCAATTAGCTATTGTTTTCTTTGTTTCTCGAACGTTTAATTTGTGGCGCTGCGGGCTGTTTTTGTGGAAGTTGCAACGAACGAGCAAAGCGGGACGGCTGTACCTCGAAAGCGTGCATCGTTATAATCGGTAACTTCGTTTTGGTATTCCAACTTCGTAACTTCGTTTCGTTCGGTTCGTTCACTGTGCGATTGCGTCAGAGTACCCTTAAATATTAGTTGTTCGTGACCGCCGGAATAATCGCGTCTTTGCAGCACCTCCGATGCTTTGAAATCCGGAGCGAAGCTTCCACCACCGAGGTGGGGTGTCACAGGGCCGGCGTTTCCCGTGGTGGGGTTGCTCAGAACTAGGATGGAGGGGCTAGTGCAAAATAGGAATGGCAAAAAGGATGCACGAAAGCATCCGGGTAAGTGAAGATCACGAAAAGTTGTAGCCTCACGTCGTCGGTAGCTACACCAGACTCCCGTCATACGCAATCATGTCGCAGAACATTGGAAGGGTACGTTCCCCCTAATATACCTTTCGTCCTTGCGATTCTGCCGGTCGCCAAAATCTCCAAATTTCAAATCTCGAAAATCTCGAACCGGAGGAACCCTACGGAATTGCGGCGCCGGGAAACTTTGAGAGATCTGGAAACGCGGAGTGTGGAACTGTCAACTGATGCGCGAAATAGACGTCCCTCGCCTACGCTAGGTCATGGCACCTTATCGATATGGCTTCTGACCAGCGGTCTCTCGGAAGAATCGCGACACAGATTGCTATCACCCTCATGGGAAAGCACAAGCCCATCTTCAACCCCAGCAGTACGTCTCTACGTCATAGACATCGTCCCTCGTCCTCCGGTTCCCCCATTCGCCAGTTTCCCAGTCATCCGGTCCTCCGGTCCTTCGCGTCGCAGCAGTTGATTCAGCACTACGGGAGAGAGGAGGGCGCGAAGTGATACCGAAGGAACCGGAGAACTACCGGAGGGTTGTGGGGGAATTGCTAGAGGACTACACAAGGAAAAACTCCAGGTTTGAGCACAGCTGACGAGTTACAGCGGACTGCGGTGACTACGTTGTGGCAGTCGGATGCCACGACCTGCACACCACCGGAAAGAAGAAGGAGAAGAAGAAGTACTACAGTCACTCCACCAGACCCGGAAGACTGCAGGAGATCACCATGGAGCGCATGATGGCAAAGTACGGAGGTGGTGAGGTTTTGAAGAAGGCTGTCAGCGGTATGCTGCCAAAGAACAGACTTCGTGAGATTAGATTGGCGAGGTTAAGAGGTACGTTATGGACGGGTGGGTGGTGGGGATGTGCGAGTTAGATGGATAGAAAGAACGAGAGGGAGGGAGGAGGAGGAGGAGGATTGTGGGAAACAGAGGAGGAATAGGGAGAAGAGACTTGGAGGAAGGAAGGAATTCGAGATATGGAAGCTGACATCAACTAGTTTTCGAGGGACCCGGTCACCCCTACAAGGAGAACATCGTCAAGATCAACGATGCTACCGTTCGCGAGTCAACAACCCCTGTTATGGATGCAGTAAAGGAGCTTGAGCGCAGCAAGGAGGCGACCGCATAAGTGGTGCTTGTGTGGGACTGATGGGACTGGTGGGTAGAAGGATAGACAAAAAAAAACTCTTGTACTATATTGCCAATTTACAGGCTTGGATATCCAAATACAGGGAGAATATCCCAGAGACCAAGTTTAGCAAACGATACCACGGGCGGTGTAAATCATAGAAATTTCCAGAACTTCACAACGTATCACTCTTATTGCAGTCCTTGGCTTGGAAGCTCGAGGCTCTGGGGATTTTGGCCGCGTCTAGTTTGCCGGGATTTCAGTATTCCCCGAAGCAGACGATATGCTGGTGGACGTGTGTCAGCCGGCGGCATCGGCTTTCTGTCTTCCACCTCTGAGCACTTCCATTTCCTCCTTTATGAACCGTGGCCTCGGTCGTTTCTCCCCCTTCCCGACTCATCCTTCTCTTTACTTATGTCCACTTCCATATCGCGTTTAAATTTCTCTGTCCCACAACCACTTGCAATATCCAGCCAGATACACACTTCCTCCACCATGATACCCAATTACACGCCATCACTCTATTTCGTTGTTTTGCGCGTTTAATCTATTGTCGAGTTATTGTCCACTGACATTTTAGTTGCATTCTTTAATACGATATACCGTCGTTACTGTAATGGGCCAGCCACCTCCGGAAACTGTTACGACCACCACTAGACGAACATGAAATCACTCGTTTAGAATTGGTATTCGCCCTAACCATCGAGCATCTATGGATGCATTGATTATGGATATGCCCCTGGGACCTTTTAACCCCCATGTGCCGGAAGGTCGCGCTCAGGAAATTCAGGTTAGTATATGCACCGGTATTCGCATCGTCATCTACGTCTAGATTAAGGGAATGGTACTGATTCATGGATGTCTAGAGTCACGTAACACAAAGCCGGAACCCGATAATGCAGGAATAGATCGGAAAAGGTGGCCGAGCCTCCGCACAGCTTGTCCAGATCTTCGTGCGTCTGACCAAGACTACACTCAGCTCGAGACATAGAGCCTAACAAACAAACACCAAATACACCGGCAACAACAAACAATCAGCAACATGAGGAAGCACGGACAGTGATTTCTTTTTTGTGTTGTTTAGATGATCAGATGTGTTCGGATACAGCCAAAGGTGTCCGAATTTGTCTATCGCTAGTGAAACGGCCACATATGAGAGTCCCCGACAACACAAGCTCAGCTCGAGATATAGAGCACCGAAAAACAAAAATGGCTATCACCGAGGATTACCGGTATCTCTAAAGTTTGTTCAATACTCGATCGAATACTTAAGTCGAAAATCCGCTAACTAATAACCCTTTCAGAATGAGACCCACAGGAACCTCTGTGTAGCCACAACACATGGCGCTTTTTTACAGTAACGTCGAAGCGACTTTCTGTCTAGAAACCCTTCAACACCAAGACTACTCCGCCACAGCCTCCACCGGCCCACCGCAATGTATTATAGCAAGAAGAATGCAAACAATGTAGCAATAGAATAAATGCTCAACAGATGGAATGTGGACATACAATTCTACAAATGTAAGTGGTTCCCTGGTTTTCTTTTGTTAAGTCATTTCCTCCAAAATCTTTACAACCCACCCGTCATCCCCAGCAGTTTTATCAATTGGAAGTAAGCCGGAAGTGTGTTGTATTCTGCGTTGGAAATATTGCACAGTTTTGAGGAGGGGTTGAAACGAACCACAGGTATGTCAGTACTCCGCCTTGTCTTTGATGTATGGAAGGTTTTAGATTTAGGGGTTTGCAACAGAGGTACGAGATACTGGAAATGCAGTAGAAGATGAGAGAAGGAATGAGGTATCGGTCCCGGGCATGCGGGCGTGAAGAGCTAGTGCGATCTGGTCATGCTATATCACTGGTATGGAGGTGTCGAATTTGGTTATATGGATACCCCTGAATGGCGTTTAAAGCGGGATGACGTATATGAATTGGTAGCGCGTATGGTTTGTTGCAATGAAAAAATGAGTTGGTATGCAGCAATATTATTGAGTAACCTGTCAATTGTATCACTTGTTGTCACGTGTTTCCATTCTATGCCTAATTGTGCATCAAAATTTAAAAGACTTCTTAGATATTCAATGCAGCAAGTCTCTAGAATTATGGGTTTTGTCTCTAGATTCATTCAAGGAATCAACATCTCGGAATTCAAAGCCTCAAAATATCATCATACAAAAGTTATCATCTCTACATGATGCGACAGCAAAGAGATCACGGTGCGCATGATGGGATGCGGATATGAATAATATAGACACTTAAATACCCTGGCCTGGAACCTCGTAGCTTCTGTATCTCTCCATTCGATCTCTACATCCGCATCTACTCGCTTCTTCATCTTGAACAATCGATTCTGCAAAGATCTATCTAACAGTCTCCTCGTTATATATACAAACCTCAAGCTTACAACCATGAATCTCATATACATCTTCCTTATCCTTTTCTCTCTCGTTTTCGCTAGCATAACCGCACTCCCTCCAAACCATCTCAACACAGTAGCGCCCCAATTAGACACCGAGCCCCGCCGCGAAATTCGGCATGAAATATATTACTGTACCATCCCGAAGAGTACTAGGAGATGTTATTACCGGTATGTTTCTGAGGTGGAGGATGCTGCTGAGAAGTGGGGTAAGGGGGCTTTTAAGAGGGGTGTGTTTGCTATGGTTGTAACTGTGGGGTTGGTGAAGGTCACTGGGCCGATTATGGTGAGGAACTCGAGGGGTGTGGGACGGGTGTAAGGAGATGGATTGGAATGGTAAGGGACAGGGGGTAGAGGGGGGGGGGGGGGGGGGGGGGGGGGGGGTATTTAGACGAATAGCTGCAGGGAGAGGGGGGTGGTTTATGGGATTTGGGGGTTGGGGAGGAGCATGCGGTGTCACTCGTTTGATGTTGCGGAATTTTTGCGTTTTGTATGTAGGAAAATTGAGATGGGTGACAGTACTTGTGAATTCAGATGTGAATATATATCAAAATAAATATCATAAGATTTCATTGATTGGCGCCTTTAACCGGCATCTGTATAAGAACATAGCCGCACGTTAGAGTCCACTAGAGTAGTCGAGGCCTCACTACTCTACTCTACATAACCATACTACCATGTGCCGATTCAGTTAGCCAACCATGAAAATAGCCATTCAGGCAGGTCGCAACGACCGCAACTGTCAAGTAACGGTTACAGAGGAGGCCAAAAATTGTGTTTTAGTGTATTATATAAATGATGAGTATATAGATTTGTAAATGAAACTTGTTGAGGAGAGTAACAACTACATGAAATCTAAATTACGACAGTTACTGGATAGAGACTATCTTGCGATATGATGTAGTATTTACAGGTAAGTACATTAGGAAATTAAATCAGATGTTCTAGGTCATAAATTTCCACTCGGTGCGCTACGCAGACGTTTTAGCCGCGGCTCTGTTGCTCTGTCGCTAAAGGTTTCACTATTTTCCCCACTATCTGGTCTATCTAGTCTGATTGGAGCGATCATGCAGATATAAGGTGCTAATATGTTATGTGCAACTTGAAAGGCGCTACTTTTCTCAAAGGTGCAGTACGTGTTATTTCTATGTGATTATTCAATGCCTTTCTGCACTCCCATTCAAAGTATCAGAACGTCTAAACTTTCAAAGTTTCACCCTCAGAGCCACATATGTACGGCGTACCTTTGCAAACTCTGCAGGAGCCGTCAGAATGTTTAGTACATACGTAATTCCACCTCATGAGTCTGCAGATTTATGATAAAGAGACCCAAATCCGCAGCTGGTCCTATTTCTTTCCATCCGCACATACCCCCGCGATCTACAGCAAAGTCCTTCAAGTCAAGTTTTTGTTCCCGTTTTGATTCTCCATTCATCACGTACAGAGTCCGACACCTCAAGCACATTCTTTTCATTCCTCTTGCTTTGCACTGCATTATCGAACATTACAGCCGTGCCAACGAAGCCGCAACCCGAGGTAGTAGCTAACAGGAACGTGACCATCTATACGGATGTACCCGGAATGAAATACCGGAAATACACGATCAATCACGAAGGCTGGGGATGTCCTGTAGGCGCGAAAAAAATGGTGTCGCCAGACAATGACCAGGTTTGCTCGACTTGCGGAAAAAAATGGCTCCACTGAGACGGTATGGAGGTCTTGCGTAGACGACCGTTTTAACGGACAATTTAAAGGTGAGATAGATCAAGATAGAATTGCACATTGGCTTTTGTTTGTTACATCAGAGTGGGAGTGCTGGTTTCAGATGAAGGATGGGAAGTGTGAGTATAAGGAAAATATGCCACTTGGGGACGTAATGTTCGTTTTCTACCGTAGATGAAGAAATCTTGTCAAATAAGACTTCAGAGTAAAATTAGATATACATGTGTAGAATGGATACTTAGATTCAGAGCGCGAAAAAAAGTATTCAACTTTTGAAGAGTCGCACCCGTTGAACACAACGCCAAAAATTGTGCCCCTCTGTGTATTGATGCGTGCCCATGACAATCAGCGTCAATCGGTCACTACATCTCATCTCGGTGCCCAATTTATCAGCACTAGTTGCCATTAGCTCTTCTATGTTCGAATTATTTGACATTATCAATTGGGAGGTGAGATATGTAGACCAGATTTCCGTATTACCAAAGGTGCAGTATTTACTAATTGAATGACACGATACATCCTCATTCAAACAACAAAGCTTATTATTCTAAGGCTTCAGAGAAATTTCTACCTCCAACACCTAAAATTTTGTAGTCTATTCCGTTTCCCAAACAGTATTAAATCCCGGCATACAGCGCTCATATCTCTCGATCAGTCAACACATCTCTCTCACTCTGCAACATTTTCTATCCATCCAAATCAAATACTCTCAGCTCAACTTGAAGTTTTCCCGAAAGGTACATTCTCAATTTCCTGATCTTCTACACTTAAAAGCCTACTACCAGAAATCTGCACCATGAAGTCTACACTTGTTACTTTCCTCACCCTTTACACTACCATATCGACCATTTCTGCACTGCCTGCGAAGCTGCAGCCCGATGATTTACCCACAAAGAACACAACCTTCGTCATAGTACCCGGTTCCGGAACAGACGGCGGTTCATTAAGAAATCCAAAGTACACGATCGATCACGAAGGCTGGATGTGTCTCCTCACGGCGCAACGACACCCGCAACTAGTGCAACGCAGTAATCTGTCAAATAATCGCCAACCGACGTCATGAAATGGCTGGAGCCGAGGTACAGCGGCAAAGGGATGTTGCGAATATTGTTGGCAATGTTGTGAGGTGGCCGGGGTTTGTTGATAGTTGGGGGGAGAGGGGGGTCTTCAGGGGTTTTTGGATGCTGATAGTTGGGGGGAGAGGGGGGTCTTCAGGGGTTTTTGGATGCGATTCATGCCAAGTTTTTGAAGCTTGCATAAGCCCGTAGACCTAGGCTTATCGGTGATGGATTGCATCGTATTATACTACAGCTTCTAGATGATCTTGATAGGAAATCTTTCTCTATAGGATCCACAGTCGACTCAGGAGAGGAAATGCTCAAGACCAATTCCTCCATGGATTTCTTTAAGGGATTCTAAAAAAATCCAGCACGGAAGAAGGCGGTTTCCGGAGTATGATGTTGAGACTGGAGCTTTAAGTACTGCCAGTATGCTTTATTATTACAGTGTTCTGCTAGCTAGTAGCTCCTACCTTAGAGGATTTATAGAATTATCACAGCTAGTGGTTGGAACTAGACTGAGTCTGACTGGGTCTAGATATACCATGGAGGATGATGCACCCATGCCCCAAGGAGATGAAGACCGGCGATTACCTAGCTGAGGCAAGACTCCATATACACCGCGAAGAAGTATGCCTACATCAGTCTGCGAGTCATTATTGAAGTCCTCCAAGAGTCAAGACCATTACAACATGACCTGCCTCGTTTGCTGCCAAGCTGGACCCAGGTGGATTTTTATCATATATCCTCCATCACTTGCGATGACACTGACTGCAAAATTGTAATTTATAACGCCCTGTCCCCTAGAACATCCCGAGGGCCGATCGCGAGACGCAGTTATTCAACATTTGAACATGGCTAACGAAGTAACGATTACTTTGTTCTAGGATTTGGCAGCCGGAAAAGTGACTAGTCATCAGTCAGGGCGATCATTGATGACCGAGCGTAGGCCTAGTTAAAGATTGCGGCATAAAGTGTCACAAAGTTGGAAGCTCTATGCGAAGTTCGAATGACTTTTATAAGAAAACTACTAGCTCTGTGAGCGCGTGACGTCAATATTAGGGCCGGCTGCGGACGAACCGGGACGGTATGGAAATTGAGGCCGACAAGGCTGGGATGGAGAAGCCTAAGGAGAGAGTTTCCTAGGAGGAGGCTGCCATCAATCAGGAGAAAAATTTGGACATCATGGTGGACCAGGGGTATAATAGTTAACTTATGAATCAATACCCCTACTACTTATTGAATTCTGACAAAGCTGTTGCATTCAAATTTCACTGTGATATAGCTTTGTATTCTTTTGTGTTTTTGGTCCCTTATATGTTTAGTATTACACAAAGTGGACATACAACTATTTTGGGACCTGGGTATAGTGTTGCTGTGCGCTGCTAAAGCCGTTAGTTAGGTGTTGGTTAATTAAGGGTTATCAGAGTTGACAGTTATAACGCTAAGTACCATGATACGGGATCTGCATCAGAATCAGGATTGGCAGGGGTGATGCAATTTCATAAAGAAAGTTAAAGTTATGGACAGGTACCCGGGTAGGTAAAGCATAGCTGAACACGGGTTGAGTTTATAATCCCTGGGGGGATATACACTTCTGAAACGACGGGTATGATGTCATAAAAGTAATCGTTACACCGGGAAGGGGATAATTCGATTAAGTAACTAAGTAAGAGTCGATGCGATTCGAAGGATGATTATGTTTTAAGCTCACGGGATTTGTCAGTCATGTTACAGGGACCGGTCACGGGATATCACCCGTTATTTTTTCCCACAAGTTTCATTGTTCTCTGCTGAGACCCGGCCACAGTATCTTTGTTCACACAATACCACTTAGTCGGGTTCCAGTCGGGTTAATCAAAATAGGGTTCAAACCCAGCACGATGATTAAACAAAACGCCATCTATTTCTGATATCAAAGCAAAAAACAAGTACAACTACTTGGTATATACGTACGCGAAAAAAATTAATTACCTATTAAAAAAGTCACAATTTATCAGTGTACTGTCATACAAAACCCTGGCAACAAATTACCAATCCCTATCAGACCTCCTCTTCAACTCGGCTACCCATTTCCGGAATGTATTCTGGGTCCACACTGGTTTCTGCAGTCTCCACAATGCTCTCCATTTCTGCTCTGCTCTCCGCTTCAACGCTGCGCTCCGCATCCACTCTACAATCCTCATCCACAAAGAACCCCATTTCTGCCCCTCCCGCCCTTCTCTCCTCATCCACCCATCTCTCCGCCTCCCCTCTTCTCTCCGTATCCCCAATTCTCCCCGTCCGCATACTCCAGTGATGTTCCTTCTAACAACACCCCTCATGAGCAGCGACCCATTTCCTCTCCCCCTTCACCAGCACCGCCTTTCTAACTGTAGCCAACTCCAAATTTTGGCCAGTAGTTAACCTTTTACATTTCTCGCACGTCTCGGTAAATATCGTCTTATAACTCGCTAACATCTCTAACAATACTTCGAGATTCCCGGGCCATTGTCGACCGGATATGGAGCGCATGATAGAGCGGTGGAGATGGGTTTGATGGCGTTGCAGCATGGAGGAGCGGCCTCGGGAGGTTTTGAGGGGGGGTGTTGAGATGGAGGTTACGGTGAAGGGGGTGGGGGAGTGCGGGGTGAGGTTGATGGTGAAGGATAGGTTGGCGGGGAGGGGGAGGTTAACCTATCAGGTGACGTGTTAGCGGATGTCATGTCATGAAGCTTTCTGTTTTGTTGGCTTTGTTTTCTTTGTTCTACCCTTGATGTGTCTATCGATTTGGTATATTCAGGAACTGAGACTTACGATAATTTTATCCTCCGTATGATCGATTTTGACATTTCTATGCATCAACCGTCCAGAGAACTCCTCGATAACATCCTCAATTTCCTCGAAAGTAGTATCCTGCACCTGAGGCTCTTCTTCCTCCTCCGTCTTGATTGGGGTTTCGACTTTGATTTCTACTACTTCGGTATCGCTATTCGATGTTTCGGGGGGTACGAATAGATCATGGGGATATAGACGGTTTTCCGGAGATGAGGTGTCTTTTGGTGACTTCTGAGCGTTTTCGAAGATGTGAGCGTTGTTAACCCATTTCGTGTTGAACACTTTTATATCTTGGCTGGCATTAACGACGCGGTGGGAGAGGTCGTCAAACATCCGCGATGCTAGGGTAGGTCAGCATTTCTGTGTGTGGGGGTTGTAGAATCCGGCGGGGCAAAATGGAGTAGAGATGATGTAGCGGAAACAAAGCGGGGCACGACTGTAGATTCTTCGGCGGTGGAGTAAACAATACGTGGATGTTGGCCGGTCGCGTGTGTCACGCTTGTCGCCCGGGGTGGCCGCACCCTCCGCGTTCGCTTCGCGCCGTCCCGTCTTCCCGCGTTGTTTCGCGCCACGGCGGGGGTGTGGCAATAGTGGAGAGACTCACGATCTGGATAATTCGCGCGTATAGGCCATAGAAGAGTAGGCATAATAGTCCGTAGACCTATTAACTAGTTCCTTATCAGCTGAAGTTCATGGAGTTGTCTGTCCACTTTGTTTGTCGCGACACGAAACTTGGTGCTTCGACACCTCGACAACTCCTCAGATGCTCTGACGTCGTTTCCCACGCTCTGGCAACGGTTCGCTTTCCACACTTACTCGTGTATGTAGCTCATCCAACTCCCGCAGCTGCTCAAGAAGTTTCGCTTCTGCTTCGTCAGGATTTTCGGTGGCATTTGTTGCTGGTAGATTCGCTGCTGGCGATGCTGGTAGTCGCGACATCACGGTGTGGAACTAATGGTGGTAGATCACAGAAGAAGGCTAGATGCTTAGATGCGGCTACGAAGGCCAAAAGAGCTTGAGCTTCTGGAAGCTGTTTCAACACGGGTGATCACTCGGTTTGACCTGATAAAGAATAGTAAGAAAGGAGTGATCCGGTGTTTCAAATGCGGCCGAAACTTGGAAGAGATGCAGGGGATTTAGAAATGTGGATCCGGCGATTCTATCTCCAGATTCGATCCCCAGATCTGAGCAGATTTTTGCAACGCGCGTACGACAGAGATCAAAAAGAAGCGCTGTTTCTGGATTCCTCACGGCTGTTTGATTCCCCACTCACGGCTGTTTCATCTCGACAGTTAACCACGACTCGACAACCACTTCAAGCCACAACTTTCCGACCGTTGACGACAACATCACACTCGCTTAAAACATCCTCGCCGATCCCGCCCCCAGCTTGCGCGGCGGCATAAACTCAACCTTTCTTGGAAGCTGCATAATACACGCGAGCTGTCGACAGCACTTCACGCCTCACAACCAAACCTTGCTTTCAGGAAAAGGGCTTCATTCCATCCCAACCTGCAGCCCCATTTTTGTTCACTTCTGTCCTACAACACCCTTACATACTTTTCTGCAGCAGCAAAAAGCACAGCATCAACGTACCGAACACAACATTTCAAACTCCTATGATTTCCTCAGCAGTTTCAACAACCCAATAAAACAACAAACATCTCGAGTTCACCAACACTTCCGGTCCATCGAAACCACGCGGCATCATGGCCATCCTCCCCTCCCCGGCCGCCGACGAAAAATGCGACGACCTATGCCGACCACCCTCCGCATCAACCTCCGGCACGCTCCCTCTCCCTCATCTGCTTAGCTGCCTCCCCTTCATCCTCACCTTCAGTCTCGTCAGCATCCTAGTTCTCCACCGTCTCTTCCCAGCACTGTGTGGGCCACGCCAACCCACCGAATCCCGAACCCGAAAACGCCTATCCGCGCTGGCCTTCTCCACCACCCTCGGTTCTACCGCCGTATTGGCTGAGCTCATTCTCTGCGAAGTAAGCGATTGGGTTGCTGCCGATGCTAGAAAGTTTGCATTCAGAGTCACTATCCATGTCCTTCTGATCTGCTTGATCATTGCTATCCCCCTACTGGAACTCTACTCGCTGGTCGAAAATAAATGGAGCAAAGGAAGGAGGTCCTTAGCGGTGATAACGGCGTTCGGAGGTTGGGTGTGGTTATTCTGGAATCTACCAATAGTAAAGGGTCACATGGGTGTATGGGCATCCGGGGAGCGAACAGTCTCTGAAGAGTGTTTAGCCCGGGTGGGGGTAGTGGGAGTATCCCTAATGGCTCTCTTATCCGGGTTCGGTTGCGTCTCAACCCCGTGGCAGAATTTTGGAGCAAAAGAGAAAACAGTATCAGACAACGACATAGCTCGTACCTCCGCCGGTTTAGATGCAACCTCAGAACTCCTAATCACCAAAACCAACAAGCTGCGGTACCTAGAACGTAAGATATCCGAAAAGGGTCCTGCAAACGAGGGGATCATGTCGAAAGTCTTCTCCGCCGTTCGAGGAGGCGATGCAGACACTACCGAAAAAGCTGTCTTGATTAAAGAAATCTCCGGGTTGGAAACTATGCGAACTTCCTTGGCTGCAGAGTTGGCGGATTTCCAACGAAGATTAACAACCCAACAGCGTGCTAAATCTCTCGCCGGAAGAATCCTAAAAACCATGTCCTGGGGTTTCTCAATCTACTGTCTCTACCGTATCGCCGCCACCACAATAGCTCATCTACCTATCATCCAAAGAAGAAGATCCAGTTTCTCCCAATCAGATCCGATTAATAACATCCTAGCCCTATTAGCCGTATACTGGGACCCACATCTAGACCGTGCTGCATGGAGTCGACAGATTGGCTTCTTATTATCTGGAGTCATTATCGCGGGATCTTTGGGGAGCGTGATGACGACGGTTAATATGTTGATGCGGGTAGCACCGGGGGCTGTTACTTCTGATAACAATCCGAATTTGCCTTTGTTTGTATCGCAATTATCTGCTGTTTATGTTTTGGCTTCGGCGTTGTTGTTGAGAAGTAACTTGCCGGCGAGTATGAGCACGGTACTTTCGGAGTCGTTGGGAGCACCATTGGATCCGAAGTTTGTCGATATGTGGTTTGATAGCTTGTTTCTTGGAGCCGCGGCCACGACAGCAGTGGTGATTGTGGTGCTGAGGAGGATTAGGAAGGGGGAGGAGAGGGATTTGGAGAATGGGATGGGGACGGGGGGTGGGGACGAAGGAGAGTTAGCGGCGCAGCTTGCTCGGCTTGCTCAGCTGGACTGGGTTTGTTTAAGGACGGGGGGAGGAAGTGTAAGATATATCTGTTAGAGGGTTCGTTTTTTCGGTTCGTTTTCTTGGTTTGGTTTTGCAGATTGGCCATGGGTTGACTCGGTTTGGTTTGGACTTGCTCTGCGTCTGAGCTTTGCTATGGCTTTTATTTCTTTTGTAGTATGATCGCGATGTAGATTATGAACGTACGTTACTAGATGTATATCCATTGTTATGGTGTAATGTAATATAATATTAACAGCTACTTAATAGCTTGAGAAGCGCAGCGCTTCTGCTTGGCTTGGGTGGTGGCTGTAGGCAATTAAAGCCGTTGTTATGATACTCAAATTATGTCGTTGCTTTTAACTAACTTGATCCTCGTACTGCACAAATGAACGAGGTTGAGTGCTCGGTAGTGAACTCTAAAGTAAAGAAATACAGACCCCAGGGTGATTAACCGTACCCTGATCACGATGTTTCTCCACCTTCTGCCGCTCGTCACCTACATACCTTCCGTACAACCATCCACACTCAAACCCCACTCTCCATCTCCGCTCACCCCCCTCTATCTCTACTCCATCTTTTTTAAGAATCAACACCTCAGTCCTAAACCCACCCCCCTCGAACCTACGATCTATCTTCAAAGTCCCAGTCCCAGTCCATCACATCCTCTTCCTCTTCCCCCCCCGAATAATGAGATGTGCGATGAGGACTGTTCGTCGCCCTCGTCTCGTTTTCTTCGGCGATTATCCAATACTGGAATCCCGCCCGAACGCTCTCGGAAACTAGCGGAATAACGAGCTGATGATGCTTGGAAAAGTTGACACAGGCGACACTTTCGATAATTCGATTTCGACACGCCCCACCACCCCGCCCCCCCGGTTATTGCCTCGTTCCGTTGTTTGGATTTGTGGTCCAGGTAGTGTTGATCGACTCTGTGCCCCCCATCTGCTGTGGTTGATGAATGGGATTTTTCTTTCCTTTCCTTTCGGCGACTTGTTCCGGGTTCGGTCCTCTCTTTGGTGGTTTGGATGAGCCTTTCCCATTCAACATATTTCACCAATTATCAATATCGAGTCATATCCAACACTGGAATTCTGGATTACTTAAATCGAGACTGGACAGGAAATACTTAGGAGGGATGGGTTGCGACTTGCGGGAGGGTATTAGCACTTCGACTGGCTTGTTGAGGGTGGCTTGGTGATGGTGGTTTGGCTTTGTCCCCCCATTTGCCCCGATTGTGGTAGAAGAGGTGTTGGTTTGTGGTTTTGTATTTTTTGCTTCTGCTGGAAGATCTGTTTCCTGAATCCAACACTAGAATAAGACGAAAAGCATGGCATATGAAACAACTCCTGGAAGGTTGACAACTAAAGCCCCCCTGATTTATGCTGTGATCACTTGTCCAGCGTTTCCGGGTTTGCTGCAGTTGAAGTTACGGATGGTTTACACTGCAGGCCACTCGACACTCTAACACCATTGACCTTCAGGACCACCCCCTCCCCCAGCGGCTATGATGAAGAAGAAGGAGCACCAGACTTGGTTTGCACTTTTCGGTTTGGGAACATGACACCAAAACCGCCTCCGCCCCTAATGTCGACTTGAAGAACCTCGTGATCGGTATTTCGGTCCGTTTCAAGTCAAGGAGCATCAAACATGTGGAATGCGACTAGATGCGGTTTCTTGTTTGTCCCCCCGATGAATTAAAAACAAGCTAAATGGAGCTTCTTTTGCGGCGGCTTCGACCTTCGGTTCTATTGAATGGGACTCTGTGACACTTTGAAGGTAAAATTTTTGCCTGATGGAATCTGGATTCAGGAAACTGGAGTAGGTGAGATTTTGTGATTCGATGGCGGCGTTGAAATAGTACTTATGTTAACCGTTTGTAGTGCATACACCGCCATGTGAAAACTAATTGCCGTCCATACAAATGTGTTTTGGAAAGACACAATGCTATGAATTCGCCATTCAGGACTCACCAGGCAAACTATGTTGCGGAAGAATGGCTGTGACTTGCAGCTCGACCGGACAATCGTGACTCAGCGAGAAATTGCAATGTACCTCCCATAAATAATCAGTTCTCTCTTCAGACTCCACTACTCCACTTCTTCTCCTGATAACGCTTGACACCACGGATACCTAAGCCAAGAATGGAGTCATTGAAATGATCGATGGATTTGATGACGTTGATTCCACAGAACATCAAAAGGTGTCCACAGACCATGTTTAAAAGGGTAAATATCACCATCACTTTGTTTCTGAATTTCTTTCCACTATCTATTTACTATTTTCGTGCTCCTTCCCTTGCTTAAAGCATTGTTTGTTAATGATTGCTATCAACTGGTAATTTGTTGTTCTCCCTCTAATTTGTATCTCTTGTTTTCTTTGCCTGTTGAAGTTTTAAATTCGATCCATTTTATTGTGATTGTTTACTGTAATTTTCAGCATTCATAAAGTGTGAGATGACAATTAAGTTTGCTTTCATTTATAAAGGAATATCCCGTCCAATGATCTGCACCAG
This sequence comes from Pyronema domesticum, assembly GCA_024516145.1. Lineage (NCBI taxonomy): Eukaryota > Fungi > Ascomycota > Pezizomycetes > Pezizales > Pyronemataceae > Pyronema > Pyronema domesticum. The sequence goes on from JAJJXL010000033.1 coordinate 576,324, forward strand.
CTAGGTTGAGGGGGTGTATTGAAGGCATGCACGTCGCTCACACCCGTCGCTTGCACAACAGCAGCCGTCAATTAGTCAGTAAGTTTCCTCAGCTATAAGAAGTGCACTCACTGCCATACATCTACCTATTCCTCACTACAATCGTCACTTCTCTTATGCCTGACATTCTATGGAGAATTGGGAGAGCTAGCGGATGGATGCCTGGTTCGTAATTCGTAAACAGGAAGTGCAGTTATATGGCACGGCTTGAGCATAACACAGAGACCGATAATGTGGATAGGGTATCGATGGAATGGAAGCAACATCGATGCAGCTTCCAGCATAATCGGGGGGGGGGGGGGGTAATTGGATGATGGTGGAAGTAAGGTTTGGTGTTTCAAAGAAATGTGACTACGTGTTATCGTCGAATTTGTTCATAGTGGGAGAAATTTCAGCTTCCCAGAACTTCCCAGTGCTTTCTAGCAAGTTCCCGGAGGTATGTAAGTACGTACTATGGTGCGAGTGATGCCTCATGGAGATGACACGTGCTGCTCTACATTATGGGTGCAGTTGAGTGGCGCTGATGGAATAGGTATAAGTGAGAGTCCGACAATTTGGATAGGGCATCGATGGAAGGGATACCGGTTCCCGTAGGTAACTCGGATCTCAAGGATCATTGAATTTGCTGAATTGTGGAGCGGTGGAAATTAAGTGCGGTTCTGTGGTTACGGAAACAACGTGGATACCTGGACGAGAAAACTAGATCTTCTCTATAGGATACAAGAGATGGTCGACTGTGCTCACATTTCAAAAAGGGGGGTGAGTCCAGGGTTGTGCATTTGTGTCCCAGTGAATCGAGTGATCGATTATGGAGACGATGGAACTCCGGGAGTCTCATGCAGCTAGCTGCCTAGAGAACTGCCGAGCTTCTATATTAAGAGCTCTGGTATGTGAAAACTGAAAATTTAGTTTTTCGGCTCGCTGCTTGTAGTCTTCATTTCGAACGTGATACATGAAACTGTAAACATTGTGGCCTGGCGTATCAAGTTTTCGACGACTGACGCGTAATGGAGACAACACAACTGCTGTTCTCTGGTACTTAGGCAACATGTGGGTGCCTAGAAGTAATGTTTAGAGTTTTTGCTTGGGTATCCTAGACTCTATATTTCATCGGCTTGTTGCATGCCTTCACTTTGAACGTGTGAAACAAAAAACCATGGCCCATGCAATGAAATAAGTGCTTTTCCATGTTTTGAACTCATGAGGCAGACATTTTGATAAGCTAGTCTAAGCTAGTCTAAGCATAAATCTTATATTGCAAAGCTGGCATGGGTATTAACTTTTACTCCGAATAAGGCTATGCAGCCTGGACCCTGCACTTCTGTCGATTAGCGTGCCCCGTACCGGGGACAGAATAATAAATGATTTAATCAAAATCAAATAATCTGTCGATAGTGTACACATAGAATACCCCGCAGTGCAATGGGTTACGGAGCTTCCCGAAGTTTCTGCCTTTGATTCATCATTCGGGGCGTGAGAATGGAACGATCTTTGGCCAGGGCCCAGAAATCGGTAGCGTGGTCCGTTTTTCTGAGTCTGAGGGGAACTTCTTTCGATAATCAAATGGCTTGACTGCTGCCTTGCTGCCTAGTACCTACGCTCCTTGCATTTACCTAGGCTGAGAAATCCCGTGGAACTTGGGAAACAATAGTTAAACAAAGTCATTCAAGCAAGGTAACAAGGTTTAACAGAGATTTTGGGATAAAAGAGCCTTATCCCGGTGGTTTTCTTAGGTCCAGTCAGTCTTCTCTAGTCTCGGCATTATCACACCTCCACATAACTTTCTTTCGACTTCAACTCTATTTCACAACAAAATGTCTACTAGCAGCAACGGTATACTCATATAGCTTCTATATATCCCCTAAACGTATCAAGAGGAGATGCTAACTCTATTCAATAGTTTCATTCTGTGAGCCTTCCCGGGAATTCCAGCACGCCGAGAACGAGAGAGAACAAGGAGAGTTTGTTGTCAAGCATAAGAGGACCTGGCAGGATATGAGGGATGGTAGGGCTTGTCCGGGGCTTCGTTTGGACGGTAGGATCAAGAGGATCTGTCGGGAGATGATGACTACTTCGATTGGTCCGCAGCTTCGTTCGGATGATGAAGTTGGAGTGGAAGTGAACAAAGGGGAGAAGAAATAGCAGGAGGAGGAGGAGGAGGAAGAGGAGGAAGAGGATGAAGAGGAGGAGAACGAAGAGGAGGACGAAGAATCTTACTTTGACGAGTTCAAAAAAGAGGATTTGGCAAGACTTACCAATCTTTGTTTTAAACAGACGGTAGACGCAGAATTTGCTCTAACAAGTTTGGGGACGATTGGGAATTACTGAATAATCTTCGCTTGGATGATGAAGATTCACGGTTTCAATTTTGAAAGGGATGGTGACAGTATGGAAATGGACTGAAGTAAGATGCGGAGGAAGATATATGGAGAGTGAATGAGGATTTTAATGGGGTTGTTGTTATTTATATGTGCTTTATTAGGGGTTTGTTTATGGGGGTTCAATCGATTGTATTTTCCTGTTCTTTATGTTGACTGTCGAAGGCAAGGCTTTGTAAAGTTCGATACATCTCATATCAATCCTAACATCAATTGATTTTAGCACACACCGACCACTGTCTGAGGTTGTGCATTTTTCACGGGACTTGAGCCTGCCATAGTATTTGCCAAGCCGGGCCGAATGATGACTGATGCATCGACTATGCGCACATTTGTCGCGTTTTCAGTGAATGCTTGTGACAATCCAAGGAGAAAAAAACAGCATCAGTCTAGTATCTAGTATAAAGTGGTATGTTTTTAACGATACTCCAAGCTACCTTGGAAGTTGGGCAGAGGTACCGCTGATATCAAGGAAACCGCCAAACTCGTCGCTTCTTGCCTTGAAGCTTGGAAGTTGGTCCCGGTCAGCCAGGGATAGGAGCATGACAAGTATAGATTACAGTGTAAGGTATCCATCTTACTGTTACATCTGATAGTGAGCATCCATGACCTACTAGGTAGCTACAAGCCGTCTTTACTCCGTTCCAGCCAGAGCGAGTGCTATTACATGAACCCGATTAGGGCACACGCTAGATGACTCACCTGGGTACAGTGATGTTGCAGCGGGGTTAGGAAAGTCAGCGTTAGGCTCAAGACTCACAAAAGATTGATGAAGTGGTTGGTTACACATGTTGGAATCAGCGCAGCCGTATCACCGCATCAAGTAGTAGTTTATTCCTGTTTGTACAAACAAGAGCAGGTACAAATTACAATTAAAATGAAGTACTTATAGACACCAATATGTTACTGCAGACGATCCCAGTGTTTCACTGTTGACCTCACCACCAGGCTTTACGAATGCTGTTACATGATCCGGAGTAATCCCAAAACAACTGCATGCTAGATATATTGACAGTTGGCAAAAGTCCGATACACCTCAGCTGCATATGCATGCTTTCAAGGTGGGTACATGATGTGCAATACAGGTCCTGAGACTGGCTTAATAGGGAGCCAAAATGACTAAGCGTTCAAAAACCATTCTTTTCTGTTGAAAAAGATCGGGCAAATCCTACAGGCAGTATATATAGAAGAATATAAGTGACTATTTATGCAACGATTTCTACGGTTGATTATCAAGAACATCACGTGTTTTATCTCTCTTGCACCCATCTCAAAAGTATGCATCTGCGGCTGAGGTGTATCAGACTTTTGCCAACTGGCAATACCTAATCAGAGCGCAGCTTTTTGTTTGCCATATTCTACCAAACATCTGTAATTCATGGGAATATTTGCCTTTACACGACATCGTCTCGGGAAGTTGTACGGCCATACCCGTGGCTACCTACTTCCATCCGACGGAGCCATAATCCACTGCGAGTAATTAAGAATACGAAGCGGTTGTGTAAATTCCTCCGAAAGCTTCTTATGACTGTTCGAACAGAACAACGGGAAGTTACATTAATGATGCCTGGTTTTCACTTTCAGCGTTTAATTGGAAACCCCCTATGACTACATGTACATCAAGCGAATGCAAAATCTTGGCATAGAACCAGTAGCTTAAAAACCATAGAGCCGTCCAGCTTCTCCATCAAATCCCCAAAACCTTTGCAGAGATATTTTCTCATTACCTCCTATTTCCTTCGATCTTAAACGCACAGTCCATATTACGACCCACAACCTACGACATGTCTGCCCTTGACCAACTAAACCTTGACAACAGCGATGATGTCAATCAGTTTATCAAAAGTACGTTACTCCGGATACTGTTTCTAAGACTGTGCTAACCTAAAACACCATCAAATAGATTCAGAAACTATCAAGGAATTATGGCGTCTTGTAAAGCTCAGTGAGCAGCGACACCGAGAGCTCCTGAACACATGTTTGGACGAAATAATATATCGTCAAGAGGGAATAATGGAAGTCCGGCCACTTCTCTCAAAAGAACTCTCCAGTCACTCCGCGCCATCCACTACTTACCAAGCCCACGTCAGACACCTTAGCAATGCAGAGGAAGTGGCCGATTCCGAACTGCCCTATGTGGGATCGTGGATCTTACAGCAAGTGTATGCTTGCCTAAGTTGTTGGTCCAGGATAGACAGTGGTTGCGATGACGTCTACATAGCACCTATACGATTTAAAGCCTACTCTGCGCTCAGCCAGTAAAAAATTCTAGACTCAAAGTAATATAATCCGCAGATTCAGTGTTATCCAGCGACTCTAATGGAGAAGCCGACCCAAAGCTGCGCAGTGTCCGGGCAATCACATGACCACCATGATTTAGTAACTGAAAAAAGAAATCCCTGTACGTAAACGGATATGATGTCACAGCAAGTCTCGGGAATCCGCAGAAGAGACATCGAGCATTGATCATGAGGAAAAGTCAAACCAGATACCTCATCCGAGCGCGTCGTTTGTCACTACAATTTACCGGCATAACCAGATCCCGCCTGTTGTTTGAAACGCCGAGAGGTTTCAGTCGCTGACATATTCTATGGTGGTCACTAACAGCCTCCATTATCGTATCCGCAGCTTCCAGTCTGACGGATCCGAAACGAGTGATGCCTAATAAATACGGGAATCGGGATGGGCATCGTCAAACGGAGTTGGAATGTCTCTTATGACTGTTTAACAGGATCATGCACGGCAATACATTGTACGGTTCTGATCCGGTTTTTTTGTAAGTAGATCAGCTTTGTAGCAGTTTGGAACTGGTGAGGTGAGATGCCGGCGGAAATCAATCACATCCCACGGCTGTAATATCGGGTGATCATCTGTGATACAACACGGGTGCTGCCTGGCGTTTGCAAAGACCAGGGACAGGTCAGATAGGAAAGCGGTACAATAGTGGGAGATCATAGTGTTATAGGGCTGATACTTTGAAATGCAGCCTACTTAGAGACTCATCATCGTATCGCCATATGCTTGTTCATCGGTTATCATCAGATTGAACGGAATTGCGTGTCGCTAGCGACATTGATGGGATATTTGTCATGATCCCCATGTATTAGATAGAAATAACCACTTGTGCCACAGAGTATCATTTAGGGTGTAGACTTAGCAAGAATTGGTAGCTCCGACGGGATTCAGTGCAGCCTTCTGTGGGTACCTTAATGAGTGATAGCAGATGACGCGTACACGGCTACCGTCATTCCCGGCGTTTGAGAAGTTCCCATGACTGATCCAACGGGAGTGCTTTGTAGTTTCGTAGCGGCGATAGGTTATTGCTGCATCTTATATATTAAGTGTTTATCCAACCGGCGACTGGTTTATTTGAATCCCATCATCATCTCAGATCTTTTGTGACACGCACTCATTCCGTTTCATTCATCACCAATCTTATCGACTTCAGAATGAGTTCCTCACGATTATTTAGATAAACATTTTATAACTCTCCACCTTCGCCTTCTCATTTCTCTCCTTTCTTCGACGTTATTATTCTTCAAAATCACTATCTTCCTAATCATCTCCATCCTCATCCCCATCCTCATCCCCATCCTCATGGGTGTCTTCATCCTCCCCATCCTTGCCATCCTATCCATCGTCCGTATTCTCTTCGCCTTCTGTTGAGCTCTCTCCATCATTGTCCTCATCAGAGGCCCATCTTCGTCATGACTCTCCTGATAGTAAGTGTTCTACAAAAATACAAAACTTCAGTCATTTCCTCTCTAGGTTTTTAGAGCTTGTAATAACCCTGACCTCTTGCAACATCCTCATGTTCCTGACCTTCTTAGTTACTTTACATTGTATCCGGATGGCAGCCTGCCGGATAGATGCGGTATTCCCTCAAGATATCCATAAGACAAAGCTAGCTTCTGTGCAGCCTTGTCGATATGCAATTAGCAGTCTCTTCCCACCCAAAAGCCGCGACAACTAACTACAGTAGCTACAACCTCCTAAAAACTTCTCATCCAACAGTCCAAACCACCCAACGCAAAAAACCCCAGCTTTCTCTCAAACAGCGGCGCAAATTCTGTTTGAAAGGAAGTGTTGGAAGCTGGGCTTCTTTGCGGGGATGATTCTCGACATCCCTAATAAATAAGATAAACTATGGATAAGAATATGGATAAGAATAAGTATGTCCAGTCCAGAGGGGGGGGGAAAGTCGAAAATATGTACTGATTACCAGGCAGGTAGCGGTGAAATTTTACGGGTTGCGGTAGAATTAAAATCGTGCTTATTGCTTCGCCGCTGGCGGCTGCCGTGATGCGTCTCTAGAACGTTACTCGTGGTTACCTCACCATAAACCACGGATGGCGTTCTAACTTCTAACGGCACTGGTAAAGATTATGGCTTCGTTAGTTTTGAAATTCATTACTCATCACACACCAGACGGGGTACGGTTGCCGGACTACATCAAAAATTCGAATAACGGCGGCCAGTGCGGCCGTACTTGCAGCACGTTGATCTTACATCACGTGTAACTATATAAGAGGTTCACCTCTTTCTCATCATTCCCGGGTAGATATCACCATCACAACCTCAAATACAAAACGACAAACCAACCAAACTTCATCTCCCAGCAGAAACCCATATCACAATCCTATTCCTCAAATTCCCTTACAATTCGCTTCCACCGCAATCTAATCTTGGCCAGTAACATCTATGTAAAGTCATGTCTCTCTAAATTTACCACTTCAGCAGCGACGCCCGGGGGGCCGGGCTGGAGACCAAATGCGGCCACATATACGGGGGCGCCTAAGAAGACCAAAACACCCAGTTAGCCACTGAACCGTTGACTTGCTGCTGCAATCGAGGTATCATTACTTACGTATCCTTTTTTCTTTTTTTTTTTTCTTTTGGGGGGGGGGGGGGGGGGGGGGCAGCATAAAGCACATGTCGCTGTGCTGTATTTCAAGTTGCTTTTGCAAGACTGAATGCCAGTATGGTCGTCATCAATTCATTCCGATTTTGAGCTCCGAGTTCGCCGCCTTCGAAGCTTTTGCCGGAGTCTTGGTAGCCAGGAGCCTGAGACTTTCTGGCTTTGGTGGCATGGGGAGCCTTGATGGTATGTCTAGGGGTCTTCTCTGGTTGGAACTTGGGAGGTGGCAGGCTTTGTGATAGTGGACCGAGAGAGTGAGATTGCCCAAAACTTAGAATGAACACCCAGCCGAAGGTCCGAAGAATTGTGCAGTGCGCACAAAACGAAGCTATGGACGGAAGAGAGGAGCAGAGGAGATCCTTGCACGGCAACCTCCGATAAGGGGGGGGGGGAGAGAGAGAGAGAGAAGCAGAGGAGATCTCCCCCTAGCCATCGAGTATAAGGGGGGCGAGAGAGTTAGGAGTCGTGGATATACTTCCCGGTTTCGGAGGGGTTTAAATGACAGTTGGCTCGTACCAAAGGCTAAAGGCAAAGAGAAGACATCGACGCCGAGAAGAGACAGGAGAGGAGAAAGTCTCTTGCACCAAGCTCTACAGATCAGGAGGGAGATGGCCGCACTTGGAATTTCGAGAATTTGGTTGCCAAGGACTAAGGTTTGAGTTGAGGGGAATGAGTTGTGAGAAGAAGAAAGGATCCAGAAAGGAGGAACAAGAAGAGACGAAAAGAGGAGAAGAGAGAAGCAAAGCGGTGATTCCCCACGAAGTCTTTAATAGCAGGGCATGGAACCCGGGTAGAAAGAGGGATCGGAGCCGAAGGACGGTTGATAGCTTGTGATCTCGATGAGAATGGATCCGAGATGTCGAGTAGATGATGCGGGCTCTGAATATGCAAACTCCAAAGAGAATTTCTGATGCCCCGATTATCCCAGATTCCCAAGTGGGATGTGAGGAATTGAAAAGGAGATGTAAACGAAGTGAGAGGATAGAGGCCGGAGACGGGAAGAGGATGGTAGTGGGTGACAGGTGTCACATTGTGATTCCAAGTGGAATATGAATAATGGTGGAGAACTCATTGCTCAACGAATATCGGGAGAGGAGGATGGAAAAGGCGGAAGGGAATCAAGGGATAAGGAAAGAGATGGATCATGGAAACAACATAGAGGATGAAGGCCGGCCGGCGAAACCTAATGCATCTGTCAGAGGACACGAAGCTTATGGCGGCCGAAAGAAGCAGGATGGTGCAGCGGGTGAATATTGCGCCAACCCAAGTCAGTTACTGACTTTCGGTGTGAAAGGTTGGTGGTTGGAAGCTATCGTATGATGTCCCATGAAGCGGTGATCTCAAGCGGCGGTTATGCAGCAGCTGCGACTATGATGGTATCTTCATATCCCTCATAGGCCTCAGATCTCCCCCATCTTCTTATCATCATAGCTTTGTTAGAAAGTAATAACTCAAGAGAGCGAAATTTATTGGCGGTGAAAGAAGCAACACAATTCACAATTCACACTCTCTCAGGTCACACACAAAGTCACTCATATAAATAATTCACGACGACAATCGAAACATGCAAACATATTAATCCCCGAATCCCTATCACCCTAAAACTGCTAAAGCACACAAAAAGCCAACTTAACTACATACAACCCAACCACCCAAAAAAAGAAAACGCCATATTCAATATGTATCATATGTATGATGTCCTATCCATGAACCTCTTTAACCCAACCCAATCCCCAACCCAATCCCCATTCCCCATTCCCCGCCACCTCCATGCCTTATATGCAAAAGCATCTTCAAGCAAGTAACTACAGTGGTATATACTGATATTCCTACTCCCTTACACCTTGCTCTCCTACTATGAGAATCTCAACTTTAGCCAACTTCAAAAAGTAGACACGAGCAAGAAAGCAAAGTCCAGAGCAAGCAAAAAAAAGATGCACACTTTTTTTTTCCAAAATCCTCAACCCCAAACACCTACACTTCTATATCCATCCCGATTATCTTCCTCTCCTCTATGCACCTCTAATCACTCTGCTCCGCTCCCTCTCCCGCCGAGCGCAGCGAGGCTCCACCTCGTATCGTGTCCCCCCCTATCATCCCAGATAGCCTACTACGCAGCCTACGCTTTTCTCTTCCCCCCCATCTCCCCACTACTCTGTTCCTTCGCCAACCACTCCAGAACAGTTTCATAGCAAAGCACATACTGCTGTAAACACTGCACCATACTAATCCTCTGATCCCTCAACTCACAGACCGCTTTATAAACCAAATCCTCATCTTCTCTACCAATCCAATCACCATCATCTTCCAGACCTAGGGTTCCCATTCCCATTCCTAGATTAAGACCGTGATCGGATGTTTCCGGCAAGTGGCTGGCTTGGCTAGCTTGGCTTGCTTGCTGACTAGCCTGCTGGGAGGGAGATAAAGCGCCAGGGAGGTTGAGTTGGAATCCCTGTGATGCAGAAGGAGGTGGTAAAGCAGAGATAGCAGATTGATGATTCACCACACCAGTAGGTGAAAAGAAAGGGGTGGTAGAAGATTGTGGAGCAGGAGCGGCAGAGAAGAAAGGTGAGTTTGAAGCACCGGCTGTGGTGGTATGATTCGTGCTAGTCATGGGGAAGAAAGGACCGGAGTTTTGAGCTAATGCTGCGGTTGTTGCATTAGGGGACAGGATTCCGGAGGCTCCGTTGACGGCGCCTGGATGCGCTAGTGGTGCTGAGGCGGTGCCGTTGGTGGCTGAACCATTGGGCTGCGAGGAACCGTTGACTGAGCCGTTGGTCTGCGAAGAACCGTTGATAGTAGCAGGGGCTATGGAACCAGGTGATACAGAGGGCGCGTAGTTGCTGTGTGCTGAACTTGCTGCGCTGGAGGCTGCGCTGCCGTTCGCTCCAGAGGCTTTCGCTAACATCCGTTTATGCATCATCTGCCGCTTCATCATCCCAATAACCGAGTCGACGGTACAAAAAGTTCCTGTTCTTCCACATCCTGCTGAGCAATGTACCAAGACCGGTCTTCTTGAGGGGTGTTCTGAGGAAGTTGAAGAAGCACGAACAACAGCATCAGTATGTTCGACCAACCCCAAAACATGAGAAGGATGAGCTGGGGCTCCAAGATCAGGCCAGCCGGTATATTGTAGCTGAGTAATCTCTCTCATTGGCATAAAAGGACAGCCGGTATGTTCCAGTGTAAACTTCCGAACAGTAATGTAGGGAATGTCGTTGGCGACTTGGCTGCTGGAACAACTGACTGAGCGTCGCTTGGGACTGGCTTTCAGCGCAGGGGGCTCAAGGGACACTTTGCGCTCTTGGATTCGGGTTAGCTTTAGGGATCCATATTGGTCGCTGTTCCAGTAGTTGTGGGATTTCAGACGGCCGCCTTCGCTCTCTGCTGTAAGCATCACGATTACTCGCACGTCTTGTTCCCAGATCATGGACCAGAAATCCTAGTGGGTGTTAGTCGGGTTCATTATTGTGGCAGGTGACGCAGGTTGCAGGCCGCTGGGCGAACAAGGGGGAAGACTTACGCGGAAGGTACTTGGCAACGGTGCCTGAGATGCAATGTAACGTTTCTGGCTGTGAGGTACCGAGATATGAGAAGCATTTACATAATCGCATTCATCCGTAGGATATTCCTGTAGCTTAACTCTCGAATGATCGTAAGGCCAAATATTATTATATCTGTTTTTATTACCCTTCTCCACACCCGCCAGAGTGTGTGGCCTAACAGATGCAGAAGTTGGGGAATCGTAGACAACTGAGACATTCAATGCATCTTGCATTCTTCTTTGTTCGGCCTTCTCGATCTTCAGGAACCTGTCGGCGACAACCTTAGATCCATCTTCTTTACATGCGACGTCATTTAACCAGGTTGGTAGCTGAGATAGGTTTTTATTGCTCATAGTCGTCGGTACTTGGATCGGAATCTCTCCAACTCCGTCGATAAGGTCCATGTTTTGTCGGATATTCGAGAAGAACGGATTTACAACCGATTGCGACTGTGGCAAAGGACAGTTGAAGACACCTCCGGTGACCTTTTCCGGTCCTGAAGCTCCGTTTAATGATAATCCGCCCTTTACTGGCGTTGTAGCTTTTGGTGGTGGTGTGCGATCAACCTGGTTGTCGAAAATCGCCGCAAAGCCCGAGAAACCACCTAGAAGCACATCATTAGTCTCAACGCGACATAGTAGAAGCACCGGAACACCTACCCTTCAAGATGTATGGTAAACCATCCCATCCTTCTCTTGAAAACTTATTCAACGTATGTAACGCTGTTAAAGCCGAAGAGTCATTTAGATTATTCGAATCTGCGTCATATACGACGATGAACTTCATCTTCTTCCATTGGCCAAATCTCTCCTTGTCCTGGTTGTTTGCAAAAGTCTCCGACAACTTTGTAACATTGAAGGAAGGCCTCTTTAGTAACGTCGTAGGTATACATAAGTTGACCGCTGACTTGATTCTTGCTTCGGAATAGTTCTTGTATGTCCGTACATCCAGTAGTAACAAGCTATCCGTATTATGCTGGGTGATTAACTCGGACAATTGAGCTGGTTCAATCATATTTGTATTGTTATCCTTCGCAGGAATCGGTAGTGTCATTGATCTCGCAGCAGGTAGTTTCATCGATATAGGAGACGGCAGTGCGGGAGTAGCTCGTAAGGAAGGAGGCGCGGATAATGGCGGCCAAGGGTCATTATCCCCGATGTCGATTCTATCGGGGGAGGAATCTCTGACGGAAGAAAAATAGTCATTTCCCTGAGGGGTTAAAGTATCCAAGTTAGGGACAGTGTTACTCGCGGGTGCAAAAGCTGTCGTGTGATTACTCCTTATGGAGCCGAGATCTAGACGCGGGGCATCCTTCCGTTGTAACTTCCGCGCTAGAACCTCTGTCTGTATCTGAAAGGGAGTTGTTGGGTTATCAACAAGCACTGGAAGAGGTGATCTGGCAGCTGCTGAACGAATCGATGAGCTTGCTGGAGACCAATTCTTGGTTGAATGATTGCCTAGTCCAGGGTCATCGTTTACGAAGTTAAAATATCCCCCGGCTGCAGAGGGGTTTTCTGCCGGTGTTTCGGTGGCGTTAGACAACGCTACTTGTGGTGATGGAAAGTCGAAAGTCGGCTGTTGCTGGGAGGAGGTGGGTCCTGTGTGGAATTGGCGGACCTGAGAGTGAGAGTTGTGACTCGGGGCTTCGGTGGTATTCGACTTTCTCGTTGATGCAGTTAAGCCCGACATGACGTTTAATTTAGGAGATCCAACCAGTGATGGCATATAAAAAAGTGTATGTATGTTCTATATATACCCATACACAAATATGACAGTTTATGGATCGATTGATGTAGTGCCTTGCAGTGGAGGGGAGTATATTCTAGGGCTCGGCGGTGTGGTGTACTTCAGTTGTAGCTACCGACGGACGGTAGAAAATTCTTGTCAGTGATAAGGTGATTCGCAAAATCGATACACGCTGATCATGGTCGACAGTTCAGGCTGTCTTTTGTCTCCGGGGTTCGTTCGATTAAGCGTTGTTGGCCGCCTTTGGCGCGAACTGTTCACCAGTTGCCAGCAAACCGGGCGTGCAGCGGGACCAGTATCGGGAGTGGTGGATGGTTGGTAGTAAGGGTGGTGGCAGCGGTGGGTGTAGCGGAGGGAGGTGAGAATCTTCTTTGGCAGTTGGTAGCGGTTTGGACGTCGATGCCACGGCACTCGTGTGTAGTAGGTAGGGTTTCGGACGGTCGTCTACGGGTAGATGTTCTCGTGGGGTTGCTTGACGTGGAATGCGTTGATGTTTGCGTGCTCCTTGCGGTACTTGCGGTACGGGGGATGGGGGGGCAGGTATTCAGTTGGGCTGTCGTTCGTAGTTGGGCTCGTTCAGTAGTTGGGCTCGTTCAGGCTCCTCAGTGGTTGGGCTCGTTCAGTTTCGTCCTCTTGGTGCCCTTGGGGTCCCGGGGGTGCTGGGTGGCGTATGATGTCGTCTATGGCCCAGGCGCTATACACGGACGGGGGTGCCTTGGAGGAGCCGCCTTGGGTGGTTGTCGGGGCTGTCGGGGGTGGTGGTGGCGGAGGGCGGACTTGACAGGGTGGGTGGACTCGAGCAGGATCAACTCGATGGGGCTCGCAGGGAGCAGTCAAGCAGTCTGGCTTTCTTTATTGTTTCGATTTTGCCTCTCGTTTTCTGTTCTCTTTCTGTTCTATGAAGTGCTCTCTCGCTTTGTCATTCTTTGCTCCTTTCTTCCCCTTCTACTGTCTCCGCTTTCTGTTCTCTTTCTGTCTTCCTTGTTTCTCGGCTATCAGGATTCGCGGAGGCTGCTCGATCGAATCGCTCGCACAGTAAAGGGCAACGAATGGAGTTCCGAGGCGATTAACAGGCGCTGGGCTGGTGTGAGGCTTGGGGGATGGGGGATTGGGGGGGGGGACACTCTAGAGAAGCAGGCCGGAACAGCTAACGAAGACCAGACGATACCGGTGGGTCTAGCAGCGAACGAGCGAGCAGGGCAGCAAGATATGTACCGTAGATATCTAGAGGACGCCAGCAGCTGGCCAGCAGCAGACCAGACAGACAGGAATGCCGAGTGGAGTGGGTTTAGCATTAGCAAGCAGTTAGAGTGCTCATGTATGTACAGCATAGATCAACTTCTACAACTGAACACGGCCAAACACGGCACAAACACGGCACAAACACAGCACAAACACAGCACAAACACAGCACAAACACAGCAGCGGGCATAGATACAGCGTACCTCGACAAATACAGCAGATCCACACCTGCCACATCCTCGATACAAATAGCTATGATTTCTCGCATTCCCATTCAACATTTCCCGCATCCATTTCCCGCATTTCCCACCTGCAATGCCAAGCGGGAGGCGTGCCTTACCTTCCCGCCTCAACTCTCCGAGAAAAACGGCCATCAAGATTTTGAGCAGCGGTTGAGTAAGCTAGAGATACAAGGGGAGCTTACTCTAAAACGACGCGTGAGAGCAGAACAGGATTTTTCGATCTATATTTGCTAACCGGGATGACGGTATAACACGCTACTTTTGCAATGCGAGATCAACCAATATCACATCCACAATTATTTATTCTGTTTGCCTGATTTTCGATACGTGGAGCTCGCGAATCGAAGATGAATCGTAGTATGAATCGCCGTAATCAAGTGAATCACTGTGAATCCAAGAAATAAATTACAAGTACGATCCGTTGTAATCAAGATGGTAATCGAAACGGAATTGATGCGTGAGCACAGTTCAGGGGGTAAGATACGAGTTTGACGAGTCGAATCTTGCGCCCTGTTACCCAGCGGCAATTGGACCAGCATGAGATCATCGAACATAAGATCCAAAGTCTGGAACTTATTTTGTTGCCCCTCGCTTACCGCCAAAAACCTCAGTTTCCAGGCTGGGGCTGATGATGCAACCGACCAAACTACTGTAGAACCAACTAACCCGATTTGGGCTTTATTAATAGCATGCAGTAGCTGGCCGACGTTTTTTTCTGCAAAGAGATTTACGGCGAAGGGGCAAGCCGAAGAGTGGCAAAGCTTGTCGATGATGGTCAGCGACCATCAAATGCTATCAAATCCATCAAACTGAAGCTCCTCGAAGAAGCAAAGAGGCAGCAAAACTTACACAGGGTCCTCTACCTTTTCAGGCAAACCATGCTCGACCCGTAGGAATTCGCGGTACATAATCGACGGGTACTCACTCAGGGAGCCGTTGCATCTCGGTGCAACGTGCAACCACCCGTTCCGCCCGGCGATAGATAGCTCCGATAGCTCCTTACCTTTAGACTTTAGACTTTAGACTTTCCCCCACCACGCAGTAACTCTCTAGATGTGGTGATGTTCCTCGAGGGGGCCGAGGAGCTTCACCAAAGGTTGCGTGCTTTGCACGGGGGGCATGAGAAAAGTTCGTATCTGTACATACAACATACATAGATATGAACTCGGTGATCACGGTTGCCGGAGCCTGGGTCTGGCCTCGACAAGGTCCGACAAAGTCCGACGAGGTCTTAAGGGTGAACAAGGTGATGAAATGGATGAAATCCGATGGGACGAGGTCGCGGGCCGGTACCCGTATGGGTGGGGTAAGGGGGGTGGAAAGGTACCGACTCATGGCCTGGCCTATGAGGTCATAAAATTGGGGTCCTAAAATTGTGTTTCAGCCACCGAAACAACGAGCAGAGCGCGGTTTCTGCGGTTCCTTCGTAGCGAGGGAAAAAATATTTCCTTCGTTGGATGTACCCAAGTATCTTCCGTCATCCATGCTGCTAAAAAATCTTTGCACCCGTTTCTTGTGGCTTCGCAAGGAGGGGGAGCTTCTGTGTGGAGATTCCCGCGAATCCAGTCAGATCATTGGCTTTGGTGATCTGAGCTTTGCAAGGATTCAACCAATGGATGCGGGCTCTTGCTGAATGACTAAGCAATCCATCGCAGTCGGGAGGGATAGGGTTGCATGCGGCTCTTGTCGTTGAGTGAAGTCATCGTTCTGGTAAGGTTATTCAGCCTCCGTTAAGGTTCACTAAAGGTTCGAAGCCGTTGATCGATATTCTTGAGTTTTCCATACCCCTGGAATAGCTTCGGATATAGAATCATCTGGCTGAATGACGTTGGTCCATCAAGGGTTTGCTGGGCTTATTTCCGGGATCCCGGGGCCATAACGGATTCTTGGGGCTTGCATTGTTGAAGTAGAGGAGTAGCAGCATATATCCGGGCGGTTTCAGTCCCAGTAGAGATTGTCGTTTATCGAGGATGTCGTGTCCCAATGAGCTAGCCAGATCTCATCATAAACGTACGATGAACCGCATCGACGACTAGCAAAGCTGTACAATGCTCCGAGTTAGTAAAGAAACAAGCAGACCAAACTGTTTCTGAATTTCAAGCATCAATTGGCTGAATCTGGGTTCAACTAGTACGTACCATGATCTCCGTATGTGGCATTCTGCATCCACATTCGACAAGGCTATGATCCCATCATCTTCGACGTCGATATATTTGGTGCAGTGGTGGCCGAATTAAGTCAATCCGAAAGATGTGGAGGATGTATGTTTCTTCGTATGCTCCACCGGTCTCTGCCTTCTCCGTCATAACCCGCCACTAAGGGATTCATACACACGGCCCAAAACCACCGCCAAGCCGTACGATATGTCCCGTAACTCAAAGAATCGCCGTGGCCACGTGACCCTCGATCTTATCTAATCTAGTCTAATCGATCCAAGCCAAATACGACCAAAATTGTGTGCTAGACCTCGACCGGTGAAACACATGTCTAGATCTGACGTTTCATAGCTGTACATACTTACTGCAGTATGCGAGTCATAACTTGCTTGTTCATAGCTGGTCAAAAATCGCCGTCTGGAAGGCATAAAACGCTCTTATTGCCGCCGAGTCTTAGCTGAGGCATGGCAAGACATAGCAAGCGCAGGGCGAGCGAAAAAGGAAGATACTTGGCAGCCGAGCGCCTGATAAATTTGAACATGTTGACAAGTAAAGACAAGGTAAGATGCGATGTGGGGGACAGAAATGGTTGGGCGGAGACATTGTTATGGTTGGGTAACTGGATGGAAATAAGATGAGCTGCCAACTGTTAACAGACCTGGCAGACCTCTAGACTTAGCAAGGTTAACGGTAACGGATATCCACGGAGCTTACTATGCGTTGTGCATCAGATGGATAGCTTTTAGTGTACTCTAAGTAGATACAGTGCTTCTCTGGGTTCAGCGAGGCCCACGAAGCACAACGTGCTGCGTACGAAGCGAGCGAAACAAGTTGAAGTGAAGCTCATCTGGTGCATGAATTTCGCTAGCGCCGTCGGCGTAGCCTGCGAAGTCTGCTTCGGATAAATTAAGTATCCGTCGACACCTTAATTCCGTGGTTATCGCGTTAAAGATTGAATTCGATTATTGGATTAGGATGAAGGTAGTAGATGAATTTGAAATGTTGAGCTCAGGAGCGTGAGATGAATCGAATCATAATTTGTGAATTGTAGGATCCTTGCATACCCATGTCATACCCGGGGTGTAACCCTAATCTTTTGCCTTGACTAGATTGGTGTGGTGTGGTGTGGCATGCCGACCGTAAACTCTCCTATGGCCGAGATGTATATCTATGAACTGGTAAGTATCGTTTTTACAGGAAATCGATTAAGTCAGATGCCATGACTCTCGCTAGTCGTTTCTAGTGGGGAAAAACTTTAAAACTTTATCACCAGCGAGAGCCTCAGAGGCATGCTGAACCTGTAAGGCCAGTATCAATGCCATTGTGTACTTATTTCTAAGTATAAAGATCTTGTACCGGCTGCTCGGGCTAGAATCCTGGGCTCGTTCGACACTGAGTTCGGTCAGAAAGCGCAGGAGGTTTTCGTTAGAAAATTGATTTGGCATCGAGAATAATACACATTTAGACTATGTAAACGAAAGAACACATACGGAATCAATATACAGTGATATCCAGCTTCATACAGCCGCAATACGTCATAATCAGGACTCACCAGGCCGAGGGATGTATCGTGAAGACATCCAGTTACCCAATTCCAGGGAACAGGCTCATTGAAACGTGGGGTTAATAGGACTCGGTTTTTGGCATAGAAACCACATACCGTATCTAAACGCGTGCTAGATGGTTGAATCAAGTATAAGAAGTTGAATCTCGGTATGTGAGCTCGGCAGAAAACGCGTAATTCTGGAACCGTTGACACTGCGACAACCTGGCTGGTTGGGACAGTACATTGACAGATGTCTCGTAACACGTGTCATCTGCGGTGATAAGCAAATTGGCGGATAATCGGAGCCGTGGGCAGATTGTAGTTTGACCGAAGCGGCACCAATCCCATAATGCGAAGTAGGTACGTACTGAAACGCTTATATCCGTACGAGCCGTCACTCGTCCAGACGCCACAATGTACCATAAAAAATGACAGTCACTATCATATGACCACCAAATAAACTTATCAGCCCTTATCTAACTCTCACAAATCCGATACAACTGATCGCCACAGACATTTGATCGCCCCACCTTTATATTTCCGCCTTTTAGTAATACACAATCGAAACAAAAATGCCAATCATCTACAGAAATTATGGGTACACCGATACTCTTCTCAAATGTAGAGCAGCCCGTCGCAAAGCTCGCCTCGCCGCCCTCGCTCGGAAACCATCGGTGTTTGAAGTAACCCAGAATTACCTCACGGATATGGCAGTCAGTTCTGCGAAATACCTATGCAACGCGCCTTGGAAGGTTGCTTCTGTCGTTTCCACCACTTTCCGCCTACTCGGGGCTAAAAAGAAGCAAGAGGCCACTGCCGCCAACGACGAAGAGGGGGAACCCGCAACTACCCACGACCAGGACCCTGTCAATAATCATGATGACGACACATACCCCTCCTACGACACCGAGGACGAAATGAAGCCATGGGAACGTGAGGACTATCTCAACACACTTTTTTTTGCGGAGGGCGCTTTGCCGTTCTGAGAATTCGGCCTGGGTTGGCTTCAATGGGCTTTGGTGGGGGCTATCGAGTTGAAGAAAGACTTGGGCAGGGGGGAGCACGGTTTGATGGCTTGTTTTGTTGGAGCATGGCAAGAGGTGAAAGTCTTATGGTCTCGGAGGATAGATGTGCTACTGGTTACTGTATCGACGAGGTTGGATGTTGTTCACGCGGTGTTAAGACGGGTGATATGTAAGTATCTAGTATTTTCTAAGGAAGATCATTGTAACATTAATAAAGTCGTCGTCCGTCAAACGTTGAAGCCCATGTGCTAGTAAGTTCGTAATCCTTTACGTCATACACGCGTGAAATGATATATTTCGAATGATCTACGTCACAGATGCAAAGTTTTCTGCAATGCGTCTATCAGGAGCCTACTCCCTGCTTCGATAAGTTGAAGATCACGGATATGGTAGTAATGGTACACGGGTTTTACAAATTAGAGAGGCTCGCGATATTCGCGGAGCCATTAAGTATTGGTCTGTGACTGTGTTTTTTGGCGTCATTATAACGGCCTATACACTTAGCGCATGCTAAATTACGCTATTAGCTCGAGCCCATCGTGACTAGAAAAGTAGATACCCTTTCAGTATATTCATAACCTTATTCCGCAACACGAAACAAAGTTCCCGAAGCCCCCTACGTTGCTCTTACCCCTACGGCCACTCTATTTCACGATCAATTCGATAACACTCCTGCAAAACACCCTACTGGCGATAATAAACAACACCAAAAACCTGATGGCTCACCAATTTATCTAACTACCTACTTATACACGCCTACACCGACGCGATGCCACGAAACAAAACCTTCGGTCGCCTCAATGCCCACAGCAGACCTCGAATTATCCATCATACCTGTATCCTAAAGCCCTCCGCCATCCTCTCGCGGCCATCTCACCGCCCCCAGCTTCCAATTTCACACCACCCAGTGGCACCACCATCCAAGAATCTGTTACGGTCCTCGTGGCTCGATACACGGAAGAAACGGGACTTATCACCCCTTCCACCTCGGATCCGCTCCAACCACGCCCCCCACTGGTGCCAAGAGATTGAGCCTCCGTTAGCAGCACCCCGACCCGAGCTCACTTTCGAAGACTATTGTCACTTTCTGGAGAAGCTGGTATCGATTAGAAGTCTTTTTATGCTTATGTTACTTATGGCTTGGATTGTACTGTGGTTTGGACCGTCGATGTGTAGAGACTTCGCGGGGAGGGAGTGGGTGTTGTGTCGGGTTACAGGAATTGTGGCTTTCTTTTTTGTGTATGCGGTTGAGAAACGGGATTTTGAGGCTGTTTTGGGATGTTTCGGGGGGTGGGAGATGGAAGGAGCGATGATACAGGAGGGGGAAGATGTGAGAGTGAATATATGGAGATGCAGGTAGTCTAGGCTGTGGCGATTTGGTCAAGTGCAGTGGTGATGGAAGCTAGGTTGGAAATTGTAGGGATATGAAAGCTATTGAATATGTACTGTTGTATTTTGTTCAAATGAGTAGTCAATTGAGAAGTTTTGTCACGATGGTTTGCGTTTCCGATCGTTGTTAAGCGCGCTATACGCGTGATTTAACACTGGCCACCATCCTCCTCCCCCCCCCCCCCCCCCCCTCCTTTCCCATCTTGGAGCCCGGGTAACAACCCCGTTGATACAGAAGCCTTCCGGGTCAGGTGGCTTTGTTCTTACAACTCCACGGGGAGACCAATAGTTGCAAACGACGAACTTATGGTTCTTCGTGATGATTCTAGGGGCTGTACACTGTCATCTGGTACCGCGGCCAGCCTACCGGAGCCTAGAGGCCGGGCGGTGTGACGTGACTGTACGGCCACTAACAGCTCCTGGGGAGCTCGGGTGTCTAGGTTTCCAATCACCCAATAGAATCTGCCAAACAATTCACCGCCACCAAGCGATTTTTGAAGATAAATATCCTCCCGATCCCCCCGCTCCTCGATCTTCATCCCTCCGACAATGCGATTCTTTGACCCATAACAACAACCCAGGAGCCTCCCCTATATGAAATCCCACACACTGGGTCCTGCCCGACCAAAATTGATGTCACCGACCGGTCGACTATTTCGCCTCCCCTGAGCTCCCTCGGGCCGCCCTGCAGAGGGCATCCCACTCGAGATCTATACAACTTTCACATTTCAAAACTGCTGGCTTCATGGGCCCCCTTCAACCCTGGGTCATGGGACAACAAAGCCCACGTCGATCAACAGTCATTATGGGTTAGGTAGCCTCCCTGATGGTTTTAGGGCTGCTTGACCCAGACCTAATCTATGGGCACCCTCCTATGTTTCCGGATTCTGCATAGATAATCGCCTTCTCCCGAGAATTCTCGGGGCCGCTCTGGAGAAGGTGTTTAAGTTAGGACTTAACCCACTCGAGACCTATCCCATACGGGATTTACCCTGGGCCATCTGGATCTCGCTCGACTTGTTCACGTCTCTAACCTGGCGAATTCCTGATTCGACCTTTTGATCAGGTGGCCCCATCGTCCCAAATTTTAGGGGTGCCTAACCTGGCTATCAACTTCCCAGGCCTTTTCCGGTATTTCCGGATTCTTCATAATGGCCTACCTCCCTCGAGATATCTCGGGCCCGCCCTGGAGAGGGTTCCCACTTGGGACCTATCCCACTCGGGATCCACCAAACTCGACTTGATGTCCCCAACCTGTTGTCTTCCTGCCTCCCCTTATCGGGGTAATAACCTAGTCAACAAATAGACCATCTGGGTCCAAATCCTCCCTCTACTCGTTGAGGCTTGCTAACCCAGTCCCCTCCGGATTTTCCGGATTTATACTCCTTCCAAGTAGCTACAACCAGGATACCCAATCACCACTACTCCCCCAACTATATGGCTCTATTCTGGGGCGCGTAACCTCATCGGAAAACAACGAGGCTGCGCGTCTTAGCCGCTTGGGGTCTGAA
Organism: Pyronema domesticum; assembly: GCA_024516145.1. Taxonomy (NCBI): domain Eukaryota; kingdom Fungi; phylum Ascomycota; class Pezizomycetes; order Pezizales; family Pyronemataceae; genus Pyronema; species Pyronema domesticum. Next base: position 598,061 of record JAJJXL010000033.1, read on the forward strand.
CCATTCGGGAACCAATCCATCCACCTGGGTAGCCTCCCAGGGCTTTTTGAGGCTACCGGTTCGGACCGCCGAGCCTTCCTCTGGTTTTCCCGGAGGATCCTACGTCCTTTGGATGCGGTTTCTTCGAGCCCCCTCAGGGCTATTTACTTGACTCTCTCGGGCACCTTCACCGCCTTTCTGGGTCTCCTAACCAAATCTACACACGGGCCTTCCAGCTCATATGCCATCCCCCCGAGCATTCTCGGGCTGCCCTAGAGAGAATGAATCTATCCAGGGATAGACATATCCCACTTGAGATTCACGGCCGCGCCCAACGCGAAATCCCTAGGACCCCTAGGCTGCAGCATGGCAGAATAGTTGGATAGATAGGAGAAATAAAATAAAATAAAAACATTAAAAATCAGTAACTTGGTTCGCTTTCATGTTGTGCTCGTGCTAAATAGTTCGTGTGATTCCTCGCGGTATGCAGCAAGTTTTAGTTATGGATGTGCTTACCGAGACGATACGTCATCTCGGGGACGCGAGGTGGAGTTTCACAAGGGGTAGGTGGCGCTCCGTGGCAAAATGATGAGTTCGCTACACCAAGGGGAGTGAAAAAAGGCTATAATTTCACGGGTTCTAAGAAGCTGTTTTCTGCATTATCATCTTACCGTTTGGACATCCAGCTGATGTCTTCTGGGCTTAATAAACGCTGCAGGAAGGCGATTTTCATAAGCAATCACTCGCCACAGGACCGCAATCGCGCGCGGGGAAAGTGAAGAGCACACTTGAAGATTGGCAGAGTATTACATACGAACGTTAATAAATTTTACATTCGGTGTGTCCAGTTGGGTAAGGTTAGCAATATTACGCTGGTTTACTCTCGTGTTGGGATTACGGGTGGTAGTGGGTAGCAGGTAGTGAGTAGCGGGTGGCGGTACGTGGTCTTGGGTTGGCGGGATGCCGCATCGACTTGAATCCACCACATTCTCGGGTGGGACGGGACTAAGTTTAGTGGGCCCGCATCGAGCTCGGTAGATATTTTCCAAGCGGTTCATCCTCCATTGTCGCTCTCTAGCACGTCCGTGTTAAGTAAACGTCACAGTCGAAATATCACAGTGCCCACCAACGCAATAAGTATCTACCAACACAACGTCCCATCACACTTGAAAATGTGGTGGGTTCAAGTCGACTCGGTAGAGTTTGTAAATCCTTAGCGGAGACTGATATGCCAGTAGTTTAACTTCGGGAATTGCTGGACTGTGCTTAGCATAGAATTTAAACGCCTGTTGTCGACTGACCCATCCAAAACAAAACTTTGACATCTTCCGCTGAAAAAACCAATTGCATTCTTGCCATACATAGAAACACTTATCGACATCTGGCCTATCTAGGAGGACATGGACAATATCCAGGTTTCCCTGAATCCCAGCATGAGCTGGCGGTGTATTGGACCACGCCTCCGGTGAATTGGCATCGATATCCTTTCTCTACAATAGAAACACCACCAAAGTATAGTTTCCTATTCTAGCTAGTAGCCCTAGAGCTGTTTCACCGAGCGGTCCTTTAGTGTTGACATCGTAATCATGTTCTGTGAGGAATAATTTTGCAATATTATCCAAGTTTAATAACACACAGAGATGCAGAGATGGACATGAAAGACTATGAATGCAACCAGATCTGTAGGAAAGAGATGGAAAGAGCAGAAGAGGAGAGAGAAGAACATGACGGAGGAGCTGGAACAGGAATAAAGACAAACAGAACGGACAAGAGAGGCAGAAGCACAGAGAAAACGGGGGAATTTGGTGACGGAAGGTTTAGCAGGAGATGAGGCGGATTTGATAGAAAACGGTTAGAAAGGTGGAAGTGAGAACAAAGAAAACAGAAAGAATGCGACAGAGGTCATGCAGGGTGAGAAATCATGATCCTTAAAAATCAGATAGTAGCACAGCTACCAGGATGATGACATGACGAGACAGATCTGGGAAAAGAAGAATGTATGTGGAAACCCCGATAAAAAGGGGAAACAGAAGTGGAAAGTAACTTAGCATACCCCGATCTGGAGATACAATAATATGAAATAATCAAAAACCAGATCTGTAGAAAAGGTCACATCGGTCATGAGACGAGAAGCGATCGACTGAACACCACATATTCCCAAAAAGAGATGTATTATGGGATGTATGCATGTCTAGCAACCAGTCAAGTACTAGATATTCGATTTCTTGAACGACGACAAACTTCTTGGCATGATCAGCCAAATGCTTGATACAATAACCAAGGAGGCGACAGCGATTAAGAGCTCTGAAGGACTTTTTGTCTGAGGCTCATGCAAAGGCAATAAATGAAACTCAGCCATGTTGTCGTTGACAGCTTTGTCTGTTGTCGTTAGCTTAATCAACAAAGTCATGGAAGACGTGCGACGCCTAATACCTTTGAGCGTTTCCTCCACCCTGTCTACTCCCAGCATGATTTTCCGTATGTCTTCTCCTGCATTGGCAAATTCGGCTACCGCGCCCTGGACTTCTGCAATTTGGCTCGATAGTCGCTGCATCTCCATCGGAATAGCAGGAAGCATTTTCATAAGACCCTGGATCTGGTTCATGTTTTCATCAAGTTTCGATAGAACTTCGGAAGACGTTTTCGAGAGAAGAGAACTGGATCGTGTTAGTAAACCCATCGAACCCGAGCGAGAAGGGATATACCAGTTCTCAATCGTCAGTGAGAATTCAAAGGTTTGTGTAAACCTATTCAAAGACCTAACAGTTGACTCAAACTCCTCCTTCTGGAATGGCCACTTCATCCCCTCAATTATCCCCGCAACCTTTGAGGTCTTCTCATTCTCTTGCTTTCCCAACTTCTTGTAGAGCACATTGATCTGCTTCTGGCACATAACGATAATCGAACAAAGTACCGACGTATCTTTGAACTCGGGTCCTGTTGTATCCTCTCTCCTCAAGAACTCTACCAGCCGATCCAGAGCCTGCGCGAGCGCTGTCACTTCAGCGTGAAGCTTATCCGCGTCCTGGGGAGCCGATTTTACATCGCTAACGTAGCCACCGAGAAGTTTTCCGATCTCCAAAGTGAGACTCGCGAGCCCGGCGACACTGGCGGAAAGGCTCCACGGATCCATATGAGGAAGTTGTGTCGTCTGTGAAGTTTCCGTCGATGGATTAGATGCAGAGTTAAACGAGGACGAGGAAATCTCGTTCTTTTCCGTTGAGCCTGTGAGCATCCTGGTTACTTCCCCGCCTTTTGTGATGCGCGCGCGTAATAAGTATGTGCTAGGCATCAATGCGCTGGCTAATGCGACCACCCTTACTAAGGTCACATGACCATGGCTGACGCCAATGAAGGAAGAAGGATTGAGGCACCCCGGAATCTAGTTAGCACGTTGAAGAGAGAAAAACTAACCCAGAAATATCGTGCGTCAGGTAAGGGTTGGTGGCGTTGTCGGTTGCTACGGTGTTGATATGGAAGACAAGAGTGATCGGTGAATGTTTGAGGCGGTCAATGTCCTGAGGCTCTTCTGTCTATATCCAGCCACTTGCCTTCCTGTCCCATAGAGCATCACGGAATTCAAGATCATTCTCCACTTACCTTTGGGTGTTTCTCTTTTTCATTGGTTCTTGTTTTGTGCTTATCACCGTAAATCTAGTTCTGAAATTACGGACGACATCTACATCAAAGATCCTAAGAATCTTTCATCTCTACTCTACAGGTGGTCCGAGATTTAGATTAACTACAGTATTTGACACAAAAAAAAACAGAGTTTCCCGGAATATCGTATAACATCTGAGATCTCAGTAAATTGAAACTTGTGACATTTCTTTCAAGAGATTAAATTACGTCAGGTTTATCCATCAACTTTACCTAGGTTCTCCAGTCCATCATCTTCGTGCGACCAACCCCAGGAAATGCAAAATCAAGGATATGATATTCAACAAAGAGCTCTGCGAATACGAAACACGGTGCGATGAGCGCTTAGTTCTGTTGATATTGGGGAAGATAGATACGAGGCTTGGGAAACTTGAAGTAAATTTGTGTTTATTGAGAGAATGTACATTTAATGGTGGTTTAAATAGAGGCTTGGGTGGATCAATCTTTGTCGGTGGTTGAATCTTGATATATCGATAACGGGTCATGAGTCACAGACATTAAATATTTATTAATCAGAGTGGACTCTGCTTATGAGGATTAGTGCTTTGTTATCGGGGACTTATCTCAATGTCTGATTGAAGACTGAGGATGTTTTATGCGGGAGTTTCTGAATATGAGGAAACAGCGAGTCTGTTTGCATGTTGCTCCAACATTTGCGGAGATGCATCATGCATGCCATCACGTGATTGAGGTCTAAGGGAATTTAAGGGAGCTTTACACTAAAATAACTGAATACGCTCAAGCGAATATCGAAAGAACGTTTGTATTGGTACGTAATACATATTGTCTGCAGCGATGAAGAATGGGCGGCGGGCCGGTGATGTATCATGAACAATCACGTCGTTAATTAATAAGTAACCCTAGTCCAGATCATGTGATCTACTCTACCTTCTTGCTCCATCATCGATGTTCATTGGCCAGTGGCGAGATGGAAGAAAGACTTCGCTACTAATACTCCACCTTTTTTTACTCCACTCTTACCTTAAACTATACAATACGAACGTTTCTATCGCCTACTCCGTTACAGCCCTGTTTCATGGCGTATCACGATATGTTCTCTCGCCGAGCGACGAGATGAGCTGACCGATGATAGCTCCTGCTCACTGTTACTCAAAGTCCTCTCCAAGTCAGTAGCCGGATATTAATAATACCACATAGCTCGATACGATATACGGATTTATGTCCTACAGGCTATACACGCTGCATCTTCATATCTTGTCCGCGGGAGGAATCGTTGTATTCCCTACACCTACCGTCTGTACCTACCCGTCCAATGATGACTCCCCCGCAACGTAGAACCGATGATTACCACGTCGATTTTAAGTTTGACGCGTCAAGGCTTGACACTACGGCCCGTGGCGGTCGAGTTTTTGTTGTTACTAAGTGAATTGTTCTCCAGATGCTAATGGACTACAGTACGGTTTACTAAAGTGTGTTACATCATACATGTCTCTATGTATCTCAATTTATGCTGCTCGATCATACAGCGATGAATACTTTAGGTTTACCGTTCTCCATCTAACAAGTGGGTTGAAGGGAAGAGTCTTCAATAAACCATTCCGGTCAGTGAGCTATCCTTAGGTTTCCCCAGCTCATGCAGACGGTCCTGATCTTCCCCGTCTAATATCACATACAGAACTCACCAGGCCTGTTATTCATGAGGTTCAAATAAGCTCTTATCACGCATTCATACGTCGTTTATCACTGTCTAGTTTCAACTGCAACATAAATTAACTGTTCATGTGGGTAAGTATTTAGAGTAACGATTACATGCCTTATCGGGTGTTGATATCCGCCTCACTTTGTACGTGTTTGTTATATTTTAAAGGAATAATTTGCTAACAAAATGAATAGTTTGCATGAGGCTGGCCACTGAACATTGAAGTATCACCCGCATCTTTTGTATCGCAAACGATGACATAAAGTGCAGATTTAGAATGTCCTATCTATCCGGCTATCCATCACGTTTGAAAGTGAAAAAGCCGTTCTAGATTAAGATTCATGCAGCTTGTAACTTCCATTTGGGAACACTGCCGAGAACATACAAACCTTTCAGATCGGGATACTCCAGATGCTACAATCCCCAACAGATTCCTCAGGCAAGCTTCGTTCAGCCCAGTCTTCCGACGAGCCCTGTCAGCCTATCAAGCTCCAATGAAGCTATTGAGCTTGAGCCTGAGCTATCACCACGTGGAACTGTATCTAGAGTAGCTCATGTAGCTCGATAACGTCCGATGAAGTCCGATGAAGTCAAAGCTCCCAACAGCTCCCACTGCAGCTTCACCCCGGGCGCCAGTAAGCCCGTCGCTTCAGCACCTTCAGCAGCTTCCATCGCGCGCTACATAAAGTTATGTACCAGGCTCTTTCCGAATCCAGCAGATCGTCAGGAGTTTGTGGGGAAACATTTGCACCAACCAAATCCAGCATAGCGACGAGGTGGAAGCGGGTCGGGACGGGAAGAAACGCAAAACGTTCGTTTGCTTGCAGTCTTGCAGTTCCTCCGCCCTTCCGCGCTTTGGCTGTTTTGTTGCGCCCCAGGGGTGCTGTGGGGAATTTGATTGGCCGCTATAGAGTACTCTAGTCTGCCATGGACGGTGGAAGGCTTAAGACGAGGCTGAAGGTACATGCCGAAAAAGGAGGGTTCCAAATTCCCGAAGAAGCTGACCGGCATACACCGCGCATGACGCGACGCGATGGATAAGCAAAGCAAGCTTCTGAGACAGTGCTGCGGTGGGGGGACCATCCATCAGGAACTTGCTGCGGTATCTGGGAGACAACAAACTGGATCCCCAACCCTGATATTGACAGCCACCTTGACTTTTACGTTGGAACTCCGCGAATCTTGACGTCGCTTTCATCTCGATCGATTGACTCGGCTTATCAACAGCTTCGCACCGGTTGAATGGCATGGGTATCTAGCACTTCGTGCACACTGCTGAGTCGAACTGGATACATTGCTCGTGTGAAGCTCCGTTGATCATGGGTTCTGTACCGATTTTCATTGGTGTGTAAAGAGGCTATTAACAGTCGGCCGTATCCGCGGAGTTGGAAGAGCTGGAGCTGGAGGAACTGCCACGGGTGTTGAAACAAGGCTATGGACAAGCAGCAAGCTCCAACTGACCTTCTGCCGTACCAGGCTGAGCTGAGTTACATGAGCTAAAAGCCACGGGGCTGAACTACGTGGAGCTAGAGTTCTTCCAGAAGCTTCAAAACACCTGGCAGTTGGCTTGCCCAGCTGGAGCTGGGGTTTCAAACATAAACCGGGTTACAAACCGGGTCTTAATTTACCGGGGTTTACAACAAGCCTGCCGTTGATATCATATCACGACGTCAACGGTTTGGTTTGTTGTGTACGTTTACCCCCAGCCTTCACTTTTATCGGGTTGTCCTGTTTCGTTCCTGAGTTCCCTCATCAAGAGGACAGGTATCGGTATCATCAAACGGTGTTAAACAGGCATATTACACGTTCTATTTTGCACGTTCCAAACACTTCATACTAACTTGCATCAGAAGTCAGAATCGGTCAGCGCTGTGATAGGTATGGCATACATCAAACACCATGTTTCAATGATGTATCTGACGAGTAAAGAGGCACCCATGACTTGAGTGCTTACCCTGATCTAACCCCCGTTTCCCACACCTCCTTCCATCCATTTACGATCCATTTACCCTCCTGTGATATGTACCACCAAGCATCAGCACCAGCCTCGGTCCACTGCCGGCTGGCTGTCTCCTTGCGCCCCATGACCTAGCCACCTAGCCACCCTGCCCCTTTCGCCTTAGCCACACACAGGGCACAGCAGCCAAGTCCCCTCAGTTAGCACGCCTTCATGGCTATGTCCTTAGAGTTAGCACCCGGCTGTTTGCAGCTTAGCCTCCAGATTAGCCCCATTCTATGCTACTAGCCACTCTCGTCCAAGTCATAGCAGCAGGTACACAACAACTGCAAGCCACTTAGCGTGTCCAAAAGTAGCTACCACCCCTAACCCGCCAATCACCTGATCACGGACCTTCATCATCCGTCTGTCAGTCAGTTCCCCTTGGACCTCCTTGGGCTCCCCGGGGATCCTTGGGACCTCCTGGATCGCTCATCTGCCAATTTTAACAAATAGGGCGGACGAACAGATGTCTTAGATTTTGGGGACAGAGTGGCCTTTTGATAAAGTGTTAGTCAGCAAGTGAATTAAAACGTAAATGAAGGGTAATATTATTCTATGTACTTATTCCAATTCCATGTTTTGGGTTCTGGAATGCGGTCGAGAATGGTGATGCCGTTGAATATCGAAGAGATATTTTATGCCTTGATGAGTCATTGCGCCATCGCACTGAAGACGGTTGTTTATCTCGAGCTCGATTTCACGTCATCAAACGCCCACATCACATTTCGTCAATTCTTGAGAAGAAGATGGTTTGTAGATAGCGCATATATTTCTAGCTAAATAGCAAATAAACCGCATCCAACCAAATAAGACTCCTAGTTACATGGCAGCTGAGCTCCCTTAGCTAACCTAGCCAAATATCGAGCCAAACATACAGATATGAGTTTCTGTGTATAATATCTCCCTCTCTCCATGAGAGAGTTCCAATCTAGTTAGTTATTGTATATATAAAAAGTAAAAACCCTGACAACCGATAAAACCGAACACCGTAGCAGTCAAAACAAAATCAAATCTGGGATAAAGTAAAAGCAAGCCAATAAGCCAGTAATGTAGTAAAACAAGTAGTCAAAAAAACAGAAGCGACGCCAAAATATCCCGGGTTATTAAACCATCTGCCAGATTCCAAGCAAGATAGAGATGAGAGAGAGATTAAAAGATATAACTGTGTCAGAACACCCCCGACTAGGAGCGAGAGGAGCGACGACCTCGTCTAGATGGTACCTTCTAGCACACATCTGACCTCTCAATCATCTCAAACTCCTCCTCTGCATCACTCTCATCCACCAACTCATATTCATTCTTCACCAGTCTATCCAATTCCTTGGTCTCGAACTTCTCAACCGCTTGATTGACAACAAAGTCAACAGCCATCTCATGTCCAGGACCGGCGTGATCATAGGAGTAGATGAAACCATCCTCCCCGTAATCCTCAACTGAGGATGCCTCAGACTCATAATCCCGGTAGTCGTCAACATCCGCGTTGTTTAATACAGGGCGTGGTGACTTTCGGACTGATCCAGGAGCACTGCAAACGACGTCTACAGCAGTTGAAACCGCTGCCTTGCGTTTGCTGTTTCCCTTGGCGTTCCAGTTCTTGCAGTTTTGGCAGTGGCAGCGCCGAGGGGTGAGCTCTCGCATACGGTACCTGGGGTTATGAGTCAGTATATGATGGTATAGAATGAAACGTATAGAATGAAGGCTGGCTTACTTGTTCGCGTTGGTCCAGGTAGTCGAACTACGGATCTTCTGGTCTGTGATGTACGCGTTGATGGGTTTTCCTAGAAGGCTGGCGTTGACACCACGGTACTTGACGCGGTGCTGGAGGGTGTTAGTTGGGGATGTTATAGAATGAAGCTGAGAGGGATATCAACATACCTCCTTCTCGCGGCGCTGCTCAAGAGCGTGGCTGCGGAGATCACCAACAGACATATCGGCAGACATAGCGAGAGTGATTGTAGGGTATTGGTTGATAGTGGTAGAGTGTATGTTTGACGACTAGGTGAAAGTCGACGTGGAGTGGAAGTGGATCTGTCGGATTGATGTAACGGTGGTGAGCTGGGGATTCTCTCAAGTTGATCGAGAGAGGTTTGTGGTGTTGTGTTAAGAAATGTGGAAGCTTGGTCGAGGTGGAAGCTGGGTTTATGAAGGTGTTGCTGGTTGCTCCCAAGTTGTTACTGAGTCATTCGGTGTCGGGATAGGGGGGTGGGTGGGTGTCGGGTCTTATCGAGGTGCCCTTCGCGCTTTGCCAGGTTTCGGTATGGTAAGGAAGGGGAGGTAGCTCCGGGGTTGGAAGGGAGCTACCAGTAGCCGATTCATTCAAAGCGCAGCTAGAAGCTCGTCAAAGACGGTCAACGAACGTTTGCCAACATGCTCTATTCTAAAATAAGCCATCTTGAACTGTCCCATTCCATTTGAGGTCAAGAGGAACTCCTCTGGGCCAGCTGAAGCTATCCGCAAAGCAGTTCGCCAATCATCGCCAAAGTATAATGACCTACGTCTCAAACCACCCCGTGCGCAATCATACTCAGCCTTGCCACGGGCTTCCCCAGCCGGCGACTCTCCAGACACCCCCAACTTCGTCATTCTCGGCGCTTGAGACGTGCTGTGGGTGTTATGCTGACAGGGGCAGGTCATCCGTATCTGCGTCCGCCGATAAGCCGGTGGTAGCCCGAAGGTGTACCCGGTGCTAGGAGATGTGGAGTGGCGGCCACCTTGCTAGCTGTGAGGCTCTAAGCAATGGTCCACCACTCCAGTACCGGACGCCAGCAAGGTACAGCAACGCGACAGGGATCAGCTTCCTGGAGAGCTGACCCACCCCAGCCCCGGCAACGCGTGAGCCATCAAGCATCATCATCCATCATCATCTGCGAGGATGAGGCATGCTGGTGGACCCCGAACGACAGAATAGAAAATGACGACAAACAATATGTGCAACGCCGCACAAGGCACAAGTACATGTATCTACCGGGATGAATTATCTAAGCGGCTCTGCGTTCGATCTGCCCTTCCTGATCTGTCTAATCGGGCCTCGTTTCTGCACGTGTAGTCGACAAGGCTGGAAGCTGAAAGCTGAAAAGGGAAGAGATAGGAAGTGATGCAAAGATAGAGAATCGAGGAATGGTGGAAATCCCTATCATGCCCTTTAGATTCCGGCTACATTTCGGGTCCGCGGTTAATAACCTCTGGATTGCCGGTGGATTGCCCATCGTATTGTGATGTACCTATTCTGTTGCTTGTCTCGAAATGCAAACGGTTTGTTCTGGCACTAGAAACATCGCGTCGGATCCGGGGAACGCAGACGGTTGGGCAATCTTAATTTGGCCAATTTCATAACAACCCGGGGACCCCAGACGGATGCGCTCGCTTAACCGCGAATGCAGCACAGCACAGCCGCCCATGAGATGAGATGAGATTATGCAACATGCGGAAGCGATAGATGAGGGTCATGATGAGTCGACAGCTCAGCATCGATATGAGCTTTCAGATATGAGCCACCATGAAGCAAAGCTGTACTTCAGTAAATGAGTCTTCAAGCTGTGACTCGATGCCTCGCAGTATGCGAACCACTTTCTCCTGCACAGAGCCACTTTAGCAGCCTAGACGAACGAACTTTTCTCGAAGCCACTTGGGTCCGTTCCCTACAGATACCTAAACAACCCAACCAACCCAGACAACCCCGATAAACGAGCTCCATGCAAGAACTCTAAAGAATCTCTAAACCAACGAATCTTACATAAGGTATCTTGGGTACCTTCCACGGCCCGTATTGCGTATCTACTCTAGCTTTATTGGCCAAACCGGACCGGTTCCCTTACTCCTGCCGAACCCCCGAACCCCCGAACCCCCGAAGCTCGGTCCGGATTCCGGTCTTGTTACAGCCCGATGGCCGAAGGACCGAAGGTTTCCAGAATCGAGCTTCTGGGGTTGCCCAGACTGCCGAATTTAGTGCGCGGCGGGCTTAGGAATTTTGGGGATTATACATACTCTAAGTAGTCGTCAGACGTTGATTATCATTTCTAGAGTAGCACGGAATGTGTTGATTTGTGTTGAATGAATGAGAGCTGTGGTTCTATGTAGGCTGGAATAAGCGCGGGTGATTTCGGAAGGAGCCAGCGGGGGTGCAAGATAAAGGGCATCATGTGATCTGGGCCAGGTTCCAGAGGTTCTGGAGGAGGTGATAATTGATGAGTGAACTCAGGAGTACTGTAGAGTACGTTCTCTACTTCCGCAGTGGCGCCATTGCCTTGGCATGTAGAGTAGAGGAGAGTAAGTACTCTAGTCACGTGGACATGTAGATTCGCCGCGGGCCGCCTTATCTACCACCCATGCATCGCCATCGATGTCTCCGAGCCAACACCAGTGGAGCACTGCCATCTTCCATCTTTCCTGTCTCTGCTTGCAAAGTGCATCCCTTTGCATCTTTTACTCTGTGACAAGCCTTATCTACTCTACATTCGCAACGCGTGCTGTGGTTTACACTTGCCACTTATCTAAGCGTCCAAATGTGATCCTCGCCATGCATAAACTAGACGCGCGATATCTGCGTCTATAATATGCGACCATACACAAGGCATCCATAAAAAGCGGGGAACCATCAGGGATTTTTGTGTCGTCGAAGGGAAGCAACGAGCACATCGCGACAACACCTCTCAGGTAGCAATGCGCCTCAGCCCGATCCCTCTACCCAGCAACATCTCTTTCCAACATGGTCCCTTTCAGTCTTTCTGCCAGTGTCGCAGGTCTGATCGGTCTTGCAATCGAGACATCGAAGATCCTCGGTGGCTTCGTTGCGGATGTTAAGAATGCCCCGGATGACGCCAGGACCCTTCATATGGAGATCACCGCGTTTTGTCAGGTCTTAGAGAAGCTGGTGACATTCCTACGGAACGAAGATCTCAAAGGAATATCATTTGATGAGACATCGGCCCTCTGCTCGATTATTTCCTCCTGCGAAGAACAGATTCAAGGGCTCTACAAAAAGCTTGGTCAGCGCAGTGCGACAACATCGAGGATCGGCGGGATCATTGAGAGAATCAAATGGCCTTTTCAGAAAGAAGACTTCGAAGCAACCGTACCATCCATAACTCGATTCACACAGGTCTTTCAATTCTCACTGACGATTGACAACTGGTTGAGTTTCTTGTGACAGTGTACGACGTTTAGATCACTAATGATATGTCAGCTCTCTCCGTTCAAAAACTTCCTTGGAAGTCCTGAGGCGGCTCGACGAAAATAATAAAAAACTACGAGATGTGATAAAAATGGTACCGGCAATGACGGGCCAGATGCAGCATCTTTTGGATGAAATATCAGAGACCCGTAGTCTTACATCTACACTGGCTACATCCGGTGTGGAAGTACACAAGATTCTAGCCGGGGTTAAAACGGTCCAAGAAACGCTCGAAGGGTTTTCTCATAATCCAATCGTCCTCATTATTAATGTGCTACTAACTTCGCACCAGATGAGCGGCTGGCGAAGCTTTTAAAATGGATATCACCCTTGGAATCCCAGAAAAAACACGATGACATCCGATCAAAGCGCTTGAATGGCACAGGCAAATGGTTCTTACGGAGCCAGGAATTTAAAACATGGATTGGTGACAGCCAAGACCACGATGAAAGCAGAATCTTAGTATGCTACGGTATAACAGGTGCTGGGAAAACAATTATGACGTAAGTGAACTTCAGTTTCAAATCCAACCCAATCTTAAAGTACCAATTGTATCACTACTTAGCTCGCTTGTCATCGATTACCTTTTGGATACTTCCTTTTCCACAAAAACCGTCGGAGTTGTATACCTCTATTGCGACTACGGAAACCGCAACACCCAAAATCCAGATAGTATGATGCGATTATTATTGAAGCAGGCTATTGAAGCAGTCAGAAATCTTGGGAAAAACTTCATCAACCTCATTGACCCACTGTTTGAACAGCAAGAACGCGGTAAACTGGATCTGGAAGATGTTTGCAAGTTCTTGGTTCAATCGATTGCCAAATTTACCAAGTCCTACTTGTGCATCGATGCTCTAGATGAGTGTGGCGATGGCCATAGGGGAATTCTTTTACCGTCCCTTCGAAGGGTTCTGGAAGGTTGCGATGATAATACTGTCCGTCTTTTCCTTACTGGACGGCCACAGGTTGATCAGAATATTAATCGACATCTAAAACTTGGCGGCCATCCTGTGATTACGAGTATTATGTTGGAAGCCAACGCAGATGATATACCGAATTATGTACTTCATTCAATCGAAATGAACGAGGACGACGAGAGTATGAACGAATCCCTGAAGAACGATATCATGGATAGAATTCTGCAGACTTCGGAGCAAATGTTGGTATTAACCGCCAGAACTACCTCACCTTTCAACGACTGATATATGATATAGGTTCTTGTTACCTGCCCTTCAAATACAAGCGGTTCTCGAGAAAACAACCATTCGAAAGAGATGAGAAGCACTCGAAATAATGCCCAAGCGGTTGGACGAAGCTTTTGAAGTAACCATGAATCGGATAAAGGATCAATCGGCCGATCGTTCGAAATTAGCCATGGCCGTCATTAAATGGACGCCTCTTTCTGAAAAGCAATTAGAAATCGCGGAGCTACAACGTGCCCTTGCTGTTGAACTCGACGATAGTGCTGGGGATGTACTTGACTGGGAAAATATCCCCCCGGAAAGGACCTTGCCAGAATAGTGCTTTGGACTGGTCGTCCTTGATCAGAGGACATCGACAGTACGTCTTGTCCACAAATCTTTCCAGGAATACTTGAAACGCTAGTACGGATGCGGTGAAATTTTCGTATCTGGGCATTCCGATATCACACGTACATGTCTTAGATACCTCGGGTTTATGGCCAGCGGTGCCGACGATTTTCTGCATTGTAAAAACTATGTCTTTGGCTGCGACAAAGCCCTTGATAATCACATGTACCAATTTCGTCTTCTTCAGTAATCCATCTCACATTGGAGACATCACGCCAGGAAAGCCGACAACCCGAAAATCGACGATCTTGCTCTTGAATGGCTGCGGGGTGCCATCGATGCCAAGCCCATCAGTATTTCGAAATACATATGGTTTCCGAACACCCCCGGTGTAACTTTTTTTTGGCAGATATCGCTCAATAAAATGTCTTTTGAGAGATCCGGGTATCAATGTCAATCTGGAAGATTTACATGTCGGCTGCAAGACAACGCCGCTTTTGCTCGCCATCCAAATGAATAATCTTGAAATTGTAAACGCGCTTCTAGATACAACAGCCATTGACGTCAATTTACGCGACAAAAATCGGGGCAATAGACCGCTGGTGGTTGCTAGTCAAGAAGGATACCTGAATATCGTCAAGTCATTGTTACATATTCCGCATATCGATGTCAATATGAAACGCCGTAGAGGTTTCACCCCTTTGGTGGCGGCATGTTTGAATGGACATCTTGGCGTTGTACGTGTGCTACTGCAAAGAAATGATATATTGATCAACACTATACACAACGGCTACGATAGGATGCCTCCTGCAGTATTCAATATCCAACAAAAGCCTCACCGAAATTGTTCATGCCTACTAGAGAGATTGGACATCGATGTCAATCTTGCAAATGGACTTGGAGAGTCATCCTTGTCATATGCAGTCAGAGTCGGGAACTTGGATGCTGCAAAAATGATCTTGGGAAGGCAAGACATCGAGATTAATTCTGCAGACAGGTATGGAAGAACAGCATTGTACAAGCCGTGCATTACGTACGCGACGATACTGTTCGGCTTCTGTTGGAAAGAAATGCAGTTACATCCTTAGCCGATACTAGGGACGGAAGTACACCTCTGTTAATCGCAAGGAAAAAAGGATATAGGGATATATTGCGCATGTTGGGGGAAAGGACTTCGGTTTAGTTGTCAATAATTTTTGTGGGAATACTGTTGGGGGTCTGAGGAGAAATCTACATGTTGTTTTAGGTTATTTGTATAGCTCACGCAGTCTGAAACCTGTATACCCAGATATTTAAAGCTTCTAAGGGCCCAAAGTGGCCGGAATCGTACGCTGCAATCATTTATGGATTGATTTGTAAAACGATGCTAATATACATCGAAAGGACCCGAGAAAGTTGATTATTCTTCGCGATAGGACTATTGTTATGTAGCAGAGTATTTGGATCAAGGTCAGGATAAGAGGTGGTGAGACAAGTAGAGAACTGGTACCTTATGACATGTGAAATTCTTTAATGAGCTGTCTTATGATGCGCTGAAAAGCATACGGTAAGACAAGTAAGAAGTGCAGGCCAGACCCGTGTTGAGAACGCGGCATAATTAGTGTTCACGGCAAGGTAGCTGTCACGAGATCTCGGGAAGGCTAGAGTGTCGAAGACTCGGTTACACGTTGCAGACTCTGCCGGTGACAATCATACGGTAGCACTCACCTGACATATTGCATAGCTGAACACTTTCATACGCGCGAAATGTAATAGTGTACTGCTACCATAATTCTGAGTCAAATCCCGAGGGATACCCATACACTTCTGTACCGCGTTTACGCGACCATAATTCCACGCCGAGTGAGAATCGAGGACAATACTTACACCAGAAGTATCGTAGTATATACATTTCTCTACTTGGCTTAGTTAATTTTGATGGGTTCCCCTACTCTAGGGTTCCTGACTTCTTTCTACACAACTCGGCTCCAAGGGGACGGAGGGGAGATTTACATGTAAACTGGAAGGTGCAACCCAGCCCATTACGCAATGGCGTAAATAAACTTTTGCACATGGGGGATTTTCACTTACGCGCAAGGTCAGGAATGCGAGTAATCTCGTTGGCGAAGTGTGCAAGCGGGATGATTGGCTGTGTTCTTCGATAGGTAAATATGCCAGGTTCCTATGTTGATTCCTCACGTCTCGAGGAGTAAAGGAACTTTTACCATGTTTCCCTGCATCATGATAACGGAATCGAGAATAAACCACCCCTTACCTATGCCCAGGTCAAAGTTCTTATAAAACTGTCAGAGATCATCAGAATGGTAACCTTCATCAATCCACCGGCGTTTAAATCCACTGCCAATTCTCTCACCGTCTCGCTACAGCTATCGCAAGCTGTCGAGTTCTAGTTCGCCATGAAGTTTTCGACCACCGTCCTATCTCTTTTTCTTCTCCCCCTTATACTCGCTTACCCGCAATCCAACGTCACTCCATCCCTCTCTGAAGAAAAGCCCCTCTCTGCCCTTTCTGAGCAATCGTTCTTCAATCTTACAATCCCATAGATCCTTCAGATCCCTCCATTTTATTCAACTCAACTCTCGACAAGCGCGGTAACATGCTTATCCCCCGGTCCGACGACGACGACGGCCGATTCCTTCTAAGAATTTCTATCTGGCGAGGCCATATCAGAGAGTGGGTCGACCCGCCTTATCAATGTGTACACTTGGATGGGGTATGGAATGATGCAGTCTCTGCTTATGCCGTCAGGAATGGGTGTTGTGCTTTTTACCGGTAGGTTGCGTTGCGTCGCTCCACCCCCTCGCCCCCTGGAGATCTCTGGGCTGCAACAGCAAGTCTGACAGGATTATGTTCTTCGATCCAATTAGGCATCATCAATGTAGAGATCGACTTTTCACGGCTAGAAATCGATCTGATCTTTGGTTGAGAACTGGACATGCGCTGGAGATTAGTGCTTTTATTTGTCATAGGGACTGTTTGGATTTCTGGAATAAGCCAAACTTGTTTGAATAGTGTAGTAACGCTAGTCATAACTTTGCCTTTTGTTTTTGTTTTTGTTTTTTTTTTTGCAATCTTTCTTTGTCTTTACATTTTTCCACAAGTACGGTCATACATTCTATGAATCAATTTATATCGAACCTTATCATATCTTCCGCTGTGCCAAACCTTCTCCAACAGGTTATGAGCCCTAGAGTCCTAGGTTAAAGTCGACGATAATCCATCAAAAGCCCTACAACGAACAATTCAAATCCACATCCACACCACCGAATACCAAAAACATAACCATGCCCACCTCCACCATTCTCCTGAACGGCCGCAACTACCCTCAGTGGTACCGCTCATATTCAATGACAAACCGATCGAAGCGTTGAACGTAGTATTAGTCGTTTGATTGGGGTTCGATGAAAGTAGTTTGATCTGCTGTAGAAGGGTCGATAAAGTCCTTGCTGTGTTTGACATCTGATGGGACTTCAGGATGGGTTGGCACACGGTGCTCTCCAATGACAATTCGCCATAATCCTTTCGTTTTTAAGCTGTTTTTGATTTGTTGTGACCACTCGGGGTAGTTTCTATCGTTGAGAAGGGTCGTTGAGGTGGACATTGTTTTTCTGGTCTCCATGATGTGGATGTGGAGCGGCTCGTCGGTGATGTTTTTTTTTTTTGTTTTAATCATGAATGTATTCAGGCGGACCGGCCTATGACAGTTACTAACAGGCTGGCTATTGAAACAACATAACGAAATCTGCTCGTTGGTGATTTGATGTGAGTGATTCCGAGTGATTTTTAGATCTGTGGACCGAAGGTTTGCAGATGTTGTAACTCGTGATGTTTCGAGCTTGATTTCGATGATCTTTGTTGGTTACGGCTGGAGAACAACAGTACAGCCGGATCGACATCTGAGATGCTAAAAGTGCGAAAGAAAATAGTTCTTAGGGAAATAGAGCTAAACTCAAAGGCAATATTTCCGAATTTCGAAAAACTCAGTGTAGGGCCTCAGGCTTAGAAATGTTCGTCGTAAGGGCTTAGATTATCGTTGACTTTAAGGGAGGCGAGGGCGCAGAACCTATTGGAGTAGGTTTTTGCACATCGGAAGATATGAGAAGGTTCGATATACATTTATCAGAGCAGATGAACGTACTTATAGAAAAATGCAGCGATAAAGAAAGACCTCTCCGGAGTTGACAATATCCGAGATATTGCAAGTTGCGCTTCAATCGTCACATTCATGCGAACTGAATGATTTCAAATACCCGCAGACCGAACCATCAGCCATGTTTCTCAATTGCACTTCCATGTGTCACCACATTCATGCTATGCAAAATATACCGTCTGAGTTCTAAGCAAATCCATACTCAACACTAGCCGTTGAGTTCGTCCCCCTTTTCTTCGCGAACCGCCGAACTGCTGAATTTCAGATGCTCTGGTCTTCCTCCTCTTCTAGATTCTCCTCATCGACATCTTCTTCCTCGCCTTCCTCAACCTGTTCTGCATCCACTTATTCCTCTGGGTGTTTATTATCCAATCATTAGATAGTATTCTTCTTCTTTCAAGATCTTCCAAGAACGTTTGCATAGTTTGTAGACTCTAGTCCCTCGAAAATTCCCCCATGCTCTTTTTCTGAACATCTCTCATGTGGACTATAAACTTACCGGTCTCCTTTACATATGATACCTTGTGGCCCATCTCAAAGCAATTAAAGCAGACACCTAAATCCATTTTCTCAAGTTCCCTTCAAAGGAAAAAAAAAAAACCCCGGATAAGATATAGCCAGCCATCCGTCAAATAACTAATCCTGTTCCAGGAGTGACTCATCCCCAACCAAAAGGAATATCTGAGTGAAAGTTGATGAAAACGAGTATGCACCGGCATTTGTAGCCTCAATGCATGACGAGTCACGACTCCACCTCCATATAAACTTGCACACCGATTTAAAAATGATTACAGCCAGGCTTGAACTGGCGACCTTTCGCGTGTGAGGCGAACGTGATAACCACTACACTATGCAACCGGCTCATGTTTGTTGTGCAGAGCTAAATTATATGTAGAGGTTAAATATGTGAAGACACATCTGTAGTTAGATTGCTAGTGAGAAATATTGTACAAAGGGAATAAGCACTGGTAAATGGTTAATTGCTGTATGCGTAATAGTACTCCGTTCACTGGATTATGTAGAAATGTGACTAGATGTTGCTAGTCTGCTTGGAATCAGTATTCCATGAATGACATAAAAAAGAAATATCAACATCCACCTAGAAATGCGGGTGGAAGTCGGAGTGAAGGTGCCCACTGGACCTGTAACAAGGACGCTTCTGCTGTCTAGACGGCCAAAAGAGCGTTAGGATGCACAGTAGGGGCATGCAGTCAACGTCAAGTCGCTTTTCCATATGATCCAGTGAACGGGGTACAAAGTTCAGACGGCACGACTCACGCCGCGACACATCACATCATCTATCGTCTCCTTTTCTTTTCTATTTCCGAAGAAAAAAAGCTTTTTTTTGTTATTTTCTAATTACATTAAAATCCCAAGCACCAAGTGCTTTGCATTCCCAATACTCCAAACAGCAACTACATCACACACAGTGTAATAAATCGGATGTTTCCTCTTGCCTCGTTATTATCAGGAGGAAATAGCTAGCTAGCTACTTATCGCTCATCATCTGTTAACTTGATCTGATAACAAATAGACGGTCCTTTTAATAATCGCGACGTTTTTTTTTTCCGTCCATTTTCATAAAAAAAAAAAAAAAAAAAAAAAAAAAAAAAGCCCCAAATAAACCCCGAAATTTTGCAAGAACCCTTACAGATTTTTATGTATCCTGTACCCAAAACATACCCAAAGAGATCTCCATTCCCGGGTTGATTGATTATCAAATCAACCAAACCCCAAGAATCCCACAAATCCCAATTCCCAGATCCCCAAGTAAGTCGACCAAATTAAATAAAGTAGTCATCATAGCCAAAACAGAAAGAAAAAAACAATCAAAAAAAAAAAAAAAAAAAAAAAAAAAAAAAAAAACACCTCATACGCCCCAATTTTTTGCCGTTAAATTTCAATCCCTTGTTGTTATTCCCAAATTTTTTGTTAGTCAAAGTTTTTAAGCTTGTTGAATCGCTGAATACCCCAAAATGGTAAAACATGGCTGCACCAGAAGAAGTACTGTAACAAGTCAAAAGCTTACTTTGCCAGTTATCCCGTTGCCTCGAAAGTCATCTTGCCGTCACCTCATACGTTCACCCGCCCAACGCTCAGCTCCACCCAAAGTTACCGCCAAACACACCGCTATTGTTTCCCCCCAACCCGGGAACTACTTCCCAATGTCTAGCTTCCTTGTCTCGTCGGCTAGATCTCCATCAATGGTGGCATTTTGGAGGGCAGGGTCTTTCAGGGCACTACAGGCCAAAGCAATATTGTCCTCAGCAACATTATCGATAGCAATGCCGCACTTCTCTGTAGGGGTGGTAATGGCGGGGGTGGTAACGGCGGTAGTTGAAGTAGACGCCTTAGGGGTAGGAGGGGCGGAGTCGGTAGAGGATTCTGCGGAGGAGCCAGTAGTCTCGGCAAGATTGTCGGGCGCGGTAGGGGCGGGTCCTCCAGTGGACTCCATAGAGAGCGGGCGACGGGGCTGTCTCTCCTGCCTCTCCGGAACAGGAGCTTGCTCACAGAGCTCATAAATTCCAGATCCGATGCTAAATTCCTGTGCCATGGAAACAGTCTTAATCTTGTCCATCGCACGACGGAATTCAGAACGGATGGTATTCAAGCCTATGATATATTAGCCTTTGCTAGTGAATAAACGGATCTATGGTTAGAATCTTACCTTTACCAGTGCAAGTTCTTCCAACGTTGTGGGTAGTCTCGAAGGGATCCTCGATCGCAACCAGGTAGCGATTCTTGACTTGGAAAGTATTCTCTGTCTCACCCTCTCCACCGGCTGTCTTGATATTGGCAGTGGTCCACTCCTTCTCCTGCTTGGTCTTCAATCCACCTTTGCTGCGGATAGAAATCACAGCGTTACCCCAGGCAAACTTGAAGGAGTAATAATCGAAGAATCCGCGAATCAACTCGCCCAAGGAGCTGGTGTTTTTAGATCGCGGGAGTTCACTCAGGTTCTTGGCAAACCAGATGAAATAATCAGTGTCACCACCGTCCTCCGAGAAGGAAAGCTCGCGAGCATGGGTTGTGGCGGGTGGTGGGATGTCCTGAAGGTTGGGGAGAACAGGAGGCTGGACCACATTGATGAGGTAGTGGAGGATCATAAGTACATAGCCGTAGGAACAGAGGGTTCCAAGATAAGGGGTGTTGATACAACGCCTCTTAGCCCACCACTATACAGAGAGTCAGTAATAATAACGATATTGTGTCATGTCATGATGAAGCTTACCTTGATAAAAAGAACAAGCGGCTTCACCCTCTCATCGCATTCGGAGTACGTCTTCAACAATGCAGTATTATGCACTGCAAGGCTATTCTTAAATCCAATATCGCAATTAAGCTCAGGATGAGAATCAGACGCAGCCCGCTTCAACTTGATGATGGGCACTCTTGTCTTTGAAAGTAACAACACTTGGAAGCCGTTCTTCTCGAGCAGCTGTGCGAGGAGCAAGGGGTAATCCGGGTTGTCGCCGAGGCGTTTCTTCTCAGCATCGGTTGGTCCCTCTATGACGTGGGGCGTTTCCACGTAGCGGTTGTTAGACACCTGGATCGGGGAGAAAATGCAATCGATGTCGGAGGATGCAGTGGCGAAGCCGGCTACACAATGAAATCAGTCAAAATATGTTCTGTACCAATTATGGAACTCAAGACAGTAGACCAGGGTGGTCAAGGATTGATGGCTTCACTTACTAACGAGACTGCCAAAGGGTATCAATCTTGCAGAAGAAATGAGTTCTTTGCATAGTTGCTCCAACTGGGCGAGAAGTTTCCGCTTCTGCTCTGTCTCACCTGGAGGCGGCGTGATCTGCGCCAGAATGTCCTTGGCCAGTGCATCGAGGTGATGAGCCTGGATCGGGAAAAACAGCTCATAACGAGGCGCAATTCTAACCGGAGCATTGCTATTTGTGTTGCGATTTCCCGACGCTGGAATGTATCGACCACCACGACCTCGATCAGACTGTTGCGGGGGAAGGTTGTTGAGCGGTTGCTGAGGTGGGGGAGGTGGGTTGCTACGAACCGTCGCCCCCAGAGGAGGGAAATCGTCAAGACTTGGTGGTGGTGGTGGGGCACGCTGGTTCTGAGGCGGATAATGAGATGTAGGCTTGTAGTGCTGGTTCGACCCGTTACGCGGGGGATTACGACGCGGTGCGGAATTCGGCATGCGTCGCGGGACAGCGGGATCACGGTGGCCGCCGTTCATTGCAGCGTACTGGTTGTGGGGTGGTAGTCCTCTTGGTCCTGGAGCTTGGGAGTGGTGTCCTCCTGGTCCTGAAGCTTGGGGGTGGTATCCGCGAGAGCTCTGTTGAACTGGATAACTTCCCTGGGGGATCTGGGGAGCTGAGTAGGTTCCGTAAGGGACGTGTGCAACTGGAAAGTTTCCGTGAGGGTAGTTGCCTGGCGGAGGTGGAGGCGGGCAGTTCACGGGTGCAGGAATACCATTTGCAACTGGGTACGGTTGCGGAACCGCCGAGTACATTGGACCTGAGTGCATCAGAGGTGGGGGGCCTGGGTACTGCTGCATAAGAGGCGGAGGACCCGGTGGAGGGCCTGGCGATACAAACTGGCCGTGTGGTTGCCAATTCTCGGGATGATAATATCCTGTGTGGGGTGAATGAACCACATCGTACTGTGTTGGAGGAGTATGGGGTTGAGTGTGTCTCTGTGCTGTGTACGCTGGTACGACAGCTGGAGGACCCTCCGTCGCAATGGGGGGCGGTCCTGATCCTGACATTTGGTGATACTGTCGAATCGCTTTCACCTCACCGTTAATTAAGCTATTGCTAACTATCAATGAGCGAGCGCGTCGAGAGTTTGGCGTGTCGGTGGTGATGGTGGGGTAGGAGACTGGTTCAGGCAACTAGCGTGCGAGCCAGGGTCTGTGTGCAGGGTTTATGGCTAGCTTCTACGCCAGTCACAGATTGGGGTCGCTTACAGGTAGTCTGAGATCTGGCGGCGATTAGGTACGCAGAGTTACCCGCACATCGCAGCTGGAACTGGGCTGCCAGATGGAACTGAGCTCGCAGATGGAAACGGGGTATACATTGCAGATGGGAAATGAGCATGTCGATGCGTAATGATAAAGTGGTTGAGTTTCTGATACATTCGATGTCATCTTTCGACTTTTAAGAACATTCAATAGATACCATGGACTGGGCTGAGCAACACTCTGTAGATAAAGATCTACCAAAAGACACAGCTGCAGAATACATAATTATTATTCGCTTGATATACATAATTCACGAAATGAGGCGCAGTTATTAACAAACACTCAATTACGCATGGCATTGTGCAGAAAAGTCCGCTGGTGAAGCCCAAGCTACAGCTTGAAGCGGTTGCAGGGATTGTCCCCCTTGAGCTGTGGCGCGGTGAGGCTCTAACTTCACCATTAATCTCAACGTATGCCTTTCTTCCCAGCCCGTGCGCTGAAACCACCTTTTACATCAACCACATCAACGGATTTTTAAACACCCGCTTGTTTTATCGTCAAACTATGGACTCTGTACCTCCCGACCAGACCTTCCCCGCCGCTGTCAGCGCGCAGACCTCTCGCATTACCAGAGTACGTGTCCTACAGCATCCCCTTTCCATCGCGGTCGATGAGGAAAAGATCTTGAAACTAACGCCACATCTATAGGCATACCAAACCTACATCGACAAGTCCGTTCCCTACACTACCTACCGATGGATCGGAACCACTGTGCTCTTGCTCGCCTTTATGGCCCGGATTTTCCTTGCTCAGGGATGGTACATCGGTACGTCTACTTTCAACTCTCTTGCGCGTTCGGTATACCGCCGTAGCTCGACAAAGTCTGGCAAAGTCTTTCGAAGTCTTGCAGTCATCTTGCAAAGCGTAACAAATCCTCAGAATCATACCCAACTAACACCCCCCCAGTCTGCTACACCCTCGGAATCTACCTTCTGAACCTATTCCTCGCCTTCCTCACACCCAAATTCGACCCATCCCTAGAACAAGATGACGAGATGGAGGGAGGAGGAATGCCCGCTTTACCCACCAAGAACGACGAAGAGTTCCGTCCTTTTATTCGTCGGTTGCCGGAGTTCAAGTTCTGGCATAACTCTACTAGAGCTATTGCTGTTTCCATCTTGGCAACTTTCTTCGATGCTTGTGATATTCCTGGTATGTGCACAAAAGATTTTGATATCCCAACCATAGCGATAAGAAAGATAAGATAGCCTGTGATAGAAGCAGAGGCCTGAGATCTGGGGGAGGGGTAGCTTTTTGGTGGTCTAGGCGGTCCCGGCGGGCTTGCTTAAAGCTACTTTTGAGGCTCTTGCCCCAGGCCCGAAGCTCATCTCTCAATCTCGAAGCGAGCGAAAAATCAATCTCGAAGCGAGAAACTAAACGAACCCTAGCTAACCAACCAACTTTCTCTAGTTTTCTGGCCCGTCCTAGTCATCTACTGGATTATCTTATTCACTCTCACTATGAGACGTCAAATCCAGCACATGATCAAGTACCGTTACGTTCCCTTTACCTTCGGCAAGACGCGTTACACCCGTGCTTAAGGGATAAAAAATGGACGCTACGTACGGGGTGCTATGGAAAGCCAGGTTTAAAGGGGGGGGGGGGGGGGGGGGGGGGGGGTTGTCGTGATGCCTAATGATTTGGGTTGACGATGATAATGAAATGAGGATGAATGATAATATTGGGCCTTACTTTACTAGCTAGGTCCGGGAAATAGGCGTATAGGTATAGGGTATTCTTCATAACAGGAGGGGGGGGATCAAAGATTCAAAGCATTTGTCCGCATTTGGAGATAGGCGAATCGATATACTAGTACTTGTTTTTGTTTTAATCAACAAACTACTGCATTTTTGTATTTTATTCATTGGCGGGACGATGAGGATGAGGGAGATGTTAATGTGAATGATGGTTGATGTCTTGTCTAGATTTTTTCTGGAATGTGTAAACTGGCGTTTTCAACTTGATCGTTTTGAATGAATACTGGGTTTTTTTCGTGAGCTGGATGATTGCTGTAAATATAAGCTGCTATGGTGCTGCGAAGAATAGGCTGTTTTAGAACTCATTCTTATGTCTCGTAAGGCTGAGGCACCTCATTTGTAACCCCGACCCACCACCATGACAAACGCTAGTTAACAGCCGAAACCCATAAATACAAAACTCCTAGACGTCTCTGATTAGAGTACCTAGATATCGACAGTGCATCTCGTCCGTACCAACGGGTACCAAACTACGTGATAGTCAGCTTACTTGAACACCACCCATCTACACACTCTAGATAACCTCAGCCCTACCATACTCATCTCAGCCCTGGGAGCCATATCCCCGTTCCCGGTCTCGCCGCCGCCCGATCTTATCACATGATCTCTAATAATAATAATAATAATAATAATAATAATCTTTCATTCTGTATGCAGCCTTAATGGTTATGATAATCGTAATTCCTATTACATTTTTCCCGAACTTAATCCAACGCTTGTCTATACCTAAAAAGGCATAGATCTCTAAAAGCAGTCACCCAAATAGAAACGTTTCTCATCTGATAAAAAAGCAGTCACAAACCCTAAAGAAATTTCGAAAGGGAATCGAATGGGAGTTTGAGACGGAATGGGAGTGGTATCTGAGAGCTTTGCTTGGCGGGAGGAAGACGGGAGGTTTCTGTTTCTGTTTCCCGGTACCGCCGCTGCTGAAGTATGACAGCTTGGAGCTTGGAGCTTTGACGGGGGGTAATAGCTAATGAGAGCAAATAGAAGCTGAAGCTATAAGCGAAGGTAAAGTAAATGCAAGCGAGGAAGCGAGAAGACCAAGCCACACGGGCTCCCCGGGATAATTAGGTACAAACATCGGATGTGGGATTCAAAGTTAAAGTCACGTGAAATAGGGTGATAAACATCCGTGCTGAGTACATTAAACGAAAGCGAGGATCGTATGTCATGTGTACCAAGAAACAGCCACACGGGATGATCCACAAACCACCGATACAAGTGCGAGTTTTGGTAATTAGCTATTGAATAAACTTTCCAATCGGAGTTTCGGGATGCACTTTCATCTCGCAGATCGGAAATTATGAACCCTTCCTTGTATGGTTGGTTAAAAGTTAAGATCAGCTTCGTTCCCGAATCTCGAATCTCGTTGGTAGCTTGGTTTAGTTAAGCTATTTCTATGTTGGTTGACGGTGGAAGGTTCCTGGAGATTCTAGCTTCGAGCTTCGCGATTTGAGCTTCGCAGATTCCCGAGCACGGAAAACAACCTGTAGGAACGGTGGATGGGCATCTACGGACGAGAAATAAGGAAGCTGAGAGAGGACCGGTTGGTTGGTTTGACGGCTCTATTCCCGTAGCGAACCCGGAACCGCTGCCATCAGGTACATAAGGTACCGGTGTTGATCCGTTTCAAGTTGCGAGTTGCTTTCCATTTCCGTCCGAGATGATGAGATGCCCGGCTGGCTCTGCAGCTGTTGAGCTTTGACGAGAGGTTTATGGACCTGCGCGGAGGTTGATAGCTTTGACAGCTACAGACAGCTCCTGCTCCGGACTGTAGCTTAACTTAGCCTAGGGCTTAGGTACCTCGATATCTTGTAAGTAGTACCATAAACATGGGTCGATTCTTCAAATAAACACCAACCAACGAAACAAATTTGTTTGTTTCGCTGAAGTGCTTCTACAACTTCCGCCGGAGGTTCACCTTTGGTATGCCTGATACCAGGTTTAGAGTAAAAGCACTTCTCATCTCAACTAGCCTCTACCTCCGCGTTAAATCTTCGCGCGGAAATCATCATTCTTCTCCCCGGGCGGAACCCACGGCATGTAAAGCTGTAAAGTTTAATGACCTAACCGTACAGCTTGTTGTTTTGTTTCGCCAAGTTATTGAAACAGCAATTTGCCTAGTCAGTGGCCTAGAG
Organism: Pyronema domesticum; assembly: GCA_024516145.1. NCBI lineage: Eukaryota > Fungi > Ascomycota > Pezizomycetes > Pezizales > Pyronemataceae > Pyronema > Pyronema domesticum. The sequence continues at coordinate 625,099 of JAJJXL010000033.1, forward strand.
TCACATTGGATGATTCAGTTGGAATTACACCTACAGCGGATTGGAAATTCCAATTCGATTCGTTAATCTCATTTGTCTAGCATAAATGAACAGAAGCCAAAGTGCTGGAATTTCATACACATCATCCCGTTCGTACGAGTGACATATTATCTACATATTCTACAGAAAAAACAGCCTGTTATGACTCCCCTCACACCAGTTCGAACTTCGCATCAGCAGGCATCAGCAGCAGAGAAGCCGAAGCCTTACGAAGCACCGAAAAATGCGCCCAGGAGGTAAAGTTACTTGTTGCAGAGAATTTAGAACCCGAAGATGAAAACAACCCCAGGCTTCCAGGCTTCCGATACACAAGATGGTTAAACGTGTAAAAGTGCCGTTTCATAGCTTTCTTCTGTGTATTCCTCCTGCTGTATGCAACAAACCGCGTAAAATCTTCCATCACAGCCACTCCCAAGAAACTTCCAAGCTGGTTCGTGATTCTAGAAGTCGTACCAAGGCACCCAGCACCCAGCATCATCCACTCTCAAGTCCGCCTGACCTCCGTATCTGAACTCCGATTCACGCAGCTCCGTAACCAGCCGCCCAGTGAGCGAGTCTCTATACCCTACCGTACAGCGCAAGCACCAAGCACCCCGGCAACTTTCTTACGTCGTCAATCGTCCCTAGATCCCTAGATTTCCTAGCACCTAGCACCATAACCTTAACCTTTAACCTCCTCTTTTTCCCAGTGCCAGGCGCTGTCGCTTTGTCGCTTGGAATAACCCGACCCGACCGGAACCCGACCAGACTCCCACGACAGACTCGACTTTTACAAAGGCCAAAGGCCCAAAGTCACGAAACTCCGGCACACCTCGACAACGTCCAGAGAAGCGCAACCCCGAAGCCAATCGTGTAACTTCGACCGATCACTTACAGTCGCTACAAAACGATCGCTACACTCGACGCAACTTCGAACCAGCCCTTCACTTCGCTGAGTCGAGTCGAAAACAACCACCACACAGTCGCTACACCGCTACGAACGAAGCAAAGCCAGCAGCCATCATAGCCAGCAACAGCAACCGAAATCTGAACGCAACGCATAAACAACACAACAGATAAACCAAAACAACATGCCCCTCTTTTGCGGCTCAAATAAGGTTTGCTTTTATCTTGCGAAGGAAGCCGTTTATGCGCAGGAGACGCTGATGGTGAATTGGTATATAATAGACTACACAGAGGAAGATAGTACTTCTTGGTCAGTGTTTCTCGTTTCTGGTTTCTCGGACCCCCTTTGCTAGGAACATCCTGCGGTCTGCGCGCGCGCGATGAGCGACGACGATAGCGACGGACATGGTGACGGATAGGAGGGTTTGGGAGGGTTATCGACAGGACTAAAAAGGCTGATAAGACATCCAGGTGATGGAGCGTGCGGAAAAACTTCGTTGTTGAATGTGTTTACACGAGGGTGAGTTTGACCGAGTGCGCTTTGCTTTTGTTTCTTTCACCAACCTCCTGTTACTTGCTCCTGCTCCGTTTTCCGGTACTGGTGTTTTCCAGTAACCGCTGCGACTGCGCGACAGCGCGACGATAGCTAGAAGGCACAGAGGGAATGATATGGTGGACTTGGATATCTATGAACCCAACCAAGCTAACACACCTCCCTCTTCAATAGATACTTCCCCCAAGTCTACGAACCGACAGTTTTCGAAAACTATGTCCATGATGTTTACGTCGACAACACCCATATTGAACTTTCGTTATGGGATACTGCGGGTCAGGAGGAGTTTGATAGGTTGAGGAGTTTGAGTTATTCGGATACTCATACTATTATGTTGTGTTTCTCGGTATGTCTTCCCCTCCCCAATCTTTGGACGGGGCGCTGGCAGGACTGGAAGGGCGAGGAAGGCGGAGTTTGGGGGCTCGGTGGACTGGACATCGGACTTTACCTTTGTCGAGTTTGCTGCTTGCTGCGCCGTTCGGCGATCACCAGCAGCCAGCACATTAGCGCAGCGATTCAGCGCCCCCAAACTCGCATCACCTGCTTGCAACAGCCATCTCGATCAAGTCAAATTACTAACCGTCTTCCTCACAGGTCGATTCCCGCGACTCCCTCGAAAACGTCGAAAGCAAATGGGTAGGAGAAATCGCGGATAACTGTCAAGGAGTAAAACTTGTTCTTGTCGCCTTAAAGTGTGATCTACGAGAAGCAGGAGACGATGGTCCACAGAGGACAAACGCGGGTCAGATACCCAAGTTTATTGGGTATAATGAGGGTTTGACAGTGGCGCAGAGGATAAAGGTATGTGGATTTGGTTATTTGTTTTCTCTGATTTTGGAACACCCCCCCCCCCCCCCCCCCCCCCCCCACCCAATTTCTCTTTGACTGCAGATTTCAGATTGCGTGGACTCTGGAGGGAAGATATCATGCCGCGGAATCTTCATTCCACATTCTTCACCATCTACAAACTACGCAAGGGCAAGATTACCGTGGGAGTGCAGATGAACAAGCGGGGAACCCCTCCCTGGCAAATTTCTCCTCCATTGCCGTGTTACTCCGTCCATCACCAGAGGCCACCGGAGTTTATGCATTTCCCTAGCATAATTTTTCTCCTCCGGCGTTTATGCATGAGCGGCGCTTCCGTTGTGTTCTTCCTTAATCGCAATATCACTATCATCAGCGCTTAAACCCTAACTAATAAATTTTTTATTAGGCACTACGATACCTAGAATGCTCAGCAAAAATGAACCGTGGAGTTAACGAGGCTTTCACGGAAGCTGCTAGGGTCGCCCTCGGCGCTGGGGCTACGGGGAAGAAGAGGAAGAAGGGGTGTGTGCTTTTATAGGCACCTTTGGGGGAGGACGGGGAACCGGGGGAGAGGGGAGAGGGGGGGTGAGGGGGGGTTGGGGGAAGGGAGAGGGTGATGAGGGGAGATGGAGAACCGGGGAGAGGGGGGATTAAAGATGAACGACCCAGGGGTGAAAAGTGGGGTGTAGCGGAGATATGAGAGAGGGAGTGACGGAGAGTTGACTCAACTTCAACCAGTGGCAGAGTCTGAAGATGAAATAAGAAGAGAAGAATCTTACGAGAAATGCGGATATTTTGGTTGGTTGGTTGGTTGGTTTATTTGGATTGGATAGGGATAAGGGTTGGGAATGATAAATCATAAAGCTGCGCAGGTTCTTTACGCGGGAGAAATACTATCATGCTTGGACAGGCAGCTGGGCTGGAATAAGGAATAGGGGAGGGAATAAGGGGACGCAGAAATGGAATGCTGTAATCACAGGATTACAGTGTTTTAGCAAAGGTAGGTATGGCACGGGTGACGGAAGAAGCACGTATCATATTGTTCATTTTCGTTTATTGTTTATTTTTTTTGCCTTGGTCTTTTCTTTGGTCTTTTTGTCGTTTTTGTCGTTTTTTTTTTTTTTGGCATGGAAAGCTAGTTTCATTTGGAAATCATTTTAGCTGCGAGCTGCGCAGAGAAGGCTACAAGAGTTAATATTTTCTTTGTTTTTTTGCTGCGCATTATTACTGCGTTGCTGCGGGTATAGCATCTTTTTTGTCATTTGTAGCGGTTTTGGGGGAAGGAGGATGAGAGAAATGATACCAGGGGATTGTATTTAGCTGAATTTTGAAGTGGGGGCTAGAAAGGTGAAATACTAGCAAAGAAGATTCTGAGAAAATACTTCGAGACGAGTGAGTTATGAGGATTCTCTGAAACTGATGAGGTTCCCGAAACCTCCGATAATCCCACCCGATGAACCCGATTCCACGAACACTTCATCGGATCAAACAGTTCGGATGCAGCATCCAGCAAAATTTCGGCAACCTAGAGCCCAGGCGGAACCCAGGCGGAACCCAGTGCCTGCGTCGTCCACCACGTATACTCTCGGAAAGGAGCTTAGAAGCATACGCTCGCACTCACAGAACCTATGATTGCCCGACAGCTGTCATCGCCGGCCTCATGCTCTACATATATACTTTCTTTGTACTTTCTAAAGAAAGCTGCTTGGAGTACACAAGCATGCCGGGCCGGGCATAAGCATAAGCATAAGCATACAAAGCATGCTACTCCAGATCCCGGGGATCCCGGGGGATCCAGTACCCCATCATCATCCATAGGTTCCCGTGGGTACATATCTAATTCAATTCGTGCAACGTATCTCCGGCCCAATCGCCTAGAGAGCCCAGGCATCCGGAATACCCATGGAGCATGGACCATGGACCGTCATTCATGGCTGTTCCGTGGTTTCTCGGTTTTAAGACAAGGCATCACCATCACCACCATTATTCAGATCAGGCTGCTTACTCCAGCTTCCAGCCGTAAATACGAGAGATACTGTAGTATGTAACACCTGCAGTATTCATCAAAGAAGCTTCGATCGACACCCTCGATACATCAACGATCTTAGTTTCACTTCACTGGTTTCACTGTATATACTCTAAACATAGCAACAGGCGTGGTTCATGGTGCGTGGTGCGTGGAACTGTCAATTGAAACGATTGGTTATTTAACGAGATGTTTAGCTAGTGTTACTTGGCACTCGCCGCGAGGCTGGGGGAGGGAAACCGCGCGTTCTTTAGTCTTGGAAAACTATCACAGGTACAGGTACGAGAGCGAATATACATACTCGTCAGTAAGGGGTACGAGATGCTATGTAAATTGAGCATAGAGCCGCGGCGGAGTTCGTCGATGTCCGATGAAGTCCTGGAAAGCTGTAAGGTAAGCAGTTCGAAAAAACTTCGTGTCTTCAGGTCTTTTCAACAAGCTCTTTTTCGCCCTTATTTTATCGGTTAATGCTTTTACCGACTGGATCTTGCATGAAAGGCATAGTTTGGCTGTCAATGCATACAGTGGCGGGGGGGTGGCTAACACGTTATTCACGTTGTTTCGCCTCGTTTGCACTCTTCGACTCCATTTATGTACAACCGCATGCCAGAACCCCGGTACACTTATTGCACTTTTACCTTAGGCCACTCATGACAGCGTAGGGACATCGGGTACCTACTGCACCTAAGGCGGAGCGAGTATTTGTTTCTCGTGCGTAGGCTGTAATTTCATAACGGGAGATAAACAAGATTTCTTCCTTGGTTCATATTTCAAGATCATCGTAGCTTCAGTTGCGTCATAGGTACAGCTTGTCACGAAGCTTGCTTGTAGGGGAGAAGCCGGACTTTTCAAAGGTGATCGCCCTAAGTGCGTGCGTAGTGCACCACCTAGTCAGCTAGGGATGCATAACCGAAAACAGCACCCTACCCATATTTGGAATTTATGGACAACCGGGCGACGAGATCGGAATCCCGGGAGCTGGTGGCCCCGCGCGGGTGCCGGGGTTTTATTTTGCCAGCTTTCTAGGATTCCTGGGTTCAACTTGTCGGATAATGAGGGGTACATCTTGCGTGCAGAAGAACCCACTTCGGCGCGGGGCGATTCGTTGCCGAGGTGATTGAATATGAGGTGAGCGCTTTCTGAAATCTTCATTGCTTCATTCCTTCAAGCTTCATACGTTGGCGGCTTCGTCCGGGTTTCATCGCTACATATGGTGCCCTGGATGACACGCTTCCTGTGCTTTCTCTCGCTCGCTTCTACTTCTCGTAGCCATCGGATGTTGCTCCGTCGAAGCTTTTGCCCGTTGGCTGACTGACTGGCTTGGTCTTATGTAGTGGGCTTGCTGTATGGTTGCTACATAGATGGCTGTCGTGTGGGTGCATATACTTCACTTTTCCCAATCGAACCCCGGAGATTGATTATAATTGAGGTGGCTGCCGGTGCTGTGTCACCTTAACATCATCCAGCGCGTTGCAGCGCCGCAGCAGCCGTGGATCATCCGGAAAGCTCGGCCAAACAGCTGTTGGTGACGGCTGATTTACTTTTCACTTGCTCGTCTGCTCTGTCCCTCTTTCTGTTCTTTCCGGGTTCATCTGTAGTCTGATAGCTGATTCCCAAGTCAAGTTCGTCACCCTTTCTGTCCGGAATTTATACTGACCCACTGATATTCGAAAACAGCCCTAGAAAGCTTGAGTCCAAGTAATAAAATCCACCGCTTTACGTTCGATCTCTCCGATTTGTATCGACTAGCCCTGAAACAGTGACCCTCAAAAGACCACCGCCCCGGAATGATCTGCGATTCACAGCTCTAGCTTATCCGAAGATCACGGTCCGCCTCGTAAGCGCAGTTGTACCTGGTCGAACATATATGCGCCTGGACCCACCTAGCTTTACCTTAACCACCCACCTCTTCTATTCAGCTCCGCCGGCGAATATTTTCCCCCACAAAAAACCAACGGAAAAGAATGTCGTCCATGTCATCGTCTCTCCGGCGGTCAATAAATTCCATCTTCCTAGCAATCGTTATCTCGCCTGCTTATACACTCGCTCAAGCCCAAGTGACAGGCGTCTCAGGGAATGACGGCAGTCTTACTCCAGCACCATCGACTAGTGTAGCGTTGATAATCCTCTACTCAGTGACAGGAATCATTACAGCGCTTTTCTTGTTGATTATCGTGACTGGGGCTGTGAGGGCGCATAGACATCCGGAGCGATATGGACCAAGGGCTATAGCGAGATTCGGTCGGCCGAGACAGAGTAGGGCGAAAGGGTTGGCAAGAGCGGTACTGGATACGATTCCAATTGTGAGATTTGGTGGTGTGGAGGGTGATGTGGAGAAGGGAAAGACGGAGGGAGAAGGGGAGGGGGAAGTGGAGATGAAGGACAAGGTGGAGGATGGGGTGGAGAATAAAGAAAAGAAGGAGGGAGAAACTGCGGAGAAAAAAGATGAACAGGACAATAAAGAAACAGACGAGGTGACAGAAATCCAGGCGGAAGGAAGCCATGCGAAGGAAATTACCGTAGCTAGCTCGCCGGAGCGTAGAATGTCGAACGAATCAGCCCGTGCCGTAAATGGAACCGATACTCCAGACTTTCCACCAGCCCTGACCACTCCAACTACTCCAACTACACCCACATCTTCAACTATTCCGGCAATCCCGTCAGCTGCAACAATAGAAAACATCACCTCACAAAATAACTGTCCTGTATGCATGGAAGACTTCGAACAGGGCCAGGATGTACGAGTACTGTATGTATTTCATTTTCCAATATTCCAATATCCTAATTTTCTGTGAAATTTAAATAACCAGCTACTAACACCTTTTAGACCTTGCTCCCACAACTTTCATCCGGACTGCATTGATCCATGGCTTCTAAACGTATCTGGTTCCTGTCCTCTTTGTCGAATTGACCTCCACCCCGAAGAACCCGAAGAAGAAGAACCAGCTGCACCACAACCTGCACCTACACAGCCAAGCAGACTATCCCGGTATCTGGAGATGGCTCGGGGAAGCAGCGGAGACGAGCGAATGGCTGCATTACGGCAACTGAGAGAAGAGGAGAGGACTAGGAGAAGACAAGAGCGACGAAGAAGTGGAGGGGCTAGGAGATTAAGCAGAGTATTGACAGGAAGGTCGTAAAGCGGCAAACTGGCATGGGAGGCAAAAAATGGAAAGAAGGGTGATATGCCATGAATCACGAGGTATCGGTCATGGCATGGGAACGATTAACGGGAAACTGAAGGAAATATCAAACACGGGTCGCAGTGAGGACGAACCGAGATTGTGTAGGAAACAAAATCTCGTTGGATAAAATTTGTTTGGGATTGAAGATACCTTTTGTTACGTTTTGTTTTACTTTGCTGCGTTGCTCTAGGGATCGGAGTTTGGTCTGCTTTTGGGACGCCTGTGTATGATACAGATTAGAGGCGGAAATTTTTGAAATGTTTTACAAAACAAGTGATAATTGTAAAAACTACGCGTAAAGAAACCCAATCTTCAACCTCGGCCCCTCATAACCTAAAAAAAAGCTGCTTCAACCATAATCTCGCTCTGATTTCTGATTATGTCTCCATTACATGACTTTCTTACATCTCAGAACTGATTTGCCAACCGATAGCTTCTGTAAAATCTGTAACACACGCCCAGACTTCGAGAAGCGAACAATGTCTGCGTTGTCTAGATCTGGTTGATAGCCGCGTTGAAAAATACGCTGCAGGTCCTCGGATAATTCATCGAATTTCCTTTTGGCTATAGAGAAGGGTGTTGTGCCACTGTGATTTCCCATATTGAGATCCGGATTTCTTTCCAACAAAGATTCCACAATTCTCGGATTTTGTTTATCTATAGCGGACAACAAGGCTGTGTCTGAATAGAGGGATCGGGAATCAACATTGATATCCGTTCTATTAAATAAAGCACGCACTGTATTCAGGTCTTCCATGTTGATTGCATTTATCAATGGGGTTCTGCCTATTCCGTCTTGTATATTGACGTCAATGCCTCTTCTCGCCAGTAGGAGGTGTACAATGTGCGGATGGCGTTCGTTAATCGCGTTAATAAGTGGTGGAGAAAAAAGCTCGGTTCGCGTATAGCTAATGTTGACCTCAATATCCGGTCTCTCAAGCAGCATGCGCACTATGTCCGCATTGCCATGCACTGTGGCGAAAAGAAGGGGTACCGTGTCATTTCCATCAAATAAATTGACGTCGACGTCTTCAGCGGTATACAATAGAGTACGAACACTACCGACTTGATTATAATAGGCGGCAAAGGCCAATGGGCTCCATTTCATTTTGTCGCCTAAGTTAAATTTGATATCTGCTTGACGAAGGAGCAGCTTGAGTATTTGACAATGGCCGGCCCTAGCAGCTACAGATAACGGTGCCATGCCTCTATGACCAATTGTCGAATTGGCGTCATAATTATGCTCTTTCAAAAGAGATTCCGATATTCTATACAATCCGAAATAGGCAGCTATGTGGAGAGCAGAACTAGGGTATTTATAGACGCAGTCGATTTGTTTACACGGCCAACAGATTAAGTTTCCAATGGGACTATTATTGCCACCAACCCGCTCCATGCGTCGTAATATATCAATCGCCATAACCTCAACGTCGTTATCGATTTGCTTACGGCAATGATTACCCCAATTATAAATGGAATAATCGATGAAGGGAAGTTTGTCGACGCATTGATCACTTCTCTGTATACAAATTGCATCTTGGCATTTTTTGTGAAAGGCGTTTTTGAGAGTGAGGATACTGTCGCGAAAGCCCACATACCTGATACAGGTCCGTGTAATGTCGCTTTGACAGTGGGAAATAGTTTTCACGCTGGGTTTTAAGGTATTCCTGGAATGTCTTGTGGACAAGACGTATGGTTGAGGTTTCTTTGTCTAGAACCATTAACCCAAAACACCGTTATGTCAATGTCTTCTTTGAAGGCAAATTGTCCCGGTCAAGTGTATCACTGTTACCGTTGTCCAACTCAACGGCCAGTGCAGGGAGCAGCTCGATAATCGTCAATTGTCGCACAGAAAGGAGGGTCCATTTGATGACCGCCATAGCTTGAATACAACGGTCTGCCGATTTATCATTAATGCGCTTAATGGTGACTTCGAACACTTCGGTGAGTTTTTGAGGTATTTTAGCGAGTGCCTCACGCCTTTTGCTAATGGCTGGCTTCTCAAGAACGGCTTCAATTTGAAGTGCTGGCAATAGAAACCTACGTAAATAGATGGTCAAAAAACCACATTTCATCATCTCAGTTGATTTGGAGACCTACATCTGATCGGATGTTTCCACAATTCTTTCCACGATTTCGTGCTTAAGGGTATCGTTCATTCTATCGTTATTGTCGTCCATGTCAATCCGATGAAGTATATATCTCCTTATATCGTCCGTGTTTGCTTCCAAAGGTGTGCTAATGGATGACTTCCCGTCACTCTATCGGGGCCGATAGATGATGGCGAAACAGGAGAAAAAACGGGTCATATTCGGAGTTGAGTGTCGCAGCTGTTGAGTTGCATAGACAGGGGGGTCGCGACCCCCTTTAGTTAGGATAGAAGGAATTCACTAACGATAGATAGTCATTTTTCTCACAATTGACCATTCTCTATCCAACGGAATAGACCGACGGGAAGTCATCCAGTGATGGGTGAAGTGAGACCTAGGTTATGCTGAACAGCCGGTTCCACCTGTGGCCTTCCAGTAAGAAATATACGGAGCATAGGCCCTGACAGGCCTCCCAGCATTTGACCCAGTGACAGAAGAAAGATCTTCCGAACTTCGTCTTTGCTTTTATCCAAGGCATCGATGCAAACATATGATTTTTTGAATTTGGCGATACATCGCATCAAGTGGTTTATGGCGACAGAAATATCCAGTTTGCCGCGGATTTGGAGTTGAAATAAGGAATCCAAGATATCGTCGGTATCATAAAGTCCATTTCGTAGTGCAATGATGGCTTGCCTCAACAGTTCACCGACCATATTTTCCACATTCTGTTGTAAACGGTCTCGATAGTCGCAATAAAGATACATAACGTAGATGTCTTTTCTCGTGAAGCTCTCATCCAGGAGGTTATCAATGACAAGAGAACTGTTGAACGGTTATTCACGTACAATAAATGTATGATTCACGTCAAAAACCGACTTACCTCATGACAGATTTACCAGCCCCAGGTATTCCATAACATGCGAAAATGTTTTTCGCTGAATCCCGAGCTTGATCTTCACCGTCAACCTGACGCCAAGTATCGAATTTCGGGCTGTTTAAAAACCATCCACCCGTTTCCTCGTATCGCTTGGATCGAACGTCGTCGTGTCTCTTTTGAGGCTGTAAAGGTGACAGCCATAGGAGAAGCAGAGTCACCTTCTCTTCCATTTCTTTATCTACAACTATCAGCTTATGAAATTTGGCTAACATGACTTAGGGTGCATTACCTCTTAGCTTGTCTTCGACCCTTTCTACTCCATATAGGATGCTCCATGTGTTCTCTTCTAAGCTAGCGAGTTCATTGACGAGAAGTTTGACCTCCGTAACTTGGTTTGAAAGCTGCTGCATCTGGCTTAACATAGCTGGGAACATGTTCATGACGTCTTGAATCTTCTTATTGTTCTCGTCCAGACCCAATAGAACTTCAGCAGAGGTTTTCGAGAGTAGGGAACTAAACAGTCTGTGTTGGTGGTGTATTTAATATGAGTATGAGAGAGTATGTAGGAATACCGGTTGTCGATAGTGAGCGAGAATTGGAACGTTTGTGTAAACCGGCTCAGAAACCTGATTGATTAATCACAATCCTTTTTCTGGAGAGGCCATCTCAACTTCTCCTTAAGTCTTGTCATCGTGGATTCCTGTGCGCCTTGCCACTTATCGAACTTCTTGTAGAGTTCTTTGATCTTCTCCTCACAGACAAAGATAGCGGAGGAAAGCACTGAAGTGTTCTTGAATGATAGACCACTTCTGGCTCCGTCGCCGCGCAAAAATGCAATGAGTTTCTCTAGGACTTGATGTAGAGCTGTGAGCTCGGCATAGAGATCCCGAGAATCTCCTGTCGCAGAATGAAAGTCGCCAACGTAGGCGCCAATCATTTTGGACACCTCTAGTGTCAGACTGACCAGCCCAGCAACGCTCGCCGAAAGACTGAGGGGATCCATTGAACGGACGGAAGATCCAAAGAGTTTGATGAGTAAGAGGAGAAGAGAATGGATTGATGGAGGTTGATGAATAGTACGTCGATGTTCACGAAGAAGAAAGGAATCGCGATGAGGTTTTCGGTGTCGGCGCTGATTTATCCCTGGCCTTTCCCCGCTTTTTCTGCATGAATTGAGCCGTGTCACAACATTTATGATGCAAAAAACATGCACATACTTAGACGATATAGCGCCCAGTTGATTTTAATGCATCAAGCATCTGCTTTGTTTGCCGCGTTGCTATTTATTTGAGGGTGCAGTCATGATTCACGAAAGTCGATCATGCAATATCACTCAGTTTGCACACTCTGGAGACATAATACAGCACTCGAATTTCAAAGAACACGCACATCATAAATATCTATACTCTCATGCCTCTCACTCACCATAGATTACTGATGAAAAACCCAACGCCATAGCGCGGCGTCGGCGTTGATCATCGGATGTCACTCGATTATGCTATTAAAGAGCGGAATGTGTAAATAGGCAATGGCCAGGCTCTGGACCTCAGATCAGATTGGGAAGATTTGGGCGTGAGGAGAAGCCTACACCATGCGGCTAGGCTGCCTATGTGTGTGTCCTTTGTTGGAGACTGGAGTTGATTGTCCGACTTGTATCATCGCGGCTCGCCCTTAGGACTCGTGCGGAAAAATTCATGTGATCATGTAGTTTAGATGAGGAGTTAGATAAGATTCACACACTCAGAATTTGCACTAACGATCTTGTCATACGTTCACCAACGGTTTGTTACTCAAAATCTATGATAATCATTAGCAATCAGGCGTATCGTATCATCTAATCATTCTGCAGAACCGCCAATATCAGTACGGGGAGCAATATAAAGCTCATGTCGACCGACAGCTCGCTGCCAAAGAAAAGAGCGCTTTGGGTGGAGGGGTAATGTGACACTCAGGATTTGAGGATACCTCTCCACTCTCGCTCCCGGTAAGAGGGTATCTTTGAAACTTCACGTCATTCCCAACTCCCGACCACAACTTTTCGATAAGCGGCAAAACAAACCTCCACCTGGAATTCTCTATTGTGCGCTTTCAAATTATCACTGTTAGCTCCACGCTGGAGTATGATCCCGTACGGCGATCATGTAGCGAAGCAAGGTGCAGACAGATTGATTGTGACAAAGTATCACCTCCCGTACGATATATCTGCCTAGTCACTGACGGTAGAAGTGCAGACAGTGATAACTTCCAGAGATTTCGCGTGGCAAGGAATCAATGTACGTTGCAGTCACTCCAAATATTTCGAACAAAAATACTCTGATCAGTTATCCGACAATGCTACCATCACTCAACAGATGCGAGCTCCCGTAAATCGACCTATGTTCCCCCCGCCACTATACCTGGCTCTCCCAGGTTTGAATTCCATCTTCATTCGATGATTCCCCCGTCCCTTTGCTGACGTACGTTGCCGTCATTCCAAATTTCTCCAACCAAGATATCCCTGTGAGTTCTCCGACAGACCCAATAGCATGGTCCTGATTCCTATAACCTTTGATAGCTCTTTAGACGGGTGAACACCTTGCCAAGATGTAAATGCGGAAGGCTATCATCATCTCATGTTCGCACCACTCCTTGGCTGCCTGGAATATCAAGATGCGAACACCACCATCACTCGACAGATGGAAGCTACTATTAAGAGATTTGTTGTGGCATGGAATCAATGTACCTTACCGTCATTGGTAAAGTTTCGAAGGAAGATATCCGTGTAGTCTCTCTGATAAACTCAATAGAGTGGCCCTGCCTCCTAGGACCTGTGGCAGCTCTTTGACAGTCTTTGGACCGGCGATCAGCCTTCAAGGCATGGAAATACGAAGCAGTGAACACCCGGACGCAGATATTGCTCCTTTCCCTTTACTGCCTAGAATAGTAAGAAGCGAACATAACAGTGTTCAACGCTCGTTCCATCCCCTTGCTGCCTGGCCGGCATCGGTGAATACGATGAGGCGAACGATTCCATCACTCGATTGTCCTATCGTCACTGTACCACCTGGCTATATAATCCTACTCAGAACGCGCTCTCTTCTCCCATTATTCACTTCACACAGTAGTATAATTACTGCGTCATTTTCACTCTTACACTTCTCTGCCAGTCTTTGCTCCAGAACGACAACATTTATTCCGGTATACTGCACTTTAGTTCGAACGACGGAGCTTTCTTTCGATTATGGATAATCGAATTCAAAGCAATAATAGAGGGAGTCCCGACGACAATGGGTCATCACTTCCATATAAACAGCGAAAGTTAATCGAAGATGACGAAGATATGGTAGATTACGGAGAGAACTCGCTAGATGATAATGATGATCAGGAATTGGAGGAAGGCGAAATGCGAGAAGACATCAAAGCTCCCGAGCCACTCTTAGAAGCACCTGAAGAGATGATCAACTTTGTGGTCTTGAAACACCTAGGAAAAGGCTGATAAACCACTTTTGAACTCCGAAGAATATGTCGTCAAGATTGGTGGACGTGGAAAGTTTGACTTTGCAGATATCAGGATCTATGAGGCAAGTCAATATTCAGCAGTCAAGAGAAGTAAAGGATATTGCGGTGCTCGACTAACCATTTTCACCAGCAGGATCTCCTAAAGAAAGTGAAGGAAGTCATCAAACCTCCCACATCACGCGGATCAGGGTTGACGTTTGCACCTAAAGACTACCACAACCTATCTCAGAAGATAGCACATATCCAGGGGCAACCGGACACTAGATGGCTAAATTTAGTTCCAGATGCAGTGAAGCTCTTTGATGGACAAACCCGGGCATATAAGTTGTGGGAGGGCTTCACCACACTTCACGCGAATAAAAGAAAGGGGTGTTTGATCCACACCGTCTACATTCAACTTGTCGAACATGTATCGTTCGCCAATGCCTACAATTTCAACGCTTTCCTGGTTGGACCCGACGACGCCGGGTATCAAAGTGAAATCATACACAACATCTATACAATCGGTGAAGTCAAAGAATCATCACGCAACTTACACGATCCCCCTACAAATCAACTTTTATGTCTTAGAGCCACAACTCCCCAAGATTGGTAAGGAGATTCCAAAGGAAGAAATTGATATATGGTATGTGGTTAAACCGAAGAAAGCCATTGCAGTGGAGAAGAAGTACAACTATACAATGCCCTTTTCCAAAATTTAGACCTATGCAGTAAGTTCTTCATCTCTCTGGAAAAAAACAGACCCATGAATCAGAATCAGACGGAACACTCAAACAGAATCTCCAGAAGCAGATTGACCGGCACAGTTTCGAACCCTGTGCTCCCGAGATGGAGATGAACAATGGTTTCTGGATCCAATACATTTCCATCTGCCTCCACATGGGTAGCCCCACACAGGAACGCGTGCCATTGGTTATGCTCGACTCATACAACCTTCAGCCGACTATCACTACTCCACAAGGTCGATGGATGCATTTCGTGCAAAAGCATAATTGTGAAAAGCATCCAATTCAACATGTCATTGTCAACAGCTAGGGAGATCGGATGAGGATGTACCTCATAGGTGATGGTTGGACACTAGAGTTCAAAGTGGTCCAAGTAAAGCGATATATGAAGTTCCCTTTAAACTATAAGCATCGCGGTTACACCATAAAGCATCTTGAACAGTTTCCCAACTCGATGGGTCATACTTCGGCTGTGAATTTTCAGCCCTTTTAACTAGGGTTCAAGATAACGGACACCTAACATTGGCTGGTTGGAGATTGAGTTGGCTGCTTGGGCCATTTGTTATGCTTTTGGAGAATTGAGAGTTGGAGGTTTCGCCGTTTGGTAAAAATGGGCTGAGACATGCTTTGGGGTTATGATTGTGGTTTTTGTACTCTTGCTTTGAGGATTGTATTTCTTTTCTAATAACCACCTAAAACCAAAATTAGTGGACATGTGACAACTAACAATTCTCCGTCGCTCACTGTTACCGTATTTTATTAACTACCTACTCAAGGATACTACAGTAGGTCGAATTTAGGGAGTCTTCTGCCACCGGTTATTACAACCGCAAATTAATTACCATGGCATGTCGAATTTCTGTAATCCGTGGACTTAACAGGATAACCTAAGTAATCATTCCTCTTATTCTGATATCCTCAGCATCACAGTGGCCGGTTGCATTGAGTAGTCAAACACACTGTAAAGTCTGTAACAACTACCGGCTTCTCAAATCAAGTGCTAACTCCAGGTACCTGAACTGCGGCCTGCCTTCATGAGGCTTCAGCATTAAATTAGATCGGAACTTTGATAAGTAGAGTACAGCAGACGATCACATCAGCTTCGAGCCTTCAACATCTTGAAACATGTAAACTAGGTAATAAGTATAGATCATATCCATGTACGGCTATTTCTGCGGAGAAAAAAATAGCTGTGCATGGGAGCTCGCTGCGAATATATACGGGCATTGAGTAGGATGAAGATCGGAGCACAAAAAATTATCTCAAATCCACAGAAGTTTAAAGCATTCACACAGTCAGTGTCTTCGGTATCACTCTCCATAATTCTTCTAGTCACCTTTGAAGCCGGGTGTCCCAAACCTCTCAGCCGTAGGGTCCGTAGGGTTTAGGGTATCCATCGTATTCCTCAATCCCGCATCCCCGAAGACCCAATACCAACAGGGTGTAGAGTACAACACCGGCATACCGACTCCATTTTCCCTCCCGATTAAGACTGCATAAATTCCCGGGTCCCCCAATACCCGCCATCCAATTCCCGCCCTCTCATCATCCGATTTGTGATTTCTTGACTTCGGTATATGTTCGGCTGATTGATCGGACCACCGGCACCCCGTTTCATCACTTCAAGCCCCCTCCAAGCTAAAGTCTCGGCCCGTAGCCTCCAGCCCCCCTCCCCTCCCCGCACCCCACGCCCCTAGGAGCACAACACTGCGCACGCCCTAAACCCATCCTTCGGTAAAGACCGGCATATGTAGTGATTGCTGGGAAAACTGCGGGGGATGGTGTAATCTGGAGCCGCCTCCACACCAGCCAGTTTGATTGTTGCGGGGTTAGAGCTGTTTCTTGGGAGCTTTAAATTAGGTCGGTCAAATCTAGATCGTTCTTGCCACTGTGTGCTGACGCGCGGGGAAAAGAGAAACTATGTATTGAGGTAAAATGCAGAGGGACAAGACATGCAAGACAAGACAAGCAAGCACAAGAAATAATTCCTGTGGTGCGAAACACATAGATACGTTCGTCCGATAAAAATTTCGTCATGCCCACTTTCTCAAGCAGCAGGAGGTACAGAAGGGGAATTGAGTTGCGTTGCGGAACGAGATGCAAGATGCTTAGAGATGATCATTAGATTAGACAAGCTTTACATACATTTTCCACATTTCCACAGCACAACATCTTTAAGAAATTTCCCCGGCTTTAATAAACTGTGTCTGACGTCGTCAATCTACCAGACTGGGAGAATAATTTATAATAACAAAAAAACGATTTGCATTTTATACAAGTAGCTATGGAAACGCAAAAAAGCCAACCCGACCCAAACAACAAATCTCTAAGGTAACTACCCGCACATTATTCAACGCCACATCCTTACCACTTGCGCATTATATACCCAAGGTAAATTCGACGCCAACATCAATATCTCTCGCCATCTTGACGACTCTTGAGAACTGAACAGCCTTCTCAGCGGCAGCCTGAAGGTCCTCGAAAGAGAAGATCTTGAGTCCAGACTCGTTGATCAATCTCTGAGCCTCCTCCATGTTGGTTCCCTGGAGACGGGCAACGATGGGGATACGAAGGTTCATGTTCTCAACGGTGGCGATCAAACCCTTAGCGATAGCATCGCAACGAACGATACCTCCGAAGATGTTGACGAAGATAGCAGTGACCTTGGGGTCGTTGGTGATGAGACGGAAAGCCTCTTCAATGGCCTGTCCGGTAGCTCCTCCACCACAGTCCAAGAAGTTGGCGGGCTCTCCTCCGTTAAGCTTGATAATGTCCATGGTGGCCATGGCAAGACCGGCTCCGTTGACGAGACATCCAATATCACCGTCGAGCTTGATGAAGTTCAATCCGAGCCTAGTGATGTCAGCGCGGGGTTTTCAAGTGTGGGGAAACGCAGGAACTCACTCTCCGGCTCTGACCTCATCAGGGTCCTCCTGGGTCTTGTCGCGCCACGAAAAGATCTCCTTCTGTCTGAACTCGGCGTTGTCGTCGAATCCAAGCTTGGCGTCCATGGCGAGGACCTTGTGGTCGGAGGTCTCAGAGAGGGGGTTGATCTCGATCTGAGTGGCGTCCTTCTCGCGGAAGACCTTGTAGAGCTTCTGAATGGTCTCAGCAGCCTCGGGAATGCAGACCTCGGAGAATCCAAGGTCGGTAGCAATCTTGGTGGCCATCTCGGTGGTGACACCAACGTGAATGTTAACGGGAGTGGTGATGATAGCTTCGGGGTTCTCCTTAGCAACTCCCTCAATGTCCATTCCTCCCTGGGAAGAAGAGACAATGATGGGTCCCTGAGTCTGACGGTCCATAAGGATGGCAAGGTAGAACTCGCGACGCGCGAACTTGCGCTCGCAAATGTAGACGGAAGTACAGAGCTTTCCGGCAGGACCAGTCTGCTTGGTGATGAGCTTCTGTCCGATCATCTGCTCGGCGAACATCTTGGCCTCGGTGGGGCTGTGGGGAGTTAGCCATGATTGTAGAAACGTAGAATCTGAAGCACATACGAGTAGATGACACGGACTCCTCCCTTGAGTCCGTTCTCAAAGGTTCCCTTTCCACGACCTCCAGCAAGAACCTGGGCCTTGATGACCATGTCCTCACCTCCTGTAGATGGTGTCAGTTTGTGTTACATCGTTTTCGAGATAGCCGCGATGTGACGTACCGATCTCCTTCGCGACAGCTTCGGCCTCCTCAGCGGTCTTTGCGTTGGCTCCACGGGGAACACCAATGCCGTACTGAGTCACATTGTCAGTTATTTGTCACGCTGAAATCGAAAGATGAGCACTCACCGACTTCAAGAGGTTGGCGGCGAGGTACTCATGGATGGAGAGGTTTCTGGTCTGCTGGGCCTTGAAAAGAGTGTTGGTGAACTGAGTGTTCTATTCGGATAACTGTCAATTTCTATTTCCGCAGCACGATATTGAGAGTTACTACCTTTGATGCCTTGACGGCGGCCAAGAGCGGCCTGCTGGTTCGTGCGATGTTGAACATTGTGGGGTAGGTATTAGATGGGGGGTGGGTTGAAGCGAGGGAAGAAAGCCAACAAGGGCGGAGATGATCGATGGGGAGACCTGCTTGGGACTTGGACTTCGGTGTCGGGAGCGGTGTCGGCAGGGTGCTCGGTTTTGCTGAGGCACTTAAGTAACTTCTTACGCTGTAATTACCCAGTTGCAACCGAACAAGCCGAACAAGTACAGTAGGAGGGGAGGGGCGCGGCGGGGCTCTGCAGTTAGCAAAAGAAGAGGCAAATGTTTACAGAGCTGGACTCTTGGTATTCCCACAGCACGCTGAAGTCGCCGAGAAGCGGACAGCATTTACCCACGAGCCGCACCACCGCCATCAATTCATCACCGGCAAAACTCTGCAACCGCTGGAAAAACTCGGTATTCTTTTATTTAAGCTTTTGGCATTTTTCCTGAGGACATCCGATGAATAACTCCGTCTCCCGCAGCTCTTGATCTCTCACTGCGAACATCACCAATTCCCCCCGCAATCCAGCTGTCTGGTGCCTCAACTACTTCCCAAAACGGATGCGATCGACAGCCCATTTAGCATCGTTGAATGGCTGTGGCTAAGGAGTTCTAGAGGCTCTGCCGAACGTGCGTAGTCGAACACCAAAAGAAGAACTCGCAGAAATTTTGGCTCCAAATATAGCGCGTTTGAGAAGGAAAGAACGGAAACCTTTCGCCAATCAACCACGTTCCACGCTTCGAGACAGCGAAAATACCTTGACACTTCACGATCCTCGACGCGTCTACCTGCGGTTGAGTCCAACTTGACCACCCGTCTGATTTCAGACTTCAGACTTTCACCATCTCGCACCCCACCAAGAGCCGCATTCCCAGTCCCGCATTCTGTACCACCCTCTACCTTCACCATCCAAAATGTCGACAGCCACCAAAATCAAACTCGGTTCAGACCCAGCCGCCATCGCTCTCCAAAGTCGTATCGATGCCTCAGTCGCCGCCACCCGAGGAATGATCAATAGCTGGTTACCTTCCGGTACCAATATTTCTTCAACATCAGCACCAGACAGCGATGATGAGGAAGCTGAGATGATGTTTAAACCTGCTCCTCCTAGGTGAGTTTTTTTCTTGACCTTTGAGAGGGAATTGGCGAGTTTGATTTAGAGCTTGGGTGGAGGTTGTGGTTTGAGCTGGACACTGGAAAGAACTTTATGCGGAGTAATACGAGCAAATTGCATCAGCAGAGCTCGATGTTTTCCCAAGCAGATGGAAGTGGAAGACGAGCTTTGAACAGTTTTATGTCCATCGGGTTGACTGTCACCACTCAGTTATTCCACGCGTCCCAATTAGATCTCATGATCCTGTACTCCCCTCCAGCTCTCCTGTTCTATGTTTTGGTTACAGACTACAGTTTTCATGAATCCAAAAACTAACTATCTCAGACTCGGAGTCGGCGCCACACCCCCCGCCTCATTCATCGCCTCCCAATCAAAGGATATCCTCCGCCGGAACATCCTAGGAGGTCGTAAAGCCACCAAAGCCATGCCCGAAGAGTTGAAGAAGCTACAAAAGCAGCGAAAGGAGGAGTCGGAGTCGGAAGATGAAGAGGGCCGTTCCGCTTTGGGGGGAGGCAAGAAGAGGACCGCTGCTGGTGGTGATTTGAGGAAAGATAATAAGAATAAGAAGACTAAGGTAGTAGAGGCTAAGGAGGTTCAGGTGGCAGTGGAAGTGAGGGAAGACAAACCAAAGCCGGTGAAGGAGAAAACGGCGGAACAGAAGGCGGCGAAGAAAGCGAAGAAGGAGAAGCAGAAGCAAAAGATGGTAGAGGAGAAGGATACCAAAGCCGAGTCTAGCGAGTCACCGGCCGTGAAGAAGGAAGTTGTAGACGCTACTACTACTAAGGAGGACAAGATTCAAGATGCGGACATGACACAGGGGGGAAAGAAGAGGAATAAGAAGAATAAGAATAGGAATAAGGAATTAACTGATTAAACCCATCAATCATAATGCTTCTGACTTCATTACTTTTGCGTGTTAATACAATCAAGTGAATGATCAATCAACGTGATGAATGTGATTGTAATTAAGTACTTTATAGTAAGAGCGTCTTGTCAATCATTCATGAGATAGATGCGTGATAGTATACATGTCTTTGCCTTGCAGAAGGAGATCTTTATTAGTTAGACCGATCGCGACTACATATCAATAGCAGATGTAACATATTATCTCATCTTATAAGCCTAAGGTCTTCTTTTTCCATTTCCAGTATTCCAGTAACATGATGCCCATCTTCCGATTTCCACAATTCCTGCACAACTACCCAGAAAAAAAATAGCTAGAACCTCAAATGTGTAAAAAGACATAAACCACAGTTAAAAAAACGAAAAAAAAAAGGGATAAACAATCAGTGTCAAATATAAAAATGCATAAAGTAAGTATTCGAATCCCGTATCCCCACTTGATATCTCTCCCATTACCTACAGTTTCAAAACGCCATTTCCCGGAACCGGTACCCTGATATCAACGTATTGAAAATAACACCACACCCGACCGAAACCATATATTACTTTGCTCTTCCTTTCTTTCAATATCATATCCCCACATACACACATTCATCACATCCTTCAACTGTCACATTCATCCTCACATCAATATTCAGCTCCTACTTTAACTTTCATCTTTCATGTCCCTCTCATCTCGTATCCTAACATCATCTCATCTCACATCTCACATCCCCTCATCCCCTCGTCCCACACCCACGCATCTCACAGCCCATCTCGTAGCAACCCTACACAATCCTCTTCCTCTTCCTCTCCTCCTGCTCCCCATCGCTCCCATCCCTCTCACTTGACGGCTCTGAAGGATTAAGTAACGCATGAACCGAGCTGGCGGCCAGACTAGGGCGTCTAGTAGGAGGCGCAGTATGCCCACCACCCAGGCTTCCCTGAAACTTCCCAAAATTCCAACCCTGACCAACACCATCACCCTGCGTATTACCAACCTCCTGTAACGGCGGAGTAATCTGGCTAGCAAATAACGAAGGTCTCGGGGTATGCATTTCCCTCATCATATCCCCACCTCTATCATTTCTCTCAATTCTTTCACGTTCACTAATACGTTCATAACTATCACGATAATCGCTGTTATGTCCATGTTTACTCGGCGAAGGAGGCCAGTGGGGAGTTTGTCCAATCCCGCTGAATGGAGAATTAACCTGCCATCCGTGCTGTCTGATGTCTGCGGAGGTGTGGCGGCGAGCCATGTGTGATGGAGGAGACTGAGATTGGAGATTTGATAAAGGATGAGGGATAGGAGCTGTGGGTTCCCGTTGGGGGCGTAAGCTGTTTGGAGATCCTGATCCTAGGGCGTGGAGACGACTGGGGGGTTGTTGAAGGCGAGGAGGGGCAGGTTGACGGAAGTAACCAGGGCCACCACCGGGACGGGATTGGGGGCCCGAGAAACTGGATCGTCGGCTGTCGTCCTCCAATGGCCGCTGACGGGGGGAGAGCGGGATGCGTTCGTCGACTAGGGTGGCGGCGAAGGTGGGGGCGTCACGCATAGGGTCCCGAGGGGGCTCTTCGAGGGAGTGGCTGTGGCGGGCGATCTCGGTACGGAGGATTTCAACTGGCGGGGTTAGCTGGGGCGGGAATAAAGAGGGGGCAGATCTTACGGTCGCGGCGTACGGTGCTAGCTACGTCTGGGAGGGCACGGGAGACGAGGTTGGTGAGCTCCATGGAGAACTGGTGGGGTTAGAAGAGAGGGAGTTATGGTGGAATGGGGATCCTACCTGATGACATCTTGAGAAGCCTTCACAAGCTATACGACAGCGGTCTGAGAGGTATTGGTTGTTTTCTTCGGCCCTAGAAAGCCTAGTTTGTACATCGAACAAGTTCTGTTCCATATGCTGAAGTCGAGCTTCGATGGAATCCGGAGGTTGTTCGTTTGGAGTTCCGGGAGCGGAAACTGCCGCGCTTTTGGTGCCGGAAAATGAATCGCGGTGAATCAAGGCGTGTCGTGAAGCTCGTCGTTTAATTTCGCGTAGACCAACCAGGTCACCCCTTTTGAAGCTTCCGTTGCCGTGCTTAAACTCCCATAATGTCGAATCCGGGGATCCTGTGTGGAAAACATCGTTCACTGAGATCGTGAGTGCAATGCACTAAGGAATATAAGGCGTCGGGTAATCAACCTTTATGGAAGCCATACATGTTAAGCTGGCGTACAAACGACGAAATGTTTGTATGTTTAAAGTATTGACTACTCGATTGTCAGCAACCGCGCGTCATCGAGTATCTAGCACTGCAAATCATACCTAAGAACTTTTGAAAACTCGCCAGTCGGAGAGACGACAAAGCTCTCGTTCGTAGGGCTCCATGAGATTAGATGCTGGATATTGTTATCCTCGAGCATGCTTGTACACGTTTAGTTCATTCTCTTCTCCAACAACACTCCCACCAGAATCAACCCCGAAAGCAATCAACAAAGACGGCATACTTGTAGAGTTTGTGGATGAATGCAGTCTGAACCTTTGGCTGCTGCTGCTGTACTCCCGTCGAGTTCCCCAGGGATAGCGACTGCTGTTGTGGTGTTGGGCCCGGCGGCGCATTGGCCATGTGCGTGTCCATAGTCGACGATAAAGACATGTTCTCGATGGGTTCGATCTCCGGACTGCTTCTCTGGTTTCCGGCTTTGGGTTCTTGGGTGGATAGAGGACGGAGTGCGTTGCCTGGCTCGCCGGAGAAAGGTGTCCTGGAGTTCGTCTGGGTCTGATCCATCATACGGCTTCCGGCAAGAAGGAATGCGATTTGCTGTCGGCGTTCAACAGCAATGGGGGGGTGCTCCGGGGAGGTCGGGATGATGGGCGGCGGGTCTGCGATGGTTGCTGCTCAAACACGACACGAATTGTCTTTGAGTCTTCTTTCGTACTGCGTGTAGCTTTGCCAGGAACGATGGTGCATGCGTCGAGGCGATATAAGATTGTTGTATGGACTAGTTAAGACGGGTGACAGCCGCAACGAACCCAAATAAGTCTGTGAAGACAGAAACGGCGAGGACGACGAGTTTATTCGAAGAGCTCTTGGGTTTGAGTCTGGCAGGTGGGAGGGAATGGCTGAATCTGCGCTACGATCGGAGTGAGTGTGTTGACGCCTCTTTTTCGGGGGTCTGATACGGCGATTGGATCTGGCACGAGAGAACAATTGATTGCGTTCTGCGAGGGCGCGTTCGGTTGACTTTGGGGATACCAAGATACAAGTGTCGCATCTCCTAGGAGATATGTACAGACTAACTAGCCGTCCGGTAGAGCGCCGTGATAGGTGAGCTCCGAGACAGGCAGGCGGATGTTTGGACTTACTTGAAGACTGGATTTGTGGATCACGGATTTGTGTGACTTGTGGATTATTGGATTTTAAAGAATACGCTGAATTTGATGAAATACTCTGAATTAAAAAATACACCGAATCAAAATACTGAATCAAGATATTGCGATTATTATTAACGTATCGTAGGACGAATTGCTAAAACACTGTGGCGATATTCATGAGTGTCACCAATGACACGAGCCTAGGCAAGACTTCCTTCGCATATGATTTTGTGAGGGGGAATCCTCTGTTCGATACAGGGTGCTCGCAGCCTGAGGTAGAGGCTTTGTGCTTGTGCAGATGTTACAGGCGAGGTTGAAGTCAGGTAAGGCCAGCGCAACGGGCAGGCTGCGGGGGAGTTCTCAGCAGCGAAGGAAGAATCTAGAAGGGAGATGAAGACAGCGAGGGCGACAGAAGGAGATGAATACGGTGAGGGACAGCACGTAAGGTCGAATCATGATTTCCACATTTCCTTTAGAAACGCCCTTTACTGCGGAATCAGTCCAAGAATATTCCTCTTTTGCTCCAAATATCAAAGGACACATGGAACTGCTCCGACGTAGACATTTTACGTGCCCCGGCTGTTGGGCTCCCTGGGCTCCCTGGGGCTCCCAGAGCTCGGTATTTGCCTTTCAGATGCTAGAGTCGCTGTATCGATTGAACCACGTTTTCGATGCATTCAGATCCGACGAGCAAGAGAGGAGCGCCAGAAGCGCCAAGTGGATCCGAGTCAGACGCCAAACAAAGCTTCGGATGGAGATGACAGTAACGGGCAGCAGAGACGAGAGAGTGAATTGTCAAGCAGTATGAGGAGTCCTCAAGGAACGGCTCAGCTGGATGGAAGAAATGAGTATCGTCGAGCATTAATCACGAATTGCATCTCTGTTTCGAACGTGAAGCTCTCTCCAAACTAACGCCGGAGAAGGAGCCGCAAATCCCCCTCTGCTCTCCACACACGGCAGACTCCCGATGACTTTCCACATTCCGGATCAACCTAAAAGCTGCTAGACGGTGCGGATCGGGAAAAGGGTTACTCCACGCGTTATGACAAAAGAGGGACCAAAGGGAGCCAAGGGGGCGGTGGGGGGATGTGCAGCGGAACCTTGTAGAGAAACGCCAGAAAAACACTACTCTGGGCCATCGAAACAGAAACATGGCCAACCAGTAGGAGTCCTCAAACTCGAAAGACTTACTGAAACATCTTGGATATCTCACCTCCCTTCACCGGATCATCGGACCCAATTCCACGAGATGCTGTCTCTCCTGCTTGTAACCTTGTTGGTCGATATGTACAAACACTCAAAGTCATGAGCTGCCGTCGAAAGTAACTTTCCCCGTCCATCTCCGCGTTATCGGAGTTAGCACTCCGCACACGGGACTATCTTCGGCTTGACAACGTCGACGACGTCGACAACACGACGGGCGGATAAGGCCATCCTAGCCACAGCTCAACATTCACGGGCCGCTGTACATAAGGATGGATCCCTGCCACTGTTTTCGGGAGAGGTTGATCTTCGGACCCGGAGCCGGCGGATAGATACACGTGCATCAAACCCGTGAAAACATATGCATATGACAAACCAATAATAATAATCTTTCATTTCTGTATGCAACCTTAATGGTTATGACAGTCGTAATTTCTATTACATTTTCCCGAACTTAATCCAACGCTTGTCTATACCTAAGAAGGCATAGATCAGGTAAGCGGGGTTACTCTTGACACATGTCAAGTACCCTTTCACTGCAGAGTGACTACTTATCCTGAGCACCGGGTAAACCTCCTTTGAGGGCAAACCCCGGTAACCAAGATATGACAAACCAAACGGCCGCCCGTATTCGCCAAATCTCTTGGTATCTTGACCGCGGATGTACTGCCTAGAGTAAGCCCAACAGCCTCCATGCTGCATCCGACCCGTTTCCTGAAAATTAACCGGGCCGTCACAGGGTCGTTGGGAAGCAACATTAAACATCGACCATCGGAGATACCTTCACCGCCAGCCTTATTCAACTTCAAACATCGGATATAATTCCTTGGCTACACTAGTCATAAAGGTATGTATGTACTTCTCTGTATGCTTGTTCCTATGCTGCCTATGCTTGCTCGGCAAGACATACAGCAGCATCAACGTAGGAGCTTGCAAATGTCTGCTCCTGCGGAGTGGGTTCAGGGTCGGATCGGTCTTCTGCCGCTTTAATCGGGATTGTAAGACCGTGGCTTGCTGGGGTTACGGAAAGTAGGACCGGCGGGATGTGGCGGAGTGATGCGGGGCGGCGGGGAGTTCGGTTGTTTGGTTGCCTGATCGGTTGACCTTCAATCTACATACTCTACGAGGCGAGCTTTACCTGGGTTTCGCCTGAGCTGTGTTTGGTTTGCTTGAATTGGCTACATACATCGACGACCTGAGCTCGAATTTGGGAATCGTCCGTTCGGCTATAGAAGCAACCTGAAATTTATTCACCTTGGCTGCCAATATGCTCTTGTTTGAGGCGTTGGAACCGAGCTTCTACTGGCTGGGACTCTCCTTCGCAGTAACCTGGGGTTGTAGTTCCCGTGAGGCTTAAACTACTCTACTTGTCAAGGACATACTATGGCTGAGCTATTCCCAGCCGAGTTCGGGTTCCTCCAAACGAATGTGGCGGTAATAGAGGAGGCGTTCTAGAACAGAGCCCCTCGAAAGCAAAAGCTCCGACATCAAAGCAGCACACCTGCTCAAACTTGATTGCGCAGAGCTTCCAGGACATCTTGGATGTCGTGTTGAACTACTGAAACAGAAAGAAAGTGCACCTCGTGGCTCTCGCTCGGAAATCATGAAGGCTCGGAGCTCAAAATAGTCGTACCCTGCGAGCTCAGACCTTATTTCGAATAGTGCTCACTACTCTACTACTCACCGCCGTCATCAAGATCGAGCTATGAGGTCGGCTGAGGCGCGAAGATCGTTACCTGAACAAACATTGAAAAAAGGTAGACATCGTACCTGAGGTGGAAATCAAACAAAATTTTATGCATGATAAGCCTAGAAAGGCTGTCATGGGATATCAACATACCATCGCTTGTGTCTGAGGTTACAGGAATGCGAGGAATGGATGTTTCATAATTGACACGTCAAGTTGAGGATCAAACATTTTGGAGTTACACAGGGTCGGTACTTGAGATTACATTGACAAAGTCTTCCGCGGCTTTAGCCTGCAATCATGGTAATAATGAGTGGGTATGTAATCCGCTAATTTTCATACCAATACGGATAGCATCGGCTAAAGTTTTATTGAGTCTGACAATTCGGAGTATTGATTGAATCACGTTGATATCAGAACCTCTTCTCATGACGGAATGACCAAAATACAATTGAAAATCCTAGAACTCCTAACCCAACATCGGTTTCATCGGCTTTCAGGCCGATATTTTCTGATATCTGAGACTTCTGCTTATATCCGATATCTACCCTAGAAATCAAGACTCCCATAAACCAACACAGCTGAAGTCAAACATACTGCCTACGATAACGCAAGCTCATAAACGCCATGATCCTCTTCACCACGTGTTTAAAGTAAATTTGCCGTTATTCGGGATTTCTAAAGATATCTCGGATGGTGTTTTGTCAGATGACTTTAATCGGAAAATATCAATCTTGTTTCGTCATCAATACTTGAATGAATTACGAGGAAATCTCAAAATACCAACATTGCCATTGTGGAAACACCTCCATCCATCTTAGTAGTCTCGGTCCAAACACAAACCCATTAAAGCCTACATTTCTCCATTCCATCTGAAAATGAAACCTCTCATTACGTGCGTAGCTCGAAGGGGAGCCTAAAGTTACACTTTTCGAACCATCCGGACACTTTCGTTAGCCTCCCACGAGTCTTCAACACAATTTCTTTCTATTCTCCGGTATGTGGAAAACTCCGAGAATTTCACTTTCATGACGAATTCGCGGGCTGTGTTTTACCATCTTCGTTGGTTTTACACCACAGTCACGGCAATTGTGCACCGACTCGAAATCAGTCAGCCCTAAGCCTAGCTTTACTACACCCGAGTTCTTGGGACTCGATATGTCAGTATTTTTGCCGGCGGGAGGCCTCATCGTTTACGCAGGTTCAAAATCGCTTAGAGGCCGTTACTAGTACGTCCCACCGCTGCTTTAACCGTGGCTTCAAGATCCTCACCGTCATCGGTGATGTTGGACGTAAACCCTTAATCCGGCTTGATGACATGTGCTGCCTTACCAATTTTGTTTTCCCGCCTTAAAACCATAAACCTACGTGCATACGATACGATTTCAATGATAATGCAATAATAACGTGCCTAAGTTACAAATGCTTTACGTTTTTCATTTGCCAAACAAGACTCTCACCGCTCGACCAATCGACGATGCTCTATATAGCTGTTGAGACGAACTTCATAACGTTAATCTCATGATAAAATCCCCTCATTGAGGTACCCAATCAAGTTCCCCCAATTGCCCATTATACAAGCGCCTTGAAAGCTCGTGGTGGCGATCATTGTTCATCACCCGATAACGGATTACCAACCCAACCCATGAGTGCTACTTTATGATCCCGCCCTCCCCCCCGAACCTCGGATAGCCGAGTATCCATGTCGTCATACCTCGCGTAACCAGCAACGCGCCTATAGCGTACCCCACCAGGTAGCTCGCCCACCACCTGATATCTCCGCTTCTTTGGGTCCCTTTTCCATCCCATTGTTTCTCTCACAACAACAACAATGTCTTTCCTCCGCCCCTCCCTCATCTCCACGCGTCTCCCCCTCTCTGGTTCTGCTATCTCTCGCCCGTTCACTGGCGTTAGATGGAACTCTACCGCCACGGCTTATGAGTTCATCCTCACTTCTACTCCCCGCCCAGGAGTCGGACAGATCACTATTAATCGCCCTAAGGCCCTTAATGCCCTCAGTACCCCGCTTATGAAGGAGCTTAATGCTGCCGTTAAGAGCTTTGCTACCGATGGAAAGACTGGTGCTATTGTGTTGACTGGATCTGAACGTGCATTCGCTGGTAGGTGACCCTTGAGTTTGGGGGAAGGGGGCCCGCCGGGGGGGGGGGGTGTGATCTATATCGCAGCTATCACCGCTATCTCCGCATTAACCAACGTCAACGAAATCGGGGTGGTGAGCTGCGAAGCTGCTCAGCTTGAAGCGTATGAGATTGGGGTGTTTTATGAACAATAGCTAATGCCCCACCCCAGCCGGAGCCGACATCAAAGAAATGGCACCCCTAACCTTTTCCTCTGCCTACAAAACCGACTTCATCCAGCTCTGGTCCGACCTAACCCAATGTCCTATCCCCATCATCGCCGCCGTAAACGGATATGCACTTGGAGGAGGCTGCGAGCTTGCTATGATGTGTGATATCATTTTCTGCGGTCCTAAAGCAGTTTTCGGTCAACCCGAAATCAAGCTTGGAACCATCCCCGGAGGTGGAGGTTCTCAGCGTCTTACGAGAGCTATTGGAAAGAGTAAGGCTATGGAGATAATTTTGACGGGAAAGAACTTTTCTGGTAAGGAGGCAGAGAAATGGGGATTGGCTTCTAAGGTCTTTGAGACGGCTGAGGCGACTGTGGAGGGTGCCTTGGAGACTGCGGAGACCATTGCAGGATACGGTGGAGTCGCGGTTAAGGCGGCGAAGGAGGTTGTTAATCAGGCTTATGAGGGCAACCTGGCGGAGGGGGTTAAGTATGAGAGGAGGATGTTTCATGCGCTTTTTGCTACTAAGGATCAGAAGATTGGAATGACGGCTTTTGCGGAGAAGAAGAAGCCGGAGTGGAGCCATGAGTAAATGGATGGTTAAATTTGATGTTATGGACACTAATGATAGAATTGTAAATGTTTATATTTGTTGATGAGATGTGTGTGTTTGTGGGTGAGAATGAGATAGGTGGATCGGTTTTCGCCCATTGTAGGGCCAGTTAGACTTTCATCAGTTCAATTGAACTTCATTAGGCATCCAGTATAACCTGCCCCCGATGTTTAACCATGTACTGATGACCTTGACTGCAAACCTTCTCCACCCTACAAACTTATTACTCACCAGCTCTCGAAGAACTGGAGTACGATTAACCTATTAGGTACGGAGTGTACTGACAGGTCTGAACCCTGAGCCCCAGAAGTGAACTTCGACACGTTGCATACAGCCTTGCCTTGGCTTTGGTATGTCTTGGAGTCAAACAAGTACCTTAAGGAAGACGGAACCATAATTCGTGGCCTGCCGCCGATTTTCACCCCAAACAACGATTAGAGGTGGCAATGGCTCCATTATTAAACCCAACCAGCATATCCCCTAATCTATATCGGCTATAATCACGCCAGCTAATGCTACGGATAAAATATTTAATACCACCATAACCACAGCTGATGTAGAAGTAGTATTTGACATACGTCTTCTTGCCATGCAATATTGTCAATCCACCACATTAAATGGACTGAAATTTGTGACTGTGCTGCATGAGATCGCAGGTCTCTAAGCGAGGTTTTGCCTGTGGCTTGGCAGAATTATGCCAACAAAAAACTCTGATAAACAGCCTTTGTGACAGTAAATGGTCAAAGGTCATTATTCAAAAGCGCAGACGTCATTCCGCTATACTTGAACAAGAATATTTGAAGGTTTCCTCAACTTCTGATGCGCTCTGGTGGAGCTATTGTCATGTTGACTGTTCAATTTGGCAAAACGAGTGCAGTGAGCTAACGTTTACATACATTGAAACAGATTAGGGGATATGGAGTTTAAATGGAACGTTAAAAATGACGAACCGGCCGGAAAGAAGATATATTACACGCTAAAAAACTAGATGAAGGAAGAAACAAGGAACCTTTGAAAATGATTTATGGCCTCTGAAGAACCACGAGAGCGTTCTCAAAGGTTCTGCTAAGAGCATCCTTCTCCTCCTCATCATTAAGCAAGCAAAGATTGCATAGCTCAACCGCCTTTTTGACAAGTTGCTGTTTCGCCTATTTCAGTGAGCATCTATCATTCTCCTCCTGGAAATCACCGATAAACATACCTCTTCTACATCCTCCAACTCTTCCTCATCATAGAAAGCCATCCCCAAATCATCCGCCAGCCCACTAATCTCCTTCGCCGCCCTGGCCATTCCATCCACCCTCTTAACATCCGTCAACCTAGTCTCTCCGTGCAACCTTCCCTCCCTCGCAACCCCCAACAAAACTCCGCACATCTTAATCTTCTTCAACCCCTCTTCTGCCGCCTTCTTAGTCTCCTCATCCAACGCCTGTTTCCTAGTCGGCCTATCCCAAAAAGCCTGTTCCTCATCTTTCAACTCCTCATCCTGATCCCCATTCTCATCCTCATCATCCCCCAAGTCAACCGTCTCAATAAACTCCTTCAATTCCTTAGCAGCATCCTTTACAGTCTTCTGCCACATCTCCATCTGCTTCTGTACCAACCCCGCCAACCCGGTCGCCTTCAATGCAATCACCCTATCTGCTGCGCTCCACACAATTCCAGTATTTAATAAACGATCCCCGCCAGTTTCGGCGCCAGCGACATACTCCCCAACCGCCGCAAGCAACTGGTCGACAGAAGCCCGGACCTCAGAAACTAGCAAGGCACCATGAGCATCCGCTGAGCAGGCTGTGACAGCGGCAACTAAAGAGGGTAAGATGGTAGCACTTAAAGTGGTGAGGTCTTTTTCTGCGGCTTCGACAGTAACGGGAGGGCGTAGGGAGATAGAGAGACGGGTGACGTGGGCTCTTAGAAGGGTTGCAGCGGAGAAGAGGAGGTCAAGAGGGGAGACGTTCGAGTCGGCAGCGGCGGCGATGGTGGAGGAGGTTGGAGTGTTGATGGAGGCGCGGAGGTGGGTGATGAGTGTGATAAGGGTTGCGAAAAGGGGCGTAAGAGGAGTGTTGGGGACTGCGGATGGCATTGTCGCGGTTGAGTTATGCTGAACGAACGAATGCGTCCGTGGATTTTTCGTTGAACTGGTTGTCAGTTGCGCGCGTGAGAAGAGCTGAGATGGAGATGGAGATGTTGCATGGAGGGGTGAAGGCGCTAGTGGTGGGGGTGCCAAGAGTTTTTGTCAAGCCGTCGGGTCTCGGGGGAGGGATGCAGCGAGGATTGGATCAGCTTCACAAATTATGCTTGATATATGCGATCTGCAGTTTTATGATATCGAGTTGATAATATAAGAGGACAAGAGAGTGACCCCGGCCTATGGCTGGGGAGCATGTCGCGGTACTATGTGTGGTGTGGTAGTGATTGGCGGTGGTGTTTTACATGATTAATGACCAATGAGAGCATGAATCCCAACCGAAAAGTTTTATATAATTTAGATATATGATGACATTTTGGGAGATTTATTGCATGTTTCAAGGGGGGGGGTGATATATTTTCACTTGTAATCAGTGAGGAGCCTGTAATACCCTGAAGGTATTCAAGACTACTACAAGCAAAGACCAAGATCACCAGATGATGCTTGACATTATGTAATCATTCAATTCATTAATTATAGCCATTATGATTCACTTCATTGATTAAGTCCAAGCTGAGACTTGAGTCACTATTCCACCAGTACGAAAACAAAAAATAATGATGGAGCATAGGAAATACAGCATACCATTATTGGGAGGAAATAAAGGTGGAAAAATGGTTAAAAATGGAAGGGGAAGGGTGGAGGAAATGGGGGAATGACCTGGCGAGGTGGCCTCCAAGCGAGCAGTGTCATACCCCACCTTTAAGACACATTGTAAGAATGGGGATTCTTACTAAGTAATGACTCAAGCCATAAGGCAAGAGTCAGTACTAACCACCCTTCATCCACTTTGCGCAGCAAGTAGGATAATGGGGGGCCAGGAAAAAAGTCAGTTCATCATAAAGGGTTGGAAACCCGGGGTAGCCTCAGGAGGGACAGTTACTGATCAACAGCTGAGGTTTCTAATGCCCAGCCATATCCTGGGGAATGTACTGCTGATGTTGACAAAAACCTGGAATACTTATAGCCTGGGCCACTGTGGTTCTTATGGGCCACAAGTCCCCAAAAGGACTACCCTCTGCCATATGCATTTTGCCATACTTGAACATTGTACCATGTCATACAGGACCACCCCAACAGGCAGACATAGAAGGGGCTGGGACAAAGAAAGGCAGAAGGATAAGAAGAAGAGAAATGTGAAAGGAGGAGTTCACCGTATATGACCAAGTCTGCCATGATTGACTGCAGATGAAGGCTGGAGGAAGTCAAGGTTGATAATGAGGATGAGGAATGGATGGATGAGGAGAACAGTGTTAGGTATTTAACAATGAATTGAATGTACCCTATGACTGAGTGCCAAGTGCAAATCAAGGATCATATGATACTGAGGAAGCTCAGCAGAAATCATCGGAAAATGGAAGGAACAATACCAAACATCATTAAGATAAGACATGCAATAATGGAGTCTACTCAGCTGAAGGAGATAGGGATTGTCATAGGCAGTAAAGACCAATACATGGCACACCGGCCCTGAGGCAGCCAACAATACAGGAAATTTTATCTTGCAGACAACCTTCGGTTAGCCCATGTCACAAACCGCTAAGGATATGCTTCTGGGAGGAACTATGACCACAGCTGGGCTGTGGTTCATAGGGGTGACATTGGGGATGGCTGATGTCACGGTTAGAATTTAGGGAAAAGGGCAGAGTTAGGGTTTACCAGGAGGAATGAGCAGGGACGATGAAGAAGGGTTTCAGGATGGAACGTAGTGGGTTTCTTTTGTGTTTGGAATTTCGTTTGATCTATGTTTGGAATTTCGTTTGATCTATGTTTGGAATTATGTTTTGTCTACGTTTGAGTTATGTCTCCATTGTGTTTCTTATCTTGTTTTGTCTACGTCTGGGAAAGGGTCACAATGAGACGAAGGGTGTCTCATGATGGGTTGGATATCTGCCGGGCAGATAGGAGGGAATCACATGGGCACAGGAACGAAGGTATAAGAAGGGACAATTGTATTTCATTAGTTTAGCACGCAATCAATTATTCATTCATACAACCCTATCTACATACAAGAGCCCTCATCGTTCAACCAGTGAACAACACCCAGTTTCCATTACCACTTCCAGTTCCCATCCTATCCCCTTACCCTACTCCCTTGACGAATAACATCTAGCTGACGTTAACCCAGAAGGCATTGCTGCAGGGGCATCCTGTGTACGAAGTATGTACTGCCCGAGCCCGTGACTAACTTACCTAAAGAAGCCCAGAGCCAAACCCGACTGCATAGCAGTCTACGAATTGTGTCGCCTGTCGTCCGTGTGTATTCCTTGGGTTCTGACATTTGATTGCGTCCACCAAACGACACCCGATACAACCAGAAGAAGCACGAAGAGCTTCGAAATAACAAGACGATAAACAGACAGGAACCACCAGTACCGTGGATCCGTTTTGATTGCAAGAGCTGAGCGAGGTCATTGGAGGAGAAGCAACAGGCCCAGCGAGTCCAGTAACCCCCGAACACTCATCCCGTCCACAGACACCAGATACACCAGGACTGGCACAGATCTCTAAAGACCTAGTATCCCAAATGACTTCCCAGCAAGGAATGAGTGGTATGGTACTGCCCCCAGTCATGATGTCCCAGGAACAACTTCAACAAATGTTCCAACAACTTACCTACCGACCCCCCATAACCAGCAACCCAAAGGTTGAGGACCCCGAGCTATACCACGGCGAAAGGACAAAGCTTCGTGCCTTCCTGACCCTGTGCGAGTTAAAATTCAACTGCGAACCAAACAAATTCGGCAGCGACATCAAACGTGTCAACTATGCCAGTTCACGGTGTCGAGGAAATGCATGGTCGTGGATTGAACCCTCCATCGAGGAAGGGAGAAGCACTTACACCACCTGGGCGGCATTCAAGACAGCCATTTCGAGGGCATTCGGAGGAGCAGATTCGAAGGAGGTGGCCAGGAGGAAATTCAAGAATGTGCATCAAGGGAATCGGTCTGCCGCAGCATACTGGGCCGAATTCCAAAGGATTATCGCAGACCTGCGCTATAACAATGAGATCTACATTGATCAGTTCAGTGACGGACTCCATATCGATGTGCAGAGACAACTCGCCATCCTTGATACCCGCCCTACAAAGGTAATCGATTTCGCGACCCAGGCAATTGCATTGGACAACCGATTGTTCAATTTCCGGACTCTCCGAAATCGATACGAACCCCAATACCAAAACTTCCACCAGAAGAATAACCACCAGGGATCAACCTTCTCGGAACCAGAGCCAATGGAGTTGGATGCCACATGGAGGGGCAAATCCAGGGACAAGGCAGAAGAAGAAAAGCGACGCAGAAACAATGAATGTTATAACTGTGGTAGGATGGGTCACTATGCTGCAAAGTGTCCCCACAAGAAACCAAGGGGAGAACAGAGACCCTACCAAGCGGCGGAGACCAACATGGACGAAGAACCAGTTGAGGAGAGGGCGGGAAAAGAGAATCCCCAGGAGTAGAAGAACAAGGTGAACTCCTGGGGACGAAAGATCCCACCGAACCCGACAACCCGGAACCAACCTACATGATATCGAGTGTAGGACCATACCGGCGAGACGAAAAAATCATACTAAAAGTGGTAGTAAGAGGAAAAGATAATCGAGAACACACCACAATGGCCATGGTGGACTGTGGTGCGACAGAAAACTTCATCGACAAAGAATATGCGGAAAGGATTCGGATTCCGTTGAACAAAAAGAAAGTCCCGCGAAGAGTATTGGCAGTGGATGGGCGAGAAATAGCCAGTGGGCCAGTCACCCATGAAGCTACGGTGAAACTGCAAATAAACGACCATCAGGAGGACATCAAACTACACTGCATCACGATCGGAAACTCACCTATTATTGTTGGACTCCCATGGCTCCGGAAACACAACCCCAGTATTGACTGGAATGACGGAAGAGTCATGTTTGACTCAATGCGCTGCGCTAAGAAGTGCCTAAGGACCTCACCTGATGCAACCACAGTGACGGAAGATGCTGCTACTCGACAATATCAACAGGACACTATGCCGGATGCAGCCAGGGACGAGAGAGCATGCGGGACATGTATGCACCAAACAACAGAGGAAGGAAAAGGTACCAGGGATGAGTGGACAAGGGAGAAGGAACGAAATACCCAAAATGATCCTTTTCGAATTGGGATCTATGGGGATCACGAAGAGAATCAAGAAGAGGAGGAAAGAACAGGGGTCATCCAAGATGATCCTTTTCGAATGGGGATTGATG
Source organism: Pyronema domesticum (assembly GCA_024516145.1). NCBI lineage: Eukaryota > Fungi > Ascomycota > Pezizomycetes > Pezizales > Pyronemataceae > Pyronema > Pyronema domesticum. The sequence continues at coordinate 661,335 of JAJJXL010000033.1, forward strand.
AGGACCATGGAGGGGAGGAACAAGAGGAGGAATGAAAAGGGGTCCAAAGTAACGACCAAGATGACCCCTTTCGAATGGGGGTTTATGGGGACCATGAAAAAGGACGAGCAGGGACCTCAGACTGGACCGCCTATGCCACCACGGGCCAAGATTCGCTGCGGGGCACCCAAGATGACCCTTTTCGAATCCCATCACTGCGAATCACATCACCCCCGGGGGTAGTCAAGTCACAACAGCAAGAACTGACCCCACGTTCGGCCAGGGATATTGTCCCAACCGAATACCACGATTTCTTTCATGTATTCGACGAGGGAGAAGCAGCAGGGCGACCGCCACACCGACATCATGACCACCGGATTCTGCTGATCAAAGGAAGGGTTCCACCATTCGAACCCCTTCGAGCATTGCATGAGGGAAGGTTGAAGGCGTTGAAGGAATACTTGGATACCAGCCTCGAAAAAGGATGGATACGCCGCTCAACATCACCGGCAGGGGCCCCGATACATTTTGTAAAAAAGAAGGATGGCACACTAAGACTCTGTGTGGACTACCGGGGACTCAATGAGATGACAGTAAAAGACAGGACGCCCCTCCCGCTGATAGGGGAAGCACTGGACTGCCTATCCAACGCAAAGATATATACAAAACTAGACGTCCGCGATGCTTATCACAATCTGTGGATTGCAAAGGGGGACGAATGGAAGACCGCTTTTCAGACAAAATATGGCCTTTTCGAATATCTGGTCATGCCATTCGGCCTGACGAACGCTCCCGCATCATTCCAGAGGTGGATGAATGAAGTCCTAAGTGATTACTTAGATATCTTCTGCCTGGCATATCTTGATGATATCTTGATTTACTCCGATGACATCCAGCAACACCGACAGCATGTTCGAAGAGTTTTGGAACGGGTGGACAAGGTGAAACTAAGGCTCAAGGCCTCGAAATGCGAATTTCATACAACAGAGACAGAGTATTTGGGATATATCATATCACCAACAGGGATATGGATGGATCCGGAGAAAGTGAAAGCGGTGGCAGAATGGAGGGAACCGGTGAACGTGAAAGGGATACAAAGTTTCATAGGATTCGCCAACTTCTACAGAAGGTTTATCCGGGACTTTAGCAAAATAACAACACCCCTGACGAAATTGACAAGAAAGGACATAACATGGAAATGGGATGACGCGGCTAAATCAGCATTCGAACAACTGAAACGGGCAATGACCTCGGAACCAAATCTACGACATTTCGAGCCCACTAAACCTTTAACCCTTGAAACGGATGCATCGGACTACGCCATCGGGGCAGTCTGCTCACAAGCAGACGACTCGAACATTTTACACCCATTAGGATATTTTTCACAAAAACTCAAGGACCCAGAACTAAATTAGGACATACATGACAAGGAACTCCTTGCCATCATCGATGCATTAGGCAAATGGAGCACATACTGCAAGAGTACCCAACATAAAATTACAATATTGACAGACCATAAAAATTTGGAATATTGGACAACGAAGAAAGATCTAAATCTACAGCAGGCAAGATGGGCAGAACTATTAGCGAATTATGACTTTACGATAACCTATCGACCCGGTAAACTTGCGGGAAAGCCCGACATCCTTTCAAGAGAATCAGGAGATTCTCCCTGGGAAGGGGAACTGAAACACCACCAAAATAGGGGACGAATACTTTTGCCATCACAGACCTTCTGGATCAGCTCTACCGAGGTCATGGAATTACAGGTTGACGAGGAATTATTGAGGGAAATCAGGAAGAAAACAGGGGAGGATCAGGAGATACAGGAAGTATTGGGGAAATTGCGGACTGGGGAAAGAATAGACAGGAAGGTAGCATTGGGACTGTGCGAGGAACGAGAGGGGCTGCTGGTATATGAAGGACTGATATGGATACCCAACAATCACGAATTACGGTTACGGCTACTACACGACCATCACGATGCATTCATTGCTGGGCACCCGGGGCGGGCAAGGACCTTGGAACTCCTCAGCCGGAATTACTATTGGCCTCAGCAACGCCAGTATGTCAACAGGTACGTAGACCACTGCAATACCTGCAGAAGGATCAAGCCAGTCAGGCATGCTCCTTTCGTGCTCCTGAAACCACTACAACCACCAGCGAGGCCGTGGGATTCGGTGTCCATGGATTTCATAACTGGACTTCCATCAAAGGGAGGAAATAACGCCCTATGGGTGATCATTGATCGATTTACAAAAATGGCTCATTTCATAGCCTGTACGGACACCATGGGGCCGAGGGAATTGGCGGACGGATTTTTGAAGCATGTGGTCAGGGCCCACGGACTCCCTAACGATATCGTCTCAGACTGCAGGTCACTCTTTACTTCGACGTTTTGGAAACGAGTGACAGAGGCAATGGGAACAACCAGGAAACTCAGTACCGCGTTTCATCCAGAAACAGATGGACAGACCGAACGCACAAACGCTACCCTCGAACAGTACCTGCAGGCGTACTGCAATTACCAACAGGATGATTGGGAAAAGCTACTCCCAATGGCAGGGTTCTGCAACAACAATACCCAATCCGAAACCACAAAAGTTACACCATATTTCGCGAATTATGGATACCATCCTTGGTTTACACCCAGCCTCGGCAGAATAGAAGATAGATTTCCGGAGGTATCAGAATTTGTCTCAAGCTTAACCAACCTCCATCAAGAACTACAGGCAGAAATCAAGTACGCACAGGCTGCCCAGGCAGAACAGGCAAATCGGAATAGGCACCCGGACCCCGTGTTGAGAGAGGGGGATAAGGTATGGTTACGGAGGAAGAACGTGAAGACAGCTCGGCCATCTAGCAAGTTGGACTACAAACTAATCGGACCTTACACCATCCTTGAGCATGTGGGATCAAGAGCTTATAAACTAGACCTCCCCGCCAGCCTAAAGATCCATCCAGTATTCCACATCTCCTTACTTGAGCTGGCTCAACCTATCCTCACACCAATCCCTGGTCACTTACAACCTCCTCCCCCACCAATCATTATAGAAGACGAAGAAGAATGGGAGGTGGAGGAAATTGTTGATTCCTGCTACCATCGAGATAAACTCCAATACCACGTACGGTGGACAGGATTCCCCGACAACGATCGAACTTGGTACCCAGCGGAGAACTTCACGAACTGCCCCGACGCCATCCGACGTTTCCATACTACCTACCCATGAAAACTGGTCCCAAGATTATAAAACCATGGCTAGCCCCATGAACAGCGAGAACGACCAACATTCCGGCGGCTGGTACTGCCAGGACACCCCCCTCCCAATAACAACATATACCCCACACGATGGTCAACACTGGACCTTTTGCTATGATGACTACTGCACCACACACCTCCAATCAAAGGAGAATCACAACTATTTCCCAACCGCTGGATCGGAAGGATTCCCCCCAACAACGAACTGATGAATGCAACTGTGGGAGGACCAACAACACCACGCCAAGGAACAGTCTCCGAACGAACCCGAGCCGGCCTCAGAAAGCTCGAATGGGACTTTGATGGAGAAACGATATGTCACTGTCTACTTCATTCCCCCGAACAAGGAACCCGAACGAGACGCCTATGACAATCTCGACCTTGGGTCCGCCACCATGGAGAACCCCAGACAAGCCTCGTGGGAGTCTCGGCCTGGAAGGGGGAGCTACTGTCATCAACCACTAAGGATATGCTTCTGGGAGGAACTATGACCACAGCCGGCTGTGGTTCATAGGGGTGACATTGGGGATGGCTGATGTCATGGTTAGGGTTTAGGGAAAAGGGCAGAGTTAGGGTTTACCAGGAGGAATGAGCAGGGACGATGAAGAAGGGTTTCGGGATGGAACGTAGTGGGTTTCTTTTGTGTTTGGAATTTCGTTTGATCTATGTTTGGAATTTCGTTTGATCTATGTTTGGAATTATGTTTTGTCTACATTTGAGTTATGTCTCCATTGTGTTTCTTATCTTGTTTTGTCTACGTCTGGGAAAGGGTCACAATGAGATGAAGGGTGTCTCATGATGGGTTGGATATCTGCCGGGCAGATAGGAGGGAATCACATGGGCACAGGAACGAAGGTATAAGAAGGGACAATTGTATTTCATTAGTTTAGCACGCAATCAATTATTCATTCATACAACCCTATCTACATACAAGAGCCCTCATCGTTCAACCAGTGAACAACACCCAGTTTCCATTACCACTTCCAGTTCCCATCCTATCCCCTTACCCTACTCCCTTGACGAATAACGTCTAGCCGACGTTAACCCAGAAGGCATTGCTGCAGGGGCATCCTGTGTACGAAGTATGTACTGCCCGAGCCCGTGACTAACTTACCTAAAGAAGCCCAGAGCCAAACCCGACTGCATAGCAGTCTACGAATTGTATGGCCTGTCATCCGTGTGTATTCCTTGGGTTCTGACAGCCCGATATGATGAGAATAAGTGCAGATAGACAAACGGACATGGAAGTTGGATCCTATCAGAAGCCACAGGAGGCCCAGATGACATCTGCCATGGTGAAGTGTTGACAAGGCATACAGACAGCACAGGAAGCCACAGCCCCAGATAAGGACGCATCAGGAAATCTGACAACTAAGGACAAACACTTCACCTCAGCTGATGACACATGCATAATATGTGATATGTACTCAAATGCCCTATGGATGTTATATTATTAGACATAATATATTGGCAAATGATGGGCTTAGCAGTAGCACATGCATAATATGGCCAAGAGGATCACCAGGGGTTATCCGATTGGTTTGGGGATGATTTGGAGCATTTGCATGGAAAAATTCAAAATATGGAATTTGTATGCAAAAAATATCATGTTTGCATACTCTCTACCAACTTCAACCAGTACTTGGCATTCCGACCACCACAACATATCCAGTGGGTATATGAGTGGGGAGCTCAAGTCAGAAAAACATAAAATAGAAAAAAGCCCCCACTCAAAGAAGCCATCATCAAGCCAAAAACCTACAATTGTCCCATCAATTACAAGCAAGTTCCAGAAAGATATTAGTACCCCATACTCGACTATTTACACAATACTCAAAAGACATACACAACAATAGAACCAAGACCCTCCTCAAACAATAAGACCCTCACAGATTGCTGTTCACACTTGAACACAATTTCTACCAATGATCTCAAGATGCTTCCTGAGATAAGCAGGAGAGTTTAAGATTATAACAAGTTATTACTCATTTCTACGAGAATCCCCAGAGAAATAAATAATTCCGATCATTGGAATTATTACTTCTCATTTTTTTTTCTTTTGGAAATCTTGAGTTACCCGGCCGTCGGTCATGAGACAACCCCCGGTTAACACTATAATCTTACTCAATGCCTCACCAAGCATATTGAGAGATGTCCTACAAGAAATACAGAACCACAAAACAGAAAAACAATGCCCAAGCCAATGGAAATCAATTTCTTACCTATGCCTTCCTGGGCACTAGTTAGCACCAACAATGGGGGATCAGAGAATATCCCACCTATCGAACCCATCAAATTGCACTCTGTCCCTGAGTGGGGATGTACCCTTATGAATCAACTACACCATACTGCAGTTGAAATCAATAGCCTGTGAGGACAAATCCAAGGGGATGAAACAGAGGCATACTGTATTTTTATGCAAATGCAGAATGATTATCGCAAAATTGAATCCACCTTAAACCTTGCGATCGCTCAGGCCCAGCAGCATGCAGCAGATGCTGTCATACCCCACCTTTAACACACATTTTAAGAATGGGAATTCTTACTAAGTAATGACTCAAGCCGTAAAGCAAGAGCCATTACTAACCACCCTTCATCCACTTCCCACAGGAAGTAGGATAATGGGGGGCCAGGAAAAAAGTCAGTTCATCATAAAAGGTTGGAAACCTGGGGTAGACTCAGGAGGGAGAGTTTCTGATCAATGGCTGAGGTTTCTAATGCCCAGCCATATCCTGGGGAACACACCGCTGATGTTGACAAAAACCTGGAATACTTATAGCCTGGGCCACTGTGGTTCTTACGGGCCACAAGTCCACAGAGGAACTACCCTTTGCTGTATGTGTTTCGCCATCTTCGAACATTGTGCCATGTCATACAGGACCACCCCAACAGGCAGGCATAGAAGGGGCTGGGACAAAGAAAGGCAGAAGGATAAGGAGAAGAGAAATGTAAGAGGGGGAGTTCGCCGTGTGTGACCGAGTCTGCCATAATCAACCATAGACGAAGGCTGGAGGAAGTCAAGGTCAATAATGAGGATGAGGAAGCGATGGATAAGGAGAACAGTGTTAGGTATGTAAGAATGAATTGAATGTACCCTACGACTGAGTGCCAAGTCCAAATCAAGAATCATATGTTATCGAGGAAGCTCAGTGGAGATGATTGGAAAACTGATGGAACAATACCGAACATCATTAAGATAAGACATGCAATAACAGAGTCTAGTTGGCTCAAGGAGATAAGGATTGTCATAGGCAGTAAAGACCAATATGTGGCACAGTGGCCCTGAGGCAGCCGACAATACAGGAAACCTTATCTTGCAGACAACCTTCAGTTAGCCAGATATGATGAGAATAAGTGCAGATAGACAAACGGAAATGGAAGTTGGATCCTATCGGAAGCCACAGGAGGCCCAGATGACATCTACCATGGTGAAGTGTTGGCAAGGCATACAAACAGCACAGGAAGCCGCAGCCCCAGATAAGGCCAGATTAGGAAATCTGACAACTAAGGACAAACACTTCACCTGAGCTGACGATGCATGCATGAGATGAGATATGTGCTCAAATGCCCTACGGAGGTCATATTATTAGACATAATATATTGGCAAACAACAGGTTTAGCAACAGCGCATGCACGATATGGCCGAGAGGATCACCAAGAGTTATCTGATTGGTTTGGGAACAATTTGGAGCATTTGCATGGAAAAATTCGAAATACGGAATTTGTATGTGAAAAATATCATGTTTGCATGCTCTCTACCAACGTCAACCAGTACTTGGCGTCCTGACAACCGCAATGTACCCAGTGGGTATATGAGTGGGGAGTTCAAGTCAGGAAACATAAAATATCGAAAAGCCCCCACTTGAAGAAGCAATCATCCAGCAAAAGGCCCACAATTGTCGCATCAATTACAAGTAAGTTCCAGACAGATATTAGTACCTCATACTCGACTATTTACACAATACTCGAAAGACCTACACAACAATACAACCAAGACCCTCCTCGAACAATAAGACCCTCGCAGATTGCTGTTCACACTTGAACACAATTTCCACCAATGATCTCAAAATGCTCCCTGAGATAAGCAGGAGAGTTTAAGATTATAACACATTATAACTCATTCCTACGAGAATCCCCAGAGAAGTAAATAATTCCCATCATTGGAATTGTTACTTGTCAATTTTTCTTTTTGGAAATCTTGAGTTACCTGGCCATCGGTCATGAGACAACCCCTGGTTAACACTATAATCTTACTCAATGCCCCACTGAGCATATTGAGATACATCCCACAAGAAGAAAAGAACAAAGCCAGAACCAATGGAAATCGACTTCCTGCCTATGCCTTCCTGGGCACTGGTTAGTGCCAGTAATGGCAGATCAGATAATATCCCACCTATCGAACCCATTAAGCTCCACTCAGTTCCAGAATGGGGACATACACTCATGAATCAACTACACCATACTGCAGTTGAGATCAACAGTCTTTGGGGACAGATCCAGGAGGATGAAACAGAAGCATACTGCATTTTCATGCAAATGCAGAATGATTATCGCAAGATTGAATCCAATTTAAACCTTGCAATTGCTCAGGCTCAGCAGCATGCAGCAGATGCTACTGGAGCCCACTTCAACCTCACCACCATGCAGTTTGCAGAGGTGGCAGCTGCCCACATGGCCCTAAGGAGACATGTTGAGACGATTACTATGAACACAGCCAAGAGTGAGGAACAAAGACAGAAGTTGCTTCAGGACTTTGCCCAGCAGATGGAGGCAAATCAAAATGTCTGGATTTCATATCATAAAGACCAGGCTATGAAGCATGAGCAATTCAATACTGACTGCCAATGGTGGGCTGTGGAAATGAATGCCCGAGAAGCCAAGGCCAGAGCAGACCAGGAAAGGGTCAAGGCTGACCTGCGGAAACTAAAGTGACTCCAAGAGCAGCTCCAACAGAATCAGGTCAATGCCTCAGCAATCTCTCACCAAGAGTGAGAAGACATGTGATGGTCATTCTGCAAAGAACTGCAATCCATTGGGGAGGAACTGAAGGCCCAATTTCAGATGGCCCAACAATCTCACAGTGACATCGATGTAACTTCTGTCATCGATAGCATCCTAGAGCAACATGCCTGACAAGGGAGGATTCCCCTCCCAAGTAGTGATGGGATGGAGTCAGACTGCGACCTTCCTCCCCTACCACCCCGTGACCGATCAAGTAGAGGTTTGACTCAACTAGGAAGAGCGACAGAGCCTAGGGGCAGCAGTCCACCAGGCGGAGTGATACCACCTCCAGGACCCCCACCAGGAGGAAGCAGTTCCAGCTCCTCCAGTTCAGACTCAGAATCAGATAGACTGAAGGATCTAGGGAATGAGATATCAAAACTCATTCGTGCACTCCAGAAAAAGGACAAGAGGAATCATATCAGCAAGTGACCAGAAGCAATATTCCTGGGACAAGCGCCCAAGATGAAGGAGCCTGAGGTATTTGATGGGGATAGGGAAAATTACATTCCATGGATGAAGGCAGTCAAGGAGTATATGACTGTATGATCCATTGACTTCAACATCGATGCAACCCGAATCTACTGGTTAGGGTCCCTCAAGGGTGATGCCTGCCAATGGCACCAAAACCATGTCGATACTACAGAGAAGGAATTACGCCCTGATACCTGGGCCTCATAAACTGCAGCAATGGATCACTATTTCCATGATCCCCACCAGAAACGCAACTACACCAACAAGATGACCAGGTTGCATTGGAAGTATAAACCTGGATGCCACAAGACTGGCCTCCCAGCAGATCAATGGGGAATCAGAATGGCCATCTACCAAGAGAAGGCCCAAGTAGAAGGAGAGGTTCTGAGAGAGATCTACGACCAGGCATTCCCAGAAGATCTGGCTTGCCAGGCATGGACAGATGTTCAAGACTTGGATGACCCAAAGTATGAGCATTTCAAGGCCAGACTGATCAAGCTTGCAACTGCGAAAGAAGAACATCAGATATGTATGAAAAGCCACTGCTCCACATATATCAAACCACCTCAGAGCCCAAGCAGGAAAAGGACAAGCGGAAGAGGGATGAGGAAAAGAAATCCAACCGTGGTAAGGCTAGGGAAACTACCCGCACACCTAAAAGTGACTGAGAAAAGAAATTCCAAAATAACCATGAAGCATTAGCTGGGGTTCCCCAGGCTGAAATCGACCAGCACAAAGCAGACAAGCCCTCCTGCTGGCACTGTGGCCGGAATAGCCACCACACCCTAGAATGCTTTGTGAAGAAGACCTCAAAAGGAACCCAATTGACTACTGCAGTGGCTGCAGTCACCAAGAAGGCTAAATGCCAACGACCATCAGAAGATTCTGAAGATGAAAAAGAGGAGACAGATGAACCAGTATCCAAGTGGCCAAAGAATGTCACCACAGTGACCCAGACAGTATCAGAGCCAGACCCTAACCCAGCAAGAAGGGTCCGGGAAGTAGAGACCTCATATCTCTCAGATTTAAACTAGGAAAGCCTTGAAGGATACACAGAGGCATCCAAGAAAAGGAAGACATATCACGGTCTCAGAAGATATCAGTTGCTGGAGTTAAATGCACCAAAACCCAAGAAAACCAAAATCAATCCAAAAAATCAAAACCTAATAAACAAGAACCCGAGACGAAATTGCAGTTGGCCAACAGCAGGCCACCCCGAGTTGGTCCCAGGCCAATTGTCTAAATGTATCTTTCAGTACCTGGACAAAGGACAATTGGTGTCCAAGTCATGTTTGACACCAGTGCAGCCATGCCTATCATCAGTTCCCAATTCATTAAGGAAAACAACCTGCCAATGGTTACTCATGCCACAGCACTACGAATCAATGGAGCAGATGGTAAGCCTTTATCAGGGGCTGGAGAGGCCTTTACACATTCCCTACTACTTCAATACAAATCCCACTATACAAGAGAGACCTTCGAGATCATTCCTCTAGAATCAGGAACAGACATAATCTTACCTTGCTGGTGGATGGCAAAACACCAACCCAACAAGTTTTGGGGAAAACCACAAGACATCACCTTAGACTCCGAATTCTGTAAACAACACTGCACCAAAGTCGCAGCACAAGAATTCTCCCTCACCATGGATAAAGATATCCTACACCACTATGATGCAACAGTAATTGGGTATTTTGCATCAGTCAACTCAGACAGAAATGAGGTGGACCCAGCTACAGTGGTACCACAAAAGTTCTGACAATATGTCAAAGTCCTAGGCAAGGAACTCACAGATAAGCTCCCAGATCACAAACCATATGATCATGTGATAGATCTGAAAGAGGGTGAGCAACCACCATGGGGACCAATGTACCCCCTCAATGAAACAGAATTGCAAGCTCTGAGGGATTATCTCAAAGAAATGTTGGAGTTAGGAAAAATCTGGCCATCAAAATCCCCCACTGCAGCACCAATCATCTTTGTACCTAAGGAACATGGCCAAGGACTCAGATTATGTGTTGATTATCGTGGCTTAAACAAAGTCACCATCGCCAATTGATACCCTCTGCCAATCATGTCCGAACTTCAAGATAAGGTCAGAGGTGTAAAAATATTCACCAAGATTGACCTCAAGAATGGATACAACTTGATTTGGATCAAACCTGGAGACGAATGGAAGACGGCATTCAAGACACAGTATAGACTATACGAATACACTGTCATGCCCTTTGGGTTGTCGAATGCCCCAGCAACCTTCCAAAATATGATGAATCATATCTTTTGAGATTTGTTACACTTAGGATTAATTGTACATTTCGATGACATCCTCATTTATGCAGAAACAGAGGAAGAACATGATCACATTGTCACAGAGGTATTGAAACACCTAGCAGAAAATGGGCTAGCCATATCACAAGATGAATGTTTTTGGTCCACCACCTGAGTTGACTTCCTGGGTTATGTTATTTCAAAGGATGGTATCAAAATGGCCCAGGACAAAGTTCAATGCATTCAGGAGTGGGAATGACCAAGAAGTTTAAGGGATGTACAGTCATTTATTGGCTTCGCGAATTTTGATCGTCAATTTATAAGAGAATTCTCAAAAATCACTAAACCTCTCAGCAATTCAATGAAAGGATCACCAAAGGACTGGATCTGGACAGAAGTGATGACGGAAGCATTTGAGCAGCTAAAACACTACTTTATGACTACACCAATCCTCAGCCACTTTGAGTCACAACAAGAATGTATTGTTGAAACAGATGCATCAGACTTCGCACTGGGTGGCACATTGTCCCCAACTGCAGAGGACAAGAAACTACACCCAGTTGCCTTCCACTGCAGAAAATTCCCACCAGCTGAAATCAACTATGAAATACATGATAAGGAACTTCTTGCAATAGTTGATTGTTATAAGGCATGGCGAAGATACTTGGAGGGATCACTTCACATGGTTCAGGTATTTACTGACTACACAAACCTTGAGTACTTCATGACAACAAGGTTCTCAACAGAAGGCAGGCACGCTGGGCTCAGGAACTGGCCAGCATTTTTATAGGAAAAGAACAAGTAATGGCAAGCCAGATGCATTATTGAGGTGCCCAGAGTACTGCCCTGAGAAGGGGGGAGGTGGAAACCACCTGATACAGACTGTCTTACATGAAAAACACTTTGACACAATTTCAGCAATCAGTACTGGAGGAGAAGCAATGGTGTTCTGTTGCTCAGCAGTTCAGCTGGCTTATCTGGCATCATCAGTGTCAAAATGGACAAAAGAATTTGAGGAGGAAATAAGAATGGCAGGACAACAAGATGCAGCATACTACCAGGCCTTGGAGGACCTCAGTGGAAGCACGCAGAAGACAGAAGGGAAAGAAGGGATTTTAGAACTACAGGATGGATTACTATATCGCAAGGGATTGCTTCGGGTCCCAGAGAATGCATGACATGCGATTTTACATACCGAGTACAACAGCCCAGTAGCCGGACACTTCAGTCAAGACAAAATGATCGAGCTGATCCAATGCAACTTCTGGTGGCCTAAAATGGACCAAGAAATTATCGAATACATCAGAAGTTGTTTAGAATGTCAGAAAGATAAGGCAACATGCCACAAGCCATATGGCTTGCTCTCACCATTAGAGCTCCCATATTCACCATGGACATCAATTGCCATGGACTTCATCACAGACCTCCCCTTGTCCGAAGACTGTGACCAACTACGGGTCATTGTAGACAGATTTACAAAGATGGCCCACTTCATACCACTCAAAAAGGACCAAAAAAGAGCAGAACACCTAGTAAAGATATTCGCCCGGGAGATATGGAGATTCCATGGCATCCCAACTGATATTTTCTCGGACCGCGACTCCCATTTCACTTCCACACAATGGAAACGGTTCCTTGGCATTCTAGGAATATGACCACGAATGAGCACATCTTTTCATCCACAGAGAGATGGCCAAACAGAAAGAATCAACCAAATGATTGAAGCCTACCTATGGTCATTCACCAAATATGAAATGGATGATTGGGTTGGACTTCTACCCATGGCTGAGTTTGCATACAACAATTCAGTAACACAGGCCACTGGCATGTCACCCTTCTTCACCAACTATGGCCAACACCCAGGTTGCACCAACCCAAGCACAACACCAACCAGTAAGGACACCCAAGAGGGATACATCAACCACATCCTCTCAGTGCAAAGTCTAGTTACGAAAAACCTAAAGGCAACCCAGGAAAGAATGAAAAGATATGCTGACAACAAATGCAAGGATACTCCAGAATTCAAGGTTGGGGACCTTGTCATGTTAGATGGAAGGAACATTCAGACCAGACAACCAAAACATAAGCTCGACCACAAGAATCATGGCCCATTCACAATTGAGAAAATAATCTCTCCTACAGCCATGCAACTATCACAACGCAGAAAATGGAAGATCTACAACACCTTCCATGTATTCTTACTCGAACCATACAACAATGGGACCAGACCTCTGCCCGACTTATTGATGATTATTGATGAATGCAATGACATTGAAGGCAATGAGGAATGGGAGATAGAAGAAATCTTATCGAGTAGGAAAGTCAAGGGGAAAGTCATTTACCAAGTCAGATGGAGAAGATACCCACTTAAGAAAGATCATACAGAAGAGCCATATGAATGCTTCATAGTAGGTGGCCTGCCGTCACTCCAAGAGTTCCACTCAAGGAATCCAGGCATGCCGAGGGACCAACATGTTTAAACAACCAACTACCTCAAGATACCTTTTCTCTATGAGGTTTTAATGGTCTTGGGTTAGTAAACATGTTGGTGGATGAAGGGGCTGGAGGACTTCATCAAAAAATCCCATTTAATAATCATATAGCTATGAATTCATGAGTCAGGAATCTTAGTTAATGATTTCAGGTCGAAATCTTATAAGGGGGGAGGTAGTGTCATACCCCACCTTTAAGACACATTGTAAGAATGGGGATTCTTACTAAGTAATGACTCAAGCCGTAAGGCAAGAGTCATTCCTAACCACCCTTCATCCACTTTTTGCAGGAAGTAGGATAATGGGGGGCCATGAAAAAAGTCAGTTCATCACAAAGGGTTGGAAACCCAGGGTAGCCTCATTAGGGACAGTTTCCAATCAACGGCTGAGGTTTCTAATGCCCAGCCATATCCTGGGGAACATACTGCTGATATTGACAAAAACCTGGAATACTTATAGCCTGGGCCACTGTGGTTCTTACGGGCCACAAGTCCCCAAAAGGAATACCCTCTGTTGTATGCATTTTGCCATACTTGAATGTTGTGCTGTGTCATACAGGACCACCCAACAGTCAGACATAGAAGGGGCTGGAACAAAGAAAGGCAGAAGGAAAAGAAGAAGAGAAATGTGAAAGGAGGAGTTCGCCGTATACAACCAAGTCTGCCATGATCGACCATAGATGAAGGCTGGAGGAAGTCAAGGTTGATAATGAGGATGAGGAATGGATGGATGAGGAGAACAGTGTTCGGTATTTGACAATGAATTGAATGTACCCTACGACTGAGTGCCAACTGCAAATCAAGAATCATACAATACCAAGGAAGCTCAGTGGAGATGATTGGAAAACCGAAGGAACAATACCGAATGTCATCAAGATAAGACATGCAATAATGGAGTCTAGTCAGCCGAAGGAGATAAGGATTGTCATAGGCAGTAAAAACCAATACGTTGCACAGCGGCCCTGAGGCAGCCGACAATACAGGAAACCTGATCTTGCAGACAACCTTCGGTTAGCCTGATATGATGAGAATAAGTGCAGATAGACAAATGGACATGGAAGTTGGATCCTATCGGAAGCCACAGGAGGCCCAGATGACATCAACCATGGTGAAGTGTTGACAAGGTATACAGATGGCACAGGAAGCCACAGCCCCAGATAAGGACGGATCAGGAAATCCGACAACTAAGGACAAACACTTGACCTGAGCTGACGATGTATGCATAAGATGAGATATGTACTCAAATGCCCTATGGAGGTTATATTATTAGACATAATATATTGGCAAACGATGGGCTAAGCAGTAGCACATGCACGATACAGCCGAGTGGATCACCAGGGGTCATCCGATTGGTTCGGGGATGATTTGGAGCATTTGCATCGAAAAATTCGAAATACGGAATTTGTATGCGAAAAATATCATGTTGGCATGCTCTCTACCAACGTCAACCAGTACTTGGCGTTCCAACCACTGCAACATATCCGGTGGGTATATGAGTGGGGAGCTCAAGTCAGAAAAACATACAATAAAAAAAAGCCCTCACTCGAAGAAGCCATCATCCAGCAAAAAACCTACAATTGTCCCATCAATTACAAGCAAGTTCCAGAAAGATATTAGTACCCCATACTCGACTATTTACACAATACTCGAAAGACATACACAACAATAGAACCAAGACCCTCCTCGAACAATAAGACCCTCATAGATTGTGTCACGAACCGCTAAGGATATGCTTCTGGGAGGAACTATGACCACAGCCGGGCTGTGGTTCGTAGGGGTGACATTGGGGATGGCTGATGTCACGGTTAGGGTTTAGGGAAAAGGGCAGAGTTAGGGTTTACCAGGAGGAATGAGCAGGGACGATGAAGAAGGGTTTCGGGATGGAACGTAGCGGGTTTCTTTTGTGTTTGGAATTTCGTTTGATCTATGTTTGGAATTTCGTTTGATCTATGTTTGGAATTATGTTTTGTCTACGTTTGAGTTATGTCTCCGTTGTGTTTCTTATCTTGTTTTGTCTACGTCTGGGAAAGGGTCACAATGAGACGAAGGGTGTCTCATGATGGGTTGGATATCTGCCGGGCAGATAGGAGGGAATCACATGGGCACAGGAACGAAGGTATAAGAAGGGACAATTGTATTTCATTAGTTTAGCACGCAATCAATTATTCATTCATACAACCCTATCTACATACAAGAGCCCTCATCGTTCAACCAGTGAACAACACCCAGTTTCCATTACCACTTCCAGTTCCCATCCTATCCCCTTACCCTACTCCCTTGACGAATAACGTCTAGCCGACGTTAACCCAGAAGGCATTGCTGCAGGGACATCCTGTGTACGAAGTAAGTACTGCCCGAGCCCGTGACTAACTTACCTAAAGAAGCCCGGAGCCAAACCCGACTGCATAGCAGTCTACGAATTGTATCGCCTGTCGTCCGTGTGTATTCCTTGGGTTCTGACATTTGATTGCGTCCACCAAACGACACCCGATACAACCAGAAGAAGCACGAAGAGCTTCGAAATAACAAGACGATAAACAGACAGGAACCACCAGTACCGTGGATCCGTTTCGATTGCAAGAGCTGAGCGAGGTCATTGGAGGAGAAGCAACAGGCCCAGCGAGTCCAGTAACCCCCGAACACTCATCCCGTCCACAGACACCAGATACACCAGGACCGGCACAGATCTCTAAAGACCTAGGATCCCAAATGACTTCCCAGCAAGGAATGAGTGGTATGGTACCGCCCCCAGTCATGATGTCCCAGGAACAACTTCAACAAATGTTCCAACAACTTACCTACCGACCCCCCATAACCAGCAACCCAAAGGTTGAGGACCCCGAGCTATACCACGGCGAAAGGACAAAGCTTCGTGCCTTCCTGACCCAGTGCGAGTTAAAATTCAACTGCGAATCAAACAAATTCGACAGCGACATCAAACGTGTCAACTATGCCAGTTCACGGTGTCGAGGAAATGCATGGTCGTGGATTGAACCCTCCATCGAGGAAGGGAGAAGCACTTACACCACCTGGGCGGCATTCAAGACAGCCATTTCGAGGGCATTCGGAGAAGCAGATTCGAAGGAGGTGGCCAGGAGGAAATTCAAGAATGTGCGTCAAGGGAATCGGTCTGCCGCGGCATACTGGGCCGAATTCCAAAGGATTATCGCAGACCTGCGCTATAACGATGAGATCTACATTGATCAGTTCAGTGACGGACTCCATATCGATGTGCAGAGACAACTCGCCATCCTTGATACCCGCCCTACAAAGGTAATCGATTTCGCGAACCAGGCAATTGCATTGGACAACCGATTGTTCAATTTCCGGACTCTCCGAAATCGATACGAACCCCAATACCAAAACTTCCACCAGAAGAATAACCACCAGGGATCAACCTACTCAGGAACCAGAGCCAATGGAGTTGGATGCCACATGGAGGGGCAAACCCAGGGACAAGGCAGAAGAAGAAAAGCGATGCAGAAACAATGAATGTTATAACTGTGGTAGGACGGGTCACTATGCTGCAAAGTGTCCCCTACAAGAAACCAAGGGGAGAACGGAGACCCTACCAAGCGGCGGAGACCAACATGGACGAAGAACCAGTTGAGGAGAGGGCGGGAAAAGAGAATCCCCAGGAGTAGAAGAACAAGGTGAACTCCTGGGGACGAAAGATCCCACCGAACCCGACAACCCGGAACCAACCTACATGATATCGAGTGTAGGACCATACCGGCGAGACGAAAAAATCATACTAAAAGTGGTAGTAAGAGGAAAAAGATAATCGAGAACACACCACGATGGCCATGGTGGACTGTGGTGCGACGGAAAACTTCATCGACAAAGAATACGCGGAAAGGATTCGGATTCCGTTGAACAAAAAGAAAGTCCTGCGAAGAGTATTGGCAGTGGATGGGCGAGAAATAGCCAGTGGGCCGGTCACCCATGAAGCTATGGTGAAACTGCAAATAAACGACCATCAGGAGGACATCAAACTACACTGCATCACGATCGGAAACTCACCTATTATTGTTGGACTCCCATGGCTCCGGAAACACAACCCCAGTATTGACTGGAATGACGGAAGAGTCATGTTTGACTCAATGCGCTGCGCTAAGAAGTGCCTAAGGACCTCACCTCATGCAACCACAGTGACGGAAGATGCTGCTACTCGACAATATCAACAGGACACTATGCCGGACTGCAGCCAGGGACGAGAGAGCATGCGGGACATGTATGCACCAAACAACGGAGGAAGGAAAAGGGACCAGGGACGAGTGGACAAGGGAGAAGGAATGAAATACCCAAAATGATCCTTTTCGAATCGGGATCTATGGGGATCACGAAGAGAATCAAGAAGAGGAGGAAAGAACAGGGGTCATCCAAGATGATCCTTTTCGAATGGGGATCGATGAGGACCATGGAGGGGAGGAACAAGAGGAGGAACGAAAAGGGGTCCAAAGTAACGACCAAGATGACCCCTTTCGAATGGGGGTTTATGGGGACCATGAAAAAGGACGAGCAGGGACCTCAGACTGGACCGCCTATGCCAGCCACGGGCCAAGATTCACTGCGGGGCACCCAAGATGACCCTTTTCGAATCCCATCACTGCGAATCACATCACCCCCGGGGGTAGTCAAGTCACAACAGCAAGAACCGACCCCACGTTCGGCCAGGGATATTGTCCCAACCGAATACCACGATTTCCTTCATGTATTCGACAAGGGAGAAGCAGCAGGGTGACCGCCACACCGACATCACGACCACCGGATTCCGCTGATGAAAGGAAGGGTTCCACCATTCGAACCCCTTCGAGCATTGGATGAGGGAAGGTTGAAGGCGTTGAAGGAATACTTGGATACCAGCCTCGAAAAAGGATGGATACGCCGCTCAACATCACTGGCGGGGGCCCCGATACATTTTGTAAAAAAGAAGGATGGCACACTAAGACTCTGTGTGGACTACCGGGGACTCAATGAGATGACAGTAAAAGACAGGACGCCCCTCCTGCTGATAGGGGAAGCACTGGACCGCCTATCCAACGCAAAGATATATACAAAACTAGACGTCCGCGATGCTTATCACAATCTGCAGATCGCAAAGGGGGACGAATGGAAGACCGCTTTTCGGACAAAATATGGCCTTTTTGAATATCTTGTCATGCCATTCGGCCTGACGAACTGCTCCCGCATCATTCCAGAGGTGGATGAATGAAGTCCTAAGTGATTACTTAGATATCTTCTGCCTGGCATATCTTGATGATATCTTGATTTACTCCGATGACATCCAGCAACACCGACAGCATGTTCGAAGAGTTTTGGAACGGGTGGACAAGGTGAAACTAAGGCTCAAGGCCTCGAAATGCGAATTTCATACAACAGAGACAGAGTATTTAGGATATATCATATCACCAACAGGGATACGGATGGATCCGGAGAAAGTGAAAGCGGTGGCAGAATGGAGGGAACCGGTGAACGTGAAAGGGATACAAAGTTTCATAGGATTCGCCAACTTCTACAGAAGGTTTATCCGGGACTTTAGCAAAATAACAACACCCCTGACGAAATTGACAAGAAAGGACGTAACATGGAAATGGGATGACTGCGGCTAAATCAGCATTCGAACAACTGAAACGGGCAATGACCTCGGAACCGATTCTACGACATTTCGACCCCGCTAAACCTTTAACCCTTGAAACGGATGCATCGGACTACGCCATCGGGGGCAGTCTGCTCACAAGCAGACGACTCGAACATTTTACACCCATTAGGATATTTTTCACGAAAACTCAAGGACCCAGAACTAAATTACGACATACATGACAAGGAACTCCTCGCCATCGTCGATGCATTAGGCAAATGGAGCACATACTGCAAGAGTACCCGACATAAAATTACAATATTGACGGACCATAAAAATTTGGAATATTGGACAACGAAGAAAGATCTAAATCTACGGCAGGCAAGATGGGTGGAACTATTAGCGAATTACGACTTTACGATAACCTATCGACCTGGTAAACTTGCGGGAAAGCCCGACATCCTTTCAAGAGAATCAGGAGATTCTCCCTGGGAAGGGGAACTGAAACACCAGGCAAAATAGGGGACGAATACTTTTGCCATCACAGACCTTCTGGATCAGCTCTACCGAGGTCATGGAATTACAGGTCGACGAGGAATTATTGAGGGAAATCAGGAAGAAAACAGGGGAGGATCAGGAGATACAGGAAGTATTGGGGAAACTGCAGACTGGGGAAAGAATAGACAGGAAGGTAGCATTGGGACTGTGCGAGGAACGAGAGGGGCTGCTGTTATACGAAGGACTGATATGGATACCCAACAATCACGAATTACGGTTACGGCTACTACACGACCATCACGATGCATTCGTTGCTGGGCACCTGGGGCGGGCAAGGACCTTGGAACTCCTCAGCCGGAATTACTATTGGCCTCAGCAATGCCAGTATGTCAACAGGTATGTAGACCACTGCGACACCTGCAGAAGGATCAAGCCAGTCAGGCATGCTCCTTTCGGGCTCCTGAAACCACTACAACCACCAGCGAGGCCGTGGGATTCGGTGTCCATGGATTTCATAACTGGACTTGCATCGAAGGGAGGAAATAACGCCCTATGGGTGATCGTTGATCGATTTACAAAAATGGCTCATTTCATAGCCTGTACTGGACACCATGGGGCCGAGGGAATTGGCGGACGGATTTTTGAAGCATGTGGTCAGGGCCCACGGACTCCCTAACGATATCGTCTCAGACCGCGGGTCACTCTTTACTTCGACGTTTTGGAAACGAGTGACGGAGGCAATGGGAACGACCAGGAAACTCAGTACCGCGTTTCATCCGGAAACGGATGGACAGACCGAACTGCACAAACGCTACCCTCGAACAGTACCTGCGGGCAGTACTGCAATTACCAACAGGATGATTGGGAAAAGCTACTCCCAATGGCAGAGTTCTGCTACAACAATACCCAATCCGAAACCACAAAAGTTACACCAGTTCTTCGCGAATTATGGATACCATCCTCGGTTTACACCCAGCCTCGGCAGGATAGAAGATAGATTTCCGGAGGTATCGGAATACGTCTCAAGCTTAACCAACCTCCATCGAGAACTACAGGCAGAAATCAAGTACGCACAGGCTGCCCAGGCAGAACAGGCAAATCGGAATAGGCACCCGGACCCCGTGTTGAGAGAGGGGGATAAGGTATGGTTACGGAGGAAGAACGTGAAGACAGCTCGGCCATCTAGCAAGTTGGACTACAAACTAATCGGACCTTACACCATCCTCGAGCAGTGTGGGATCAAGATCTTATAAACTGGACCTCCCCGCCAGCGTAAAGATCCATCCAGTATTCCACATCTCCTTACTTGAGCTGGCTCAACCTATCCTCACACCAATCCCCGGTCACTTACAACCTCCTCCCCCACCAATCATTATAGAAGACGAAGAAGAATGGGAAGGTGGAGGAAATTGTTGATTCCCGCTACCATCGAAATAAACTCCAATACCACATATGGTGGACAGGATTCCCCGACGACGATCGAACTTGGTACCCAGCGGAGAACTTCACGAACTCCCCCGATGCCATCCGACGTTTCCATACTACCTACCCACGAAAACCGGTCCCAAGATTATAAAACCATGGCTAGCCCCATGAACAGCGAGAACGACCAACATTCCGGCGGCTGGTACCGCCAGGACACCCCCCTCCCGATAACAACATATACCCCACACGATGGCCAACACTGGACCTTTTGCTATGACGACTACTGCACCACACACCTCCAATCAAAGGAGAATCACAACTATTTCCCAACCGCTGGATCGGAAGGATTCCCCCCGACAACGAACTGACGAATGCAACTGTGGGAGGACCAACAACACCACGCCAAGGAACAGTCTCTGAACGAACCTGAGCCGGCCTCGGAAAGCTCGAATGGGACTTTGATGGAGAAACGATATGTCACTGTCTACTTCATTCCCCCGAACAAGGAACCCGAACGAGACGCCAATGACAATCTCGACCTTGCGTCCGCCACCATGGAGAACCCCAGACAAGCCTCGTCGGAGTCTCGGCCTGGAAGGGGGAGCTACTGTCACGAACCGCTAAGGATATGCTTCTGGGAGGAACTATGACCACAGCCGGGCTGTGGTTCGTAGGGGTGACATTGGGGATGGCTGATGTCACGGTTAGGGTTTAGGGAAAAGGGCAGAGTTAGGGTTTACCAGGAGGAATGAGCAGGGACGATGAAGAAGGGTTTCGGGATGGAACGTAGCGGGTTTCTTTTGTGTTTGGAATTTCGTTTGATCTATGTTTGGAATTTCGTTTGATCTATGTTTGGAATTATGTTTTGTGTAGGTTTGAGTTATGTCTCCGTTGTGTTTCTTATCTTGTTTTGTCTACGTCTGGGAAAGGGTCACAATGAGACGAAGGGTGTCTCATGATGGGTTGGATATCTGCCGGGCAGATAGGAGGGAATCACATGGGCACAGGAACGAAGGTATAAGAAGGGACAATTGTATTTCATTAGTTTAGCACGCAATCAATTATTCATTCATACAACCCTATCTACATACAAGAGCCCTCATCGTTCAACCAGTGAACAACACCCAGTTTCCATTACCACTTCCAGTTCCCATCCTATCCCCTTACCCTACTCCCTTGACGAATAACGTCTAGCCGACGTTAACCCAGAAGGCATTGCTGCAGGGACATCCTGTGTACGAAGTAAGTACTGCCCGAGCCCAGTGACTAACTTACCTAAAGAAGCCCGGAGCCAAACCCGACTGCATAGCAGTCTACGAATTGTATCGCCTGTCGTCCGTGTGTATTCCTTGGGTTCTGACAGATTGCTGTTCACACTTGAATGCAATTTCCACCGATCATCTCAAGACGCTCCCTGAGATAAGCAGGAGAGTTTAAGATTATCACCTGTTATTACTCATTTCTATGAGAATCCCCAGAGAAGTAAATAATTCCCATCATTGGAATTATTGCTTCTCATTTTTTTTTCTTTTGGAAATCTTGGGTTACCCAGCTGTCAGTCATGAGAAAACCCCCGTTTAACAAACAGGGCTCCTGGAACAGATGACACGAGATGGATTATGAACCAAATGAGACTTGGGGGACTACAACCCCACACATGATGACTGCTCTGGGGCATATCCCAGTGGGCACCTGGGGTAACAGCCAGGCCCTCAAGTATGTATTTAATTTGTAGCCTCTGCCATAACCTTACGGTTGGATGTGAGTATGAGGAAATAAATAAATAAATAAATAACAGCATACCATTATCAAGACCAAGACATCAGCAAAATTGCCAACCTGATCTCAGAACCCAGTGAACTCATAGAACACCTTTGGCTTTGCACAACTAGTTTTCAACACATATCATGGCCTCAACTTGATGCCATCAAACAGTGCCTCAATCAAATGCTCAGTAGAGCATTGATAGGGTCATCACTCAATCTTTGGTAATTCACTGATAGCCTAGACAATGCCAGTGTTATAGCTTCAATGCTGCATCAATGGCCTTCATGATGCCCCTCATACAGCTTTAGTGGTGTCTGCATGGCCTGGATGCTTTTTAATGAATGCTTGATAGTGTCTTGTCATACCTCTACTAGAAGATAAGGTTAGAAACTGGGGATTCTTGCAAGTAATTACTCAGATCATAAGATATAGGCCATTACTGTCTACCCTTCATCCAATTCCTACAGGAAGTGACAAAATGGGGTGCTACAAAACAAGAATAGTCAGCTATAAAAGGTGTTACCATCTCATCTTGTCAGGCCACTAGTACCTTCATGGGAGATACTCCTAGATATCAGTAACTAAATCCCTAAAACCTGGAATACTCAGAACCTGGGGCCCTGAGTTAGGAATGTCCTGGTGGTACCTACCAAAGAGTAGTAGACTACCTATCATGGTAACCCCTTGCCATTAACATCTGGGGTCCCCACTAGCCAGAGTAAGAGTGGGATAACCATTTGCTATATTTATATATTGTGGCATGTCACATAGTATAATGGCAGTCATGGGCAAAGTGTTGGACAGAGAACCTGTGACCCTGGGCACAGTTTCTGCTATGCAGAGGGGTATTCGATCATTCAGTTTTTGTGATCCAAAGATGTATCTAGGAAGTTGAACTAATCAATCACAGGCTAAATAAACTTAAGGGGTGTCTTCAGAGGTCTCAGTGTATTTGGGTGAAGGCATGCTTGAGTGCAGCAAAGGAGTCAGTACAGGCGGTGTCCCAAACAAATGCAGTGTTTTTTCTCGTGACGCCAGTTAGGGATGCCACAATACCACTGTAGCCTCTGATGAAGCACCAGTAGAAGTTTGCAAAACCAAGGAAGGACTGCATGTCTTTGATGATCATTGGGGTTGGCCATTCCTGGATGGTGGTGACCATTGCAGTGTCCATCTTGGTCCCATCCATCAAAATGATGAAGCCAAGATACTTGACTCTCTGCCAGTGAAACTCAGAGTTCTCGGGCTTTAGGTGAAGATGCATGTTGGACAAGGCTTGAAGAACCTTCTGGACATGGATGCAGTGTTCATTGAGGTTGTCACTGTAGATCAAAATGTCATCAAGATATGTAGTAACGAATACATCCAGGTATGGCTGCAGGTCATCCTTGATGAAGTGCTGGAAGCTGGCAGGAGCATTGGTGAGTCCAAACAGCATTACTAATGATTCAAACAGTCCATAGCAGTTTCTGAATGCTGTCTTCCATTCCTGCCCCTCAGCCATCCTTACCATGTTATATGCCCCTTGAATGTCCAGTTTGGTATAGAATCTCACTTTCTACAATCGTAAGAGGGTCTCATGGAGGAGGGGGAGGGGGTACCGATTTTTGATGGTTCCCTTGTTCAACCCTCTGTAATCCACACATAGTCTGAGGGAACCATCTCACTTCTTCATGATAAGTATAGGTGCCCCAGTGGGAGATGAGGAAGCTCGGATGAACCCTTTGGCTAGGTTCTCATCGAGCCACTTCCAGAGTGCTTCTAACTCCATCTTCGACAGAGGGTAAATGGGACTGAAGGGCAGAGTAGAGTTGGGCTGTAGGGGGATTTGGTGATCATAGGCTCAATGGGGGGGGGGGAGCTTGTTAGCCTCTACTTTGGAAAACAGGTGGAGGAACTGGTGGTATTCAGACAGGATGGAGCTTGCCTGGTCAGTGACTTCTTGCTCCTCATTGGTGGTGTCATACCCCACCTTTAAGACACATTCTAAGAATGGGGATTTTTACTAAGTAATGACTTAAGCCATAAGGCAAGAGTCATTACTAACCACCGTTCATCCACTTCCCGCAGGAAGTAGGATAATGGGGGGCCAGGAAAAAAGTCAGTTCATCATAAAGGGTTGGAAACCTGGGGTAGCCTCAGGAGGGACAGTTTCAGATCAATGGCTGAGGTTTCTAATGCCCAGCCGTATCCTGGGGAACGTACCGCTGATGTTGACAATAACCTGCAATACTTATAGCCTGGGCCACTGAAGTTCTTACAGGCCACAGGTCCACGAAAGGACTACCCTCTGCCATATGCATTTCGCCATACTCGAACATTGTGCCATGTCATACAGGACCACCCCAACAGGCAGATATAGAAGGGGCTGGGACAAAGAAAGGCAGAAGGATAAGAAGAAGAGAAATGTGAAAGGAGGAGTTCGGCGTATATGACCGAGTCTGCCATGATCAACTGTAGATAAAGGCTGGAGGAAGTCGAGGTCGAGAATGAGGATGAGGAAGTGATGGATAAGGAGAACAGTGTTAGGTATTTAAGAATGAATTGAATGTACCCTACGACTGAGTGCCAGGTCCAAATCAAGAATCATATGTTACCGAGGAAGCTCAGCGGAGATGATCGGAAAACTGAAGGAACAATACCGAATGTCATTAAGATAAGACATGCAATAACGGAGTCTAGTCGGCCAAAGGAGATAAGGATTGTCATAGGCAGTAAAGACCAATACGTGGCACAGTGGCCCTCAGGCAGCCGACAATACAGGAAACCTTATCTTGCAGACAACCTTCAGTTAGCCCGATATGATCAGAATAAGCACAGATAGACAAACGGATATGGAAGTTGGATCCTATTGGAAGCCACAGGCGGCCCAGATGACATTTACCGTGGTGAAGTGTTGGCAAGGCATACAGACGGCACAGGAAGCCACAGCCCCAGATAAGGACAGATCAGGAAATCTGACGACTAAGGACAAACACTTCACCTGAGCTGACGATGCATGCATGAGATGAGATATGTGCTCAAATGCCCTACAGAGGTCATATTATTAGACATAATATATTGACAAATGACGGATGTAGCAACAGCGCATGCACGATATGGCCGACAGGATCACCAAGAGTCATCCGATGGGTTTGGGAATGATTTGGAGTGTTTGGATGGAAAAATTCGAAATATGGAATTTGTATGCGAAAAATATCATGTTTGCATGCTCTCTACCAACGTCAACCAGTACTTGGCGTTCCGACCACTGCAACGTACCCGGTGGGTATATGAGTGGGGAGCTCAAGTCAGAAAACATAAAATACGAAAAAGCCCCCACTCAAAGAAGCCATCATCCAGCAAAAGACCCACAATTGTCCCATCAATCACAAGCAAGTCCCAGAAAGATATTAGTACCTCATACTCGACTATTTACACAATACTCGAAAGACCTACACAACAATACCATCAAGACCCTCCTCAAACAATAAGACCCTCGCAGATTGCTGTTCACACTTGAACGCAATTTCCACCGATGCTCTCAAAACGCTGCCTGAGATAAGCAGGAGAGTTTAAGATTATAACACATTATTACTCATTTCTACAAGAATCCCCAGAGAAGTAAATAATTCCCATCATTGGAATTATTACTTCTCAATTTTTTCTTTTGGAAATCTTGAGTTACCCGGCCATCAGTCATGAGACAACCCCCGGTTAACAACTGTGTAAAAAAGATAGATGGAGGGCTCCACCTATGCATGGATTACTGGGGGTTGAATGCTATAACCATCAAAGACCAAACCCCCCTTCCCCTAATCGGCCAAGCTCTGGACCGATTGTCAAAAGCAAAGATCTATACAAAGCTAGATGTTAAAGACACATACCATAAGTTGTGAATAGCTAAGGGGGATGACTGGAAGACCACATTTTGGACGAAATACGGTCTCTACAAAAATCTCGTGATGCCATTTGGGCTAACCAATGCACCAGCATCATTGCAGCATTGGATGAATGAGGTAGTGACTGCCTTGACATTTTTTGCATTGCTTACCTGGATGATATTTTGATCTACTCAGACAATCTAGAACAACACCATAACCATGTACCTTGTATGAGTATTATTTCTGTCATGGCTCCCGCTGTGTTTAGCAGGGTGGTCAGGGTGGTGGTGCTGCGGTACGTGTTGTGAGACACAATGCGGAGGGTCGCTGCTGATGAATTGTACCTATTCATCAGTGGTCATGGTGGTATCAGTGATGCTATTGATTTCAGCAGGAATGTTGTCAGTGGTGGTTGGCTTGGGTCATGTTTTCTGCAATGCTTCTCGTACTGCTGCCATCTTCACAGGGCACCTGGTATTGTATGCGGCGTGCTCAGTGTCAGCGTGTCCCGCATCAACACAGTTGGCACATTTATACTTGGTGTGCAGGCAGTAGCGGCCTCTCTTGCTGGGGCATTCAGCGCATTGGTGGTATTCGGTGCGGTGGATGGCTGCACAGATCACACAGGTGGGTCCGCTTTCTGCTGTGCAAGTAGCATGGTGGTGTCTGAAATTCTGACACCTATGGCACTGGTCAGTGGATCGAGCGGTGAAGAATTCTGTAACCTTTTGTTGCTTGAAAAGTACTACTACCTTCGTATGTTTGAGGGCATTGTAGTACTCACTCGACTGCAGGGCAATCATGATGCTAGAAGCTGACTTACCGACTCATTTGTCAGGGTGGGAGATGTATTGAGGAGGTTGAGTGAGGTGGACATGGTGATTGTGTTCTATTTCTTTCTGTAGGAGATCCATACCATCGGGAGTGTCAGGGAAGTAGTCGCTGGGTATGCCATGCACAGCCAGCTTATACCATTTCGTGTTGAGCCTGGGCATCAGCAGCGAGGGGTGGACTGAGCGGGCTGTGGTGTGAATGAGGGGAAGGTGGGGCGTAAGGTCGGTGGTTGAGGTGTGGGGGGAGGGGGTCAATAGGAGGTTTCCAGATATGTTCTTCCTGACCGTCATAATAGTGATGGTTTCAGGAAGTTTGGCTTCTCTCAGAGCGGCATTAACGGCGAGGCATATGGCAGTTTTGGCTGCATCAGGGAAGGAACGTGGGTGCAGGCAGGGGATAACAATGTCCTGGGTGCGGGGAGGGCTCTTTTTCTGGGGCTGGGGTTTTTGGGTTTTTGAGGGTACCTTGGGAGGGGTGAGGGCTGCGGTGGGGAAGAGTGTAGTGGAGGCGGAGGGGCCAGTCCAGGGGGCAGTTGGGCAGGTGGTGGGGACTGGAGAGTGGTCTGGGGCAGCAAGACTGTGCTTTCTGAGTTTGGCTTCAGCTGCCAGGCAGCGTTTCTTCCAGTAATCAGCTGGGGAGGGGGTAGGCGGGGTCGGGGCAGGGGTAGAGACTGGGGTGGAGGGCATGGTGGCAGGGAGGGGGGGGGGGGGTGATGGGAGGTCTGCGGTCAGGAGGAGGGTGGGGGCCAGGCGTTTGAGGAGATCGTGAATGGCCTGGAGTGTAGAACAGTCCTTATCCATAACCTGGAAGGCCTGCATGACTCTGTCTGTAACGGCGGTCATGGACAAGGTAATCGACAGAGAACCTGAGGGCTCTAGGCTTGTTGACAGTGATCGTGAACACAAGACAGAACCTCTTGGTGAGCACCAACGTTGGATGACTGAAGCTGTGACGTGCAACAACTATAGATGATCCATGTTTAGGAGCAGAGGTAGGTCAAGAGACAGGATCAGGGGAAACAGAGCGAAGAGGACAAAGGCCAGAGAATCGAAGACAGAAACAAGGACAGAGACAGAGGCGAAGACGAGGACAAGGACTGGAGAGGATCCAAATATCTATTCGGTGAGATGAACAAATAACTGTGTAAGGAGAAAAGGAAAAGAAACAGAATGCTGGGAGGACAAGTCCTCTTATGTACACATTTTCTCCTTCCACGCCGAGACACTAAACTAGCAGACCCTAAACCCTTAACCCTTAACTAACCAGCACAGCCACCCAGATAAGCCACCTGATAAACGAGTGATGACAAGTGTTAGTTGAGAAGTGAATGAATTTCTTGAGCCATGACAGGATCCCCCTGTTTGGACTGAGCTCCGGCGAAGTAGGTTTCATGTTGTCTCTGGTCGGGGTCCTGGTTTGTCAGGGTATTTTTCGTGGAACTGGTCAACAGCTTGGCTGTCTTCATGGAGTTCAGCAGGTTCCCATTCTGGCATATCATAACCCACACACTTAACCAAATACTGGAGTCTGCGGCAGTGTAGTCAGGAGTCCAGGATTGCCTCGATGAAGTATTCGTCTTCTCCATCTATTTCCACTGGTGGGGGTGCATCTGGTCGTTGTCCTGGGTATGGATCGTCTGCAGCTAATTCCAGGAGGGATACATGTTGGACATTGTGGCATTTCATTGTCGGGGGCAGTTCAAGGTGGTAAGCATAAGGGGATATCTTGGCAACTACTTTGAATGGTCCATGGCATTTGTTGTCAAGTTTTCGTGATGCTCAGCGTGTTTTCCAATTTTTTGCATCCAGCCAGACATGATCTCCTGGTTGATAGTTCGGCGATGGTAACCGGTGCCTGTCTGCATTGTCTTGATAATGGAGGTTGGCTCGATTGATCTCAGCTCGCAGGTGACTATGGATTTCTGAAAGGGTCTTGGATGTTGTCAGCGCGTGGCGGTCA
Source organism: Pyronema domesticum (assembly GCA_024516145.1). Taxonomy (NCBI): domain Eukaryota; kingdom Fungi; phylum Ascomycota; class Pezizomycetes; order Pezizales; family Pyronemataceae; genus Pyronema; species Pyronema domesticum. The sequence goes on from JAJJXL010000033.1 coordinate 690,734, forward strand.
TTGACATCATTTGTAGCTGCAGGTGTGAGATCAAATTGGCATTGAGGGTCGAATGCTTTATTTGAGAAGAATGGGGAAGTGCCTGTTGTCTCGGATGCTTGGTTGTTTGCAGTGAACTCAGCCAGGGGCAACCATTCTACCCAGTCATCCTGTAGGTAGTTGACATGTGCGTGCAAGTATTGTTCCATGATTGCATTCATTCGTTCAGTTTGGCCATCTGTTTGTGGGTGAAAGGCAGTTGAGAGTTGTGGGTCAATTCCCAAACAGTGACATAAGTGTTTCCAGAACAGTGCAGCAAATTGAGGCCCTTGGTCAGATATGATTGTCAGGGGCAGTCCATGGAGTCGGAAGACATGGCTAATGAATAGGTTCCCGAGTTCCTTGGCATCAACATCTGTTCGGCAAGGTACAATGTACCGTTCCTTTGTCAGTCGGTCCACCACAACCCATATCGCATCACACCCATTGGACCATGGTAATCCTGTTACAAAGACCATTGACATATCCTGCCAAGGTCTGTCTGGGATAGGTAGTGGTCATAGGACGCCGAATGGGGCATGTCTGCTAGATTTCGAGCATTGGCAGGTATGGCAGTTGCGAGTGTAGCGGTCAACATCTCTGCGCATCTTGGGCCAGGTATATGTCCTCGATAGGTATTCGAGTGTCTTTGATCTGCCAGGGTAACCTGCAGTAGGGGTCTCGTGATGTTGTTGCATAAGGTGCAGTCTTAGTGGTTCATAGTCTGGAACCCAGATTCGTTGTTGGTACAAGAGGAGGTTGTCGCGTTTCTCACATTCTGCCAGTGTGATGTCTTTACATTGTTTTGTTCCATCACTGAGCATCTGGAGGATCTTGTTTGGGAAGGGGTCAATAGCATATCCTTCGTGGAAGAGTCGGCTTAGTGTAGGGGCATCTGGGGAGAGTGCTGGTGAGGTAATGTCAGGTTGGTCGGACAAGGTTGTGGCTAGGGCATGGAGGATGTTTTCGGGTTTAATTATGGTGGTTTGGTTTTCCAGGGAGTGGTCATCCCCCTCTTTAGGCAGATCTCCGGATCGTGTAGTCAGTGCATCTGGTTTCCCTCCAGTAGTTCCTGGGTGGTAGACAATCTTGAAATTAAATTGGGACACAAATTGTGACCATCGGGCTTGTCGTCGGTTGAGGAGTTTTGTTGTGGTAAAATATTCCAGGTTCTTATGGTCCGATAGGACACAGATTGGGTTGATAACAGACTGTAATTCCGGTCTCCATTCCTGGAATGCATGCACAATTGCCATTAGTTCCTTGTCTTAAATCTCATAGTTGCATTCTGCTGGAGAGTGTTTCTTAGAGAAATATGCCACTGGGTGTAGGATGCCATCATCATCATATTGTGACAGTACTCCAGCAGATACATTGTCTGAAGCATCAGTTTCAACAATGACATCGTGGTTGGGGTCAAATCGGGCAAGGACAGGTGCAGATGTAAACATGTTTTTTAACTCATCAAATGCATTTTGTTGTTCGTCCTTCCAGGCAAATGGTACTCCTTTTCATGTCAGGGGTGTAAGTGGTTGCACGATTTTGGAATGATTTCGGACAAAGCGACGGTAAAAGTTGGCGAACCCCAGGAAGGCACGGACATCTTTTAGGTTGCGGGGTGATTCCCAGTCCTGGACGGCTGTAATGTTTTTGGGATCCATCTTAATTCCTTCTGTACTGATGATAAGGCCCAAGTATTTAACTTCCTGGCAATGGAACTCGCATTTTTCTGGCTTCAGGTGTAAGCCTGCTTTCTCAAAGGCCTCTAGCACAAGGTTGACATGTTGTTGATGTTCTTCGAAGGTGTCAGAATAGATGAGTGTGTCATCCAGGTAAGCAGTGCAGAAACGGTCTAAATAGGGGGCCAGGACGTCATTGATAAAGTTCTGGAAGGTTGCAGGGGCTTTGGTCAGACCAAATGGCATTACCAATGATTCAAAGAGACCATAACGGGTGCGGAAGGCAGTTTTCCATTCTTCTCCCTCTGCCATTCAGATGAGGTTGTAGGCCCCCCTAATGTCAAGTTTTGTGAACCATTTCACACGAGAGAGGTTCATCAGAGTGTCTTGCATGAGTGGCAGAGGGTAGCAGTTTTTGATTGTTCCTTCATTGATTCCTCGATAATCTACAACTAGGCATAGAGAACCATCCCCTTTCTTGACGAACAAGATTGGCGCAGCAGCGGGGGAGGATGATGCTTGGATGAATCCTTTGTTCATGTTTTCGTCAATCCACCGCTTTTGTTCTTCCAGTTCTGGGCGTGAGAGGGAGTAGAGTGGGCCAAAAGGGGGTTTGAACCCATCCTCTAAGGGGATCTTGTGGTGGCAGGGGCGGTGAGGGGGCAGTTTGTCGGCATTGACCTTTCCGAAAATCTTCAGGTATTTGTGGTATTCTTGTGGCACGATTGTTTTGAGGTCCGGCTTGTCATTTTTTGGTTCTTGCAGGGCATTGTTAATTTCATTAAGTGATAGGCTGAACTGCTTGACCTTGCCATACCGTTGGTTGCTATCATTGACAATTCGTTTAAAGGTTGTAGCTGAGATAGCACAGATCTTATTCTTTCGTTCTGGTGTCAGACCCCTGATTGGTGTGGCTTTAACCATGGTGTGATGTGGGAGGCATTGGGGGGAGCAGAATTGGATATCATTTTTTCAAAGTTGATGGTAACATCATGTTTCTTGAGCCAAGGGATTCCAAGGACTAGAGGGTAGTGGCCAAGAGATGTGATGTATGCAACCAGTGTTTCATGGTGATCGCCAATGGTGCATTGGATTTCCACATATTCGGTGATGTCACCTGAAGAGATTAGTTGGACATCAATTACTTCAACTATTTTTGGGGTTGTTAACTGGTAATGGGGGAGGTTGTGTTGGCGTGCGAAAGCCTCATTCATAAACGAGAGTCCAGTACATCCACAATCCACAAGTGCATGGGTGTCAATTTTGGTGTCATGGTCGGTCAAGGTGCAAGGTATGACTAAGTGACTACCATCAAATTCATTTTCCTGATTAACTGACAAAGAACTTGCTGATACATAGAAGATTTCCTGTGATGATACGAATGAAGAGGCAGGCGCAGGTCCACCAAGAGAGCCAACGGGCTGCTGGTGGACTACTCTTTACCCGAGTTGGGCTCAGGGGAAGGGGCGGGGTCCATTGGGGTTGTCGAGACCTCGGCAGCAGCCAGGCGCATCTTCCGAGTGTTGTTAGCGGCCAGTGTGGGGCATTCATTTTTGAAATGGTCGGCTGATCCACTGTACAGGCATAGCCCCTTCGCCATGCGTTCATCATGTCGGCATTGGTTTTGTGCCTTCTGGGAAGCTGATAGGTCCATAGGGGCAGTGCCGTAATTGCTGCTGTTAGTGCTGGTCAGGTGGGCAGCTGGTCGGGCCAGTGTAGGGGCTGAGCGTGGGGGAACTGGCGTGGCTTGGCGTCGGGTGACAGCTGCATGAGCTCGGATGTGATAGTCTAACTTCATACATAGGTCAACAAATTTCGCAATGTCTTGGGGTTCATCAGCCTGGTATACCAGACTGGCTTGTAGTTCTCGGGACAGGCCTCGCTTCAGGGCTGCCTTTTTCGCATTGGTGTTGAAGTTGAGGATTGCCATGAGACATTGGAATTAAGCATACTAGATGCTAAATTCCTTATTGCCTTGGCTGAGTTTGTCGAGTTCTGCAGATGCCGTCCCCACTTGGTCTGGGTCTCCAAATGCGGATTCAAGGATGGTGATTAACTCTTCCACATCTTTGAGGTTGATCTTGTCTGCAAGGACGTAGGGTTGGACCTGGTTCTGGGCATTGTTCTTGAGGTAACCATATACATAGCGGAGCTTATGTTGATCATCAATGAAGCGGGAGGAGTCCCCAGCTAGCTTGGATCTAACTTTTGAAATGAAGTTAAGCAGGTCCTTGCAGTCTCCTGAGTACTCCGGTGGGTGGGGTAACTTGATTGGTTTTGTCGTGGGGAGGGCTGTGACCCTGGGCACAGTTTCTGCTATGCGGAGGGGGTTTCGATAATTCGTTTCGTCATTCGTTTGTTTAATCGATTGTTGCTTTCTCAGAAAAAGCTAGGAAGTTTATTTCGAACTATGGATCACAAGGCGGAATCAACTTAAGGGGTGTCTTCTGAGGTTCGGTGGGTTTGTTCTGGTAACTGTTCTTGAGGAGGATTTCGTTGCTGATGATCTTGGAGACTGTGGGAGACATAGACCTCTTTATAGACTTTTGGACTTCCAACTTCGTCTAACCATCCCCCAGGATGGTACTGCTGAAAATGAGTTTAGGAGATAAGACGTGAGTCATTTCCAACAATAATCTTGGATGGATTGCGTCATCACAAGCTCATGATTACATTAATCACTCACTTGCATGCTGACCACCATCTTCGAGTTAATTCTTGAAAATTCCTCGCCATGATACCACACCTTCCTGTAAGGTAAGGGATTAGCAATCATAACAGGATTCAATCCCCGTCTGGCCGCGTAATGCAATAACTCATCAGGGAATGACAATGAGCCATTTTCCCTCTGAGCCGCGTCATCATTGATTCCCTAAGAAAATCTTGATTGCTTGTGTGGTGACAATAATGCCCTATCACTCGTGCGATTCTAGCACTTTCCGTGTGATGTCATCAGTCCCCCACCTGCGCTCACCTGTGCGCAGCCACACCCTGGTGTGAACGCAATCCCAACAATTCCCTATGGAGTGTTCCCTGGAGTGTTCCCTAGCTGACGGTCGCATCATATCGGGTTGCTTTGAACAGGTTCCTTGAGTGGGTTCCTTGCTTATCATACATTGTCTCATGCTGTGCAGTCTTGACCCTTGTACTCAGCGCCACTCCTGTTCACTGACTAGACTGTGCCTTGGTCAACTAACTCTGAATGCAGGTATGTTGAATGATGATTTCGCAATGCCTTGCATATGCCATGGAGCTCTTCTCCATGCAAGCCCTCTTGGTATCCGTCAGTTGCTGAGCACCTCCTCATGTATAAGTAGGTACTGTTCACCCTCATCATGTTCTCTCCATCATCGTCGCCAACACTCCTCTCATGGCTGAGTCGCCATTAGTGAGGTACGTCCTTCCCTTGCTCCTTCCTGATCTTTCCCTTGCTGACGTTCAATAGGTGTGACATCTTGGGCCGGGACCTTCATGAGGTCTCATTCGGGGGTCATGAGTCACGTGACTTCGCTTGCCGGATCTTCGGAGGGTTCTGGCACGAATTGCTGATTCATAATATTCATTCTCCAGTCGAGTTTGTATACTGGTGCCCCCTGCTGGTGTAGGTCTGCATACTTCTTCATCCTTTCTCTAGTCTTTTCCAGAGATAGTTTTGTTTCTTCGTGAACTGTATGCATCCAGTGGGCATAGGCTTTGCTGGCAGGATTGCGCACAGCAGGTGTCATAGGGTTGCTTGCAATGGGGTGGTAACCATAATTCGCATAGAATGGAGATAGTCCTGTAGCACTGGTCACTGAGTTGTTGTATGCAAACTCAGCCATTGGTAAGAGGTCAACCCAATTAGCCATCTCGTAGTTGACAAAAGAGCGTAGATATGCTTCAATTGTCTGATTGAGTCGTTCTGTTTGTCCATCCGTCTGTGGGTGGAATGCTGTGGACATCCTTGGCTTAATTCCCAAGGTTCCAATAAATGCCTTCCAGGTGGTGCTTGTGAACCTGGAGTCTCTGCCTGACACTATGTCTGTTGGTAGGCCATGTAACTTCCAAATTTCCTTCGCAAAGATCTTAGCAAGGTCATTCGTTGTCTTGCCCTCTTTTTGCAGTGGAATGCAGTGGGCCATTTTTGTGAATCGATCAACTACTACCCATAGTTGGTCACATCCACTGGAATCTGGTAGGTCGGTAATAAAATCCATAGCAATTGATTGCCATGGGGCATCAGGCAGTTCCAAAGGTTGGAGTAATCCGTATTTCTGATGGCGAGCTGCTTTGTCCTTCTGACATTCCATGCAGCTTTGTGTATACTCAATAATTGATTCATCCATCTTTGGCCACCAGAAATTCCTTGAATTAACTCAATCGTTTTGTCTTGTCCAAAGTGACCTGCAATTTTCGAGTCATGCTCTGATTACAAGACTGCCTTGACTAAACCCTTCGGTACCCATAGTTTCAACTTTCGATAGAGTATGCCATGTTCTCTCTCAAGTTATACATGTTACCCAATCTATTATCACACATTATAGGGTGTGACAAGGGCAGTGTTTCCTGTAATGGATTGCAGTAGTCGGATGGTCATATTAGCTGACTGGAGGTCACGTTCCAGGTCGTCGATACGTTTCGCATAGTCAGAGTTGTCTTTTTGGGATTCCTTTAGCTCCGCCTGGAGGTCGCTCAACTTTTGGCAATCACGTTTGTATTCCTCCACTGCATTGTATAAATCTTTCATTTTGGATGGATCTTTGTTGACTGCATCTCTTTGAGCTGCATTGAGGTACAGTGCTATAACAATTTCTTGATCGGTCATGGTGTTTAGGCTTTAATGGAGGTGCCAGGTAAGGTTGTTGTCATCAAAGGTGGCTCGTGTTGCAGACATTTCGTTTCCAATTTGGTGGGTGATTTCGATTTTGTCGATAATAGCGGGGTTTCCCAAGGACAGGAATATCAGGATGAGGTGTATGAACTGGTAGAACCAGAGGTCGTGGAGCATAAGCACAGAGTAATCAAGAACAGATGGTAGAGCCGGCAGGTACTTGATTACACAGTTATGTTATAACGGCAGTCATGGACAAGGTAATCGACAGGGAACCTGAGGGCTCTAGGCTTGTTGACAGTGATCGTGAACACAAGACAGAACCTCTTGGAGAGCACCAACGTTGGATGTCTGAAGCTGTGACGTGCAACAACTATAGATGATCCATGTTTAGGAGCAGAGGTAGGTCAAGAGACAGGATCAGGGGAAACAGAGCGAAGAGGACAAAGGCCAGAGGATCGAAGATGGAAACAAGGACAGAGACAGAGGTGAAGAAGAGGACAAGGACTGGAGAGGATCCAAATATTTATTCGGTGAGATGAACAAATAACTGTGTAAGGAGAAAAGGAAAAGAAACAGAATGCTGGGAGGACAAGTCCTCTTATATACACATTTTCTCCTTCCATGCCGAGACACTAAACTAGCAGACCCTAAACCCTTAACCCTTAACTAACCAGCACAGCCACCCAGATAAGCCACCTGATAAACGAGTGAAGACAAGTGATAGTTGAGAAGTGAATGAATTTCTTGAGCCCTGACACTGTCATTAGTGAGTTTGTTAGAGTGTCGGAACATGTCGGTAGTAGTCGCAAGGTTGTGATGGAGTTGTTCGACAGATGTAGCGAGGGTCTCAAAGCTGGCGGGAGCAGTAACATTGTCAGTGTTGTCGGGGAGTGTCCTCTTTATTCCTGCAATGAAGGGGGTCGAGTCGGGGCCAGTGTAGACAGAGTGGGTGGTGGAGGTGGCTTGTCATTTAATTTGGGATTGGGGGTCATTTTTCTTCTGTGTTGCGGTGTTTTGAATTCTGTAGCAGTCAGTTGTGTCAGCGAGAGGGTCAGGGGAGAAGATGGTGTTGTGGTTTAGGTGGGGTTTGGCATGGTGTGGGGTGGCAGGGTAGGGTGTTTTGTTGTGTTGGGCAGGTGTCGGGGAGCTATTGTGTGGGGGGTATGTGTCATCATTGCTGTCACTGTCACTTACGTCATATTGCGCGTCAACAGGGATCATGTTGTGGTAAGCATCTCAACTCTGCATCGCATGCGGCTCTGCATTAGCATGTTGGCTGTTCACGAGGTCACATATGGGAGGTTTGTCAGGGGGGAGAGGTTGTTTCTCCACAGCAGAGGCAGAAGAAGGCATCGGATTTTCGGAATAGGTAGCTTGCATGGGCGCGACAGGGATTCCGCTGGACAATTCATAGTTTTTGGTAATTGTGGGTTGTGGTGTTGATGACCATTGCACAGGGCTTCTTCAGGGGCCTGGGGATCTCTTTTTCACTGTGTAGCACGACGAAAAAGACAGGGCCTGGTCTGGAAATGCTGCGAAAAGGTAAGTTGAGGGTGCCGAACAATAATCCGCTCGAAGATCTGGCGATTTCCGGGTCTCCTGCAAGCTGTGAACCCAGAGTGATATCTTGTGACTTTGTGGAGGGGCTGTTGCACTTGGCACTCAGTTGTATGGTACATTCAATTCATTCTTAAATACCTTACTGTTCCTCTCATTCATCGATTCCTCATCCTCATTACCAACCTCAACTTCCTCCAACCTTCATCTAAGGTTGATCATGGCAGATTCGGTCATATATGGTGAACTCCTCCTTTTTACATTGCTCTTCTTCTTATCCTTCGGCCTTTCCTTGTCCTAGCCCCTTCTCTGTCTGCCTATTGGGGTGGTCCTGTATGACACAGCACAACGTTCAGATACGGCAAAACACACATGGCAGAGGGTAGTCGCTTTAAGGACTTGTGGCTAGTAAGAACCACAGTGGCCCAGGCTATAAGTATTCCAGGTTTTTGTCAACATCAGCGGTACGTTGCCCAGGATACGGCTGGGCATTAGAAACCTCAGCCGTTGATCGGAAACTGTCCCTCCTGAGGCTACCTTGGGTTTCTAACCCTTTATGATGAACTGAGTTTTTTCCTGGCCCCCCATTATCCTACTTCCTGCGGGAAGTAGATAAAGGGTGGTTAGTAATGGCTCTTGCCTTATGGCTTGAGTCATTACTTAGTAAGAATCCCCATTCTTAAAATGTGTCTTAAAGGTGGGGTATGACACTGCTTGAGCTCATCGAATGCTAACTCCATGGCCACTGTCCATTCCCATTTCCTCAGATCACCTTTTGTTGATTCTGTAAGGGGTCGACATATTCTCCAGAAGTCCTTGATGAATCAGCGATAAAAATTTGCAAATCCAAGAAATGCTTGAGTGTCTTTCAAGGATCTTGGTGGTTCCCATTCTAGGACAGTGTCCACTTTGTACTCTGCCATTTCAAATTCCATTTTCACTTATAATATAACCCAGAAAGTCCACTGTGTTTTTTGCCCAAACACACTTTTCTGGGGAAATAGCCAACCCATTTTTTTCAAGTCTCTTAAGCACCTCTTTGACTAACTCATCATGCTTTTCCTCTGTTTCAGCATAAATGAGAATGTCGTGAATGTAGACAATCACTCCCTGATCTAACATATCTCTTAAGATATGATTCATGACATCTTGGAATGTTGCCAGTGCATTCAATAATCCAAATGGCATTACCAAAAATTCATAGTGGCCATACCGACATCTGAAGGCAGTTTTCCACTCATTGCCTTCTTTAATTCTGATCAAATGATAACCATTTTTTAAATCCATCTTGGTGAAGAATCTTGCACCTCTCACCCTATCCTGTAATTCTGACATACGTGGCAGAGGATAGCGATTGGCAATGGTTATCTTATTGATTCCTCGGTAATCAACACACAATCTCAGACCTCGACCATAAGGTTTAGGTACAAACAGAATGGGGGCTGCAGCAGGAGATTTTGATGGTCTAATCTTGCCTGTCCTCAGCATTTCTTTCAACCATTCCCTCAGTGTTTCCAGTTCAACTTCATTGAGTGCATAAACTGGACCCCAAGGAGGAATTTCTCCTTCCTTAAGATCGATGGCATGGTCATAGGGCTTGTGGTCTGGAAGTCTGTCTGCTGCTTCCTTGGTCATGATGTTGATCCATTTTTGGAATTTCTCAGGTACTTGTTCAAGTGCATCTGATAATTCATCTTTTGTGGTGGCAGTGGAGATGTGGCCTATGACTGAGGCCTCTGGGTGGTCGAGCACTCTCTTGTTGACCTTAAGTGAGAATGCACTAGCCTGAGCCTTTGTGCATCTTTCTGTGCAACATGGGGTGGTGAATGAGATGTTGTTCTTGTCTCCCCATAAGTTGCATGGCTGATGTTTTGTCATCCACCAATATGGAAGAATGACATCACAGTCACTGTCTAGAGGTGCGACCTCAAATGATTCTGCAGCAAAATGTTTCTTATGCTGCAACATGAAAGGAACCGTAAAGAATTCACCTGCTCCAGCAACTCCCTTGTTGTTGAAGTTATGAATTTGGAGAGGGGTGTCTCTTTTGATGGTTGGGATTTTGAATTTCTGAGCAAAGCCTTTGTCCAGAAGTGCTGTGGTGGATCCTGTATCCAGTAGGACTCACACCATTCATTGTTTGATTTTGGCCCCGGTCAGAACCATATCAATGATTGGTCTGGGTCCATGATGAGGTGGAACTGGGTCTTCCATTTGGGTAACTGGGGTTGAGGTCACATTGTCTGTTCATCGATTCTGTGTCCTGATCGACAGGAGGTTGTCCGTAGCTTTCCTTTTGACTCCTGCACACTTGTGTATCTGTGCATCAGAACTATCTTCCTCCTCGGGTGATGCCTCCCTAGAGGACTCTAAAAATCTGATTCCAAATCCTCGCTGTCTTCAATCTCCCAAGATCTAGGCTGAGCATCTGGCATCTCAGTGTCCTCGTTATCCTGCTTAGCAGCAGCCGTTTTAGCCTTCTTTTGTCCTTGGGCTTCTCTTGCCCATTGTCTTCTTCTTCATCATCATCATCTCTCTTTCTCTTGCCTGCAGAGGCTCTCTTGCCTCCATTTGACAACTCTGTTCCTCCTACTGTTTTCTTTGTGTAACAGTCATACATCTTATGACCTGAGCATCCGCATCTCCAACAGTCTGCTTTGTCTTTTTTGTGTTTATCAATTTCACTCTGAGGAACATTCTGTAAGGCTTCCCTTCCTGTGGCAAAAATTGCAGGCTTGTCTGACTTCTTCCAAGAAGAACCTTCCTTATCCCCATTCTTTTCCTTGACCTTTCGGTCCTTCTGCTGCAACTCACGAGGACGAGCAGCTTCCTTAAGGGGACAGTTGTCCCATACTTCCAATGTCCTCCTCTTGGGACCCTTTATCTCTTCATCGATGTTTTCCACAATGTATGAAGCTTCCTTTACTGCTTTGATCATTGCATCATTGTCTCTAGGGATCCCCTTGAAGGTTTGGTAAACCATCTTCTGGATTTCTGGGGTCATTGCATCCCAGATAACTGCTCTGTACATAGGGCCTGATGCCCCTACTCGCATGTTGAGGTCTTCCAATTTTGTGATGTAATCGTTGATATCTCCCTCACATTGGAGGTCTTGAATTTGGCATTTGTCTCTCTGGACCTCTCTCCTGTCCATGAATTGGGTTTTGATGGTGCTTGAAAAAGTGGCCCAATTGTCCTTCAGCCCATGGCTGTTGATTGCCTTTTGGTGCTCCTGATGCCAACTGAGGGCTTTGTGGCAGAATAAACTCCCCACCCAGTTAACCTGTACATCCTCATCAGGGAAGGAAGAGGAGTATGTCTCAACATAGTCCTGAACTGACATCCACAAGGCTCGGAAAAGGGTTTTATCCTTGCCAGTGAAGATCTGAGGAGCCTTCATTTCAGGCATCTTGGGTTTCTTGTGAAGATCTGCTGAGGCAGGCTCCTTCAACTTGTCCACCAAGGTTTCGAAGAACTCTGTTACTTTCACCTGTCATTCCCTTCGCTTCATTCGTTCCTTTCTGTGTCTGTGGAAGGTGTCAAGTGTTCTCTATCCTTTGACGGGAGAACAGATAGCCAGCGCCCGATCAACACCGGTATCCCCCAAGGGTCCCCCTGTCACGGCGCGGCTGGAGCTAAGCGAAGCAAGTCCCCTTTCGTTGTCATGGTAACGAAACTAGTTAGCAACGACGTCATTGATCTCGAGAAGGTTCTGTGGAGGATAAGGAGGACACTTACGGAAAGAAGAAAGGATATTCGATGGAATTCTATGGAAGATGTGATTTGGGGTTGAACCGAGGAGTTTGGGAATGGGAGTCACATTGATGGAATCGGAGGAAAGGAAAGTGGTCATGTATATAGGGAGCGGATTCTTTCCGCTCCGGTTTTGTCTTCACGCAACGTTTTGCATTCGTTCTAAATACAAACTCTTCTCTCCCTCTCTCTCCCTCCCCTTCTCCCTCGCCCAGCCCCGTCCGAGTTGTCCCTTGCCCGGTCCCCTGTTTCGAGATTCCGTCACCAATAGTCACTCGCCCCGCCGCCTCGCCCCCCCCCCCGAGTCCCACGGCGAGTTCCCTGGCCCAGCACTGCCCAAGCCCGCCATTACACTACGTTGCGTCAATCCTTTCTCCACCGAACTTGCCCATGTCCGAACCCACCACCACGCCCGCCGAGTCCCCCGTCATCGTGCGAATCATCGCCGATCATGCCCGAGCCATCGACGCCCTTGCCTCTTCCCCTGCGGATTCCCTAGACGCGGTAACGCTACGCGCCAATTACGAAGGGGCAGTCAACCTCGCTCGTGCCCTGAATACTAGCGAGAACCTCACCAATCGGTTTGCCGCCCTAACCGCTGAGAATGAAGAACTGTCCCTGGAGCGGGACGCCGCCATCGCCGACCGCAACACTCTCACCACCCGAGTCTCCCAGCTGGAAGCCCAGCTCACCCAGACGCTCGCCCTTGCCAACACCGCTGCTTCGCTCCCTGTCACCCGCAGAAGCCCGCCGGACCCCAAACCGTTCACCGGGGAAGACCGCACCATGCTCGAACCCTTTTTGTTCACCCTCCGCATGCGTCTACAGGACCGCCCTGGGGAATTCCCCGACGAGCAATCCAAGCTCCGGTACGCCTTGTTAAGGTTGGAGGGCCCCGCCCTCAAACAGGTTATGCACCTTGCACGCCCTGATCGAGTTGCGCTCGCCACTTTTGAGGACCTGGTAACCACCCTCGAAGAAGCCTACGGGGACCCAGATCGAGTCAGCACCGCCGAGCGAGGCCTTGCGAAACTCCGACAAGGAAACAGGGACTTCTCCGCATACCACGCCGAGTTCCAACGCTTGGTTGCGGACGTCAACTGGAATGACGCTGCCAAACGGGCCGTTTTCCACCGAGGGCTATGTGACGAGGTAAAAGATATCCTGAGCACTCAGGACGTTCCCGAGGGCTGGAACGAATATGTTGCATTCGTAAAGAAACGGGACTCCCAGTTCCGAGCGCGCAATGCAGAGGTTCACCGACCCACCGCTTGAACCAGACCTGCCCCGACCCCCGCTGCTCGAAGCACTCCCACGGCTTCCCCCCAGAACGCCCCCCATCCGACCAGCAGCGGCAGTGGCCACTACGGTCCCGCCCCCATGGACCTATCCGCAGCCAGACGCCGCCTGTCGCCGGAGGAACGCCAGAAAAGGATCGACGAGAACCGCTGCCTGTACTGCGGTGGCTTCAATCACCTAGCCCGAGACTGCCCGAACAAGCCGAAGATCTCTACTCGTCCCATGCGCGGAGCGGTCGCCGAGCTACTCGCCCCCGAAGAGCCGACCAAGGTTGCCGAGTCCGCTGAGTCGGGAAATGTTTAAGCCAGGGAGAGAAGGATGGCCCTCTCCCTGGTGGTGTTCCTGTAGTCCCCTTAACGTTAGCAAATATATTCTCAATTTCCAGTACTGCTGTGAACGAAGCCGCCATCGAAGAAAGAAGCATGGACGGAAAGCACCTCGTCGTGACCTGCGCCCTATCCCTCAACAACCGCAACATACCTACCCACGCCCTCATAGACTGTGGAGCCACCGGATACGCCTTCATAGACAAAGATTTCGCCAAGCTCCACAAGCTCCCCCTACATCCCCTGAAAACCCCCCGAGCCCTAGAAGTGATAGACGGACGAAAGATCTCCTCAGGAGATATCACTCACCTCGCCGAAGCGCAACTCCACATCCAAGAACATCGCGAACGACTTCCTATGTTTGTAACCAAATTGGGTCACTATCCAATCGTCCTGGGTATCCCCTGGCTGAAGTTGCACGACGTCGCGATCCGTTTTGCCTCCAACCTCGTCACCTTCGGATCCCAATATTGCCTCGCCCACTGCAACGACCGAGCAGTCACTGTTCGAGGCATCAGCGAGGACCCCCCAGACACCCATACCAATCCAATCCGAATTGCCAGGGTGGGACCTGCTGCACTACACCGACAAGCCAAGCGACAACGGCTACAAGTCCATGCAATCTCCCTATTCGAAATATCACAGGCCCTGGAGGGGCAACCCAAGAAGCCCGACATCTCCGAAATCGTTCCCCCCGAGTATCACCAATACCTCCCACTATTCTCAGAAGCCGAGGCTAACAAACTTTCCCCCGCATCGTTCCTACGACCACCGAATCCCACTAAAAGACAATTTCACCCCTCCCTTCGGTCCAATCTATCCACTATCACGAACAGAGTTGGAAGCCCTGAGGAAATGGCTGGATGAGAACCTCTCCAAGGGGTTCATACGGGCCTCCTCCTCCCCCGCTGGAGCCCCCATCCTGTTTGTCAAGAAGGGAGATGGTTCATTACGCCTTTGTGTGGACTATCGAGGGCTCAACGAAGGTACCATCAAGAATCGTTACCCCCCTTCCGCTCCTACATGAGACCCTCCTTCGATTGCAAAAAGCCCGATATTTTACTAAGCTGGACATTCGCGGTGCGTACAACTTGGTGCGAATGGCCGAAGGAGAAGGGTGGAAAACCGCGTTTCGGACCCGTTACGGACTGTTCGAGTCCCTTGTCATGCCATTCGGACTCACCAACGCTCCCGCGAGTTTTCAACATTTCATCAACGATGTCCTGCGCCCCTACCTCGATGTCTTCGTCACCGCATATCTCGACGACATTCTAATCTACAGCGACAACCTGGAGGATCATCGGGGACACGTCTTGAAGGTCTTGGAAGCACTGACGAAAGCGGGATTGCACCTCAAGCCCGAGAAATGTGAGTTTCATCGGCAGGAGGTGAAATACCTCGGATTTATTATCTCAACCACCGGCACCAAAATGGACCCAGCAAAAATCACTACCATCCAAGAGTGGCCGCAGCCGCAAACCGTGAAGGATGTCCAATCATTCCTAGGGTTTGCCAATTTCTATCGTCGTTTCATTAAAGGGTACAGCAGCATCGTCTCCCCCTTAACACGCCTCACTCGAAAAGATACCGCTTTTGCCTGGACTCCGGAATGTACCCACGCCTTCAACAACCTAAAAACCGCCTTCACCTCCGCACCAATCCTCCGACACTTCGACTACGATCGAGAGATAATCGTCGAAACTGACGCCTCCGACTTCGTCTCCGCCGGTGTGTTATCCCAATACGATGACAATGGCGTTCTCCACCCCGTCGCTTTCTTCTCCCGCAAACATAGCCCCGCCGAATGCAACTATGAGATCTATGACAAAGAGCTCATGGCCATCGTCCGCGCGTTCGAAGAATGGCGCCCGGAGCTCGAAGGAGCACTCCACCCAATTAAGGTTCTGAGTGATCACAAGAACCTCGAATACTTCATGTCGACCAAACTCCTCAATCGCCGGCAGACCCGTTGGGCAGAATACTTGTCCCGCTTCAACTTCCGCATAACGTACCGCCCTGGGAAAGCTGGAGGGAAACCGGACGCTTTGACTCGTAGGTCAGGAGACCTACCTCAGGGAGGGGATGCCCGCCTGATCGAACAACAGAAAGCGGTACTGAAACCCCAAAATTTGCCCCTCGATACCCCTCGAACCGCTGACCTCCACTTACTCGCCGAAGCCCCAACCCCCGACGAACGGTCCTCTCTCCTACACAGCATCGACAAAGCCACCCGTCTCGACCCCTTCGCACAAAAAGTTATATCACTACTCCACGACGGTAAGATGCACAGCAAGGAAATCTCCCTTTCCGAGTGTGACGTCCGCGATGGTCGACTGTACTACCAACAGCGCCTCTACATCCCGAACGACCCTGATCTCCGACTACGATTACTACAGAGCCATCACGATGCACCTGCAGCAGGACACCCGGGCCGTGCGAAAACATTTGACCTACTCCGACGACGTTACTACTGGCCGACGCTACGACGAGACGTGGAAAGATACGTCGCGAATTGCCACACCTGTAAACGCACCAAACCCTCCCGCCATCTACCCTACGGAGTCCTACACCCACTGCCCGCCCCCGAACGACCCTGGAAAGACATCGCAATGGATTTCGTCACCGGCTTACCCAACTCGAAAGGTCACGATGCGATCTGGGTAGTGGTGGACAGGTTATCAAAGATGAGGCATTTCGTTCCATGTTCCACCACGATCGATGCAGAGGGACTGGCTAACCTATTCATGACCCACATCTTTCGACTACACGGCCTACCCGACATGATTGTCTCGGACCGAGGACCCCAGTTCGCCTCTCGATTTTGGAAACATCTGTGTCATTCCCTCAAGATCGAGCCCCGATTGAGCACAGCCTTTCACCCGGAAACGGACGGACAGACGGAGCGAACGAATTCGATCATGGAGCAGTATCTACGGGCATACGTGAATTACCAGCAGGATAACTGGGTCCAGCTCCTCCCCATAGCCGAGTTCGCTGCCAACAATCACACCTCCGAAACAACTGGCCTTTCCCCCTTCTTCTCTAACTACGGTTTCCATCCCAAGTTCGACCTCGAACCAGACATCCGCGTCGACCACCCCGAAGAAGGACAAGCCCGCCAACTGACCGACCGCCTGAACGAGATCCATGACTTCGCCAAAAACGAGATGTCCTTCGCCCAGGACCGCCAGCGAGAATACGCCGACAAGCACAGACTCCCTGCGCCTGCGTACCGCCCCGGGGACTTAGTATGGCTGAATGCGAAGAACCTAAGAACCAACCGCCCTTCACGAAAACTCGACTATAAACGCCACGGTCCTTTCCCTGTCGTCAAGGAGGTAGGCAAATACGCCTACGAACTCGAGCTCCCCCCCACGATGGACGTACACCCAGTGTTCCACGTCTCCCTGTTAGAACCCGCCCGCGGAGACCCCATACCCGGTCAACGACTTCCCCCGCCCGAACCCGTTATCGTCGACGGAGAACCCGAATACGAAGTAGAGGACGTCGTCGACAGCCGCATATTCCGCAGCCGACTACAATACCTTATTAAGTGGCGCGGGGACGATGTCCTCACCTGGGAGCCTGCCACGGAAGTCAATGAACTACAGGCGATCGACGAGTTCCACACCCGACACCCCGACAAGCCCCGTCCGCTACCAGAGCCCCCTTCACGCCGCCTCGAGGGTCCTCGGCCCTAAGGGGGGGGTACTGTCACGGCGCGGCTGGAGCTAAGCGAGGCAAGTCCCCTTTCGTTGTCATGGTAACGAAACTAGTTAGCAACGACGTCATTGATCTCGAGAAGGTTCTGTGCAGGATAAGGAGGACACTTACGGAAAGAAGAAAGGATATTCGATGGAATTCTATGGAAGATGTGATTTGGGGTTGAACCGAGGAGTTTGGGAATGGGAGTCACATTGATGGAATCGGAGGAAAGGAAAGTGGTCATGTATATAGGGAGCGGATTCTTTCCGCTCCGGTTTTGTCTTCACGCAACGTTTTGCATTTGTTCTAAATACAAACTCTTCTCTCCCTCTCTCTCCCTCCCCTTCTCCCTCGCCCAGCCCCGTCCGAGTTGTCCCTTGCCCGGTCCCCTGTTTCGAGATTCCGTCACCAATAGTCACTCGCCCCGCCGCCTCGCCCCCCCCCCGAGTCCCACGGCGAGTTCCCTGGCCCAGCACTGCCCAAGCCCGCCATTACACCCCCGCCTCACCGATCCTTTTCCTTCTATACCTCCGCCCCCTCTTCGACGCCCTCAACGCAGCGCACCAGACCCTCTGGACGCCAAGCTACATCGACGACGTCGCCCTCGTAACCCACGGTGGAACACGCGAAGGAAACGCCCGAGCCCTGGAGGCTGCAGCCCGCACGGCCTTCGCCTGGGCGCAAAACAACGCTGTCGCCTTCGACGATTCCAAGTCGGAGCTCCTGCACTTCCATCGCGCTCGCGATGACACTCACACCACAGACACCAATGTCCGCCTGCCCAACGGCACCGTCGTCACCCCCGGTACAAAGGACGGACGACGAGACGTGGTCCGTTGGATAGGCATCTATTTCGACTGAAAACTCTCCTTCACCCAACACGTCCACCTCAAGCTAACGGCCGCATCCAGGTCCCTCAACGCCCTCTACAGCCTGGTCAGGTACGAAACAGGTCTGTCCCCCTCCACGACCCGCACACTTTACCGCGCATGTGTTAGTTCTAGGTCCGATTTTGGCTCTGAGATCTGGTGGACTGGACAGAAAGGCCTGGCCCGCAAACTACAAACACAGCAAAACTCTGCCCTCCGCCGCATACTCAACGCATTTCATTCCACACCGACACTCGCCCTCCATAACGAAGCCGCACTCCCCCCCCGTCTTGGTCCGCCTACAACACAAGCAACGCAAATACGTCCTCCGCCTCCTTTCCCTACCCCCCTCACACCCCGTAGTTAGAAGATGCCCATCCTCCTTCCCCATCCCCAATCATTTCTACACCGCTATGTGCGACCCTCACGAATACGACTGTCAGTGGCAAACAGCCAGACGCCACCCCTCCCGACTAGTAGGTATGCTCTGTAAGATGAGCCCATGGGTCCTTCCGGACGACTTCATAGAAGACACGGCACACCCGATGACCACCCCGTGGGAGCCCACCCCCATCGCAACAGACATACCCTCGCTGCCCAAAGACGAAGCGGCCATCGAACACTCCTCCCTCCTCCGAAGACTCCGCCGCCACAACACAAACATCATCGGATACACAGACGGCTCACAGCTCGCCGGCAACACGGGCGCAGGATACTACATCTCCGACGGACTGCCACGTGAGGTCCGCGCCATCATCCCCATGGGCGACACCAGTGAGGTCTTCGACGCAGAACTCCGAGCCATACACGAATGCCTCCTCGCCTGCCTGCGGTACATCACCAACAACTGCCTACGAAACCGACGCATCCACCTCTTCACCGACAACCAATCCGCAATCCTACGCGCCTCCCGCCTCAGCACCGGCCCCGGCCAAGAGCTCACCCGTGCGATACACGACACCGCCACCTCCCTACATGCCCTCAGGGTGCCCATAACACTACATTGGGTACCCGGACACACCGACATCGCCGGCAATGACGAAGCCGACCTCCTGGCGAAAGCCGCCACGCATCTACCCCCCACCACTCCGATCCCGATCTCCCTGTCCTGGCTCCGGAGACAAATCCACGAACAATACGTCGCAGACTGGGCAACATGGTACAACTCCGAACCGAAACCCAAAACTTACGACGCACCTCACTGCCGCCGCCTTGACCATGCATACACAGCCTTGCCGCGCAAACTCTCCACAGCCATCCTCGGCCTTCGCACAGGCCACGGATACTTTTTGGACTGCCTCGCACACCCCCCCACTGCCCACTACCCTTCCCGCTCGTGCCCCTGCCCACTCCACCCCCCACAGACCCCTAAGCACCTCCTCCTCTCCTGCCCAATTTACACAACCCATCGGACCGAGCTAAGACGGACACTGAAAATCCCCCGCCATCGCCGACTCATGACACCAATCATCCTTCACACGACCGCCGGAACAAAAGCCCTTTCCACTATGATCTCAGCGACCAAAATTGCGACTGCCGAATGGGCACATACTAAGTTATGTAAGCACCCCAACGGGGAGGACACACCTGCAACACTGACCATTGGCTGGGGGACGCTGCTGGACGAGGACGACGAGCACGCAGATACCCCCAACTAGTAAAAAAAAAATAAAAAAATAAAAAAAAAAAAAAAAAAAAAAAAACCAGAGTGAAGAACTATATAAGGGAGGAAGACGGGGGGCATGGGGTTACGATTGGAATTGGTTCTGTGTTGTTGAGTTGGGCTTGTATCGATACGCAGGCTGTATAGTAGTGGTAACAGAGGAGTAACGGAGACGAGTGAGAAGTGATGACGGTGAAGGGCAGAGGAAAAGGGGACCGGAGAGAGACAAGGAGGGGAGACGGAGAGCAGGGAGTGGCAAATGTGAGTAGCCAGGCGGGCACAGAGAAGGGGAGAGAGGGGAGGAGGAGAGGGGCGCAGGTGGCCCGAAGATGTTATCTGATTTCTTTTGTTTGGGAGGAAATAAAGGCGGAAAAATGGTTAAAAATGGAAGGGGAAGGGTGGAGGAAATGGGGGAACGACCCGGCGAGGTGGACTCCGAGCGCACAGGGCTCCTGGAACAGACGACGCGAGATGGACTGTGAACCAAATGAGACTTGGGGGACTACAACCCCACACATGAAGACTGCTCTGGGGCACATCCCAGTGGGGACCTGGGGTAACAGCCAGGCCCTCAAGTATGTATTTAATTTGTAGCCTCCGCCATAACCTTACGGTTGGATGCGAGTATGAGGAAATAAATAAATAAATAAATGTCAAGTGTTCTGCTCACAAGGTATCACTCTGGGTTCACAGCTTGCACGAGACCCGGAAATCGCAAGATCTTCGAGCAGATTATTGTTCGGCACCCTCAACTTACCTTTTCGCAACATTTTCAGACCAGGCCGTCTCTTTTTCGTGGTGCTACACGGTGAAAAAGAGATCCCCGGGCCCCTGAAGAAGCCCCACGCAATGGTCATCAACACCACAACCCACAATCACCAAAAACTATCAATTTTCCAGCGGAATCCCCATCGTGCCAGTGCAAGCTATCTATTCCGAAAATCCGATGCCTCCTTGCACCTCCGCTGTGGAGAAAAACCTCTCCACCCTGACAACCTCCCATATGCGAACTCATGAACAGCCAACATGCTAACGCACAGCTCCACATGATGCAGAGACGTGATGTGTACCACGACGCGATGCACATTGATGCGCAACATGATGTCAGCAACAGTGACAGCAACAACGATATGTCCCCCCAACATGACAGCTCCCCGACACCTGCCCAACACAACCAAACACCCTACCCCGCCACCCCACACCATGCCAAACCCCACCTAAACCACAACACCATCTTCTCCGCTGACCCTCTCACCGACACCACCGACCGCTATGGAATCCAAAACACCAGAACACAGAAGAACAATGCCCCCCAATCCCAACTTAAACAACAAGCCACCTCCACCGCCCACTCTGTCTACACTGGCCCCGACTTGACCCCCTTCGTCACAGGAATAAAGAGGACACTCCTCAACAACACCGACAATGTTACTGCTCCTGCCAGCTTCGAGACGCTCACTACGTCCATCAAACAACTCCATCACAACCTTGCGACTGCTACTTACATGTTCCGACACTCTAACAAACTCACTAACAACAGAGTCACGAAGGCCTTCCAGGTTATGGATAAGGACCATTCTACACTCCAGGCCATTCACAATCTCCTCAAACGCCTGGCCCCCGCCCTCCTCCCGACTGCAGACCTTTCGTCACCCCCCCCCCCTCATGCCACCATGCCCTCCGCCCTGTTCTCTGCCCCTGCCCCGACCCCCCCTACCCCCTCCCAAGCTAATTACTGGAAGAAACGCTGCCTGGCAGCCGAAGCCAAACTCAGAAAGCACAATCTCACGGCCCCAGACCACTGTCCAGTCCCCACCACCTGCCCCACTGCCCCCTGGACCGGCCCCTCTGCCTCCACTACACTCCTCCCCAATGCAGCTGTGACCCTTTGTGACCCTGGGCACAGTTTCTGCTATGCGGAGGGGGTTGATGTCTCATTAACATTCCCAACCTTAAGGTTATGACGTGCCTACACTATATACAACATTTAGGAGTCCGGCTGATACCCCAGATTCCCACTGGGATCTGCCCCAGAGCATGCTTCTTGTTTGGGGGTGTAGCCCCCCAAGTCCCTGCAGTCAGGTTTGTCTGCATGTCGTCTAATCCAAGAGCCCTGTGTGCTCAGAGGCCACCTCACCGGGTCGTTCCTCCCTTTCCTCCTCCCTTCCCCTTGCATTTTTAGCCATTTTTCCACCTTTGTTTCCTCCACAACATAAGAAAGTATAAATGCCTCCTGACTGACCTTGTCCTCTCTCTGCACCCCTCTCTCCCCGTCCCTTTCGTCCCCTGTGTGCCTCCGTGCATTTTCTATTTATTTACTTTTTTTTTTACATGTTAGTGGTGATGGCATCATGATCGTCCTCTTCGGTCATCAGTGTACCCCAGCCGATCATTGTACGTTCGAGGGGATCCTCCTCCAGGGGCTGCTTACTGAACTTTGAGTGAACCCATTCTGCTGTCGTGACTTTGGAGCTAGAGATCATGGTGGAGAGACCTTTGGTACTGGCAGGTGTGTGTAGGATGAGTGGTAGTGAGAGCTGCTGGCTGCGGTGTAGTTTGAGTGTTTTTTCGCAGTTCAGTTCATTGGCTTTGGAAGATGGGGCAGGAGAGAAGGAGGTGTTTGGGGGTTTGGGGGCGGTGAAGGGGGCAGGAGCAGTTGCGGGATGGGTATTTGCAGCAGGGGATGTGGGCAAGACAATCAAGGAAGTACCCGTGGCCGGTACGAAGTCCTAGGATAGCTGTGTATTGTTTTCGTGGGAGCATTGTGTAGGCTGCGTTGAGGTTTCTCCGATGTGGTGCAGCATATGCCTTTGGCTTTGGGGAGTCGTTGTACCAGGAGAGCCAGTCGGTTGAGTGTTGTTCGTGGATTTTTCTACAGAGCCACGATAGGGAGAGAGGGATTGTGGTTCGGGGTTGTTGGGAGGTCGCTTGTTTGGCTAAGCGGTCGGCTTCCTCATTGCCGGGGATGTCCGTGTGTCCTGGCACCCAGTGGATGGTGACCGTGATGTCATAGTCTTGGAGGGAGCTGGTGAGGTCGTGGATTTCTCGGGCAGTCTCTTGGCCTGGGCCTCGTCTGAGATGGGCGGCGCGGTGGATTGCTGATTCGATTGTCGGTAAAGAGGTGCACTGGGGTGGCTTCGTCCTTGGGTAGGTGGAACATGTCGATGGTAATTGGGCTCGACTCCCATGGTGAGCTGACGGGGTGGGAGGTGTCTTCCATGACATCGTCGGGGATTACCCAGGGGCCGGCATAACGTAGCAGTCGTACTAAGCGGGAGGGGGGTTTTCGCGGTGGTCCCCAGGGACAGTCATTATCATTGGGGTCCTGAATGGCAGAGGCGAAGTGGTTGGGGATGGGGAAGGAAGAGGGGCAGCATCTGATGACTGGGTGGGAAGGGGGAAGGGTGAAGAGGCGAAGGACGTAGTTGTGCTGTAGCTTTGTGAGCCGGACTGAGACTGGAGGAATGGTGGCTTCATTATGTAGGGCGAGGGTGGGGGTCCAGCAGAAGGCATTGAGGATTCACCAGAGGGCGTTGTTTTGTTGGGTTTGTAGCTTGCTTTCCAGGGTCTTTTGGCCGCTCCACCAGATCTCTGCACTGAAATTGGACCTAGTCTGGACACATGCACGGTAAAGTAATGCGAGTGGAGGAGGGGGACAGACCTGTTTCGAAGCGTACGAGGCTGCACAGGGCGCTGAATGATATGGAGGCAGTGGTCAGCTTGTTATGTACATGGTTCACTAAAGACAATTTTCTATCAAAGTAAATCCCTATCCAGCGGACCATATCCTTCTTTCCTCTTCTTGTGCCTGGGGTGACTTCAGTGCCATTCGGTAGGCTTATGTTTGTTGTTGCGGAGTGTGTGTCATCGCGGGTTTTGTGGAAATGAAGCATTTTGGACTTGGCGTCGTCAAAAGCTACGGCACTGTTTTCAGCCCACCTGAAGGTGGTGCGTGCCGCCGCTTCTAGCTGCCAGGCGTTATCCTCTCTGGTGCATCCATGGGCCACCAATGCTACATCATCAATATAACTTGGGGTCCATATGTGGGCATGGGCGAGGTTGAGTTTGTCGAAGAGTGGGTGTAGGTACAGGAGAAAAAGGATGGGTGATGCTGGGGAACCTTGTGGGATCCCAGTTGAGATGGGGCATTGTTCATCGGTGCGGCTGTCGAAAGACAGTGCTGTAGTTCGGTTGGAGATGAAGGATGCTCCCCACGTTAGCACGGGCTCCAGGCATCCCAGTTGGCGCATTGTATATAGTAGGCATTCGGAAGACACATTGTCGAAGGCCCCCCATACATCAAGGAAGAGAGCTGACATCACTAGTTTTCTTTGGGCATTTGCTTCGATGTTGTGGGTTAGTGACATCGCTGCATCTATAGCCGATCGTTGGGGCCTGCCTCCAATCTGGTTGGGGTGTAGAAGATCATGGGCCTCCACCATCTGTCCTAGACGCGTTGCCATAAGTTTTTCGAGTATCTTACCCAGGCAGTTCAGTAGGGCGATGGGGCAGTAAGCCTTGGGTGCACTGTAGTCGGGTTTATGTGGTTTTGGGATGATAACGGTGGTGGCCTGCCGCCAGCTATGGGGGTGGTAGCCTGTGGTCCCAAGAGCAGCGTAGAAGGAGTTAAAGTGGTGAGGGATGGCCATGTATGCTCTCCGTAGGCATGAGAAGTTGAGGGTATCTGGCCTGGGAGCTTTTTTCAGCGAGGAGGTGTTGATTGCTCTTTGGATCTCTGTCGGGGAGAAGGTTTGCCAGGGGAGTGTGGGGCGTTGCCGGGAGCTGCATGTTGGGGGTGCTGACGGGGGGGGGTGGGAATAGGGCTTGGAAAGCGTCGACTTCACTGTGGAAGTCAATGTGGGTTCTTTCTTCGCCATTCACCATAGTCTTCAGGGTGGGGGACATCTGGGTCCGTCTGGGGTTAGTGTAGTGGAAGGCC
The DNA here is from genome assembly GCA_024516145.1 of Pyronema domesticum. Lineage (NCBI taxonomy): Eukaryota > Fungi > Ascomycota > Pezizomycetes > Pezizales > Pyronemataceae > Pyronema > Pyronema domesticum. Next base: position 715,355 of record JAJJXL010000033.1, read on the forward strand.
ACCCACACGTCTGCGCCTTCTGCCTGGGACAGATACTCCTTCCATAGTGCATCTTTTGCGTAGCGGATTATCTGGAAGTGGGTGTTTCGGAGGCGTTTGAATTCGAGGTGATGGGAGGAGAGGCCGGAGCATTGCCAGGTCTTGCGGGCACGAGTCATGGCTTTGCGGGTGGTTGTCACTTCGTCTGTCCACCACCGTTTTGAGCGGGGTGAGGGGGTGAGGTATGGGGTGGAGGCAGTTGCTGCCTCAGTGATGATGTCTTGCAGCATTTCCGCCCAGGAGTCCAGGTTTGTTGGGGAGGGGTTTCTGGACAAGTGCCTCCAGTGGGTTTGTTGGCTTCAGAGAGTTGTCGGAGGGTAATCGTAAAGGTGTCCCAGTCCGTCTTTTTCCAATTAAGACGAGGTGACGGGGTGTTGAACTCCAGGTCCGGGTGGAGTGAGTCCACTGGGAAGTGGATCACTTCGTGATCAGAGCCGGTGGTGTTTTCCTCGTCGATCGCCCAGTTCATTACCTCCCTCACTACAGCTGGCATGTCATACCCCACCTTTAAGAAACATTTTAAGAATGGGGATTCTTACTAAGTAATGACTCAAGCCATAAGGCAAGAGCCATTACTAACCACCCTTCATCCACTTCCCGCAGGAAGTAGGATAATGGGGGGCCAGGAAAATGGTCAGCATGATAAAGGGCTAGGAACCCAGGGTAGCCTCAGGAGGGACAGTTTCCGATCAACGGCTGAGGTTTCTAATGCTCAGCCGTATCCTGGGGAACGTACTGCTGATGTTGACAAAAACCTGGAATACTTATAGCCTGGGCCACCGTGGTTCCCACTTGCCACAAGTCCACAAAGGGACTACCCTCTGCCGTATGCGATCTGCTGTATTCGAACGTTGTGCTGTGTCATACAGGACCACCCCAATAGGCAGACAGAGAAGGAGCTGGGACAAAGAAAGGCAGAATAAATAAGAAGAATGTAAATAGGAGGAGTTCGCCATATACGACCGAGTCTGCCATGATCAACTGTAGACGAAGGCTGGAGGAAGTCGGGGTTGGTAATGAGGATGAGGAATCGATGGATGAGAGGAACAGTTAGGTATTGAAGAATGAATTGAATGTATCCTACGACTGAGTGCCAAGTCCAAATTAAGAATCATATGTTACTGAGGAAGCTCAGCGGAGATGATCGGAAGACCAAAGGAACAATACCAGTGCCATTAAGATAAGACATGCAATAAGGGAGTCTAGTCGGCAGAAGGAGATGAGGTTATTTATTTCTTTATTTATTTATTCATACACGCATCCAACCGTAAGGTTATGGCGGAATCTACAAATTAAATACAATGATGAGAACCTGGGGGTGATGCAAGGTCCCCACTGGGTAAGCCCCAGAGCTGTCAATGTGGGTGGGAGTGTAGTCTCCCAAGTCTCACCATGCAGTTTTTCATCTAGCGTCATCAGATCCAAGGAGCCCTGTGCGCTCGGAGGCCACCTCGCTGGGTCGATCCCCCATTTCCTCCACCCTTCCCCTCCCATTTTTAAGCCATTTTTCCGCCTTTATTTCCTCCACAAAGCAAAAACAGAACAAAGGAAAAAGTGACTCCTCCGGGCCACCCCCCCCCGCCTCCCCTCTCTCCCCTCTCTCCATCCGCATCCTCCACTCCTCGGCTCTCCCCCACGCACCCCCCTGCACTGCACCTTCGCCGTCCGCACCTCTTCTCCTTCTCTACCTCTTCGTGTCATCATCCGTCACTCGTCTCCATCTCCGATCTGCTTTCCCCCGCGCCTTTCATCTTCGCCTCCCCACTCTTTTTCGCCTCCCCCGTTGCTCCTCCCGCTTCCTTTGCCTCGCTCCTCATCGTCCTACTCATCTTCTATGTACATATATATCGTTTTATTTTGTTATTTTGCTGTTATTTCATTATTTTTTTTTGTTTTTTTTTTTTTTTTTAGTTGTTGTGGGTTTCCGCGTGCTCGTCCGTTAGGTCCAGCAGCGTCCCCCAGCCAGTCATCAGTGTACCAGGGGTGTCTTCTTCCGTGGGGTGAGTACTTAGCTTCGTGTGTGCCCATTCGGCGGTCGCCATTTTGGTGTCCGAGATCATGGTGGACAGAGCTTTCGTGCCAGCAGTCGTATACAGGATCGTGGGGAGAGTTAGTTGCCGTCAGCGGGGGATACGAAGGGTGCGTCGTAGTTCAGTCCGCTGTGTGTTAAAGTTGGGGCAGGAGAGGATTAGGTGTTTGGGGGTTTGTGGGGGGTGCAATGGGCAGTGACAGGAGCGGAGGGGTATTTAGCGGTGGGGGGGTGTGCGAGGCAGTCTAGAAAGTAGCCGTGGCCTGTGCGGAGTCCAAGTATGGCCGTCGATATCTTTCGTGGGGTGGTGGTGTATGCGCTATCTAGTCTTTTGCGGTGGGGGGGCGTCATACGTCTTGGGTTTTGGTGATGAAGAGTACCAGTCCACCCATTCGGTAATATATTGCTCTCGTACTTGGCGTCTGAGCCAGGAGAGGGAAATCGGTGGGTGGCGCAGTAGGGTTAATGGAGGGTGGCGGTTTTTGCGAGGAGATCCACGGGCGTCGTTCCCGGGGATGTCTGTGTGACCGGGGACCCAGTGCAGAGTTACGGACGTTCCAGAGCGGCGAAGAGCGACGCCACTGTAAGGATTGAGAGGGCGAGTTCC